>CM046955.1:16064289-16689289 GCA_025698515.1 Gossypium sturtianum | reverse complement strand
GTCCCGGTCGTTTCCATCTAACAGACGCTACCTGTCCGCGCATGTGAAGGCGGCGGCGGCGTCTTCGTCCACCACCACGTTGCAGGAAGGGATAGCGGAGTTTTACGATGAGTCGTCGGGGATTTGGGAAGACATATGGGGTGACCATATGCACCATGGATATTACGACCCGGGTTCCGATGTTTCGGGTTCAGATCATCGTGCCGCTCAGATTCGAATGATCGAAGAATCGCTCCGTTTCGCTGGAATATCGAGTTAGTTTCCTTTACATATTTTTCGATATGTGTCAGTTTCTGTTGGAAGATTAGATTATGTCGTCGAATTTATCGTTAACGAGAGTAGTGCCAAGTCCAATCATACAGCTGCTCCTTACAACTGTTCATTGTGGAGTCCCCGTCAGTCGGTCTGAAATTTAAGAGAATTTAAATAAAAATATTAAGCTTGAAAAATATATTTTGACAAGAAAATAATTCTATTTAAAATATGAGTCGTGTTTAAATTTAAACATTTAGGGTTTGAGTTCAGCCCAATTTATTTTTAATTTTATAATATTTTATATTTTTTTATTTTTATATATTATATAATTTAAACCGCATTAAAAAAATAAATTTATACTAAATATATAATATTATTCTAATATAAACATTAAAATAATGTTAAGATCACTATATAAAAAATTTCAATAAATTAAAAATATATAAAATTATTAAATATTAAAATAATATAATATAAATATTTTTCAAAAAAATTAAAAATAATATGGGTGGACCTAAAATGAGCTTAAGTTAGTCTTTTGTAAATATGGACGAGTTTGGGTAAAATTCTAAGTCATATTTCAGGTCAAGCTGAGCTTGGACAATCATAAAATATATTAATATCATGTTTAAGTCCAACCCAAAATCCGACCCAACTCGGCCATGAGCACCTCTAGTGCTCCTGGCTGGGTCCAGCTAAAAAATAGGTTTACTGTTTTGCTTAAGTTAAGTCCATTATAAGGAAAATAAATCTTGATTTGGCTGGTCGATATTTAATTTGTTTAAATTAATTTTTATTTAAAAATAAGAGGAGGGGCTTAATTGCTGTTTTGAAAATTTTTGAGGGTCTTTTTATTGCATTTTGAAAGTTTAAGTACTCAATTGAGTGAAAAAAATAGGAGCTTAATTGCTTTTTTTTGAAGAAGTTTGAGGGCATTTTTTTATGCATTTTGAAAGTTCAAATGCTCGATTGAGTGAAAAAAAAAGGAGGGGTTTAATTACTTTTTTTTTGAAAAAGTTTGAGGGCTTTTTACACACTTAAACCAAAATTTAAATAACATAAATACCCGTAATTCCTTTAGCATAATGGTAAATTTATTTATCGAAATTTTAACGACACTAATGAAATAGTTCACGTGTAAGTTGATGATTAATTTTGTTGAATTTTTAGAATTAAAACCAAAATGATTAAATATATAAATATTAGAAAGCTAAATTTGCTATTATGCTAATTAAAAATACCACACCAACATTTCATTAGTGATTTAGCGAACCAGTGACCAAAATATTAAGTTTTGATAACGTCAGTTACTAAAGTAGAAAATTTTAAACTTGAGTGTCCAAAACAAAACAAAAACATGCGTGGCTATTGATATAGTTTACCTTAAAATCAATGTTGTTTAAACCCGATCAGGAATCAGCAAGAAAGTGACTTTGAACCAATTAAATCGGAAACTAGTATGAACCGATTGAACTAAAATTTTTGAATTTTTAATAATTTTTGAATTGTTTAAAAAAGATTACTTAAAATAAAACAAAATGTTGAAATCATATTATCAATTTTAACAATTTTGGTTTAAATTAAACTGATTCTAGAAATCCATTTAATTCTTTTTACCAGTTAACGACAGTGCTGTTGTATTCATTAAAAAGGAGGGGATTATCTGTATATATTTTTAGTCAATTTTGGCTCTTAGATTTGAACTTTTAGAAGCAGCGTTTAAGTGGGATTGACAGGAAATTTGTTCATAGAATTCAGATATATGTTGGATGGAGATACAAAAGTTCCAAGTCCATGCAGGAAAAGATTGGTTAGGCTAGTAATATATTTGTAAGCAAAACGTGAATAAGAAAAATAGAGCATTGAAATTGACATCCAAACATGGCCCTAATAGTCATAGATGGTCGAAACTGATTAGTTTTTGTTGTACATCCAGATTTTTGTTGCCTTAATTGGCATGGATGAATAGTTCATTTGTGTTGATTATTTTCTCCTTATCCTCGGGACTCAATTGAAATATCTGAAATTGGGTTTGCAGAGGACCCAGCAAACAGACCCAAGAGAATAGTTGATGTTGGGTGTGGGATAGGAGGCAGTTCTAGGTATCTAGCAAGGAAATATGGAGCAAAATGCCAAGGCATTACTTTGAGCCCTGTTCAAGCTGGAAGAGCCAATGCTCTTGCTAATGCTCAAGGACTAGCAGACCAGGTATGTATTCATATATTAAAGGCTTTTACCATTAGCCAAATGCAATAGCTTATTTATTAGTATAACACATAGCCGTATTAGCAGGTTTGTTTTGAAGTTGCAGATGCCTTGAACCAACCATTCCCTGATGACCAATTTGATCTTGTTTGGTCTATGGAAAGCGGAGAACACATGCCTGACAAACCCAAGGTTTGTAACTTTCTTTTTTAGTTTCATTTGGCACAATTTCTTTTAAATAATAGTAGAAAATAAATTGCATCCTTGCTTGAATTATCTAATAATATCATCTTAGATTGGTTATGTTTGGGGTTACAAATTGTGAATAAACTGGCAGTTTGTTAAAGAGCTGGTGCGAGTGGCAGCTCCAGGAGGCACAGTAATAGTAGTGACATGGTGCCATAGGGATCTTGGTCCATCTGAAGAGTCTTTGCAGCCATGGGAGCAAAAGCTTTTAAACAGAATATGTGATGCTTACTATTTACCAGAATGGTGTTCTACATCTGATTATGTCAAATTATTTCAGTCCCTATCTCTCCAGGTAATTTATTCCTTTATTTTGCTACAAAAATTCATGTAATTCTTTTATTTTTGTCTTGTATCTTTTCTTTTTTGTCATTATCATCGTTGATATTTATATACCGTAGATAATTGTTTTTGGTTACTAACTATCCAATCAATAGTAGTTCCGAGAAATGTTGTTCTTTACATAAGCACTTTTGGGAACAACTTCCTTTGTGAATAATTTTTGGGAATAATCTTGGAAGGCTGACTGGATTATTGTGTTATTCCACTTTTGGGATGTACTGTAAAGCATGGATTGAAGGTTTTGATATGGAAATTGTCAAAGATATCTTCTTAACCTTTCTTTGGGAATGCAAGTGTTTCCTCCTTATTTCTTTAATGAACAACCGTTGCGTTGATACTTAAAAGTTGTTAAAATACTTCAAGTGAGTGCAACTTTCATTAACTGCCATTATACCCATAATTTATGTAAGTTATCTTCCATTTTCTCGTCTTAATAACCACTTTTAATTCCACTACCTACCATTTTAGAACATTCGTGCTCATTTTCTTTTCATAAGTTCCTTGAAAGCACTCTCTTTTCATAAGTTCCTTTCTTAAGGTTTATAAATAGAAGTTTGAGTGTCTCATTTAGGGGACTTTTTGATCTTTTGGCAAACTTAGCTCTATAAAATTCTCTCTACAACTTTCTTTCTACAATCACAACAACCACCGTAGCTCTCATCTTTCTCAACCCTTTATTGCATCCATCACCACTGCCTACCATCGCACTTGTTTTCTAGAGTTTGCTCCGATCTTCCTCTCATCATCTCCCCACAACATCTCGTTTTTCTAGATTGTAACATCTCCTCACCTTACTTAAAGAACCCTTTACATATACTTTTGATAGATTTAAATAAATTTCAACGTATTCGTATCATATCTGTATCTCTTTTTCATCTTGCATTTTTAATGTTCGTGCTTGATGCAATTAAGATGGTTGCATCATGTAACACCTTTGGGATGTAATGCAGGATATAAAGGCAGGAGATTGGACTGAGAATGTAGCACCCTTTTGGCCAGCAGTAATAGGTTCAGCATTGACATGGAAGGGCTTCACATCGCTGCTACGAAGTGGTAATATTATATTTTTTCAACAATCACGCTTTAATAGAATCATGAGATCAAAATAAATAAATAAACACCTTCTTAGAAGTAAATTATAATTAGCTTTCTGAGCCTTGTTCTTAATTATGGGGTTGATTAGGATTAAAAACAATAAAAGGTGCACTGGTGATGCCATTGATGATCGAAGGTTTCCAGAAAGGGGTGATAAAGTTTGCCATCATTGCCTGCCGGAAGCCAGCTGAGTAGGCCATAACCCAAATCTTAATTTCTACTGTAATTCATCCGCTCAAATCAGTGTCAGTGGTGAAGGTTCTATATTACATTGCTTTAAACATCCCTTATGGTGTAAGGGAAAATGAGCAAATAAAGTTGTATACAAAACTGATGCCACTGCAATACGTATGGAGTTTCGAATAAATTGTTTGTTCCATTTCTAACTCTTAAACATATACTTAAAACAACAGCATTTCCGATCAATATTGTATCTAGATGAATAATAAGGCGCGCCGCTTGCTTTCCAAGCATAGCCAAATTACAACAACGCAAATTACAAAATCTCATACCTTCGTACCTTTTAGGAACACAAAGCTTGTCCCAAGATGTTTAATGGATATTTCGATGATCAATATTACCAGAATCCTACCAAAAAGAATTCATCATTTTCTGTAACTCTTCAAACATTGACTAGCATAAAAAAGACACTCATGCAGAACATAGGTACAAATTGTGCCACAGTTTTAATAACAATTTCCTTACTAGGCTTAGAGAGGAGCTTGCTCTTCCAAGAAAAGAGTCAATTGCTAAGAGATTTTCTGATAAAATAAAAGAATTTCCCTTTATTACGACCCACCAGAGATGGTAGACCAAGATATCTACTATGATCTAACGATGTACTAACCCCAACAGAACCATGATAGAATTCCGATCTTGTAACTTAGTAATGGAGCATGATTCCCAATTTTTGAAAATTTACTGCCTACCAAGAACCAACTTCATAACTCAACAGAATATTTTTAGCATTCATTTCGTTTCATTAATAGAAAGACATTCCATACAGACTGGACTTAAATCTAGACATATAACTAAAACAAGGAGAATGACTTGTACAAGACGAAGGCCTAAAGGCCAATGATTCCATCATCAAATCTATTTCTCTAGACATGACAGGCTTCAAACTCTACAAACCACATCAGTTTATTTTTCAAATAGGTGTGAGGGGAGACTCTCACCTGTGTTGGAAAAATACAACTATAACACAAAATTGTTAGCATTGACTGGAAAATAAAAGAAAGAATCACTATTTCATGGAAGAACTACTGCTTTAGAAACAAATTCGCCCTGATCAGTATAATTGTATAGGATGGGACACAGAAAAACCACACCAGGTTCAATTTCCAAGAAAAGTTGGAGGGGTCACAAGCGATCCTACTTAAAATCTAATCTCCCAGACAAAATTTCCTTTGATGTAATTTTAATAAGATGTCAAAGTTTTAGAAAAAAGAAAGATAGAGAAATGAGAAGAATGAGAGAAGCTCTTATTTGCTTATGAAAAATGAGGTATTTTATTGGATTCTTGAAGGGGCAAAATGGTCCAAAAAATCAACAATCATATTGCAACAATAAAATTCCAACAATTATATTATAACAATCAGATTCCAATGATATTTTTTTTTGCATTACCAACGTCCTATAACTTAGGCAGTCAAAAATGCCATGGAGCATTAAATACATCACAAGAATGTGCTTATTACTCATATCGGTATCATATAACCCATTAGTAGTCCATATTGTAGCATGCCATATTAGGAGGAACCACCATTTGCTACCCTTAGCATATTCAATGCTTTTTTTATTCACAAAAGAAAATGTATATTTAATAAAAAAATTAAGTATTAAAATATAAAAATGAGTATATTTTAAAGATTAAATTGTGAATTAATTTTTTTTTTACAAAAGAATTCCACATGATATTATTTGATTTGCCACCAATTTTTTTAAATGTAAAAATGGACTAAAAACCATAATAAAAACATATTTTAGATATCAAATTAGATAAAAAAATTAAGTACTAAAATAAAAAAATAAAAAAAATCAAATCATAAATTAAACCTTAAAAAAGGGACACCATCCTTATTCCTCACACGTGGAAAGAAGTTTTTATTTGAGTAAACTATACTCATACTATCATATACATATTTAGTAGTTTTTCCTTTTCGGTCCACACTCAACCTTGTTCCATTTCCCTTCTGAAAAAGGCAGACAATTCCATTCAATCTTTACAAGGTAAGTGTTTTTCTTTTTTTCTTCCTCTTTTTAATATTTATTCTCTAAAAATAAAAATATTGTTAACACATTTTAAAGATTAATCAATATATTATTTGTATTGAAAGATTACATTACATGCTTTATTTAGCATTTTAATGCACTCATTATAAAGAAAGTACAAGACAAAAATATATTTATATATAATTTCAAAAGAATATTATACATTTTCCAATACACATTTCGTGATCAATCATTTATTATTTCGAAAAATACTCGTGACGAAGAAATTAATTATAATTATTAATGGTATATTCTTTAATTTCGAAAAAAAAACTTCTCCCAAATTCACTAAATTTATCCAAATTTTGAATTAAAAATAAATTTTCAAATTATCGATGGGATAGTATGAGATACCTAAAATTAAAAAAAAAAATCTATCATTGTTTAAAGGGTTCCTTTTAGCATAAAATCCAAAAGATAATCATTAAAATTTAGGAAAATTTAAGGGCAAATATCTCAATAATACCAAAAAAAATAAAAAATTACCGGATAGTACAGGGTTCAGGAAAATTGACCGGAAAGTGCAATTTTCCCCAAAAAACGATCACGTCGTAGCGTTTTTTGGGGGCAAAAGGCAAAAGCGCCCCCGGGGCGCGCTTTAGGCCTTTTCCCCAAAACGCTACCGACGTGACGCGCGCTTTTGGGATTCTTTCCGTGAAAATTGAAATAAGTTTTTGGGCGTAGTCTCCGGCAAAATAATTTTGAGGAGACGTTTGAAACAAACCGTGGCGGCAACGCTTCCACGTGGACGCCGCTTATTGCTACTGCGGGTCTCCGCAAAATTATTTTGAGGAGACATTGCGAACAAACCGTGACCAAAAACGCTCCCACGTGGACTCTCTTTTGCTACAAAGGGTCTAGGACAAAATTATTTTGAGGAGACGTTTACGAACAAACAAGGCGGCGGCGCCCCACGTGGGCGCACTTTTGCTACTGGTGGTCTCCGGCAAAATTATTTTGAGGAGACGTTGCAGAACAAACCGTGACCGAAAACGCTCCCACGTGGACTCTCTTTTGCTACAGTGGTCTAGGACAAAATTATTTTGAGGAGACGTTTCTGAACAAACAGTGGCGAAAAACGCTCCCACGTGGACGCACTGTAACATCCTAGGAAGGGCCTATGCATTTTTCAGATCAATTGTATGAAATGACAAGTCTTAAGTATTATGAATAAATTTTTGATACTTTTGGAAACCTAGAAATGAATGAAAATGGAAATGAAAATGAAAATGGAAATGAAAATGGAGATGGAAATGAAAATGGAAATGGAAATGGACATTTTGGAAACTTAGACATTTTTGAAACCTAAACATTTTTGGAAATGATCCAAAAATGGAAACTTGAACATTTTCGGGAAACTTGGATATATGAGAGAAATAAAGGAGTTTTATTCACATAAATATGTGAATAATAAGAGAGAAATAAAGGAGTTTTATTCACATAAATATGTGAATAATAAGAGATAAATAAAGGAGTTTTATTCACATAAATATGTGAATAATAAGAGATAAATAAAGGATTTTTATTCACATAAATATGTGAATAATAAGAGATAAATAAAGGAGTTTTATTCACATAAATATGTGAATAATAAGAGATAAATAAAGGATTATTTTCTAATGAGATAATTGAGGAGATAATTGATGGATTAAAGGCTTTTATCTTTTAAATAAAAGAGATAATATTATCAAAAAGAGGAGTGGTGGCCAAGTAAAGGACTCCTAGGCTGATAACTTTGGCTATAAAAGGAGGACAGGAGGGCTACTCATCAACATTTGCTCCTCTTCCTCTCTCTGCAAATTCTCCCTAGGCAAAACCCTCTCTCTGAATTTTCATTAAGCAAAAATCCTCTCTTTTTCTTCTATTTTCTTCTCCGTTTCTCTTCATTAAAAATTGAATCTTTGTGGATTCTAAGAAAGAGGCAATCATCCACAACATCAAAAGGGGATCTTTCGGAAATCTAAGGATCTAAGGTAAGGATTATAAATATAAATATGTGGTTAAAGATTATGATTCACGTTTTCAAAGTTAGATCTAATCTAACACGGTTATAGGATTTCAACAGCTTATAAAGGAATCCTCTTGATTTGGAATCCCATCATAAGGTAAGGGATATTCGGCCAAGGCATAATTTGTTTAAGTGTTTTCCATTATTTCAAAGACCGAAAAAGCCGACATGGTTACATACCTAGTATTAGCCGATTTCAAGGAAGAGGAATTCTAGCAATCTGTTGGGACTTGATTAAATCAATTCGGCAACTAGGTAAGTAATTCTACTTCTAGTAGGATTTGGTTTTAAGACCAAATAGGTTTATTTATATGTTTTAATTAATGGCCGAATATAGGAGTGAAAGATCTAGATCGGTAGAGATCGCTCTACGAAATTCACTAAACTATTAAGCGAAAAAGGTGTGTACTCTTACTAACTTTCAATAAATTGCATGGAAATCATTAAATATATAAATATGTAACAAGATGTGAATGTGGCTAAGCACCACAAATGTGGTAAGGAGTACCAGTGCACGTTTCCTACTTTTGATAGGATTGTGAATGTGATATATTTTGAACATGTGATTAGTAACATGAATGAAAATTAAGTATGTGAAATATGTTATGAAATAATTGGGGCATTCGGGATATTTGTGGAGGAAGAAAGTGAAGGTGATGACTACGGTCTCACCAACGTAAAGTGGTGACTACGGTCACATAAAGTGAAAAGTGGTAACTTCGGTTACATCCAGTGAATACAAGTGTCTAATGACACAACATAAGTAGGCGATGAGCACGTCGATCGCAAATGATCGCTTCGATGGTGTGTAGCGAATGGAGGGTCGACTTAGTAGTCCCCGCGATTATGCAGTTTGGTACGGGTGGTGTGTAGCGGATGGACAACTAGGTTTGGATTTGGGTTGCATCATCCTTTATTTTGTATGAACATGATATTGATATGACTTGTATGCCTCGATTTGTTGGAAATTAGTACTATGTACACATTGAGTCTGTTGACTCACCCCGTTGAGGAATTATTTTTCGTGTGATGAGCGAGAATGGACCGGGTCGGCAGGAGCTAAAGGTGGCCATGCATCGCTTGAAGAAATTATTTGAAATTTGGACTTTATGAAATTTTAGTACTTTATTTTGGGTTTGAATGATGTAATAAGGCCATAAGGCCCAGTTGGATTTTCTTTATTCATGTTTATTTTTATTTAAATATGATACAAATTATGTTTGATTAAAGATAAGTAAATTTATTTCTTTTAAAATAATAAACCCAAAAATTATTTTGTCACCTTATTTAAGTTGGATTTCCAGAATTTATTAAATAGGTTTCAAATTAAGCCCAACCCAAAACAATTTTTTTAAAATTACACAAATTTTCTCTAAGTCATTTAGAACGTTGAAAACCGATTTATTTAAGGAACATACCAGATCCGGTTCAAGCTCGTGGGCCGGGTGTGGGGTGTTTCACGCACTTTTGCTACAGTGCTATCCGGCAAAATTAGGCTATAAATCAGCCAAATTTCATTCTCAGTTGGCAGAAACCAAATTCAAGCAAAAGGAAAAAAAAAAACTGAAAATGAGTGAACGTATTAATGCTGTTATTTTCTACGATGGTGAAGTGCGAGACACCGAAAATGGTGTTGTTTTCTTATCGGAGAACACAGCGCGATTGAGTTTTAATCAGAACGTCGATTTGGCAGAACTTCGCAAAAGAATTAGGCGTAAAATATTCGGAACAACGCCAATGAAAGTTCAGTCTATTAAGTATAGATTTTGCGCTTCGGTTGATCCGGTGAGATATGACTCATTCGACATCAAAGGTCCTCGGAGCCTTGAGGCAATGGTGGAGACTCATCTTGCCGTGAGTTCACCCTATATCGAGGTATATGTAGAATTTTCATCTCCAAGTGATCCGTTGCGACCTCAACATCTAGTATCGTTCGAGGGGAATACACGACCCCAAGTCGACACTCACGTAAGTGGGAGGCAAAACACGTAGTGCCCGTGTGCGATCGTAGTATGGAAAACATAACCCCCGCACGACACTTTCGGTTGGTGGATGGGACATGCATATCCGTCGATCGACGTCCGATGATAGAAATACGTATTGGGGACGTCGTCAACTTCTAGTGGTTGGCAATCCACATACGATTGGAATCATGCGAAAGATGTTTAAGGAGGATGATGTACTCCCGACGACATCCACCGCCGAGGGCCCTCGTTTGTTGCGGGTTATGGAGGGTCGGACGATGAATCTGATGTGGATCCACCTCGGGAGCCGTGGGCCGACGGTGCGTGTTGGATTATTTTCTCAACCGGAGCCCGCTTCCAATTGTACTGAAGACGTTGAGGGCGGTTCGATTTAAGAAGAAGAAGATCCGCTATTCAGGGCATACTCACCTCCAGCGCACATGCATAATGTCGATCTATCTCAAGATGATGCATTGGAGTTTCCTGAACTACCACACCGGAGGCGCGACCGTACAAATTCTTCGTTGGATTCGGACGAATTAGAAGTTGGTAACCAGTTTTCCAACAAGAATACTTTTCTTGGTGCATTGAAACAAGATAAAGATCGGGGCGCGGGTTAACTACACTATGGTTAGATCAAACCTCGATAGGTACGAGGCGAAGTGTGCAGTGCAAGACGGCACATGTTCCTGGAAAATCATGGCGTCGTTGAGGAAAAGGACAGGGTTGTGGGAGGTGAAAAAGTACAAAGGTCCGCATACATGTCTTGCCGGTACAGTACCACTACGTGTTCAATGATTTCGAATAACACTAATATTATGTAATGTTGCATTATTTAACGTACTTCGTTGACAGGTGTAACACAAGATCATCCGAGGATGGATTCAGACATGTTGGCTGATTTAATAATCCCGACGGTGAAGGCCGATCCCAAAACTACAGTGCCGGCCTTAATTGGCAATATTCGTAGCCAAATGGGGTACACGCCTCTTACGAAAAGCTTGATAGCCAAGCGTATATGTTGGAAAAGTTGCACGGCGATGGGGCGCTTCATATAATGAAGTGTGGCGTTGGTGTCGTGTTGGAGACGTATGTCCCGTGCAAAGATAACGGACCTTGAAACGGAACCGGCGTACTACAACGATCGTCTGCTCCTGTGGATGCGCGGTGTTCAAGCGCTTGTTCGGACATTTAAGCAATGCCGAGATGCTTTTACATACCGCAAGCCATTGGTACAAATTGACGGTACCTTCATGTATGGTAGATATACGCGACGGCTATTGCTAGTCGTGTGGTACAAGACGGCCGTGGGAGAATCCTTCCGATTGCGTTCGCAATAACACCGTGGAGTCACCGATGATCGGACTTCTTCCTATCTAGGTTAAGGAGGCATGTCCGCCTCAACCCGACATATGCGTTATATCGGATCGGGGCCCAGAATACTTGCGCAATAGAACGACGAGGAAGCATGTGGCATCGCACACACCATCGATATTGCTCGAGGCATGTTTCATCCAACTACTATGGGCAACACCGATCTAAAAGACGTAAACGGCAAGTGACCGATATGGGTATGAAATATCTATTAATATAATTTCTTTTGAAATTTTCAATTTATTCGCAATTGTATAGTGGTATGTAATATTCGCTATCAACGTATATTGGCGTGGTACGAGATCAATAAAGACCGCTTTGAGATATGTTGGCGGCTTTGCGCGCAGATAACGCCGGCAAAAGCGCAGAGTACTGCAATATTCCTTTTGAACAGTGGACACAAGCATATGATGGCGCTTACGATATGGTCATATGACCACAAACTCGCCGAATGTATAAATTCTGTGCTAAAGGAACCCGCCATCCGCCGATTACAATGGTTTTACGGGAGACATATTTTCGCTTTAGCGGCACTATTTCCGAAGAGAGCAAATGAGTTATCGAGGCGATGCAAGGAGGCCATGTATGGAGCCCGAAGGTCTTGCAAGAAATTAACCGTGGGAAGGCACGGCGCGAACACCATGCACACAAGGTGTCACGACCGCGACGACCTATGGTTTCGTGTCACGAGTTTGACAGATCAACCAAGGTATTGTTGGCGGGCATTATCGTGTACACTTGACAAGGTCATGCGATCGTGGATATTTGATGCACTTCGTTACCCATGTGCTCATGTACTTGCGGCTTGTCATAATCTTCGCCTTGACCCCATGAGCTATGTCGACGTCTACAAATTAGAAAACATGTACAACGTGTGGAGACACGTATTCCCACCATCCCGGATGAACGTAAGTGGCCACCAGATCGCTTGCACCATATAAGTTGTTGCCGGATAGAGAATTGAGCGCGAAACCAAAAGGTCGACCTTCCTCGACTAGAATACGCAACAATATGGATATCCGAGAACCGACCAACCAAAGTAGGCGGTGCGGGTGGTGTAGGAACCCGCCATACATCTCGCTCGTGTCCAAATCGGACTAGTTGACCGTGTTCTTAGCTTGTTTGTCTCTTGTTTGGCTATGTAATTTCTGCTTTTTTTTGGAGGAAAACGGTGAACTTTTGTACAATAATTCAAATTTATTAAATATAAGATAATTCAATTGCAAAAATGAAAATTAAACCATTTCTATTTTATCAAAGATATTAAAACTATAGTAAAAAAATTAAATTACAAAAGAAAGAACATTAAACTCAATTTTATTAAATATAAAAAAATTTATATTGCAAAAACTAAATTATCAATGAAAACTTCTTATTTATTAAATATACTACAACTAAATTAGAAACAAATAAAAAATAAAGAAAACTTCTTATTTATTAAATATATTAAAACTAAATTACAATAAAATAAAAAATAAAAAACAATTTCTTATTCTATTACATATATTAAAATTAAATTACAATAAAAAAACTTAAACAATTTCGATTTTATTAAAGATATTAAAATTAAATTACAATAAAAAAATTTGATCGTTGGGCCTAAAGCGCGTCCCAGGGAGCGCCTTTGTACGCCAGCGAAAACGCTTCCACGAGGGCGCTTTTGACGTGGTACAAAGGCGCCCCCGGGACGCGCTTTAGGCCGCTTTCCAAAAACGCTCGACGTGGGCGCGTTTTTGGGGAAATTGCACTTTCCGGTCAATTTTCCAAAACCCTATACTATTCAGTAATTTTTTATTTTTTGGGTATTATTGAGATATTTGTCCAAAATTTAAGCTCTTTAAAACAAAACAAAAAAAATGGATAAACTAATTAGCCGATCCTAACAAACTTAAACCGAAATAAACGGAATATTGAAGGCAAACGCAGTCACGTGTCATTACGACGCGGTAAAAAACCCCTCCCGATTTTATATTTCTTTAATATTTTATTTTCTATAATTTTTTTTTGAAAAAAAAGAAAAAAAAAAGGGGAAGGAAAATTATCTATCAGCCAAAGCCCAAAAGCCGCCATTTGAAAAACCCTCTGATATTGCCATTTCTAAAGAGAGAGAGAGAGGGAGGGCGGGAGTGAATAGTGACAGAGGAGGGAAGCACTTGTTGAAAACGACGCCGTTGACGGAGTTCCCGGAGAAACCCTGTCAAAGTAAACCCTAATTTTTATTTGGATGAGGTTTGCTTTTGCCATCTCTTTTGATTATCTTCTTTCCCTTTGTTCCTCCTCAAAGTTTGGACTTCTGTGTTTTAGTTGATGTGAGTTTATTTGTTCGGTTTTTTCATTGAATTAATAACCAAGAGAAGAAGGATGTAAAAGAAAAGGTTAAAAGTTTACATTAGTATTTTTTTTTTGGGGGGGGGGGATTTTGGGTTTAAATTGTTTAGGAATTATATTAGAAACTTGTAGGTTTTAACAATATTAGTGTTTTTTTGTAACAATACTTGTAGGTTTTGAGAGAAATGTGAGCACAGTTTTAGATAATGGATAGCTTGCTTTTATTTATTATTATTTTTTATACTAGAACTTGGAGTTTGAGTTCTCATAACAATAGTCTTGAATCCTTATGCGCATTGTCTGAATAGAAATTTGAATCCTATTTCTGCTTCGTTGTAGCATTTGGGCAAAGTTGATTTTAACTTAACCTCACAAATACACTATTTTTCTTTTAAATTTTGAAAATTTCTCTTTGATTTTTAATTTTTATTAAATACATTATTTTATGATACACGCATAGCTAAAATTACATGAAAGAGATTGTTAGTTGAACAATAATGTTGTTCTTTGATTTTAGTCTAGGATAATACGTAGTGTCTCTTGTGACATATGTCTACTTGCATTAAGACCGGTTGATCATTACTCTTTTTTTTCTTCTCATCGTTTTTTTTTTTTTTTTTTTTTTTTTTTTTGTAGGGTGTTGATTTTGTTGGTCTTCAGCACCTGGTTCATCTGTTTTTAAGATGTTGTCTATTGTTTATGTGCTACTTGACTGCCTAAATGAGGTAGAAGTATAGGACTTTAAAGCATTATGATGTGGTTTAGACTTGTAATGCTTGAGATGTTGTCGTTTACATTCGCTTAGAGAGACTAACCTTTCTGTTGTAAGTTGAGCAGCGTAATTGCATTTATTTTTATTTTGCTTGTTGCATAAAGCATAGCATGGGGAGAATTTTGTGGCTTTTTTATTCAAAAGGCTTTTGATTTTGACCTTTGGATGTATTTTATGACATCAACTCATTTTCCCATAACAAAAGCTTATCTGTCAAGAGCTACAGATACTTTTTCATGATGGGACAATCTATAAAAAGTAAATAATAATAATAATAATAATAATAATAATAATAATAATAATAATCATCATCATCATCATCATCAAAAGAATCTATAATGTTTAGTAGGTCTGTGGGATGTCCGGAGAGTGGGAATTGATTCTTTATCTAAAGATATCTAATTGCTCTCAAAAAGTTGTTCTATTGACGTATTTAGTTCACATTCAAGTCTCAAGACCCTTTTGTTTCTTATTAAGAAGTGGATTTTGTAGAACTTATTGCTTTCTTGATGCTATTTCACCTCACTTTGGTTTTACATGGATAGTAATTGCATGTTGTGTACTCTGACTGTAGGCCATATTTGGGTGATTCAGAGTTTTCCCATCTAACCCTTCACTTGCTCTTAAAATGAATACAAGAAACAGTCGGGTATCTAGGGGTCAGAAGTCAAAAAAATTTCAGGGTGAGGGGCCAAATTGGATTCTCATCGCTGGTGGTGCTTTGCTAAGTACTTTATCTGTTAGACTTGGTTACAAGCTGAAGCAGGCACTTGACACAAAGCAGCAGGACAATGCTACTGCCAGCTTGAAAGGTAGACTGGTATCTGTTGCTTCAATAATTTGTGTTGAATAAATAACTAATTCTAAATTTAGAGTTTATTACAGGGAATGGAACTTCTGATAGAAGGAGATCGTCAGGTTGCCGATTGCATTCAAACATGTACGCATTTACTGAAGAAGATGATGGTTGTTTCAACTGCATGTCAGGTGTGGTGCGGCTATCTTACAGTTTGAGATGTCCGAAGCTTTGACATATATGCATGCACTTGTTTTAGTTTTTCACTTTCTATGCTTTTGCTTGGGTCTTTCAAGTGGGATAATAAAGTGAAGAAATAGAATTGTTATGAATTCTCTAGATTGATTTCTTTCCCTATATCTCTTTTTTTAGTGTAAATAGTCACGTATTTACTGGAAATAGAAGAAACAGAGTCTCATTTTCCTCAAGTACTAAGCCTTTTATGAATCCCATCCTGATATCAAATTCCTTGCCTTCGGAGTGTTAAGACATGGCATCTAAGTTTTTAATCATACCCGCTTTGTGGTGTTTATATGCGACTGACACTGGTAGTTTAGAAAAAATGAGGAGTTAGATCAACATAAGTCTGAACTGTATGTGTTTTTACCGTTTCTTGCACCTTTTGGTTTTTTATTTAAGTTTGGGCTCAAAACAGGAGCTGAAAACATAGAGAAGCACCCACCCAATGGACAGATACTGCCAGAATCTGAGGTTGCTCTCCCTCTGGTGACAGTTCCCACATCTGATTTCAGCAAGGATAATGGTGTTATGTGGGCATCATCTCCAGATCGCCTTGAGTTGCCTCCGAGGCCATTTCATCATTCTAACTGCTCTGACTCTCCATGTGTCTCAGAATCTGGCTCTGACATATTTAGCAAGCGGGAAGTGATACAGAAACTAAGGCAACACTTAAAAAGAAGAGATGATATGATTCTGGAGATGCAGGATCAGATTATGGAACTGCAGAATTCGCTGAATGCTCAGGTGGCACACTCAACTCACCTACAATCACAACTGGATGCTGCAAATAGAGACTTGTTCGACTCTGAGAGAGAAATCCAAAGGCTGAGGAAGGCAATTGCAGATCACTGTGTAGGACATGGTGGCACAAATAAGATGACATCAATCGATACAGCTTGGCCATCAGACATAAGAAATGGCCATGCTAATGGGTATCTTGATGTGGAGAGCAACTCAGACTCCCCTGAGAAGGGAAGGGGAGATGGGGAGAGAATTGAGATGCTGAAGAGAGAAGTAGGAGAACTAAAAGAGGTGATAGAAGGGAAAGAGTATTTGCTGCAGAGCTACAAGGAGCAGAAGCTGGAGCTTTCCATGAAGATCAAGGAGTTGCAACAGAGATTGGATTCCCAGCTCCCCAACATTTTGTAGGTACTATTTAAGATAATACGCATTCTTGCTTTGTTTTCCCCTGTTTATTCCTTCAATTTGAGGTTAAAGAAAATGCCTTTTTTCCCTCTTTTCTTTCCCAGTGTCGTTGGCTTTAAGTATAATGTTGGATGATACGTTCTTTGCCTGTGCATATGTATGTATAAGAATGAGATATGAGTGAGAGAAAGAAGAGGGAAAAGCAAAGAAGTAGGCACCACTATATTGGTTTGTTATTTATTTTTCCCTTGCTTTGCGAGTGTCTTACTTCCTATAGAAATTAGAAACCAAGTTTTCTGCGTGTTAGGACCTTTTTTTTTTGGCACAAAGTCAATTGCATCTCAGGGATAGGAAAAGGGTTGCAAATATTGTGTGATTCTGATGCCAGACCTGTTTGATATTTTCTCTTAAGGTTGGTTGCATGAGCCATATGAACTAAGTTCTGGGTTCATAGTCTTTTTGTTTGTTTTTTGGTCTTTTTAAGTAACAGGAGCTATACCTATGGCATTGGCATCCATGAAAATTTAATGGAGAGACAATTACGTTTTTCTTGAAAAAATATAAATATTTAAAGAAAATAATGTAGCAAAAAAGATATAGGCAAATGCAACTTAGCAAAGAATGTTCAAATTCTAGAAAATGAAAAAGAAAAAAATTTCAATTTTCAGCAGACATGTTCTGAGGGAGAAAAGTTAGGAGGGAACAGAAAAAGAAAAGAAACAAAAAGAGAAAAGCTAAAATAAAAATAAAGAAAAAAGAGAGGAATGATTTGGTGGTAATTTGACAGAATCGATGTCTAACTTTGACTACTGATATTTTCTTTTTGTATAGATCAATTCAAAACGTATTGTCCTTTAGGCAAACCTACTTCGGATCAGTCATTCATTTAATATGGGCGAATTTACAAAGAACATTTAAAAGGTTAAATGGAAGCCAGCAGCAGCTCACCAAAGCAAATGCTTTTGCTTGTCTATGCCTAAATAAATACAATAAAAACACAATGTAATGAAAATGTCCATCTATGCCTATCACTACGTGTTTTACTTTTTCTTTTACAAATTAGGTTAACAAAAAATCGATTAAGAAAAGGAGATGCCAAAATGCCAACTAAGCACCACCATCCATGACCTATCTACTGTTCAAATCAAACTCCCCGACTTCACGCCATTCGTTCTGCACACTTGTATCTCCGTTTTCAGTCTCTTCGTCATTCAAGAAATCTTCCGAAGGCTCCTTTTCATCCCGCGGTGCATTGTTCCCCCATCCGTTCATCATCTCATCAGGGTTTAAACCCTGTGACTGTTCTCCAATGTCATGACCATGAGATCCAAGCACATTTGCTCTTATAGGTCCTCGGATCATTATTTCAGCGTGAGCTTGCGATTCAGCTCGAGCTTGCTCTGCCTGAACCATTGCTGCCATTCGCAACTTAGCCTCATGAGCCTCCCGACCAGCCTTCTCCCTTGATTCTATTTCTGCTCTCAACTCAAGCATGGCTCTCTTCTCTTCCTGGAGAAGAGCCTGCTCAACCATCAACCTTTCCTCAGATCGAAATTCCCCTGCGGCTCGTTTGCGAGATATTATGTTGAAGGCAAGTGCCTGTTTCTCGAACGTCGCTGTGAACTCGGCGACTTTGGCAGCAATGTTGTGATCCCACTGCTGGGACCGAGATGGCATCTGGCCCGTTGTGTCAGAATCAAGAATTCTGTCATCCTCCTCTGCTTCATAGTCTGCTACAACATGGTAAGGTAGTAACCTACACGTTTTCATGAAATACACTTCAAAGAACATAAAGCACGAAAAAACTATTTAATCCCAGATGTCGTAGTGCAAATTCTTCAAGCATGAAGGGAGAGAGAACTCAAATTACTACTATTTTATCTAGACCTGGCAATACATGACACAGATACATGAATGTCTCAACTCCATTTAACATGAATTATTAATACCACAATTCATACAAATATAAGATACCTTAAAACACGATTATGACACAGTAAAATACACTATAAAGGTCTATTACCCTCCATAGGATGAAGTGATTCATGTGAAAAGCAAACAAATCTCGCCTTCCTATCCTTAACCATGTTCCCTATCTTCCAAATACGGTTTGCAAAATACCCTCAAACTTCGAATGAATGAGCTTCCATATTATTATTTCGCAAATATTCAACCAGGGTTTACAGATTGGTATTTTGCACCATCAAAAGAATAAATTTACTATTATTTATTATTACCAGGATAATTCAAAAACTCCATTGCAGCTATATATGACAGACAAGCTAGTTTTTCATTCATTGTATGCCAAAAGGATTTTATTTTCCTAGAAGGATGGCCACTCTCTATTTCCATTTTTTTTCACTTCTCCATGATATGTTTGAAGGAAATTAGGCCATAAAACTTGAGACATAAAAAGGAATACTCAAGACAGAGATACTTCGAATCATACAACCAATGCTGTCCAAAGGTCAAAGTTAAATAGCTGGCTAATGTATTATCCTCAGGTCATGTAAACCCGTCCTCACATAAGTTATGATAGATAGTAACTACTGTCTTCAGTCCATACACCTCTATATCTATAAACTGAAAAGGAAAATTTAAGAGATTATAGCCAAGAAAAAAAAGGAGGGAAAAGGATTCAGCAGGAGGGACAAGCAGAATTAGTTTAAATTGCATGCATGTATATGTATTTCCACATGTTCTCGTTGTCACAAGAAGCAAGACACTAAACAAATATTCAGTCACAAGAAATTCTGGAAGCCTCGATACTTAACTGAGAAAATGCAAAGTGAAGTCCAAAAAATGGGTGAAACATCTTGGGTAAGGTGATAGCAGCATATGAAAGCGGTACAAACACTAGTTAGGACACTAAAGATATCATTTAAACATGTGAATGTTAGCTGCTGATGCGTGATATTTGACAACTCAGCTCAATGCAATCAGGAAGATACAATTCTTGTGAAAATAATTTCATATAACTTTGAATGTTAAAGAATTTCATTTTTTTTTCCTTCACTTTGTTCACATGAAACAGATGATAAAGCTGACCAGAACGAAACTGTCTAGTGGAACGGTTTCCTAACAAATGGAGTATAACTCCAAATATGAACATCTTATCTCCTATTTTCTAGGAAACCATGCAAAAGTTGATTTACCAAGTATTTGCCAGACAAATGTAGATAAATCCCATAATTCTTCCCACCAAATTGCCATGTGTCACAATGCATCAGCAATTTTTCAGTCTTATACATATAAATCCCAATAAATTATAGTCTTTTATATGTCCTCAACCTTGGATGAATTAGACAAGAAAGATGACGAAGAAGCAATTACATGAAACAAATCAACATTATCTCCCACACAGTTTCTGGAAATCTCATTTACAATTGTATCCCACCAGCGAGAAAGCATCAAAATATCTGACATAACCTGTTCCTAAAACTTTATAAATGGCTCCATCATGTTAGCATTACTGAGAAACTTATGGCAGTCACTAATATTCAGACCCTAATTTCTGTAGCAGATAAATCAATATACAATCTTTACAATATAAAACTGCCCGAATTTGCACATCAAACAGCAGAAATACAACCTTCGACTAGAAAATAGCAACAAGAAGTACTTAAGAGCTAATTTTCCAAAAGCTGCACATGCTAGCCAAAATTCAATAAAATAATAAAAAGAATCCATTATTTCAAACCATCATATGTTCATCCTTTTTATATTTTCTAAAGTTTGAACTCCCACCTTTTCACCTTTACTTAACAACAAAACAGAAAGGAAGAAATTTCTATTATATGGTGTCCAACAATTATCATTTTTTTGGCCATTTCCACACCAAACCAATACATAAAAAAGGAAAATTTAAAGAACCAACAAAACCCAGAATTCCATTTCCTTAAAAGTTAGAGAATTAGCAGACAAACCTTTCACAGGCATCTTCAAGGGAAGAAAAGGGTCGTTTAAAATCAGGGTGACAAACACGCAAGGCATCCTGAAAAGCCATCTGAAGTTCAGCTTGATTCAACGGCCGCATCTGCTTCTGCTGCTGCTGTTGTTGTCGCTGCTGTTGCTGTTGCTGTGATTGTGGGGGCTGTTGCTGTTGTTGTGAATTAGGAGTGGAACTAGGGTTAGGGTTAGGATTGGGGGTTGAATTAGGGTTTGGGTGGATGTTAATAGCACGATTGGGAAGAACACCAGGAGTAGTGCGTAAATGGGCATCAATGTTGGAAGGGAAGCGAGAAATTGCCTGCTGCTGTTGCTGATGATGTTGGGCTTGTTTCTGAAGTTGTTGTAAGAGAAGCATTTGTTGCTGTTGCTGTTGCTGTTGTTGTTGTTGTTTCTGTTGGTGTAAGAGAAATTGCTGCTGCTGCTGCCGCTGCTGCAGCCGCTGCTGAGGACTCATTGACTTGTCTTCCTCCATTTTTTTCTCAAAGCTTTGGTTTTGCTTTTGTCTTTCTCTGAGATATATTTTTTGGGGGAAGGGTAAAAGATGGATTTGTGAAAATTATTGAGTTAATAATGTACTTTACTTTTCAGACATGGATTCGGACCAATTGTTAAGTCAACCCCCTCCTGTCCTACTACTTCGCTTCCTATCCATTTTTTTGTCGGATAATATATTATTTTACTAACGTAAAAACACCTCTCCAGTCCCTTTTAATTTTGAAATTAAGCAAAATTGATCCCTCTTATAAAAAATCTTAGCAATTCAATTTAATTTATATCAATTTCAGCTAATTCTAATTAATCATAATGTTAATATTTTCCATCAATTGTACATTCTTTTGATTGGTATAATAAATTTAGCCCTTAAAGTTTACAAATCCTGTCAATGAGGTCTTAATTTAACAAATTTATCTCGCAACATTTGTGTAGGTGTTGAATTTATTTGAATTAAGGTCAAAATGACAATATAGGTAAACATCGAAGGTTAAATTTATTATTATACAAATCAAAATTATGATTGATGGAAGACATTAATGCAATGCTTAATTGTCATTAGTTGCTCACTTTTGAAATTGACAGGAATTAAATATCTCAATTTTTATAGAAGGATCAATTTGCTCAATTTCAAAATTGAGAGGGATTAGAGAGGCCTTATAATCTATATTATTTTAGTAAAGTAAAAGCATCTATCCAGTGCATCTCAATTTTGATATTAAGTAAATTTTAATCCATAATAATTTTAAAAAATGGGCATCTAAAAATAGTTAATCACATTATTAATGTTTTTGAAAATTTTTACTTTAATTATCCTTAATTACTCATGCCCAAATTTATAGGGATTAAATTACACTAATTTTTTTTTTTAGAAAAACTAATTTACTCGATATCTAAATTGAGAGAGACTCAAGAGGTGCTTTTGCCTTTTACTATTTTTTTTAAAATATATTAAATATTATTGAATAATTGAATTAATTATCTTGTAAAAATTATATAATATTCTAAAGATATTTTTATTAAATCTAACAAAAATATTTTTTTTTCTAAATTTGCGGATCACAAATCAAATTAATTATCGAAACTGATATGGATTTAGTAAAGTAAATTAAGGGTGAGTTTGGATGGGTGGTGGGTTTAGCTGCGGTTAGAGTAAAAACAACGATGACGGTAAAATTAGATATTGTAGCAATACTATAGCGTGAGACAAAAAGTAAGCTAAACGCACCGCATTGTCTATCCAAAACTCACCCTAAATATCACCATTTGAATTAATTTTTGGTTTTTAAAAAAAAATTCTTAATCCTAAATATCATGAAATTTGTTCTTGTTCCAAATTTAGATGGATTTTGTGAGACTGTGACCATAAAATTTTAATTTAATAAAAATATTTTTAATGAAATTGAATTAGGTTGATTTGGATTCGAGGTGAATATAATATAATACTAATTTTAAATATATATTTTAAAAATATAGGTACAATGTTATTTATTTTTATTTGTATATAGACAACAAAGTCTATTTACTTGGTTTGTATTCTCCTTTCTATCTTTTTAAATAAAAATAAAAATATTTTCAAAAAATCAAAATCTAAAACTCTAAAAATAAAATATTTATATTAATTATCAAATAAATTAATCTAATCAAAGCATTTTAATGAAGTTAAATTATTTTCTAAAAGATTGAATAAATTTAATAATAAAAATATTAAAAAAGTTGATTTTAAAATATAATGAACGGTTTATGGATTAATATTTTCTTTATAAATAATAGTTATTATAAAATAGAGATAATTATAATCGTTATTATTGAGTATTCCTTGTTGGAATTAAATATTGATTTCCTAGTAAAAGTAGGGGTTAAATTCCCAATTAAATTTAATTTCCTAGTTAGTATTGGATTACCAATTATAAAAGGCCTATTATTTTACCATTATCTTTCTATCTCTAAATATCATCATGCTTACACTATGGGGACTGATTATGATGCGCTCATTTTAGTGCTTTCTTTTCTTAACCATCGAGTAGCTAATCGGACCATGCAAATACATCCATTGGAAAGACAACCTGAAGAAGCTCCAAGACCAAGCATGGTTGAGACTATTGTTCAGTGCATGAATGAAGAAATTGAATCATATTGTACCCAGTGTGTAATCTGTTTGGAAGAGTTCGAAGATGGGGATTGCTGCAGGGTGCTACATAACTGCAAACATCTATACCATCAACTTTGTATAGATGAATGGTTAGTGAAGGATACATGTTGCCCCATTTGTCGTGGTTCAGTCCACTGTTTGGGACCAACTCCAACCGCCGATCAGATCACTTGGAAATTGTTGTTTTTAAGAGAGAGAACATCCATAATTTGGGCTAGAACGAGGGTAGTTTAAAGATGTTTACTTTTCATATTCTTTTAATATTAATATTCTATAATTTAACTTTTTATGTATAATTTTACATTATCTTAATTTTATTTCAATAATCTTATTTGCTTCGGAGTTTGATAGCGTGGAATTTGGCTGTCTAGATTTAGAGGACACTGAATTTTGGTTATCACAATTGTTAGAAAGTTAATAGATTTATGTAAAATTTATATATACATTTTTCTATATTTTAGGAATGTGTAAGAAAACAGGTGATATGAATTTTATTAAAAATTCAATATTCAAAACGATGAGAAATTTCTAAAAAATATTGAGGAATTATCGATTGAGTCTTAGTTTAATTGGCATGGGCATTGTTACTGTTAATTATGACTCCTATTTCAGTCAAATTTGAGAAGTAATCTTCTAGTTAAACTCTGTTTATTTGTTTCAATCAAACACTGATTAGTTAGATTATTTTATTATTATTTGACCTATGAATTTAGCCTATAAATAGGCTCTTTTACAACCTTAGAAAATACACCCATTAGATATTAGAACTCATAACACATTTAGAGAATTTTGTGTTTACGTTTTGAGGGTTCTTTGTTTTCGGGTTTTCGGGGTTTAGTTTTATCTCCATCTTTTGTACTCTTCGTTCTGTTGCCATTATAGTAAAATTATCTTTGCCCGTGGTTTTTTATCCTCTTTGGAGGGGTTTTTCCACGTTAAATTTGTGTGTCCAATTTCTCAATTTATTCCGCTACTTTTACTTGTTAGTTGCTTAATCGGGTCGATCCTAACAAGTGGTATCAAGAGCTAGTTCAATTTTCATAGATCAGCCCATTCAGATATGGCAGCAACAAGGTTTGAAATTGAGAAGTTCGATGGTGAGACAAATTTCAATCTGTGGCAAGTCCGGATGATGGCAATTCTAGTTCAATCCGGTTTGAAAAAGGTTGTTACCGGGAAAAAGCCTGAGAATCTAAATAAAACAGAATGGGAAGAGCTTGATGAAAAGGCTTTGTCTGCAATCCAGTTGTGCCTCGCGAATACGGTATTGCAGGAGGTATTGATGGAGAAGACCTCATCTGCCTTATGGAAAAGGTTAGAAACTCTTTATGCGACTAAGTCTCTGGCTAACCGTTTAGTGTTGAAACAACGTCTATTTACGTTTTCGCATGAACGAAGGTGAGCTTCTTAGAGATCACATCACCAATTCATTACTCTTTTAAATGATTTAAAGAATGTTGAGGTTCATATTGACGATGAAGATCGTGCTATGCTATTATTGTGCTCTTTACCCCCTTCATACAAGTCTTTCAAGGAGACCACGATTTATGGCGAGAGACAAACTCTCGCTCGAAGATGTGAAGGGTCATTTGTTGAGTAGAGACAAACTCGACAATGAGCTTCATTTGGATAGCAAGACAGATAGGCAAGCTTCCGCTTTGATAGCATCAAAGAAACGAGACAAAAGGTGTCGCTATTGTAAAAAGTTAGGTCACGTCAAAGCGATTGTTATAAACTGCGAAAGAAAAGAAAGAGCTCACGAGAGTAACGAGGAAGATGTAGCTGGTGCTAATTTGGCGATGAAAGCGGCGATGATTTCTTGTTAGTGTCAACGGCGATAACTCCAAGCTCACGTCCGAGTGGGTCCTAGATTCGGGATGTTCTTTCCACATGTATCCCAATAGAGAATGGTTCTCCACATACAGTTCGGTTGAAGGTGGAGTTGTGTGCATGGGAAACGATTCATCTAGTAAGGTAATTGGTATTGGAACTGTTAAAATTAGGATACACGATGGGACGATTAGGACACTCTCAGATGTCATATATGTACCTGATTTACGAAAGAATCTAATCTCTTTGAGTATTTTAGACTTGAAAGGATGCATAATCAACATCGAGTCGAGCAGCATTAAAGTATCTCATGGAGCTCTCGTTTTGTTAAAAGGTAAAAGAACTGGCAGTCTTTATATTTTGGAAGGTTCTACAGTGACCGGTGAAATCGGACGTCCCTCGTCCGTTACAGAGTCGAAGTCAACTTGAAACACCCCACACCCGGCCCATGAGCTTGAACCGGATCTGGTATGTTCCTTAAATAAATCGGTTTTCAATGTTTTAAATGACTTAGAGAAAATTTGCATAATTTTCTAAAATATGGTTTTGGGTTGGGCTTAGGTTGGGAAACCCATTTAATTAATTTAAAAATCCAATTTTTATTAAGGTGACAAAATAATTTTTGGGTTTATTATTTTAGAAGAAATAAATTTACTTATCTTTAATCAAACATAATTTGTATCATATTCAAATAAAAATAAACAGGAATAAAGAAAATCCAACTGGGCCTTATGGCCTTATTACATCATTCAACCCAAAATAAAGTTTAAAGTACTAAAATTTCATAAAGTCCAAATTCCAAATAATTTCTTCAAGCGATGCATGGCCACCTTTAGCTCTGCCGCCGACCGGTCCATTACCGCTCATCACCTGAAAAAATAATTCCCCAACGGGTGAGTCAACAGACTCAATGTGTACATAGTACTAATTTCCAACAAATCGGCATACAAGTCATATCAATATCATGTTCATACAAAATAAAGGATGATGCAACCCAAATCCAAACCTATTTGTCCATCCGCTACACACCACCCGTACCAACTTTGCATACACGCGGGACTACTAAGTCGACCCTCCATCCGCTACACACCATCGAAGGCGATCATTGCGATCGACGTGCTCATCGCCCACTTATGTTGTGTCATTAGACACTGTATTCACTAGATGTAACCGGTTACCACTTTTCACTTTATGTGACCGTAGTCACCACTTTACGTTGGTGAGACCGTAGTCATCACCTTCACTTTCTTCCTCCACAAATATCCCGAATGCCCCAATTATTTCATAACATATTTCACATACTTAATTTCCATTCATGTTACTAATCACATGTTCAAACTATATCACATTCACAATCCTATCAAAAGTAGGAAACGTGCACTGGTACTCCTTACCACATTTGTGGTGCTTAGCCACATTCACATACTTATTACATATTTACATATCTAATGATTGCCATGCAATTTATTGAAAGTTAGTAAGAGTACACACCTTTTTCGCTTAATAGTTTCCGTGAATTCCGTAGAGCGATCTACCGATCTAGATCTTTCACTCCTATATTCGGCCATTAATTAAAACATATAAATAAACCTATTTGGTCTTAAAACCAAATCCTACTAGAAGTAGAATTACTTACCTAGTTGCCGAATTGATTTAATCAAGTCCCAACAGATTGCTAGAATTCCTCTTCCTTGAAATCGGCTAATACTAGGTATGTAACCATGTCGGTTTTCGGTTTTTGAAATAATGGAAAACACTTAAACAAATTATGCCTTGGCCGAATATCCCTTACCTTATGATGGGATTCCAAATCAAGAGGATTCCTTTATAAGCTGTTGAAATCCTATAACTTCGTGTTAGATTAGATCTAACTTTGAAAACGTGAATCATAATCTTTAACCACATATTTATATTTATAATCCTTACCTTAGATCCTTAGATTTCCCAAAAGATCCCCTTTTGATGTTGTGGATGATTGCCCTCTTTCTTAGAATCCACAAAGATTCAATGATGAAACGGAGAAAAATAGAAGAAAATAGAAGAAAAGAGAGGATTTTTGCTTAATGAAAATTCGGCAGAGAGGGGTTTTGCCTAGGAGAATTTTGGCAGAGAGGAAGAGGGAGCAAATGTTGATGAGTAGCCCTCCTGTCCTCCTTTTATAGCCAAAGTTATCACCTAGGAGTCCTTTACTTGGCCACCACTCCTCTTTTTGATAATATTATCTCTTTTATTTAAAAGATAAAAGCCTTTAATCCATCAATTATCTCCTCAATTATCTCATTAGAAAATAATCCTTTATTTATCTCTTATTATTCACATATTTATGTGAATAAAACTCCTTTATTTATCTCTTATTATTCACATATTTATGTGAATAAAACTCTTTTATTTATCTCTTATTATTCACATATTTATGTGAATAAAACTCCTTTATTTATCTCTTATTATTCACATATTTATGTGAATAAAACTCCTTTATTTCTCTCTTATTATTCACATATTTATGTGAATAAAACTCCTTTATTTCTCTCATATATCCATGTTTCCCGAAATGTTCAAGTTTCCATTTTTGGATCATTTCCAAAAATGTTTAGGTTTCCAAAAATGTCTAAGTTTCCAAAAATGTCCATTTCCATTTCCATTTTCATTTCCATCTCCATTTTCATTTCCATTTTCATTTTCATTTCTATTTTCATTCATTTTTAGGTTTCCAAAAGTATCAAAAATTTATTCATAATACTTAAGACTTGTCATTTCATACAATTGATCTGAAAATGCATAGGCCCTTCCTAGGATGTTACACAACTCATTCAGAGCGGAGGCAACTTGGTCATAGGAGGGAAAAAGGTATGACCGTTTCGTTGAAGAGAGGTTCTCTTTTGGATGCAGGTTTTGAAAAGTTAGGGCACTGTGTTTGTGAAAATCAAACCCGGGTTAGTTTTGATTTGGCAATTACACAAGTCGAAGGCTAGAAGTCTTCCAGTTTCTAAGCACGATTCGACTCGGTTAATTCCCTGCATGGTTCAAGATAGGCTCGTGGCGGGCTTTGGCAAAGATGGCATTGTGGAAATATGAGTCAAGGTGGAGATTTGTTAATTATGACTCCTATTTCAGTCAAATTTGAGAAGTAATCTTCTAGTTAAACTCTGTTTATTTGTTTCAATCAAACACTGATTAGTTAGATTATTTTATTATTATTTGACCTATGAATTTAGCCTATAAATAGGCTCTTTTACAACCTTAGAAAATACACCCATTAGATATTAGAACTTATAACACATTTAGAGAATTTTGTGTTTACGTTTTGAGGGTTCTTTGTTTTCGGGTTTTCGGGGTTTAGTTTTATCTCCATCTTTTGTACTCTTCGTTCACACCATTATAGTAAAATTATCTTTGCCCGTGGTTTTTTATCCTCTTTGGAGGGGTTTTTCCACGTTAAATTTGTGTGTCCAATTTCTCAATTTTTTCCGCTACTTTTACTTGTTCGTTGCTTAATCGGGTCGATCCTAATAGTTACCAATGCATGAGGATGTGGGTCCAAGTGTGCTGAAGCACATTATCCTCTTATTTATGGGTTGGGGAGGGATTATGGGTTATTCTAGACATTGTATCAAAAAGAGCAGATATGATTAGAACCTATAATGAGATTGTTAAAAAAATCGAAGAATTTAAAATATAATAAATTTTTATTGATTAATTTTTTATAGTTTATAAACTTAAAATGAATTTCATATAGAAATTGTTTTCTAAATATAAAGAAAATATTTATAAGTATTATATATTAATTAAGATATGAGGTCGGATAATTATATTTATATTATAATAGATGAAATGTGAAGTTCTATGATATCACCTAATTATTTTTTTTATTTGCTTGTGTACATTACTTTATGATATATAATATGACAAAGATTGTTGAGAGATGTTAGAGTTGTGTGACTCGAATCTCATCATTTGTTAAGAAATAAAATACAATAGCAAAATAAGGGGTTCTGTGGGGGCGAAATTGGTCGAGCCGCACAAGTAGAATCTGTATAGAACTACACTTCTTCTATTTGATATTGATTAGAATAAAGTTTTTCAACATTTAAATAGATGTAGTCAAAACTCTTTTTGTATCATTTAGTTTTCAACATTAATGAATTTCTCCTCCTCTGCCCGTGGCTTTTTCCCGAAAAGATTTCCACATAGAATCTGTGTGTGTTTTTGTTTTTGTTTTTATTTTCTTATTGCTTTGCGCTCGTTCTATTACCATTATCAACATCTATTATAAGAAGGGATAATTGGATCATATTCATGTGTGGTGTTGCAATGACGTTTTATAATGAAACAAAATCTTGGAAATATTTGAAAGAGATAGTGTGTTTGTAATCGCAAATAATATTATATCATTTTAAAACTTTTCATTTTAAACTATGCTACATAAGATTTAACATTTCATTTAACGGTTAAAAATTAATTATTTTAGTAATGGAAGGACTTTTTTAATTTAACTTCAATAGTTTAAGGATATAACTAGAATGTTTTATAGTTTAGGGACCAATTTAGAATGACGACTATAATTTAAGGATGTATGGCATAATTAACTCATAAATAAAATAACAGTACTAAAAAAGGAGGATTTTAAATTAAAAGTTAGATTGCATTTTGTAATCTCTATTAAAAAGATGGGCAAATTAGTTTATATACGTTTTACTGTTAAAAACTAGTTCCTATACATCAGTATGAGGTACATGTGGTAACTATCTGGTTATTTCACCGGCTACACCAGTTTTTAACAGCAAGAATAGATGAAATTGTTAATAAAAATGACCAATTTACTCTTTAATCCAACTTATAAAGAATAATTTTCTCATTTTCTGAATAGAAGAGACAAAATACAATCTTACTCAAGACTTTCATAATATTTTTACCAAGATATATATATATATATATATATATATATATATCATTTGTTATTTTGCTTGAGAATATAAAATAAAGTGTTTGAATTGGGAAATTAGTGGTATAAGAGCAATGAAAAGATCAATAGATGTGAGTTTTATTGAATTTAATTAGAGGGATTTTGGCATTATTAAAGATATGATGTAGCACATCAAACATTAATTAAAAAATAGGATTGGATTTAAGAAGAAAGACAAGGGTATCGACAAAAGCAACCACCAAGACAAACTCCGATGGCTTCATCTCCATGGCGTTCCTTACATAAATTCGAGCATTCTGGGTTTTTGCAACGTCCTACCATTTTTATTCCTTCAGAGCAGCTGCGTCCATTTTCCGTCGCTACCACCTCTTTTCCTGTTTCCCATTATTTCCACCGTTAATAATCTTATAATTAATTATTTGATTCAATATCTATTTTTTTAAAAAAAAAATCAATATTTAAAACACTACATATTCTTAATTTAGGCTGTTTCATTTATCAAATTGTTTTCACCATAAACTATTTTCGATGGAATGAACATTATATTCACTAGAAAGGAATTTCAAAATGATTATAAAATTATATCTAAATAAAAATTGAAGATACATTATAAAACATAAAAAAAAAAATAAGAATCAAATTGTAAAATTATTTTTTTACAATAGAATCTTGAACTCACACTTCTCCACACACATTATCTATGGATTGATTCAATAATTTTGAAGATACGATAAACACCTTTAACTAATAAATCAAATGTTAGTTTTTCCTTTTTCTTAAATGATTATAATGTTTTCTTTATTTTTTATAACATGGTTTTTAGTTTTCCACACTATAAGTAAATAAAAATAATTTATAATTTAACTTATGACATTTTAAATATTATTTTTTATAGATATTTTTTTTTGATATCCTTCATATCCTGTTTATGGTCCATGTTTAGGGTTTGAATATGTATCTCCTCTTGAGAATACAATATACTTTATCATTGCACCCAATACTTATTATATATTACCTAACAATCGAATAAACTGATTTAAAACCGAAACCAATCATTATCTAATAATTGTGTTTTGATAACTTTATTTAAGATGCTACGTAAAGATTAGATATTATCAAATCCTTTACTAATTCTTTTTTGGGTTTAAATAAGTTTAAAATTTTAATAATATTTACAATATTAAAGAGAGCTAAATAAAATATATGCTTTGATTGAGTAACTGAAAATGAATGAGAAAATATAGAGAGTAGCAGATTTTACCCGTAGAGAATAGAAGAACCAACATGAAAAATAGAGCAGAAACTTGGGAATTTTTCATGACTTTTTCTCTTTCTTTTTTGTTTAATGGAAGGGAAGATGCAATTCTCCTAAATTTATAGAGAAACTAGTTGGAAATTTTCTTCAATTTTTTTTAAATTTGCTTTAATTGGCAAGAAATCTTTTGTATGCAATTATTACCATAAAAGCAAATTATTTATTATTTTGTGGGTGTTTCCTAACAATCACATGTTATTATTTACTATACTAGAAGGTTAAATTTAAAGTGATTTAATTTAGTTAAAGTTTATTGGGCTTTAGTTATTAAATAAAGTATGGGTCAAATATCTGTAAATACTCTATTAACTAATTTTTAATTAATGATGGGATGATTAGAAAATAGGTTAATATGCAAAAGTTATATATTAGGGTTATAATCCCCAAATTACATATACGTAACTTTTTTAATATTTCATCTTTAGAAAAGAGAGAGTCACATTATCCGAATTACTTGTGTGTTAATTTGGAAGATCAAAACCACAAGATCAAAGATTCCAAGAAATCAATGGATTCAGGTACGCTTCCACATTTAGTTTTATTTTTGATGATTTGACATGATAAATCCTGGTTAATAAAGTTTTATATCATTTTTTTTTTCACAGTTCTTACAAGTGGCACCTAAGCCTCGTCATGTTGAACCATTGAGAATGAATTGATTCTTTGTTATTTTTGGATTGATTTGTTGTAAGGAGATTCTCTTTAGGAGGTTAGTTTTAAGTGGGACCGTTTGTAACCTCTCCAGTCTTTCCTAGTACAATAATTTACTCTCTCTATTAAATTAACTTTTTCAAGCTGCTTCTGTGGTGATTGTCTTTGCATGGCGTGATTAGCTACTTCATATCTTTATTGGTGTGCTAATAAAGTTAAAGAGAATACAATATATCACTACAATTATACCCTACAATTTAATTTAATAGTACAATATATCATTAAAATTATACCTTACAAAATATTGAAAGATAAATAAAAAGCAATAAAGAACACTAGAAATTTAACGGTGTTTGGCAAAGTAAACCTATGTCCTTGGACACTACCAAATATATTTCACTACAAAAGATACAAGTGAAATATTACCAAAAATGAGAGGGAAAAAGTTGCCTTATAAAAAATATGGCAAATTTGGGGATAATTTAAAGATGGAAAAACAACCTCTATTTATAATAGTATAAAATCTCCGCAACTTTTTCATTTTTTTAATGTAGGATTGTAACACCTTATACCCGGTCCAGTTGCTAAGCCCGAGTAATAGGACGCTACACCAATGTCTCTTCATCAACAAAGCATAAAATATGTCATTGACATAGGATTAACATCATAATCAAATAACTATATGAGGTTTACGTCTAATTTCCCCTAGACGAAGTTAAAAATATTTGCTAAACATACAATAATCAACCTTATAACAAGTTAAAAGTATGCTTAAAAACCATTTAACATAAATTTCTAAAAGGTCACATAGGTATCGATACTCATTCTATATGAGGTTTACGTCTAATTTCCCCTAGACGGAGTTAAAATTTGCTAAACATACAATAATCAACCTTATAACAAGTTAAAAGTATGCTTAAAACCATTTAACATAAATTTCTAAAAGGTCACATAGGTATCGATACTCATTCGATGGTATCGATATTTTTAATAAGGGGTATTGATACCATTTAGAAAATCGACACCATTTTAGCATTATGTTTCTCTGCAAAAATTAAAACCCAACAAATTTTCAATATAAATAAAAAAAGTATCGGTACTTTTACCTCGAGTAATCGAGAAATGGTATCAATACTAAAATGAGTTATTAACTTCCTACACATTCGAAATATAATGGAGGTATCGATACTAAATACCCGATTATCGATACCTCGGCACAAAACAGCAAAAATAACACCAAAACAACACATTAACACAACCATACCTATACCAATTCAACATGCATATTAGCTTCAAAGTTCGACATAAAAAAAATATGAAATTACTACTTAAAGCATCATCAATAGTTTAAGCTAAGCAATACCAATAAACTAATGTCAAACATCTATAAATTCTTTGACTAAAAAAATTAAGTAATCATCCAAAACATCATGGCAATATTCAACCAACAAATCTACCACGTTGCTTTATTCCCACAATTCAAAATAATAGCTATAAATCACCTACTCAAATGCTAAATCTAACTTGGATCACTCCTTTGGAATTTCTACACCGCTCACACCGCAACACTAACTGTCTGCAATATTTGAAAAGAGTGGGTGAGCTTAAACAAGCTTAGTGAATGTCGGAATAACCATAAATTATACATAACATCAAAGGTTAAACAAGAGCATACTACAACACGTTCACAACCACATTCTAACAAAGTCAAAATAACATATTCACGCTTCATTAAATCATACAACTAACATATACTCTCACATGTAATTACACATTACTATGATGACATGCTAACATATTCATACAATATTAGTAAACTCATTTAGCTTATTTATTCACATGTTCATGCATACATCACATATCGTAATATCACTTTTTATAAAATCACATTTAACAATAATTCATCAAGACAAAACGTGTTCATGCTTTAATGATCCACTAGATTAGCTTATATATATTCACATGCATTTACACACAACATTTCCATGTATTAATGAATTAATGATAATTTGGCAACTTGAAAACATGAAACATAAAAGTCGGCTCTATCACCACACATTGGATACACGGATCTCCATCACACCGTCTAACATATCCCATAAATGTAGCATAAAGCTTAACACTCTCCAACACACCAACATATCTCGGTGAATGGAGATTGGCTCGACATTCCCTTATCCCTCCAATTTGTCCCGGGGCCTCTATGCCCAAATCACAAAACACAAGGGTGAGTACTCACAATCCTATGGCATGTCAACTATATCCAACGGTTTCAAGAGATCACAAGGTCAAAATATCCGCAAATACACACAATTATTGTTTTAATGCTCATAATCTCTGTCCATATTCATCAATTCACATCACAATCTTATACACAATGCACAATTATCGAATTCACATTTAATTGCATTTTAAGTGCCACAACTATGCTCATTGAGCCATCACATATCCGTTCACATGTGAATGCATTAAAAATCAGATTATCATATACCACATACCAATATTCACTTACTTTACCTGTCACATCAGCATCACATTCCACAATTTAACACATATGTACTTACCATTTTCTGCACACTTTCACTGCACATTTATATCGCTAACACAACATTATCACTATCATTCAACATGTTTAATATGCTCACAACTAACACATTCACAATAGCTATCACAATATATATCACATGTCACATTTTCACAACTTAATACTCAATCCACATCACACAATCTCATACTTTGCAAACTAAACAAAGGGTATAAGAAAGCTTACACTCGGAAATTAGGATAGAGGTTTAGGCTATTCCTAAGCTCCCAATTAACGCTATGAATCGTGTCTACAAGCAGCGATTCCAAACACTCATTGTTTGCGCTTTCGCCTTGTCGCCGAAAGTTTAAACTAGCTTTTCCTTGCCTTTCGCTTTACTCGTAGAATGTCTTAACCACTCCAAAGCTTCATGCAAAATAACTACACAATATACATAATCAATTAGCAGTCATAACACACCTCAAACAAACAAAAATGCAGGTATAAGGTTCCTTCCTCTTGGAACTGAAATTTTCGACTAACAAACTTGAAACTCAAATATATTAATCTTTACTCATTCTCATTGCCTATAATCGATTCCAATCATCTAATTATACATCTAAAAATAATTCTCAACCTTCAAACTACACAAAACTACACAGATTCATGGTTCCGAAATTTTGATGTAAAATAACAATTTTTCATGAAAACTCATTAAAACCTTAGAATCTCTTAACAAAATTTTAGAAAAAGTTTTAGAAACCTTCTAATCATATCATAAAAAGTTAAAAAAAAATAAAATACTCTGAAACATCGTTTTCCTTCAAAATCCCGATTTCACCATTTACGACCCAATTTTCGGCATTTATTCAAAACTTTTGTTTCAATATATAAAAACTCAATTTAAAAGGCTAGATATCATTAAAAAATAATAAGAAAACGAAACATTACCTTAGTTGAAGGAGAAAGGCACATTTAATTGAAAATCTGGAAAACCCACAAGTTGAGCAATAGTGAAATCAATGCTGTTTTTGAAGCTTTTTATGGAATTCTAGAGAAGTTTAATGCTTGGGAGATAATAGAAATCAAAGGAATTTATGTTTGAAAAATAAAATAAGTGAAGGGTGACAAATAGAAATCAAAGGAATTGATGTTTGAAAAATAAAATAAGTGAAGAGTGCTTGGAAAAATCAAGGGACGACAACAAAAAGGGTGAGGGAAGAAACTATTGTGAGTTTAAACTAGATGGAGGGGAAAATAGGGTATCTTTAAAACTTTGGTATAATTACTTTAAAATCACTTCTAATTTAAACCCTTTTACAAAATAGTTCTCTTTTCAAAATTGATGATCTTTCCTACCTTATTTTCAAAAATTGATTTGATTTTGAAAAAGTTATAGTCGAAAATAATTTTGGGTTACCATAACTCAAAATTTCCAAACTCATTCCAAGTCAAAATTCTTATTTTACTCTCGAAACTTCTAGACCCAATTTTGAGAAATGATAAGGATTATACTATTCAACATTAATAACCCAATTTCAAGACCTCAATTGAAATCATTGTGAAAACAAATCACTACCATAAATATCATAATCAATGCCATCATCAACCCCCATAATGTAACCAAGATTATATCAATCGTTGAATTATAGAATAGTAATATTAAAATAATATGAATAGATAAAGGATTAATTGCATTAAATATCCCTAAATTATGATCATCATTTTAAATTGACCTCAAATTTTAAGACGTTCTCATTAAATCCCCAAATTATTAATGTTATATCACTTAGGTCTTTCAATTATTAATTTAACCGTTAAATAACATATAAAATAATATGTGGCATAATTTAAAATGAAAATTTTAAAGAAAAGTAAAACATTACCATATAACTTTAAAAGTAAAAACTAAAAATAAAGTAAATCGAAAAAAAGAATGAGTGAGTGATAAAGATTTTGTAAAAGCTTCAAAAACCAATATTTTTACAACATCTAATTTTAAAATATTTTTTTTAAAACTTTTAATTTTTAAACTATGCTACATAATATTTAACATCTTATTTAACGGTTAAATCATTTATTTTAGTAATGGAAGGACCTTATTAATTTAACTTCAATAGTTTTGGGATATAATTAGAATGTTTTATAGTTTAGGGACCAATTTAGAATGATGGCTATAATTTAAGGATGTATGGCATAATTAACTCATAAATAAAATAACAGTACTAAAAAAGAATGGAATTTCATTATAGCTTCTATCATATCTGCATCTAGAACTACCCATAGCCCCTCTTCAGCCCTTAAATAGGAGGATAATATGCTTCAGCGCACTCGAACCCACGTCCTTCTGCATTAATTATAATGTCGATGCCAATCAAACTGAGACTCAATCAACAAAAGAAAAATGAAAACTTAAAACAGAGAGATTATATAAAAAAATGACAATCTATTTATAATAGTGTTGATGATCATAACATTAAAAACATTTGATATATAAAATTTCAGTTACCATACAATTGATTTTTCAATAAAAAAAGGTTACTTAATTTTTTTTTTTCAGTGTGTTTCCATAGAATTATCATTAAAAAATTGACAGCCCTATTGTGACAAAGATAAAAGGAGATAAAATATCCAAGGTACAATATAAATACAAACGAAGTAATAATATATAGGTAAAAATATTATGAAGGTTTTTATATTAAAAGTTGGATTGCATTTTGTCCTCTCTATTAAAAAGATGGACAAATTAGTTTATATATGTTAAATCAAAGAGCAAACTTGTCCTTTTGTTAAAAATTTCATCCATTTTTACTGTTAAAAATTAATTCCTATACATCAGTATGAGATACATACGGTAACTATCTGATTATTTCACCGACTACACAAATTTTTAACAATAAAAATATTTCGATCCGAGGCTGAAATTAATTTTACATATTACTTTTGTTCTTGTTAGGAAACACTCTCAAAATATTAAAATATTTGCTTTTATGGTAATAATTGCAGACACAAGATTTCTTGCCAATTAAAGCAAATTTAAAAAAAATTTGAAGAAAATTTCCAACTAGTTCCTCTATAAATTTAGGAGAATTGCATCTTACCTTCCATTAAACAAAAAAGAAAGAGAAAAAGTCATGAAAAATTCCCAAGTTTCTGCTCTATTTTTCATGTTGGTTCTTCTTTTCTCTGCCGGTAAAATTCGCTACTCTATATATATTTTCTCATTCATTTTCAGTTACTCAACCAAAGCATATATTTTATTTAGCTTCTCTTTAATATTGTAAATATAATTAAAAATTTTAAACTTATTTAAACTCAAAAAAATAACTCTAACATTTGGTTTATTAATTAAAGATGTTTATCGTACTTTCAGAATTGTTGAATCAATTCGCAGGTAAGGCGTGTAGGGGAGTGTGAGTTCAAGATTCTATTGTAAAGAAATAATTTTACAATTTGATTCTTACTTTTTTTTATGTTTTATAATGTATTCTCAATTTTTATTTAGATATAATTTTTTAATCATTTTGAAATTCCTTTCTAGTGAAAATTGTCGAAACCATTTTTAAAATCGGTTTAAAAAAAATGGGGATCGACTTTAAAAAAAATAAATTGGAAGTCGCCACCAATCCTTTTTTATTTAGGTGTGATTGGATCACCTTGTAAAACATTTCATTTTAAAACATTTGATTTTGGTCTACGAAAAACGAGAAAATGGATTCAGGAGTCGGTTACGTATGAGGAAGGGTTAGCACCCTCATAACGCCCAAAAATTGGTACCTAATTGATAAAATCATGTCCAAATGTTTGAAATTTAAAAAGTTTAAAATAAGATCCCTTATTAGAAGGAAAACCAAGACTTACCTATTTTAAAGAAATAAAAATACCACACCCAATAAGTTAGGATACATCATTTTATAACTTCGAAGTTAGGTGCATCTTTATTTTAGAAAATTCTTACCTCAAGACGCAAAACATTACACCCAATAAGTTAGGATACAACATTTTGAGTTCTCAAGAATAAGTTTTTTTATTTGAAACTTAAGATTTCTTTATTCCGAAAGAATATACACATCACATCCAGCACGATTGGACACGACATTTTTTAAACCCTCGTAATTAAAGTCATCTCATAATTTACGAAATTTATTAAAAGGGTATTTAGTTATTTAGCCAAACAGAAAATCGCAATCCAGCACGATTGGGCACTATTTCTCGAATTTCTAAATACCAAAATATTGTCTTATTTTAAAAACCTTTAAATAAAATATTAATTTTGCAAAAATATATTTTTATTTTAAACAATAACCATGTGACAATATTGCATTTATATACTATCTAATATAAATATTAAAAGCAATTATAATTCACTAACATTTCATATTAATATAGACAAATAAAGAAATAATAGCACATATAAAATAAAATAGCACATATAAAATAGTACATATAAAATACTACAAATAAAAATACAAAATGATATATAGACAACAAAAATAGCACATATATATATATTTGAGAAAATAAAATAAGTTTTGACATAAATAATTGATCCATAACTAAAAAATATGTTCATAATATTCTAATAAAAAAAAACTATATGTTTAAGAATAAATAATGTTATACTATATAAATAATTTTAGGTAAAATAATTTTAAAAAAAATATATATATGTAGTATATAATGTTATATAATATACTATTAAAAATATGTAATATGATGACTAATATATAAGTTAAAAAAATAATATGTAAATAATTAATCGAATTAAATAATAATTAATAAGAATTTAAAAAAAAACATAAGGATGATATATAAAAAATATACAAGTTTAATTAATTCACAAATAATAAGGGTAATATTGTATTTTAATATTATAAAATAATTTAAAAACAGTATTAAAATAAAATAAAATAAATAAAAAATAAAGAAAGGAAAGTTAAATGGCAAATAAAATAAGCATAAAGGATTAAATCTGAACGCGCATTGAACTCCAGGGACCTGCTGAGCAATTACGCCCCTCTTCAAAACGGCGCCGTAATGGTTTTTGCCTTTTTAGGAGCCCGAGGATTTAATTGAAATAAAAATAAACTTCCAGGGTTAATTTAATAAGAAAAAAAATTTTAAACATGATTAAATTAAAACCAATAAAATTATAGAGAGACTGAGATGGTAAATTCCCCATTTTAATAAAACACGCGGATCCTAGTCGGGTTTGCGGGTCAACACGCGGATCCTGCCAATTAAAAATGACGTCGTTCTATTTTAATTATATAAGTTAATTCCATTTAAAAAAAATCATTTGAATGCCTTTTGTTTTAAAAAAAAAGTCTAAAAATCCCCTGAAACCATTTGAGCTCCCGATCGTCGGACCCCTTTTGCTATTACCTCCACGCGCCTCACGCGCCATCGCGAGTGGTGGCCGGAGGCCGAACCACGAAATTTTATCGTCGAAAGATAATCCCTTCCCCTTCTATACTTTTTAAAAGTAGTTATATGCACAATATATATATATATATAATAATAATAATAGAAATATAAAAGAAAATCACCTCTGCAAAATCTGTCCTTTATTCCTTTGAACTTTCTGACAATATTCGTACTCACTGATTTTGAATAATAGTGTGCAAATCACTATTTTTTTTTGTATCTTTTTGTATTCCTATCTTTTTGTGTTTTTTTTCGTATATCTCCTGTTTACAAGTTTTGGGGGGTTTTTATAGCCCTGAAAGAAACAAAATAAAAGGAAAATAGAAAAATTTGTCACTGTTTTCCATTTCTGCTGCGATTTCTTTCTTCTTTTGCAGGTTGAAGGCAGAAAACGTGGCGATGAGGCGCGTTGATGGTGGCGCGACTGTTGGTCTGGGTGCTATTGCGGCGCGACGTGCGGGCTTCATTTTTGCGCGCTAGGGTTTCGAAACCCTAGGCCACCGCTGATTCTGTTAAGGTCTTGGGCCTTTTGGGCCGTCTGAGTCTGGGTCTAGTCTGTTTAGGGGGTTGGTTTAGTTTGGGTCTAGGTTAATAAGCCGTTAGTTCAGGTAGGGTAATGGGTCTGAGGAAATGTAAAATTGGGCTTGTAAATTGGTCTTGGGCCATCTGTTTGGGTTTTGTGAGGATTTTGGATTTATTTAATTTTGGCTTTGTAACAGGGACTGTTTTTGGACATTTTTTATTTTGGTTTTTCAGCCCGGGCAAAAATGGGCATTTACAGTTGCCCTTTTTTGCTCATTGTCATGTAATGAGAATAGAGCAAAGACTATAAAAGGACCAATTTTGCCCGGTCTTGGCCAAGCCTCGACTTCTTGGTCCTTGTCCTCTTTAAATGGCTTCCAGCTCGACTGTATCTTTAGGGGTACTGGAACTTCATCTTGATTTCAGTAAATTTGATAGCTTCAATCTGTTTCACTGCAACTTCATGAAGGCAGTATCCACTATCTTTTGATCTGCTCCACTGCAAACTCAGGGAGACAAGATATGATATTTTCGATCTGCTCCCTACAAACTCAGGTATTGCCAGACTGGTGTCTTCGATCTGCTTCCTTGCTATCTTCAGGAAGACTTCAATCTTCAGTCTGCTCCACTACCATCTCTAGGGAACAAAATCTGAAATTTTTGTTTGCTTCCTTACTATCTTCAGGAAGACTTCATTCTTCAGTTTGATCCACTAGGGAACAAAATCTGAAATTTTCAATTCTTCAGTTTGCTCCACTACCATTTCTAGGGAACAAAATCTAAAATTTTCAATTTGCTTCCTTACTTTCTTCAGGAAGACTTCATTCTTCAGTTTGATCCACTAGGGAACAAAATCTGAAATTTTCAATTCTTTAGTTTGCTCCACTAGGGAACAAAATCTGAAATTTTCAATTCTTCAGTTTGCTCCACTAGGGAACAAAATCTGAAATTTTCTATTCTTCAGTTTGCTCCACTACCATTTCTAGGGAACAAAATCTGAAATTTTCAATTCTTCAGGTTGCTCTACTAGGGAACAAAATCTGAAATTTTCTATTCTTCGGTTTGCTCCACTAGGGAACAAAATCTGAAATTTTCAATTCTTCAGTTTGCTCCACTAGGGAACAAAATCTGAAATTTTCAAATTGCTTCCTTACTATCTTCAGGAAGACTTCATTCTTCAGTTTGATCAACTAGGGAACAAAATCTGAAATTTTCAATTCTTCAGTTTGCTCCACTAGGGAACAAAATCTGAAATTTTCAATTCTTCAGTTTGCTCCACTAAGGAACAAAATCAAAATTTTCAATTCTTCATTTGCTCCACTAGGAACAAAATCAAAATTTTCTATTCTTCATTTGCTCCACTAGGGAACAAAATCAAATTTCCAATTCTTCAGTTTGCTCCACTAGGGAACAAAATCTGAAATTTTCAATTTGCTTCCTTACTATCTTCAGGAAGACTTCATTCTTCAGTTTGATCCACTAGGGAACAAAATCAAAATTTTCAATTTTGCTACACCGTCCCCGAGGACATGTCCCAGTATACTCAAATGTTTTATGGATGAATGCAGAATGTCATAAGAATGATGATTAGGACGCATGATCGGAATGAATCTAATGCTCCTAACTAAATGATATTAGGGATGAATTTGCATGAATGCAGGATGTAATGAAAATGATTTTTTTTTGAAAAACGATTAGGACAAAATGATCGGCATAAATCAAATGCTCCTAATTGGGAATGAGAGAATAATCCCTATGGGTTGTCATTGCTCATAGTTCATCAAGGTTCTATCACTGATGCGCTACCATACTTTCTCGTTCAAATTTGTATCTTGGACAAAACCCAAAGAAACAATCATTCTCGCTCAAAGCAAGCTTGCCCCATTGTAATTCCAGTCCCCCTTTCCTTAAACCTTAGGACATAAAAATTTATACCTCCCACTGCAACTTCTGGGGAATAACATTTGGTTCCTTGCATCTTTCTGTTACCACTCAGAGGTACAGAACTTGTATCACTTTCAATCAATTTGATTTGTTACACTATTCCCTGAGTGTAATAATCAGTTGTATGAATGCAGGGTATCCTAACAATAATCCCCTTTACACTTGGATTGACCTTGTTCGTCATTTTTCGATGTGGTATTACCAACGAAATTGTCTTATCCAATAAAAATCTGAAGAGATAATCATTCTTCAATGTTTCCAGCCCTTAGGCTTGGTGAGTTCTGAACAATAGTCATGCTTCAGATTCCTCATATTATTTAGAAGCTTCTAGAGTAATATGCGAAACTCTTTTTATGAAAGCGTTATTAGTCCATAAATTGTTATTTCAATATAAAATGCTTGAAAAAGGTCACAAAAATGGACGAGAAAGAAATTAGTCAAGAGCATAGCTCTGAGAAATAATTTAATCAAAGATAACCCAGGCAATAAAAGAAAATTGATTTGGGCGTATCTCAAAAAAGAATAAAGCAATCAAAGATAACGAATTTCAAAAATAGGTAAGAATGAAGCTAGATGCCCCAGATATCGTAGCCTGAGCTTCTTTGTTCCAACTTCTTGAGGACCATTTTAAGCTCAATATGTGTTTAGGGGATCCGGAGTACTTTGTCGATGCCCCAAAACGTAATATACTTCCTCATTGCTAATTCGAACGTAGCAAGACTACTGTATGCCCCGTTTTTTAGTCAAAATTTGAGCCGCCCTTTTCAGGTTTTCAACTCAAATCCCCTTTGGTCTCAAAGCGCCCTTTGCGGGTTTTCACCTTGGCCTCTCCTTTTTTTTGAATTTGAATTCGAATTCAAACTCAAGGCGCCCTTTGCAGGTTTTCACCTTAGTCCTTCCTCTTTCAGGTAAAATCCTTATTGATTGACCCTGAGTTTACCGGACTGAGCGAGTCTTTAGCATCCACCCCAGTCAATATCAATACTCCACCAGAAAAGGCCTTCTTTACAACATAAAGTCCTTCTCAATTTGAGATCTTCTTTCTTCTGAAATTGTTTTGTAGAAGAAAAATCTATTTCAACATCAGGTTCCCCTTATGGAATTCTCTAGGATGAACCTCTTTGTCGTAAGCTCACATCATCCGACCGTGATGGATAGCTTTTAACCTTTTCTTCGATTAGGTTCAATTGGCAAAAACGCTTCAATTTCATAATGGGTAAGATGTTGCCCCAGTGAAGGTTCTGGCCAATATTCGATAATCATAGAGAGTAGTGATAGCTTTTTATGCCAATCTTTACAAGTCTTAGCCACCTTTCACACACTTTTTTTTTTTGGCAACTTTTGTTACACTGTGATATACTGCCTGATCTTTGGACAAACTGTAAACTTTGACTTTGTACAGTTATTTAAACGCGATCCTTTATGGCATTCTGCTAGCATCTTGATCTTTTCCTTTTTTTTGATGACTTCGAGCTTGTACCATTGGCATATAAAGCTACTTCCACTCTCTTAACGAAGTAAACGATGACTATGCCGATGAGTCGATATTGGCTAAAAGCTTTTGACGAGATTGGCCCCATCACATCCATGCCCCACATATGGAAAATTTGTGAAGAACTGGAGTAGGCATATGAATCTTGTCTCCTTAAATTTAACATTTGCGGTATGACTAATGCAATCCCCTTCCATGGTGGATCAAGAGTGCCCCATCCTCTTGTTTAGCCCGCATCTTATTAGTCCAGGCATGTCCTGATATGATCATGCGAAAACATCTTTGAATTCTTGAAGATAACTCAATAATGTCTCGCCTCATTTCTGTGATGAACTAGGTTACAATCTTCACCCCTTTTCTAGGCTCACAATATCCGTTAACCCTTTGTTGAGTAAGGTCTGTTTTTCATCTTGTTAAACCATTCTTAACAAGTCAGAAGACATGTCACAATCTCTATCATCTTCAAAGTCCTGAGATCCCTTAGACCCATATCTCGCTCAAAAAGGAGTCGAGAATAACGTCGCTCATATCGTTGATATCTGGGTACCTAGGTACAAAGGCAAGAAATCCATAGAATAAATGATTCTAAGGATGATTATTGGTATGGTCATGAAAGAATATTCTAAAAACAAAAGAATGTACAGTATGAAATGTAAAGAATAAAAGAATATGTATTAAAAAAAGATACATTTTATTGAAATAAAATTTCGGACACAAGCCTATTTCACAAAAGGGTTCTTATTGCCTCTAGGCTTAAGGCAACAAGCATGTTTTGAATATTACTCTAGATCAGCTCTAAAAATACAGGGATCTCCTCCACAATCCCATTATTCAAAACACTCCCAAGTATATAAGGATCTGGAAACATTGTTCCCCAATTCCCTCTTCGCTTTCGATTCTTTCAAGGGTTTGGAATTCTTGAATTTGTTCCCGCATTTCTTGTTGAATCTTGGTTAATTGCCCCTGCATCTGTATTTGCATTTGTTCTATTCTCTCCAACCTTTGTTCCATGTTTTCCAGGTTAACTGAAACATTTTATCTAATTAGGGTCCTTTTATAAAAGTCTAATGCGAATGATGCAATGTAATGCAAATGCATGAATGCAAAGAAAGAGAGGCGTTGATTCTGAATATAGTTACATTAGAAAAACTTTTCTAGAAAACAAATTTCTTTACATAAAACGGATCACATACACGACCTTGCCCTCATATTCCAAGCAAAAACATTAATCCCCTTCCTCGCAAAGGTCAAATCTCGCAAACTTGTAATAAATGCCTTCACTAGCTCCTTTTTGCTTGATCTGAGACGCGACTCACTGCTTCATAATGCTCGTTAGCCTCTTCAAGAAAGTCGAGACGTGGTGATTCCCGATTTGTCTTTGTCAGCTTGAATCCTTGGGTAATAAGGTCTTGTATTCCTTCACGCCATCGCCTCTTCTCTTATTGTGTTTACTTAGACCATATTCGGACGACCGTATTATAATCCACTTTATCAAAAAACCCGTTTTCTTATGACAAACTTTTCTATTTAGCAATCGAATTTGAAATCAACACCTCTTTTCTATAATGTGAATGCAATGCAATCAAAACAAAAGAGAACACGTTAGCACAGGAAAAATAAACAACGTAGAACATCTATCAAGATGACCACTAGGGTTTGACATAGTTCTACCTAAGGTGGGCTCTTAAGGTTCACTATATGTGGTTTAGTTCTAAAGTTGAGGTACCTAAACCAGTAGATTCCTCGATCCTCACCCATTATAGGCTCATATGGATCGAGTTCGGTTCAGGGGAATACATTTCCCTATGGCCATGCGGAAGTGAAAACTTCACGAAGACATAGGTACAGATGTATTCTGGAAGCAATCCACTAGCCCATGCGGAGGTGAAAACCTCACGAAGGCATAGCTTCTCGCTCCCACTTAAGGGTGTGACCACGACGGTCATGCAGTGCAATGCAAAGAGACATATTTTAAAATCACATGCAATAAAAGGATCATGTTTTTAAAATCAGATTTTTAAACCCAGACATGAGGACATGAAACTATCAATTTTATGGCTTGACTCTCTTATTGGTCCCCAGTGGAGTCGCCAAGCTGTCGAAACCATTTTTAAAATCGATTTTAAAAAAAAATGAGGATCGACTTAAAAAAAACAAAATGGGAGTCGCCACTAATCCTTTTTTATTTAGGTGTGATTGGATCACCTTGTAAAACGTTTCATTTTAAAATATTTTATTTTGGTCTACGAAAAACGAGAAAACAGATTCGGGAGTCGGTTACGTATGAGGAAGGGTTAGCACCCTCATAACGCCCAAAAATTGGTACCTAATTGATAAAATCATGTCCAAATGTTTGAAATTTAGAAAGTTTAAAATAAGATCCCTTATTAGAAGGAAAACCAAGACTTACCTATTTCAAAGAAATAAAAATACCACACCCAATAAGTTAGGATACAACATTTTATAACTTCGAAGCTAGGTGCATCTTTATTTTATAAAATTCTTACCTCAAGACGCAAAACATTACACCCAATAAGTTAGGATACAACATTTTGAGTTCTCAAGAATAAGTTTTTTTATTTGAAACTTAAGATTTCTTTATTCCGAAAGAATATAAACATCACATCCAGCACGATTAGACACGACATTTTTTAAACCCTCGTAATTAAAGTCATCTCATAATTTACGAAATTTATTAAAAGGGTATTTAGTTATTTAACCAAACGGAAAATCGCAACCCAACATGATTGGGCACTATTTCCCGAATTTCTAAATACCAAAACATTGCCTTATTTTAAAAACCTTTAAATAAAATATTAATTTTGCAAAAATGTATTTTTATTTTAAACAATAACCATGTGACAATATTGCATTTATATACTATCTAATATAAATATTAAAAGCAATTATAATTCACTAACATTTCATATTAATATAGACAAATAAAGAAATAATAGCACATATAAAATAAAATAGCACATATAAAATAGTACATATAAAATACTACAAATAAAAATACAAAATGATATATAGACAACAAAAATAGCACATATATATATTTGAGAAAATAAAATAAGTTGACATAAATAATTGATCCATAACTAAAAAATATGTTCATAATATTCTAATAAAAAAAACTATATGTTTAAGAATAAATAATGTTATACTATATAAATAATTTTAGGTAAAATAAATTTTTTAAAAAAATATATGTAGTATATAATGTTATATAATATACTATTAAAAATATGTAATATGATGATTAATATATAAGTTAAAAAAATAATATTAAATAATTAATCGAATTAAATAATAATTAATAAGAATTTAAAAAAAACATAAGGATGATATATAAAAAATATACAAGTTTAATTAATTCACAAATAATAAAGGTAATATTGTATTTTAATATTATAAAATAATTTAAAAATAGTATTAAAATAAAATAAAATAAATAGAAAAATAAAGAAAGGAAAGTTAAATGGCAAATAAAATAAGCATAAAGGATTAAATCTGAACGCGCATTGAACTCCAGGGACCTGCTGAGCAATTACACCCCTCTTCAAAACGGCGTCGTAATGGTTTTTGCCTTTTTAGGAGCCCGAGGATTTAATTGAAATAAAAACAAACTTCCAGGGTTAATTTAATAAGAAATAAAAACTTAAACAGGATTAAATTAAAACCAATAAAATTATAGAGAGACTGAGATGGTAAATTCCCCATTTTAATAAAACACGCGGATCCTAGTCGGGTTTGCGGGTCAACACGCGGATCCTGCCAATTAAAAATGACGTCGTTCTATTTTAATTATAGAAGTTAATTCCATTTCAAAAAAAAATCATTTGAATGCCTTTTGTTTTAAAAAAAAGTCTAAAAATCCTCTGAAACCATTCGAGCTCCCGATCGTCGGACCCCTTTTGCTATTACCTCCACGTGCCTCACGCGCCGTCGCGAGTGGTGGCCGGAGGCCGAACCACGAAATTTTGTCGTCGAAAGGTAATCCCTTCCCCTTCTATACTTTTTAAAAGTAGTTATATGCGCAATATATATATATATAAATAAGAATAGAAATATAAAAGAAAATCACCTCTGCAAAATTTGTCCTTTATTCCTTTGAACTTTCTGACAATATTCGTACTCACTGATTTTGAATAATAGTGTGCAAATCACTGTTTTTTTTGTATCTTTTTGTATTCCTATCTTTTTGTGTTTTTTTTTTCGTATATCTCCTGTTTACAAGTTTTGGGGGGTTTTTATAGCCCTGAAAGAAACAAAATAAAAGGAAAATAGAAAAATTTGTCACTGTTTTCCATTTCTGCTGCGATTTCTTTCTTCTTTTGCAGGTTGAAGGCGGAAATCGTGGCGATGAGGCGCGTTGATGGCGGCGCGACTGTTGGTCTGGGTGCTATTGCGGCGCGACGTGCGGGCTTCTGCATTTATGGCGCCTAGGGTTCGTAAACCTAGGGCCACTGCGCTGATTATGTTAAGGTCTTGGGCCTTTTGGGCCGTCTGAGTCTGGGTCTAGTCTGTTTAGGGGGTTGGTTTAGTTTGGGTCTAGGTTAATAGGCCGTTAGTTCTGGTAGGGTAATGGGTATGAGGTAATGTAAAATTGGGCTTGTAAATTGGTCTTGGGCCATCTGTTTGGGTTTTGTGAGGATTTTAAATTTATTTAATTTTGGCTTTGTAACAAGGACTGTTTTTGGACATTTTTTATTTTGGTTTTTCAGCCCGGGCAAAAATAAACATTTACAAAAATAATGTTGATTCCATCGAAAATAGTTTATGGTGAAAACAATTTGATAAATGAAACCGCACAAAGTAAGAATATGTAGTGTTTTAAATATTGATTTTAAAAAAAAAAAAATTAGATATTGAATCAAATAAGGTGAAAATAATGGGAAACAGGAAAAGAGGTGGTAGCAACGGAAACTGGACACACCTGCAGTGAAGAAATAAAATTGCCAAGTTGGAAAATACCAGATTGCTCGAGTTTATGTAAGACACGCCATGGAGATGAAGCCATCGGAGTTTATTTTAGGGGTGGTTGCTTATGCTCCTACCCTTGCCTTTCTTCTTAAATCCAATCCTTTATTTATTAATGTTTGATGTGCTACATCGTATCTTTAATAATGTCAAAATCCCACCAATAAAACTCACATCTTTTGCTCTTAATTAGTTAATCAAATATCTTGTTGTCCATATAATAATCATGAACGCTTTTTTTATGTTACGAAAGGGAAGAAATGAGTACATTAGCAGGGTTTGAGATTAAATTATATATTTTTATAAGAGTTAAAATGTAATTTTATTTTTATATTAATTTATATTTTTTATGGTTTTCAAAAAGACTAAATCAAAATTTTAACATTTTTAAGAAAGCTTAACTATAATTGTCACACCTCAAAAATTGAGATAGTAAATCAAGGGTTAATGAATCGAAAATCGTAATTGGATTAAATAATTAAAATAATTAGGAATTAATTAAATAAAATATTAAAATAATTAAAATTAATAATTTTAGGTTAAGAAATTAAAATTGAGTGTTTGGGAATTCATTTAGTTAAAACAAATTTTAAAAACGAGATTGGATTTGAAAATAATTTTGAAATTGACTTTAATTAAAAAACCAAGACCAATTTGGAAAAGGGCGAAAACTGGAAGTGGTTAAAAGGGCAATGACCCAATTTTTAAAAATTTGGTGCATATTTAACAACCCTCCGTCTTCATCTTCCCTCCCATTCTTCATCTTCTGTAAAAAATTGCCAAACACTAAATCAAAGTTTTTCTTACGGAATTAGCTAACTTTTTTTTATTCCTAAGCTCTCTAAACACAAAATCTCTTTTCAATTTTGAAGAACACTCATGTTTTTATCTTTAAAATCCTCAAGAGATCTTCACACGTTTTAGCTTGAATTAGCTCCATAGCTCGTCGATTTTGCAAAATTGAGGTGAGATTCTAACTTTTTATGATTAAACTAAGTGATCTATTATTTCAATTCGAGATTTAAATGATTTAATCAAGATCTCAATATATTACTTGATTTTAAATTGATTTTTGGCTTGAAAATGGTAGATCTCGTATTTCTTAGCTAAGATTTGGCTTTAAAGTGAATTATAAATCATTTTGATCTAATTAAAAGGTATTTGATCTTAATTTAACAAATCCTTAATGAATTTAAGCAAATTGAATGTTTTCCGTTTTTAAAGATCACATAAGCTTGATTTTTCTGAAAAAATTATATCAGTGTAATTGGGTAAAATTGATGGTTTAAATATGTAATTGGATGATATTTAGGATGTTTGGAATTGAAATTAAGGTTTAGAAACTAGATTTGAGTGGTGAAATAGCATTTTTGGCAAATTTAGCTAGTTTTTGGTAAGTATGATAGATGAGTTGTGGTGTGCATTTTTTACATGATTGAAAAGTGTTTGAGGCTATTTATAATGTGTTTGTAATGTATTTAATGTGAATTCAAAGTGTCGGACTCGTTGGGAGGTTCTACAAGCAAGGACAAAGGTAAACAAAAGCTTATTTGAGCTTTTGCCATTAAAGTTAAGGTTACAAGGTGAGTGGTTTGGTGTGCTACAATTATGTACAAATCAAAGTGTTAAAAGGGGAGCTTAGGTAGCCTAATCACCTATACTAAGTTCCATGAGTAAGTGTGTAACACCCCTTACCCGAGACCGTTGCCGGAGTCGAGCATGAGGCATTACTAAACTTAACTACTAATTCGGGGCATAAAAATTGAAACTGTCCATCTGCGTCATGTTGACTAAATTGACTATAACTCGAGTTACGAAACTCGAAATTTAGATCCGTAAATTTTCCTTAAAACTAGACTCATATATATTTCTAATATAATTTTTCCAGAATTTTTTGTGTGGCCAATTAGTACATTTTATTCATTAAAGTTTTCCCTATTTCACTATTCGATGGTTCTGACCTATCTTTACAAAAACTCAGCTATCTCATTGTACAGAATTCAAATAATGTTCTCGTTTATTCCAATCAAAAATAGACTCATTAAGTATTCTAATAATATAAACTATGATCCATGATTATTTTTTTACAATTTTTAATAATTTTTTCAATACAGAACAGGGGATCACGAAGTCATTCAGAGCTAGTCTCACTAAAATTTAAATATCTCATAATATATAATTCCTTTGCCTACTTTGTTTCTTTCATATAAAAATAGACACAATAAGATTTAATTCTATATCTTATTCACTTTCTAATTCCATTTCTCATATTTTTGGTGATTTTTCAAAATCACGTCATTGCTGCTAACCAAAAACTGTTTCATTGCAAAATATGGTTAACTAGTTTATAACATCTTTACTCCATTTCATTTAAACTCTTTACATTAACCATACTTATTTATACCAAAACCACAACCAAATATAATTATCAAGCCAAAATATAAATTCCAAGATTAACAAGATGGACAAGCCATTTTCGCATGGCTTATACAAATATATACAACTTCAAAACCAAACATAATATTAGTAGCCTATACATGCCATATATGTTCATAGTTTCAAACTTTTAAAAAAATACCGAAATAGCGATCGATAGTGTGACGATGTTCCAAAATGATCCCCGAGCTCGTAGCTAACTTCCAAAATCTATGAAACAGAGTAACAAAAACACACGAAGTAAGCTAACTTAGCTTAGTAAGATTTAAGCAATTTAAACAATCTAATGATATAATCAACTCATTTTAAGCCAATCCAAATTTCATTATCATTATCAATCTTAACCTCAAGTCTACAAATGAGATAAATAATACATTTTTACACACAAAATTTACCTTGGCCGAATGCTCATTTAATCAATATGACCTAATATTAATCAACTTTCAAGGCTAAAATGTCTTTATATAATCAAACATACACAAAACGCATTTATATAAACTTAAGAACTATAATACCACATCTTGTACATATACCACTTAAATGGCCGATTATACATGAGCACATATATGCCCATATCCAAAAATCAATTTCCACAATATTCATACTATTTATTTACAAGGCCGAATACACTTACTAAAATTCACATATAATCTTCAATTGTATCACATATAATCAGTAACAAATATCAAGTTACTAATTTATCTTATCTCAAACAACCAATAAGCTTACACATACCTGAACCTTGAGCTCATTTACCAAATTTAAATTCCACATCAGCAAGAATCTTTTTAAGCATACACTTATAATAATTCACTGGCATAAAGCCTGCTAGGCATAAAGCCCGATATCTTTCACCAAGACAAAGCTCGCTAGGCTTAAAGCCCGATATTATTCACGGCACAAGACAAAGCCTGCTAGGCTTAAAGCCCGATGTCTTTCACCAAACACAAGGCTTGCTAGGCTCAAAGCCCGAATATCATATTTATAAAGTCGTCTCACAACCAATTCATATATCGAACTTTTCTTATACTTCATAATCTTCATTCGAACTTTCAAATATTATAACTCAATCGAAACGAAACTTAAACATATTAATTCTATATTTATTCACATTCGGCTAACTCAATACTAATTCCACAATTTCCAAATCAGCATATTACTACATACATAATTTACAATGTTTAATTGCTTAAAGACTTACCTCGGATATCAACGGACGACAAAAACCGGCTATTCAACTATTTTCGCTTTTCCCCGATCCAAGTCCGATTTCTTTGGTTCTTGATCTAAACATGTTCAAATTAAGCTCATTCAAACATATTTTCATTCAATTTAGTCCAAAAACACATAAATGGGCAAATTACCATTTTGCCCCTAACATTTCACACTTTTTACAATTTAATCCTATTTGCACAAAACACAAAATACACAAAATTTGACTATACACCTTAAGGGCCGAATGTTCCTAGTCCTCATACAAGTCCATACATTTCATTTATTTCACATTTTAGTCCCTCAAAAATTTATTTTTGCAATTTAGTCCAACATACTCAATTTCATCAAAAATTCAAAGACAAAACTTGTTAATCTAACACATATATATCATATTTCACCATTTAACAACATAAAAAACAAGCTATCATCAATGGCTCAACTCAAAATATTCATCAAAATAAAAAATTAAAACATGGGTCTTGAAGATTTCTAAGCAACGATCTCAAAAACGTAGAAATTATCAAAAACCGAACAAAAACGAACCTTGATTGAGCTTGAATAAGTGCCGAAACCTAGCTTGGTTTCTTTCTTTTTATTTTCTTTGTTATTTGGCCATGGAAAGAGAAATGAAACAATGGCTTTATTTTTTTATGTCATTTTATTATAATATAACCTTATTATACATTAATATAAATTTTTAATTATAACAAATAATATAAAAAAAAACATATAATGATGGCATGTTGCCGTCCACTACCTTTGAAAATGGGCTATTTTCCCTTTAAGGACTCCATATTAAAAAGCCACTATCAACTAAGCACTTTACACTATAGTTTGTAACTTTTACATTTTACGCGATTAAGTCCTTTTATTTAATCGAACACCTAAACGACAAAATTAAGTCACGAAAATTTAACACCAACAAATTCACACATAATAAACACACAAAATAATTTAAAAATATTTTTCAAACTCGGATTTGTGGTCCCGAAACCACTATTCCATTTAAGGTCAAAAATCAGACTGTTACAACTCTCCCCCCTTAGGGATTTTTCTCCCCGAAAATCTTACCGGTGAATAGGTTTGGATAACGTTCTTTCATTGTATCTTCTGACTCCCAAGTTGCCTCTTCAACTCCGTGCTTTTGCCACAGTACTTTAACTAACGGATTTTTCTTATTTCTCAATTATTTTATCTCACGAGCCAAAATACAAATCGGTTCCTCTTCATATGTCATATCAGGCTGAATCTCAACCTCCGTCGGGCAAATCACATGTGAAGGATCAGATCGATATCTACGAAGCATCGAAACATGAAAGACATTATGGATCTTTTCTAGCTCAGGTGGTAACTGCAATCTATAAGCAACCAGCCCGATACGCTCTGTGATTTCATACGGTCCAATGGATCTTGGACTCAACTTGCCTTTACGACCGAATCTGAGTACTTTCTTCCACGGTAAAACTTTCAAAAATACTCGATCTCCGATCTGAAACTCAATGTCTTTACGTTTCAAATCTGCGTATGACTTTTGACGATTTGATGCGGCTTTCAAATTATCACGGATCACTGCCACTTTCTGTTCAGTTTCTTTAATCAAATCAACCCCGTGTATCTTATTTTCACTGAGCTCAGTCCAGTACAATGGTGTACGACATTTACGACCATACAAATCCTCGTAGGGTGCCATTTTAATACTAGATTGAAAGCTATTATTGTAAGCAAATTCAATCAGAGGTAAGTATTGTTCCCATGTACCTTCGAACTCAAGGATGCAACATCTCAACATATCCTCAAGTATCTGAATGATCTGTTCAGACTGACCATCTGTCTGCGGATGAAAAACCGTGCTAAAATGCAGTTTTGTACCTAGAGCATCTTGCAACTTCTTCCAAAACCGCGATGTGAATCTCGGGTCTCTGTCTGAAACAATAGAAATTGGCACACCATGTAATCTCACAATTTGTGATACATACAACTCAGCAAGCTTATCGAGTGAATAATCCGTACGAACTGGAACAAAGTGAGCTGATTTGGTCAATCTATCCACTATAACCCAGATTGCATCTTTCTTGCTCGGTGTCATAGGTAAACCGGATACAAAATCCATAGTGATTCTGTCTCATTTCCATTCAGGTATCATGATCGGCTGAAGTAACCCAGAAGGTACCTGATGCTCGGCTTTTACTTGTTGACAGACTAAACATTTCAAACAAAGTCGATATGTCTCGTTTCATACCGAGCCACCAATAGAACTCAAGCTTGGTCGTTATACATTTTCGTGCTACCCGGATGAACAGACAATCGGCTGCTATGAGCTTCATTTAATATCATCTGAATCAAATCCGAATTCCTCGGAACGCATATTCGATCTTTGAACTTAAAGCAGTCATTCTCATCAATTCTAAACTCCGATTCAACATTACTTTCACACTGAGCTCGTTTTGCCAACAAATCTTTATCAACTTTCTGGGCATCACCAATTTGTTGAACAAACAACGGTCTTGCTTTTAATTCGGCTACTATCGAACCATCATCAGACATAACCATATGCGCGTTCATTGCACGTAGAGCAAATAATGACTTTCAACTTAAAGCATCCGCAACAACATTAGCTTTTCCTGGATGGTAGTCAATCACTAGCTCATAATCTTTCAACAGCTCTAACCATCGACGTTGTCTCAAATTCAAATCTTTCTGAGTCATCAAATACTTCAGGCTTTTGTGATCTGAATAAACATGACATTTGTCACCGAACAGATAATGACGCTAAATCTTCAACGCAAACACAATGGCTGCTAGTTCCAAATCATGTGTCGGATAGTTTCTTTCGTGTGGCTTCAACTGTCTCGAGGCATAAGCTGTGACTTTGCCTTCCTGCATCAAAACACAACCCAAACCATTCAAAGATGCATCACTATAAATAACAAATTCTTTACCCGATTCAGGCTGGGCTAACACTGGAGCTTCGGTCAAATGAGCTTTCAACTGATCGAAACTTTTCTGACACTTTTCCGACCACTCGAACTTAGCATCTTTTTGTAGCAGCTTTGTCAACGGTGTAGAAATCATAGAAAAACCTTTCACAAACCGTCTATAGTAACCAGCAAGCCCCAGAAAGCTTCGAACTTCAGAAGCATTTTTCGGTGGTTTCCAGTCTAGTATAGCCGATATTTTATTCGGATCAACCCAAATACCTGATGCTGAAACAACATGGCCCAGGAAACTGACTTCACGTAACCAAAACTCACACTTACTAAACTTTGCATACAACTGTTTATCTCGCAAAGTTTGTAGCACAAGTCTCAGATGCTCGGCATGCTCAGTTTCATCTCTGGAGTAGATCAGAATATCATCTATAAACACTACCACAAACCGATCTAAATACTGTCTGAAAATCTGATTCATCAAATCCATAAAAACAGCAGGTGCATTAGTAAGTCCGAAAGGCATGACCAAAAACTCGGAGTGCCCGTACCTCGTCCGGCGCGCTTTGGCACATCGAATCTCGACTCATAATCGATAATAACCCGATCTCAAATCTATCTTTGAAAACACTGAAGCCCCTTTTAGCTGATCAAAAAAGTCGTCAATCCGTGGCAACGGCTATTTATTCTTTATAGTCACCTTATGTAGCTGTCGGTAATCAATACACATTCGCATAGTTCCATCTTTGTTTTTCACAAATAGAACTGGTGCACCCCAGGGAGAGAAACTCGGTCGTGCAAAACCTCTATCTGTTAACTCTTGCAACTGTGCTTTCAACTCTTTTAATTCAGTAGGTGCCATCTGATACGGAGCTATCGAAATTGGAGTCGTTCCCAGAACTAACTCAATACCAAACTCTACTTCTCGAATAGGTGGCAAACCCGGTAATTCTTCAGGAAACACATCCGGATACTCGCACACAACTGGTACAGATTCAATCTTCTTTTCAGTCACTTTACTATCAAGCACATAAGCAAAGCAAGCTTCATAACCTTTTCTCATATACTTCCGAGCTAACATCAAAGATATTACTACTGGTAACCCATTCAGATCATTAGATTCAATCTGATTAATTTCACTGTTCTGACATCTCAAATCAATGGTCTTTCTTTTGCAATTAACAACGGCATCATGCAAAGTCAACCAGTCCATACCCAAAATTATATCAAACTCTTCGAAAGGTAAAAACATCAAATCGGTTGGAAAACATGAATCTCGATTCATCAACGGGCAATTTTTACACACTTTGTCAACCAGAACACACCGACCCAAGGGGTTTGATACTCGAATCACAAACTCAGTAGACTTAACAGGCAGAGTCTTACTGGATACTAATGTTTCAAACACATAAGAATGAGTCAAACCAGGATCAATCAACACAATAACACTAGTATCATAAAGAGTGAAAGTACCGGTAATAACATCTGGGGAAGAAGCATCCTCACGAGCGCGTATAGCATATGCTCTAGCAGGTGCACGAGCCTCAGATCGAATCGTTGTATCTTTTGTTCCTCTCTGACTACCACCTACATTACCCGAATGCCTGGGTGGTCTGCCTCGCGCTGACATGTTGCTTGGTCTCGTATTTTGAACAGTGTTTTGCTTGGCTAACATTGGGCACTCCCGGATAAAATGATCCATCGATCCACATTTAAAACATGACCGATCATGTAATCTACAACTTCCAGAATGCCATTTACCACAGTGCTTGCACTCAACCCTGTTCTGCTGAACATTACCAACACTGGCAATCGATGTAGCTCGTGAACCCACAGAAGGTCGATCTCGGTCTCGTCTAGAAAAGTCTGAAGTAGCTTTATGTCGACTAGAATCATCTCTGAACTTCTTTGATACTGAGTGAAAAGTCTTACTCGATGATCTTTTACAGAAGTCTCTGGCTTCAAATTCAGTTTTTCTTTTCTCTTTTCCAAGCTCTTCGGCTTTACAGGCTCGCTCAACAAGTACCACGAACTCTTTAATCTCAAGTATGTCGACCAGTAATTTAATGTCTTCATTCAACCCATCTTCGAATCTTTTACACATGATAGCTTCGGTTGAAACACATTCACGAGCATATCGGCTTAATCTCATAAATTTCTATTCATACTTAGCTACGGTCATACGACCCTGCTTCAATTCCAAAAATTCTTTGCGTTTTTGATCGATAAATCTCTGGCTGATGTATTTCTTACGAAACTCAATCTGAAAGAATTCCCAGGTCACTTTCTCTTTCGGAACCACCGATACTAGTGTATTCCACCAGTGATATGCGGTGTCTCGTAGTAAGGATATAGCACATTTTAAGCACTCATCCGGAGTACATGATAGCTTGTCGAACACAAAGATAGTATTATCAAGCCACAGCTCAGCTCGTTCAGCATCATCATCATCATTAGCTTTAAACTCTTCGGCCCCGTGTTTTCTGATTTTATCAAGAGGAAGCCTGTTAAATCTCATCGGATCAATCATCGGGGGTACCATAGGTGTCGAAGATGGATTATTCGGGGGTGGAGTTTGTTGTGCAGCCGGATCAATCCGGATATACTGTGTAAACCAATCATTCATCATTTGGTAGAAGGCTTGTCTAGCCTCCCCCTCTGGATTACTCGAAATAGGTCAAGAATCTATCGGCTCTGTCCCTTGCGCGGGAGCAGGCGCTACACTCTCGACATCATCAATTACGGCTCTATCGGGATCCATTACTATATGAAATCACATTTTCAAATGTCAGAAGTCATCACACTATCGCAGTATAAAATATGGCATGTATAGCTAGACTCACACGCGCTACGTTAGTCCTAGAATTGACTAAACCGTAGCTTTGATACCAATAAAATGTAACACCCCTTACCCGAGACCGTTGCCGGAGTCGAGCACGAGGCATTACTAAACTTAACTACTAATTCGGGGCATAAAAATTGAAGCTGTCCATTTGCGTCATGTTGACTAAATTGACTATAACTCGAGTTACAAAACTCTAAATTTAGATCCGTAAATTTTCCTTGAAACTAGACTCATATATCTTCCTACTATAATTTTTATAGAATTTTTAGTTTGGTCAATTAGTACATTTTATTCATTAAAGTTTCCCCTGTTTCACTATTCAATGGTTCTGACCTATCTTTACAAAAACTCAGTTATCTCATTGTACAGAATTCAAATAATGTTCTCGTTTATTCCAATCAAAAATAGACTCATTAAGGATTCTAAGAATATAAATTATGCTCCATGATTATTTTTTTACAATTTTTAATTAATTTTTCTAAGATAGAATAGGGGATCACGAAGTCATTCAGAGCTAGTCTCACTAAAATTTAAATATCTCATAATATATAATTCCTTTGCCTACTCTGTTTCTTTCATATAAAAATAGACACAATAAGATTTAATTCTATATCTTATTCACTTTCTAATTCCATTTCTCATATTTTTGGTGATTTTTCAAAATCATGTCACTGCTGCTAACCAAAAACTGTTTCATTGCAAAATATGGTTAACTAGTTTATAACATCTTTACTCCATTTCATTTAAACTCTTTACATTAACCATACTTATTTATACCAAAACCAAAACCAAACAAAATTATCAAGCAAAAATATAAATTCCAAGATTAACAAGATGGACAAGCCATTTTCGCATGGCTTATACAAATATATACAACTTCAAAACCAAACATAATATTACTAGCCTATACATGCCATATATGTTCATAGTTTCAAACTTTTAAAAAAATACCGAAATAGCGATCGATAGTATGACGATGTTCCAAAACGATCCCCGAGCTCGTAGCTAACTTCCAAAATCTATGAAACAGAGTAACAAAAACACACGAAGTAAGCTAACTTAGCTTAGTAAGCTTTAAGCAATTTAAACAATCTAATGATATAATCAACTCATTTTAAGCCAATCCAAATTTCATTATCATTATCAATCTTAACCTCAAGTCTACAAATGAGATAAATAATACATTTTTACACACAAAATTTACCTTGGCCGAATGCTCATTTAATCAATATGACCTAATATTAATCAACTTTCAAGGCTAAAATGTCTTTATATAATCAAACATACACAAACGCATTTATATAAACTTAAGAACTATAATACCACATCTTGTACATATACCACTTAAATGGCCGATTATACATGAGCACATATATGCCCATATCCAAAAATCAATTTCCACAATATTCATACTATTTATTTACAAGGCCGAATACACTTACTAAAATTCACATATAATCTTCAATTGTATCACATATAATCAGTAACAAATATCAAGTTACTGATTTATCTTATCTCAAACAACCAATAAGCTTACACATACCAACCCTTGAGCTCATTTACCAAATTTAAATTCCACATCAGCAAGAATCTTTTAAGCATACACTTATAATAATTCATCGGCATAAAGCACGCTAGGCATAAAGCCCGATATCTTTCACCGGCACAAAGCCTGCTAGGCTTAAAGCCCGATATTATTCACCGACACAAAGCCTGCTAGGCTTAAAGCCCGATGTCTTTCACCAGCACAAGGCTTGCTAGGATCAAAGCCCGAATATCATATTTATAAAGCTGTCTCACAACCAATTCATATATCGAACTTTTCTTGTACTTCATAATCTTCATTCGAACTTTCAAATATTATAACTCAATCGAAACGAAACTTAAACATATTAATTCTATATTTATTCACATTCGGCTAACTCAATACTAATTCCACAATTTCCAAATCAGCATATTACTACATACATAATTTACAATGTTTAATTGCTTAAAGACTTACCTCGGATATCAACGGACGACAAAAACCGGCTATTCAACTATTTTCGCTTTTCCCCGATCCAAGTCTGATTTCTTTGGTTCTTGATCTAAACATGTTCAAATTAAGCTCATTCAAACATATTTTCATTCAATTTAGTCCAAAAACACATAAATGGGCAAATTACCATTTTGCCCCTAACATTTCACACTTTTTACAATTTAATCCTATTTGCACAAAACACAAAATACACAAAATTTGACTATACACCTTAAGGGCCGAATGTTCCTAGTCCTCATACAAGTCCATACATTTCATTTATTTCACATTTTAGTCCCTCAAAAATTTATTTTTGCAATTTAGTCCAACATACTCAATTTCATCAAAAATTCAAAGACAAAACTTGTTAATCTAACACATATACATCATATTTCACCATTTAACAACATAAAAAACAAGCTATCATCAATGGCTCAACTCAAAATATTCATCAAAATAAAAAATTAAAACATGGGTCTTGAAGATTTCTAAGCAACGATCTCAAAAACGTAGAAATTATCAAAAACAGAACAAAAACGAACCTTGATTGAGCTTGAATAAGTGCCGAAACCTAGCTTGGTTTCTTTCTTTTTATTTCCTTTGTTATTCGGCCATGGAAAGAGAAATGAAACTATGGCTTTATTTTTTTTTATGTCATTTTATTATAATATAACCTTATTATACATTAATATAAATTTTTAATTATAACAAATAATATAAAAATAACATATAATGATGGCATGTTGCCGTCCACTACCTTTGAAAATGGGCTATTTGCCCTTTAAGGACTCCATATTAAAAAGCCATTATCAACTAAGCACTTTACACTATAGTTTGTAACTTTTACATTTTACGCGATTAAGTCCTTTTATTTAATCGAACACCTAAACGACAAAATTAAGTCACGAAAATTTAACACCAACAAATTCACACATAATAAACACACAAAATAATTTAAAAATATTTTTCAGACTCGGATTTGTGGTCCCGAAACCACTATTCCGTTTAAGGTCAAAAATCGGACTGTTACAAAGTGTTTCTACTTAATCTAATGATTATTTGCAAATGATGCTTAAATGTAATATAATCCTATACTAAGTTCCGTGAGCAAGTGTTTCTACTTAATCTAATGATGATTTGCAAATGATGCTTAAATGTGATATATTATGTGATGTATATTGAGATGACAATGAAAATGTTATGTGTTTATGATTGAATATGATATGAGACTTGACTATGTGATATGAACATGAGTTGTGTGACATGTAAAAGTGTGTATAAAATAGTAAATATAAATGTTTAAGTGGATATGTTGGAGGCTATGATTGGTTGTGTTTGGTGGGTGATAGCTTTATACTACACATTATATTGGTCGTATTTGGAAATCCGGTTATCCAATGTAATATGTAACACCCCAAACCCGGCCCAAACACCCCGACCGGATCCGGCATGTCACTAAGAAGATTTTACAAAAACTTGTCGCATCTATTATTATTATTATTATTTTAAAACATAGTTTAAACGTTTATCGGGAAAACTTAATAATTTGAAAATTGAGTAAAAGAAATAAATTTTAATTAATGCCTTAATGAATAAAACCGAAAATTTTGCCTCTGAGTTCTAGTATTTAAACACATGCCTTAATTTCAATTAATCATAAAATCTAAATGTATGGAAACCCGAAAACGAGCACATAAAACCAATAAACAATAGCCGGTGGCCTTATTACAATAAAATATAAAACCAGACAAATTGAAAATACTAAGGGAAAATAATTAAACCAAAGTCCTTTATTGAACCAAAATAAATCCATGCATGGCCACCTTGCTCTCCTCTCGGCCGGTCCGATGCACTAAGTGTTACTGAAAAATGTTAAACAACGGGGTGAGTCACAAGACTCGATGTGCAATCCCTCGTGCACCATCGACCGGGCCTTAGCCCCACGAATCGAGAATAACGAATATCGCATATCGTAATAAACAAAGCCCATCCCAAATCCTAGATCCATCCGCTACACACCACCCTTACGCCAATCACACCAAATGGGGATTTCTACAATCACCTCACACCGCTACACACCACCGATGGCGGTCATGCTGCGATTAGTCGCTCATCGTCGATTGTGACATAGTCACGGAATGGATCGTGGCGAGCCACTACAACGCGGTCGTGGCGAGCCACCGAATAGGACACTTCCCCTTTCATCAATCACCCAACCCCGTGCATACATAGAAATCGGCATACATATAAAACACATCATTTCAACAGAAACATTCACTTATGAATGACAGAAATCACTAACTCAGTGGTTCGCCTTTACCTCCACGGGTTTTCAACAACCATGCCGGGATTTTGGCATTTAACGAATATAGACAAGATTCATGCATATATATATCAGACAACAAAGATGGTGTGAGAAATTACACACCTGATTACCGATAAAACGATACTTCCTATGTCGACGCTATCCGTAGTCGACATAACTGCTATCTGCCTAAGGTGTTGTTCGTGAAGCCGGTCCACAACCCGGTGGCCAATCTCGAACCAGCCCGACACCGCACGTTTCTTAAACTTAGGGATTGGGTTTACAGACCCAATCCTCTCCTTTGCCTGATCCATATTCGGTTCCATAAAAGTCCTTGTCGAACTACTATAACGAAATAGGGTTGTTAAACCATAACATATGGTTAAGATCTCAAATGTGTTAGCAAATCTAACTTGAATCTAAAGAGAACCCCTTACCTTAAAATCCTGAAATTAGAGACTAGCGATTTCCGGCTTTTAGATCTAGACGATCAGGTTTCCTTCAAATCCCGGAATGCCGCCCAAAATGCAAAAAGAGGGAAAGTATTAGCCTCAATCGACAGCCTTAACAAACCAAGTGGCCATTCGGCCTTGACTCTTAAAAATTGAAAGAGATCTTAAGAAATAACAAGAGTCGACACCTACCTTAATAGAGGAGATTCGGCTACTCTTAGGAGATTTCGGCTTTTAAGAAAATCTCGGAAAAGATGAACGAGAGGAATACTGATGCGTTTTCGGCTTTTGGAAGAACTAGGAATTGAAAAGATGGGCAAGGAAGTAGATAGAGAGATTCAGCCAAAGAGTTTGAAAGATAAGAGAAGGTAAATTGCAGGGGTTTCTGGTTTACGTGAAAGAAAATAAAAAGAAGAAAAGATGATTCTAGTTGCCGAAAAAGAGAGAAAACTTGAGACTATTCTCAGGAAACACAATGAAAAATTCGGCACACCCTCCTTGCCTATACTGAACCGATTTTCCCCCTCTCCTGTGTTTGATTTTCGGCCAACTCTGCAACCAAGAGATCACTCTTATCATTCTATCCCTTATCCTTAACAGAACACTCATCCAACAGAGACCTATACCACATCACTACTTCCCCTTTATCAGCATTATATCCACATAATTTAAAACATAAAATCCCCTATTTTGTAGCCACATTGCCGTCCCCCTAGCTCTCCTTAGATCACAGAAATTAGCCCAATTTCTTGGGCTCCAAGCGCCATATCTTGAGGCCCCTTCTTTGCCTATTGGCGCCACTTATAGCTCCCTCCCTATTGCGCCTCTTGTTCTGGGCCACAAGCCCATTATGCCTATTTCACTCTCAATACTTTATTTAAACCCCATAGTCCCTAAACAAAATATTTAGCCAAGACCTCGGCCCATTCCCGAGCCCAATTTGCACCTCTAATTCTCATATTAACCCATTAAACATGTCTACACATTAAACGCATAAGCCCATTGATTCGGGATGTTACATAATATATTTTGTATATATGCTTCATGATTACATTGTGCCAACATATCAATGTGAATGCTATGAGTTATGCTTGATTGCTTACCATGATTAATTGTAATAGTATGCTTTCTTTTAACTTTGGATATTGTGACTGTAATAAACCATTTTGCCCGGGCCCATTTTTATTCAAAAAAACAAAATAAATAAATAATAAATGTCCTTACAGTCTATTTACAACCAAAGCCCAAAACAGACTACCCAAACAGCTACACCCTAACCCATTTACACCCGTGGCCCAATACCCTAAAAACAGACCCTAACTCAAACTACCTAAACCCAAACATTTGTGGCCCAAAAGGCCCAACTCCAAATCAGAAACCAAGGGTTTCGGAACCTAGGTCTCCTCGCGCCGCAAAAAAAGGCTATCCCAACGGTCGCACCGCAATATCTGAAGCCGGATCGTCGCAGCTGAGTCCAATCGTCGCACCTTCGCAGCGCCCCTTCGATCATGCCATGATTCATGCCCATCGTCGCGAGATCTTCAACCTGAAAAAAAGGAAAACACCGAAGCAGAAAAGGAAACAAATCGCAGCGAAGAAAAGGCACAGATATGGAAAGATATCTTTTCCTTTTTTTTATTTTGTTTTTGGGTTTAAAACCCTTGTAAAATCTGTAAAATGAGGAGGCAAAAAAAAACACAGTTATAGATACAGATATTATCACAAAACACAGAGAGAAATACCTACAAAAAAAACACGAATCGGTACAAAGAGTAGGTCGAAAGCATTGTCAAAAACTCAGAGAAATAAAAAATCGAGTTCACAGAGGTGATTTTCTTAAGTTTCATTCTGTTTATTTTATTATTTTTATTTCTCTATCTATTGCATGAATAACCACTGTTGAAAAAGTAAAAAGGAAGGAGTTTACCTTCTTGAAAACGCGGAAACCGTCGACCTAGACCTCCGGCCACCGGCCACGGAGGCGCGTGTGCGAGTGGCCCAGACGAACACACGCGAAAGGACGCAGCTTTCCCTCTTCTCTCAGAGGATTTTCTAACCTTTTTTTTAAAAACTGTTAAAACTAATGATTTTTTTTAGAAAACTAATATTTATAGGTGAAAGCAAACGACGCCGTTTTGGCGAAGCATGATCCGCGCGTCGACCCGGATTCGAACAAGGGTCCGCGTGTTTTTTTTAAAATGGAAAAATTACTCTTTTGATCCCTCCGCTATTTTATTTAATTAAATTACGTCCTATTAAATAATTCAATTTTTTTTAAATTAACCCTGGAAATCTGTTTATATTTCAATTTAATCCTTTTTTTCCTCTTTTAATTGTTTTTTAATTTTGATATTAATTTATGTATTATATTAAATATTTTATAATAATTATCTATATTAATTTACTAAATTGTAAATATCTATTATTTTGTCTTATTATTACATATTATTTTAGTGTATATATATATAAATATTATGTTATTTTTTTTAGTGCTACATAATATATAATATTATAATTATTTATAATGTGTTCATTTTTTAATATTTTTTTTTATTTTTTAAAAATCATTATATATTTCTTTAACACATTGTTTATATTGTTGTTCTTTTTATCTATTTAAATTTGTATGAAATATGTTCATAGTTAATTGTATTGTTCATTATATTTGTCTAATCCTCATTAAATATTTGTAAATGGCTTTAGTATAGGAATTATTATTTCCTGTATTTTGTATAATATATTATTGTTTATATTAAATGTTAATGCATTGTAATTGCCTTTAATATGTATGTTGATAGTATATAAACACAATGTTGTTACATGGTTGTTATTTAAATAGAAAATCCATTTTTGCAAAACCATTATATTTTTTTTAAGAAGGTTTTTAAAATAAGGCAATGTTTTGGTATTTAGAAATTCGGGAAATAGTGCCCTAACGTACTGGGTTGCGATTTTTCGTTTGGCTAAATAACTAAACACCCTTTTTAAGTTTTGTAAATCATGAGATGATTTTGATTACGAAGGTTCTTAAATATCGTGTCCTAACGTACTGGATGTGATGTTTATATCCCTTCCAAACAAGAAAGTCTCAAATTTTAACCTAAATTGCTCGAAGTTTTTTTTAAGAAATCATATTTTTGAATACTTTTAAACTTCAAACATTTGGACATGATTTTATCGATTAGGTACCAATTTTTTGGGCGTTACGAGGGTGCTAACCCTTCCTCGTACGTAACTGTAACACCCCAAACCCGGCCCAACATTACGACCGAATTTGGTGTGCTACAGAGAAACATTTCTTTGAAAACTCCTTTAAGCCGGTTTAACTTTTTGATAAAAGATAGTGTCTTGTTTAAAACAGTTGAGGTGTATAAAGCTCATACTTAGGTTTAATTAAAAATATTTATTAAGTCAAGTTATTATATGTTCTAAATGTACCCGATGGCACGATAAAACATTTTGCGTACAACTTGAGAAAACATGTGTACTTATTTTAGTTTCATTAAATAATTTAAACAAACCATTCAAACATGTAAAATAGTAAAATAATTCTAGGAGGCCTTATTACAACTTGATTAAAACAAAACCAACAATAAAGTATAATAAACAAAAATGTAAAGTTCATTTAATTCAAATATCCACTTGCATGGCCACCTCGAGTCCATCCGCTCCTCATCCGCGATCTCACGAGTCACTGAAAAAATGTTAAAGGAGAAGGTGAGTCACTAAGACTCAATGTGTAACCCTTCCCCATTTAGTGCAACAACATACACAATTTATAACAAATTAACATGCACTAAACCATGCACCCAACCTAGCCATCCAAACACCTTTCTCTACCCCCGTGTGGTACCAAACCACCGGTGGTGCCAAACCACCGGTGACTTATAGTCACGAAATCAGTCATATTGTGGTGCCAAACCACCGGTGGTGCTAAACCACCGGTGACCCGAAGTCACAAATCAAATGATGGGGCCAACCCATCGTGTGATACCAAATCACCGGCGCCAATCCCATAATGTAAACCGTGGGGCCAACCCACTATGGTGCTAAGCCACCGGGGCGAGACGTTATGAGGTGCCAAACCTCCGGAGGTGCCAAACCTCTGGTGACCGTAGTCACAATGTGGTACCAAACCACCGTGTCCGCTGACACGAATATCACCGCCTCCACTCGCTTAACCCACATAAGTCAAGATATGCATAATGAAATTCATGCCAACATGTATTTAAATCGCATATACCAAATATGCCATGCTTTCCAAAAGCATCAAATAGTAAACTCATACGGACAGGGGCTTACCTGAATCATCGCTTATACCGTTATGGTATTAAATCCAAAGCAACATAAATCAAATTTAGCATACACAACATTTAGCACGGTTAATCAATCATAAAGTGTGTATGTACACACCTGTTTCTAGCGATAACTCTAAATCCCCAAAGAGGCAATCGGTCACACTAGTTCCCTTGCCCCTATATTCGCCAAACACAAGGGTTAGTGACATGGCCTATTCGGCCAAACCAATTGAATCTAAAGGGTTATCTCTTGAACCCGAATCCTTACCTACACGCCTTTGAATGCTAGCTACCACACACCAAATATTTTCGCTTCCCTAAATCGGCAATCACATGTTAGTAGCCTTCTGGCTTCTACATTAAAAGAATAATCTATTAAAAATAGATCCTTACCACCACTTACCAATCGTTTGATAACGAATGAAGGCTTGGTTTTGAAGATCTCAAGATCCCGAGAGCACCTAGACAGATTCGGTTTCAACAAGTAATTAGCACCCTTGCTCACAAGTGCCAAATCGGCTCTTATTCCTTTAGAAGTCGACAAGAACAAGGGAAACAACATAAAAGGCATTCGGCTTTGACCACTTACCCACCTTATGAACCGATTGGAGAAAAGACTAGAGGAGGTCACCTTTGCTTGATATTCGGCCAAGACTACACCAAATAGAGGAAAGAAATTCGGCACACCAAGGGAGTAGATTCGGCTATGATTGTTCAACACAATCAATCAAGGTTCGGCTTGTATGGAAAAAAAGAGAAAGTAAGAGAGTGAAATAAGAGTTTCGGCTAAGGGTTTGAGAAGAGAAAAGAAAGAAATAGGTGGGAGATTAAGGTATAGGAGATTCGGCCAAGGTTTTAGAAGAAGAGAAGGGTTTTCGGTTTTGGGAGAATGAAAAAGGAAAAGATGGAGACTAGCCGAAATTATGAAGAAAAAATACTAAGAAAATTCGGCTTCTCCCCTATGCTTGCCGTCCCACTCCTCTCCAAGGAGTTTAAAATTCGGCCAACTCCTTAATTCTCTCTTGGCCACTAATTTAAAATTATTCAAAATAATTTGAATACTCAAATGCCTATATTTTATCCTTGGAATTAATCAAATAAAATCCATAAAAAAATGCTAATATCATCCTTATTATCTTATCATCTAAAAGAGTTTAAAGAGAGAAAATCTCTCCCCTATTGCCGTCCAAATTAAAGAACAAAAGGGAATTTCTCATACTCGAACACAGCTCCCCTTGCTCCCCGTGGCGTCAACTCCAGCTCTTAAGTGGCCTTCCTTTTGCCACTTTTCCAAGGCCATTTCTGTGTCAAAAGTTCCCTCTTTTAATCTTGTAACCCCTACTTACTAAGGCTCCCTACCTTTAAAGCTTATAAAAATATTTTTCCACTATTCCGAGCCTACTCACGACCCCCTAATTAAGCCTTACTACACCACAATTAATACCACAAAGAATTCAAACACGAGAAAAAATAATTCAATCCCAAATAACCCCAATTTTAGGATGTTACGCTTCTACCCCTTAAAATAATTTCACCTCGAAATTACCTTGATTTGAAGAGGTGGGGGTATTGCCGCATCACATCCTCGGGTTCCCACGTAGCTTCCTCTCGCACCATGGTGTCGCCATAGCACTTTCACCAAAGGTACTGATTTCTTCAGAGAACCTTGACATCTCGATCTAGGATCCGAACTGGTTCTTCCTCGAAAGATAAGTCCGAGTTTACCTCAATCTTTGCCACAGTACAACGTGTGATGGATCGGACCGATACCGCCTAAGCATCGACACATGAAAGACGCGTCATGAATCGACTCAACTCACTGGCGAGCTTCGAGTGATAAGCTACCGGTCCCACTCGCTTCAACATCGTATATGGGCCAATGAACCTTGGGCTTAGCTTCCTTTTCGCCCAAATCTCAACACCTTCTTCCAAGGTGACACTTTCGAAGACTTTATCTCCTACCGCATACTCCATTTCTTTACGCTTAAGATCAGCATAAGACTTCTGCCTGTCTGATGCCTCCTTGAGACGAGCCCGAATCACCTTGACTTTGTCCTCAATTTCTGTCACCAACTCTGGACCCAGAACTTGTCGTTCACCCAACTCCGTCCAACATGTAGGAGTTCGGCATTTTCGTCCATACAGTGCTTCATACGGTGCCATTTGAATACTTGCTTGATAACTATTGTTATAAGCAAATTCCGCCAACGGTAGATACTCCTCCTAACTACCGCTGAAATCCAAAATGCATCCTCTTAGCATATCCTCTAAGATCTGTATGACCCTTTCCAACTGCCCGTCGATCGTGGATAGAAAGTCATCATCAAATCCATCGTGTACCCAAAGCTTGATGCAACGCTTTCCAGAACCTTGACGTAAATCTGGGATCCCTATCCGAGATGATTTATACTGGCACTCCATGCAACCTCACTATTTTTGACACATACAGCTTAGCTAGCTTCTGAAGTGAGTAATCCACTCTCACCGGTATGAAGTGAGCTGATTTGGTCAGACGGTCCACAATCACCCAAACTGCGTCCTTCTTGCTGGGCGTGAGGGGTAGCCCACTGACAAAATCCATAGTAATCCTCTCCCATTTCCACTGCGGGATCTTCACCGGTTGAAGTAACCACGATGGCAACCGATGTTCACCTTAACTCACGACGTCGGACACTTACCGACGCATTCGCCACCTCACGCTTCAACCACGGCTACCAAAATCGCTTCCGAAATCTCCATACATCTTGCTTCCTCCAGGATGCATAGCGTATGGGCTGCTATGTGCATCTTGGAGAATTCTTTGTCTCAACTCCACATCCTTTGGCATAAAAGGCCGCCCTTGAAAAAATAGTACACCATCACTGGTCAAACTATACCCTTCTAATCCGCTATCTTGAGCTTGCAACCTCCTTGCATTCAAACTATCATCCACCAATTGCTTTTCCTTAATCTCCTCGATCCAAGTTGGCTTAACTTGAAGTTCTGGCAAAAGACTTCCATCGTCGTATAGACTGAGGTGAGCAAACATCGCTCTTAAGTCTGTCACGACCTTTCGGCTCAATGCGTCAGCCACCACGTTAGCTTTGCCCGGATGGTACTCAATTGAGCAGTCATAGTCCTTCAACAGCTCAATCCATCGACGCTGCCTCAAGTTCAAATCCTTTTGGGTCAAAAGATACCTCAGACTTTTGTGATCCATGTAGACTATCGACTTCTCCCCATATAAGTAATGTCTCCATACTTTCAAAGCGAAGACTACTGCCGCTAACTCCAAGTCGTGAGTTGGATAGTTAACCTCATGCGGTCTTAGCTGACGGGATGCATAGGCCACTACCTTCCCTTCCTGCATCAACACACATCCCAAACTAGTATGGGATGCATCACAATAAACCGTGAACAATTTTCCTGCCTCAAAGTTATACTGAAAATCGGAGCTTCCGCGAATCTTCCTTAGCTTATCAAAACTTTCTTGTTTGTTTCTCCGACCAAACAAATGGAACTCCTTTCCTTAATAACTTAGTCAACGGCGCTGCGATTAGAGAGAACCCTTCCACAAATCTTCGAATTTCTGCCACTGACCTAGGCGGTTTCCAATCCAATACCGCTTCAACCTTGCGAGGGTCCACTCTAATCCCTTCACCGTGATACCACGTGACCTAAGAAAGTCACCTCCTAAGCCAAAATTCGCACTTATCGAATTTGGCATATAACCGCTTCTCCTCAATACTTGTAGAACTATACGCAAATGCATATCATGCTCCTCCTCCGTCTTTGAATAAACCAATATGTCGCCTATAAACACCACGACAAATTGATCCAAGTCTTCTTTGAAACACCCTATTCATTAAGTCCATGAACGCCGCAGTGCGTTGGTCAACCCAAATGGCATCACCAAAAACTCGTAATGCCCATACCGAAGTACGGAATGCCGCCTTGTGCACATCCACCTCCTTCACCTTAAGTTGATGATAACCTCGACCTAAGATCTATCTTCGAGAAAACCGCGCACTCCTTCAATTGGTCAAACAAGTCATCGATCCGAGGCAACGGACACTTGTTCTTGATCGTTAACTTGTTTAATCGGCGGTGAGTCGATACACATCCGCATTGAACCGTCTTTCTTCTTGACAAATAGCACAGGTGCTCCCCACGGAGATATACTTGGTCGGATAAACCCTCTATCCAAGAGCTCCTGAATTTGAGCCTTCACTCCACCAATTCCTTTGGTGCCATTCGGTAGGGTGCTATAGACACGTGCACCGCTCCGGTAACAAGTCTATACCAAATTCAACTTCCGATCCGAGGCGGACCGGAAGTTCTTCCGGGAACACATCGGCGAACTCTCTACCGCTCGAACCTTCTCAATCACTGACTCCTTAGCCTCCAAGGCACATATTCGAACCGAAACGCGTCACAACCCTTTTTGACCATCTTCTCACCCTTCAAGGCCGACACCACGTTGGATAGGTAATCTCTTCTATTACCTATCATGACCACCTCATCACCTTCACCATCTTAAGAACCATACGCTTTGCGGCACAATCCAACCTTGCTTGATACTTAACCAACCACCCATTCCAAGAATCAAATCGAGCTCCCCCAAACGGCGGTTCCATCGATCGACCATAAACACGACCCCTGGAGTTCTAGGGGTACATCTCTATATAGCTTGTTTACAACTACAGAGTGTCCTAGAGGGCTAATTACAGCCATCTCCCTAGAAGCGCCTCTCAAAGTCTAGGTCACACGCCTCTACCACACTACTAGCAACGTATGAATGCGTCGAACCCACATCTATTAATGCAACATATGGGAGACCAAAAATTAGGAACGTACCGGTTATGATGTTCGGTGCGTCACCCTCCTCGCGACACCTTGCTGCATAGACTAAGCCAGGCTACCTTGCCTCTGTGTTTCCTGCGCCTTTACCTTGAATTCCGCGACCTTGATTAGGACCACTGCCTCCTCTACCATTACCACGACCCCTCTGTGGTCCCATAGTTCTATCTTGAGTACGGTTTTGCCCCTCTGGCTGATTCTTGGCTAACTTCCGAGGACAATCCCTTACACGGTGATCCAACGACCCACACTCAAAGCAACCCTTCTCACCACCCAACAACCTCCCCAATGTGATTTTCCACGATTACACCGGGCCGGTCTCGATTAGTAGCCATGGGCCTTCCCGCTGATTTGACCCACTCGCCTAGCCCTTTTCTCGAACGTTACCACCGACCCGCACGACCCAAAGCCTCTCTTCTGCTTGTTCCTATCATAGTTCTATTTCACAGACTCATTGACTCCTTCGGCTACCTTAGCTTTTTCCACCAGCGCGGCAAACTCACGCTCCTGCTGTGGAGCAATCAGCAACCTTAACTCATCTCTAAGTCCGTCTTCAAAGCGGACGCAACGTTTATGTTCAGTAGCCACGATGCCTCTAGCATATCGACTCAGCCTTAAGAACTCTGCCTCATACTCCGATATTGACTTATTTCCTTGTACCAATCCCAAAAAGGCTTTCCTCTGAGCATCAGTGTAGCTGGTGCCCACATACTTCTTCTGATAAGCAGTTTTGAAATACTACCAAGTAAGATCATCTGCCGTAGCACCATCTCGAACGGTGAGCCACCACTGATATGACTCATCCTTTAGAAGCGACACCGCTCCTTTCAGCTTCTCCTCATCTGTCAGGTCAAGATCATCCATGATTCTCTCAGTCGATTCTAATCAATATTCCGCCAAGACCTTTGGTGCCACTTCCGACACTCCCGGAATACCTCAGCTCCGTTGGATCGGAGTCACTCGGGAACAGATTTCCGAGCTCCCATACCTCCACTAGCCCCAGCCACCATCTCAAGGACTCGCAATACAGCTTGCGATACTGCCTCACCCCCTATCTGATCTTGATCCTCAGCTCCAAAAGTTGGAGGTGGTGGTGGCGGTGGTACCTCATTTTCCGAACCTTGACCCGACCTAACAGGTGTTCTCGACACGGTCATCCCGCCCTCTCTGCGTCCCACGACGGCCACGTCCTCTAGAGCTCATTCTAACTATCGCGCTTTAATCTGATTAAGAAATTTTTATGGATTAGTAATTGTTCCACTTGGTTACTCGCGAAGAAATTTTATGAAAAGTTCAATAGGGATTCCTTCGATCAATCAAAGTTTTAAGTCCTCTATCCTAGTTTACATGTAAGAGCACATCCATTCCTTAATACTTTTCATACCTATTCACTCTTCTGGGCATTTACGTCGTTTCTATCCTGTGGGTATTTTCGTCATTTTCCTACAGGGGTAATTTTGTAAATTTTGATAAGCCGAGAATATTTTAAAATTTTTTTCCAAAAATAAATTTGTCCTACTATTTTAAAGAGATATTTTAATGATTTTAAAATTAGGGTTTTCATAAAACATGGCTAATCCCTTTCGGGTTTTATTTAGTATGTTTAGCCTATGACCGAGTCCTCTTGGTTAGGGTGAACCAAAGCTACGCACCAGGTAGGAATCCCGCGAAGAGGAGGTGAGTCACGAGGACTGCTTAAATACCAAGCTCTTCCGGATCCAATCCTAGACATGCGCACCAGGGTTACCACACCCTAACTCGGCGACTTGGTCGTAGGTTTGTTTAATTAGGCTTTTTAAGTCTTATGTATTTGTTGGGGTAGACTAGTCCTAAGGTTCAAACACTTATCATACTAGCTACGTCCCATACCTACCCTTTCTTCAAGTAATAATTCACAAAGAAGTTGGAAGTACTTACCTGGGCGGATTGGTGCCGGAGACTCGGTGCCATGATGTTCAAAATTCCAAAAATAATTCCAAAAAGGCCTACCAAAACATTTTAGGCCTTGGGCCCCCACAGCCGAGCTTTGAACTGGGCTCTGATACCAATTTTATAACACCCCAAACCCGGCCCAACATTACGATCGAATTTGGTGTGCTACAGAGAAACATTTCTTTGAAAACTCCTTTAAGCCGGTTTAACTTTTTGATAAAAGATAGTGTCTTGTTTAAAATAGTTGAGGTGTATAAAGCCCATACTTAGGTTTAATTAAAAATATTTATTAAGTCAAGTTATTATATGTTCTAAATGTACCCGATGGCACGATAAAACATTTTGCGTACAACTTGAGAAAACATGTGTACTTATTTTAGTTTCATTAAATAATTTAAACAAACCATTCAAACATGTAAAGTAGTAAAATAATTCTAGGAGGCCTTATTACAACTTGATTAAAACAAAACCAACAATAAAGTATAATAAACAAAAATGTAAAGTTCATTTAATTCAAATATCCACTGCATGGCCACCTCGAGTCCATCCGGCTCCTCATCCGCGATCTACGAGTCACCTGAAAAAAATGTTAAAAGAGAAGGTGAGTCACCAAGACTCAATGTGTAGCCCTTCCCCCATTTAGTGCAACAACATACACAATTTATAACAAATTAACATGCACTAAACCATGCACCCAACCTAGCCATCCAAACACCTTTCTCTACCCCGTGTGGTACCAAACCACTGGTGGTGCCAAACCACCGTGACCAAGTCACAAATCAAATGATGGGGCCAACCCATCGTGTGATACCAAATCACCGGCGTTAATCCCATAATGTAAATCAGGGGCCAACCCACTGTGGTGCTAAGCCACCGGGGCGAGACGCTATGAGGTGCCAAAGCTCTGAGGTGCCAAACCTCTGTGACCGTAGTCACAATGTGTTACCAAACCATCGTGTGTGCTGCCGACACGAATATCACCGCCCCTCCACTCGCTTTAACCCACATAAGTCAAGATATGCATAACAAAATTCATGCCAACATGTATTTAAATCGCATATACCAAATATGCCATGCTTTCCAAAAGCATCAAATAGTAAACTCATACGGACAGGGGCTTACCTGAATCATCGCTTATACCGTTATGGTATTAAATCCAAAGATACATAAATCAGATTTAGCATACACAACATTTAGCACAGTTAATCAATCATAAAGTGTGTATGTACACATCTGTTTCTAGCGATAACTCTAAATCCCCAAAGAGGCAATCGGTCACACTAGTTTCCTTGCCCCTATATTCGGCCAAACACAAGGGTTAGTGACATGGCCTATTCGGCCAAACCAATTGAATCTAAAGGGTTATCTCTTGAACCCGAATCCTTACCTACACGCCTTTGAATGCTAGCTACCACACACCAAATATTTCCGCTTCCCTAAATCGGCAATCACATGTTAGTAGCCTTCGGCTTTCGGTTACTAAAAGACTAATCTATTAAAAATAGATCCTTACCACCACTTACCAATCGTTTGATAACGAATGAAGGCTTGGTTTTGAAGATCTCAAGATCCCGGAGCACTTAAACAGATTCGGTTTCAACAAGTAATTAGCACCCTTGCTCGCAAGTGCCGAAATCGGCTCTTATTCCTTTAGAAGTCGACAAGAACAAGGGAAACAACATAAAAGGCATTCGGCTTTGACCACTTACCCACCTTATGAACCGATTGGAGAAAAGACTAGAGGAGGTCACCTTTGCTTGATATTCGGCCAAGACTACACCAAATAGAGGAAAGAAATTTGGCACACCAAGGGAGTAGATTCGGCTATGATTGTTCAACACAATCAATCAAGGTTCGGCTTGTATGGAAAAAAGAGAAAGTAAGAGAGTGAAATAAGAGTTTCGGCTAAGGGTTTGAGAAGAGAAAAGAAAGAAATAGGTGGGAGATTAAGGTATAGGAGATTCGGCCAAGGTTTTAGAAGAAGAGAAGGGTTTTCGGTTTTGGGAGAATGAAAAAGGAAAAGATGGAGACTAGCCGAAATTATGAAGAAAAAATACTAAGAAAATTCGGCTTCTCCCCCCCTATGCTTTCCGTCCACTCCTCTCCAAGGAGTTTAAAATTCGGCCAACTCCTTAATTCTCTCTTGGCCACTAATTTAAAATTATTCAAAATAATTTGAATACTCAAATGCCTATATTTTCTCCTTGGAATTAATCAAATAAAATCCATAAAAAAATGCTAATATCATCCTTATTATCTTATCATCTAAAAGAGTTTAAAGAGAGAAAATCTCTCCCCTATTGCCAGTCCAAATTAAAGAACAAAAGAGAATTTCAGCAAATCGAACACAGCTCCCTTGCTCCCCTGTGGGCGTCAACTCCAGCTCTTAAGTGGCCTTCCTTTTGCCACTTTTCCAAGGCCATTTCTGTGTCAAAAGTTCCCTCTTTTAATCTTGTAACCCCTACTTACTAAGGCTCCTACCTTTAAAGCTTATAAAAATATTTTTCCACTATTCCGAGCCTACTCACGACCCCTAATTAAGCCTTACTACACCACAATTAATACCACAGCAATTCAAACACGAGAAAAAATAATTCAATCCCAAATAACCCCAATTTTAGGATGTTACAGTAACTGACTCCCGAACCCGTTTTCTTGTTTTTCGTAGACCAAAATTAAATGTTTTAAAATAAAACGTTTTACAAGGTGATCCAATCACACCTAAGTAAAAAGGGATTGGTGGCGACTCCCATTTTGTTTTTAAAGTCGATCCCCATTTTCAAAACCCAATTTTAAAATGGTTTCAACAGCTTGGCGACTCCACTGGGGACCAATAAGAGTGTCGAGCCATAAAATCGATAGTTTCATGTCCTTATGTCTCAGTTTAAAAATCTGGTTTAAAAATTATGATCCTTTTTAGTTGCATGCGATTCTGTAAAACATCTCTGCATTGCATTGCATGACCGTTGTGGTCACACCCTTAAGTGGGAGCGAGAAGCTACTCCTTTGTAAGGTTTTCACCTCCGTGCAGGATAGTGAACCGCTTTCGGGATACATCCGTACCTATGTCTTCGTGAGATTTTCATCTCCGTGCGTACCATAGGGAAATGTATTCCTCGAATCAACTCTCATCCGTATGAGCCTATGATGGGTGAGGATCGAGGAATCTGCTGGTTCGGGTACCTCAACTTTAGAACTAAACCACATGTAGAAAACCTAAGTACTTACCCTAGGTAGAACTATGTCAAACCTTAGTGGTCACCCAGATAGGTTTTTGTTTATTTTACTTGCTTAATATTTTATTCCATGGAACTAACTCGTGGTGTTTTATCTTTTGTGCATGTCATTTCATATTTTAAGAGGTATCGATTCACGGTTAGTTTCTAAGTTAGAAAGCTGGTTATGGAGAACGAATTCCTTGATAAAGTGGAAGACAATGCAGTCGTTCGTATATAGTTAGAACATAGGCAATTAGAAGGGTTTGGATCCATTTGAGCAAGAGGAAATGGGACAGTGCTAAAATCTCAGCCACCTGTGCTTCCTGATGTTGTTCTGATCAAAGCTGAATTAGATGTGAAGAAGATTGTATGACATTTTATGGCAAGGCATGGTGTTGGAACTAAAAGGTAGAAGGTAACTATACTCACCAATCACTTCAAAGTGAGCGTGGGGGGTTGGATAGACACTTCTACCAGTATAGCATTTCTCTTTCATGTGAAGATGGTCACCCTGTAGACGGCAAGGGTGTTGGAAGAAAAGTGATAGAAAGGGTGCAAGAGACCTATGACAATGAATTGGCTGGAAAAGACTTTGCTTATGATGGGGAGAAAAAGTTTATTTACTGTTGGTGCTCTTCCTAATAACAAGTATGAGTTTACAGTTGTATTTGAGGATGTTACATCTAACAGAAACAACGGGAATGCAAGACCTGATGGACAAGACAAGAAGAGAATTAAATGGCCTTATCAGTCAAAGACCTTTAAAGTGAAGATCAGCTTTGCTGCAAAGATTCCCATGCAAGCCATTCAAAATGCTCTGCGTGGAAAGGAATCAGAAAACTCACAAGAAGCCCTAAGGGTGTTGGATATCATTTTACGACAGCATGCTACAAAACATGGATGTCTACTTGTTCGCCAATCATTCTTTCAAGATAATCCTGATAATTTTACAGACATTGGAGGAGGTGTTCTTGGCTGTAAGGCTTTCCATTCAAGTTTTAGAGCCACTCAATGAGGCCTTTCACTAAATATCGATGTATCAACTACCATGATAATTCAGCCTGGTCTGGTAGTTGATTTGCAAATAAGAATACTAGAAATCCTTACTCTCTTGATTGGAACAAGGCAAAACGGGTGCTGAAGAATCTGAGGATAAAAGTTAGTCCGTCTAATCAAGAGTACAAGATTACTGGCTTGAGTGAACAACATTGCAAGGGATTTGATTCAGAGAAATGAAAGGAATTCATAGTGATCCCCCATTTGATATATTCAATGAGAAGAACCAGAATAGATGCATTTCACCTGTGGTTAGTGTTGGAAAAATGTTTGAATAGATATAATCTAAACTTCTTGGAGCTCCACAATTTCTTCTTTGTCTGCTTCCTGATAGAAAAATTTTGATCTTTATGGGCCATGGAAGCAGAAGAATCTTTCTGAATAAGGCATTGTGACACCGTGTATGACATCAGTTAGGGTGCATGATCAATACTTTACAAGTCTTCTTCTGAAGATCAATGCTAAGCTTGGACGGTCTCTTCATCACTACCGAAGCTATAATTTCGCGATTGAGTTAAAGTCAAGCTTGAAAGGTAAGTTAGAAGCAGCACTGCACAGTTGTGAACTTTAGATCGAGCTTCTTGAAACAAGAGAAGGGCGTTGGAAGGAAGAGCTTCATCATTCCCATTACCAAGTTAGAAGTTGGGATTACTTTATGGGTCAAGCAACGGCTCAGATTTGAAAGGTAGTTGATCATCTTCAGATTTTGGCATCACATGCTGATACATTGAGCACGAAGTATGAGCTACGGTCAGATCGTGGTCAAGAGTTAGCTTTGTTGTGTAGGAAAGTCAGAACTTTAGGACTTAGGGCGAAAGCATATAGTAGTCTGTTTTATGTAAAGGATTTTGTTTTCTAATAAAGTTTTCTAAAATGAAGTTGATCAGAATCGATACCTCTTGGCATTCATGCATTTGCATTAGACTTTTATAAAATGACCCTAATTAGGTAAAAATATTTCAGTTAACCTGGAAAACATGGAGCAAAGGTTGGAAAGAATAGAGCAAATGCAAATACAGATGCAGGGGCAATTGATCGAGATCCAACAAGAAATGCGGAAATTCCAAAGGAATATGATAGGCCAACTAACTCAGTTACTAGCCAGAGGATTTGGAAAAAGAAGTGGCTCAGTGGACAATAGTGAAGATGATGAGGAAGAAATTATTTTTCTCCAATGGGTATCCCGACTCAACCAGACACACATCTGCATGGGGGACCCATCATTGTTGAACCCCGATGTCATACTTCGGCCCTATTAAATTCTCCAATGAGTTCAGGTTTTAACCCGAGTGATGATCAAGCCAAACTGGTCGCTTTGATAGAAACAAAGGAAGGAGGAGAATGGACCTCAAAAGCCCTGAAGAAGAAGGAAAAGAAAATGAATAATGCCGGTAGGTATAACAAGAGCCATTCAGAGCCGATTACAAAGAAACTGACCAAGGGTGGTAGTTACCAAAGAATCGGGTTTTCTAAGGCAAAACTCTGAAAGGCTCCAATTTACGCCAATCCCCATGACGTATAAGGAGCTATATCAAAGTTTGTTTGACACACATGTGGTGTCCCCATTTTATTCGAAACCATTGCAACCTCCGTTCCCAAAATGGTATAACGAGAATGCCCAATGTGAGTACCACGCGGGAATAAAGGGCCACTCAATTGAAAACTGCAATACGTTTAAAAAGTTGGTCGAAAGTTTATTAAAATGGGAGTTGTGAAGTTCGACGATCCATCAAAACCTGATCACTTTAATGAGGAAGTGAATGCAGTGATTGAAGGAGGAGACAAGAAAGTTGCTACTCCTTGAAGAAATCAAAGAGGGAATCAGAGAACGAAGTTTCCAAACCCTTATGTACTTGAGAGTGCTTTGAATAAGGGGATTGTGGAGGAGATCCCTGTAATTTTAAGAGCTGATCTATAGTAATGTGCAAAACATGCTTGTTGCCTTAAGCCTAGAGGCAATAAGAACCCTTTTGTGAAATAGGCTTGTGTCCTAAATTTTTATTTCAATAAAATATATTTTTTTAAGCAAATATTATTTTATTCTTTCCATTTCATATTGTATATTCTTTTATCATATTTTTCATTCTTTATACATGACTATATCATAAAAATACTCATCCTTAGAATCATTTATTCTTTGGATTCGTTTGCCTTCATACCTAGGTACCCAGATATCAATGATGTGAGCAACGTTGTTACTGACTCCCTTTTTGAACGAGATATGGGTCTAGGGGATCTCAGGACTTTGAAGATAACAGAGATTGTGACATGTCTTCTCGATTTGTTAAAACGCGGTAAAAAGACCTTACTCTACAAAGGTCATTGGATATTATGAGCCTAGAAAGGGGTAAAGATAGAAGCCTAGCTCACCACCAAAATAAGGCAAGACATCATTGAGTTGTTTTCAAGAATTCAAAGATGTTTTCACACAATTATATCGTGACATGCCTTGGCTAATAAGAAGCGAGCTAAACAAAGAGGATCGGCACCTTTGTTGATTCACCATGGAAGAGGATTGCATCACCATACTGCAAATACGGAATTAAAGAAGATAAGTTTCATATGCCTACTCCAGCTTCTTCACAAATTTTCCATACGTGGGGCATGGATGTAATGGGGCTAATCTCACAAAAGCTTTTAGTCAATATCGACTCATCGGCTTAGTCATCGCTTACTTCACTAAGAGAGTGGAAGTAGCTTCATATGCCAATGTTACAAGATCGAAATCATCAAATTCATCAAAAAAAAGATCAAGATGCTAGCGGTAATGCTATAAAGGATCGTGTTTAAATAGTCAGACAAAGTCAAAGTTTACGCTTGTCCAAAGATCACACAAAGATATCACAAAGGCAACAAAAGTTGCCAAAAAAAAAAAGTGGCTAAGATTGGTAAAGATTGGCATAAGAAGCTATCACTACTCTCTATGAAACGTTGGCTAGGACCTTTGTTTGGGCAACACATTTCTCATCGAATAGAAACAGTTTTGCCAATTGAACCTGATTGAAGAAAAGGTTAAAAGTTATCTGTCACGGCCAGAGGATATGAGCTTACAGAAGTTCATCTTAGGGAATTCTACGAGGAAACCTGATGTTGAAAAAAAATTTTCCTTTACAAAACGATTTTAGAGGAAAGCATATGCCAAACTGGGAAGGACTTAAATAGGGCTTGTTCTAGAGGAGCATTGATATTGATAGAGATGGATGGAAAAGACTTGCCCAATCCGTTGAATTCAGGTTTGGTCAAGAGATATTTTACCTGAAAGAGGAATGATTAAGGTGAAAACCCGAAAAGGGCGCCTCAAAAAAAAAAGAAAAAGGGAGAGGCCAAAGCAAAAACTCGCAAAGGGCGCTTTGAGACCAAAGGGGATTTGAGTTGAAAACCCGAAAAGGGCGGCTCAAATTTTGATCAAAAGTGGGGCATACAGTAGTCTTGTTATATTTGAATTAACAATGAAGAAGTATGTGACGTCTTGGCGCATTGACAGAGTACTCCGGATCCCCTAAACACATATTGAGTTTAAAATGGTCCTCAAGAAGTTGGAACAAAGAAGCTCAGGTTGTGATATCTGGGGCACCTAGTTTCTAACTACCCATTTTTGAATTCCTTATCTTTGATTGATTTATTTTTTTTGAGATACACCCTAATCAATTTTCTTTTATTGCCTGGGTTACCTTTGATTAAATTATTTTTCTGAGATATGCTCCTGACTAATTTCTTTCTTGTCCATTGTTGTGATCTTTTTCAAGCATTTTATGTTGAAATAATGATTAATGGACTAGAAACACTTTCATAAAAAGAGTTTCGTATATTACTCTAGAAGCTTCTAAATAATATGAGGAATCTGAAATATGACTATTGTTCAGAACTCACCAAGCCTAAGGGTTGGAAACATTGAAAAATGATTATCTCTTCAGATTCTTATTGGATAAGACAATTTTGTTGGTGATACCACATCGGCAAATAACGAACAAGGTCAATCCAAATGTAAAAGGGGATCATTGTTGGAATACCCTGCACTCATTTTAAATTTCAGATTCATACATCTGGTCATTACACTTAGGGAATGGTGTAACAGATTGAAAGAGATACAAGTTCTGTACCTCTGAGTGGTAACAGAGATAAGGAAGAAACCAAATGCCATTCCCCTGAAGTTGCAGTGGGAGATACCAACTTTATGTCTCAAGATCCAAGCAGGGCTGACTCAGAAATTACATTGGGACAAGCTGGTCAAGCAAAACGTGATTAATGAACAAAAATGAAGAACAAATGAATGATAACACCTAGAGTAGGAATCATACTCATAACATTTTTGTATCGTATAAAATTTCATTAGGTGCATTTGATTCATTCCGGTCATTGCATTCTAATCCTAATCATTTTCATGACATGTTGCATTCATGTCACTCATAACACATGAAACCGAGACTACAGGATATGCCCTTCAGTAGACGGTGTAGCGATATCAGTGAAGTTTCAGATCTTATCTTTCTGAAGTTGTAGGAAGCAGATCGAAGACATTTTAGTCTTATCTCCCTGAGGTTGCAGCGGAGTAGACCAAAAACAAAAGATTTTATCTCCCTGAAGTTGTAGTGGAGCAAATCGAGAGCAGAAGATCTTATCTTCCTAAAGTTGTAGGAAGCAGATCGAAGATGTTTTAGTCTTATCTCCCTAAGGTTGCAGCAGAGTAGACTAAAAGCAGTAAGATTTTATCTCCCCAAAGTTGCGATGCAGAGAGTAAATCGAAAGCGTAAGATCTTATCTTCCTAAAGTTGTAGGAAGCGGATCGAAGACGTTTTAGTCTTATCTCCCCGAGGTTGCAATGAAGTAGACTACAAATGTAAGATTTTATCTCCCCTGAAGTTGCAAAGGAGCAAATCGAAGCGTAAGATCTTATCTTCCTAAAGTTGTAGGAAGCGGATCGAAGATGTTTTAGTCTTATCTCCCGAGGATGCAGCAGAGTAGACTAAAAAATAGAAGATTTTATCTCCCTGAAGTTGCAGTGGAGCAAATCAAAAGCAGAAGATCTTATCTTCCTAAAGTTGTAGGAAGCAGATCAAAGACGTTTTAGTCTTATCTCCCTGAGGTTGCAGTGGAGTAGACTACAAACGGAAGACTTTATCTCCCTGAAGTTGCAGTGGAGCAAATCGAAAGCAGAAGATCTTATCTTCCTAAAGTTTTAGGAAGCGAATCGAAGACGTTTTAGTCTTATCTTCCCGAGGATGCAGCGGAGTAGACTAAAAAATAGAAGATTTTATCTCCTTGAAGTTGCAGTGGAGCAAATCGAAAGCAGAATATCTTATCTTCTTGAAGTTGTAGGAAGAAGATCGAAGACGTTTTAGTCTTATCTCCCTAAGGTTGCAGCGGAGTAGACTAAAGACAGAAGATTTTATCTCCCTGAAGTTGCAGTGGAGCAAATCAAAAGCAGAAGATCTTATCTTCCCGGTTGCAGAAGCAGCGGATCAAAAGACATTTTAGGTCTTATCTCCCTGAAGTTGTAGTGGAGTAGACTGAAGATAGAAGATCTTATCTTCCTGAAGTTGAAGGAAGCAGATCAAAAGTACTTTCAGCTTTACCATTGTAACATCCCAAATGTGGGGCTATTTGGAAATAAATTATTTTTCTTATGTATGAACTGCTGTGTCATTATTTATGGAATAATAATGATCAATTTAAGGCTTTGTGTTGGCTCGATTTGGTAGGAAATTTTAGTTTTTAACTTTTAAAAGAAGGGAGCCTTGGTAAGTGGTGTTATAAGAATAAGTGTGGGTAATTTAACACTAAAAAGCCCTTGGTAAAGTGGCAAAAAGAAGCCCACTTAAGAGCTACATGTGACGCCACCAAGGAGCAAGGGAGAGCTTGTGTTCGAGTCACTAAAATCCCTTTTGTTTTTGTTTTTATTTGGACGGCACAAGGGGGGGGAGAGTTTTTCTCCCTTCAAACTCTTTCTTTTTTTTTAGGTGTAATTATCAAGGGATAATTTAAGCATTTTAATTAGTTTTAATTTGCTTAAACCTTTACGATAATATAAGAGATATGATAATTGCATCAAGGATATTTTTATTTTAAAGGATTATTAGGTGATTAATTCAAAATTATTTGAATTAAATTAAATGGGTGGCTTGGAGCAAAAATAGGTGATGGCCGAATGTGGGACTCCTTGGTAAAGAGGAGTTGGCTAGGAGTTGGACTCCTTGTTGCCAAGGTTGACTGCAAGCTTGAAAGGGGGGCGAATGCCTATAAAAGCATCGATTAGCCCCCTTGCTTCTCTTTTGTCATTCTTGGCGGAAGTGCCAAATCCCTAAACCCTCCTCTATTCTTCTCGTATTTTCTTCATTCCTTCAAACCCCTTCAAGCCGAAACCCCTAGCACTTTTCTTTCCTATTACTTTCTTTCTCCCTTTGGCCGAATACACTCCCTTGAAGGTGCCGATCTCCTTTCCTCTTTTAACACACTTTGGCCGAACAAAGACAAAGGGCATAGATACTTCGGGATTTCTCTGTTATTCAATCGGTTGTAAAGGTAAGTGTGCCGAAACCCCATGGATTCTCCTTCCTATTCTTGCCGATTCCTATTAAGGGAGGATAAGTGCCGATTTCGGCAATGGTAAGTAAGGCTTCTAAAACGTTTTGTAAACGGTCTCTCTTAGGTACTCCAAAGTTGGTGAAGCGGTCAACCCGAGTTCCAACCTCTAGCATTCGGCTTTGGTAAGTAAGGGTAAGGAATCTATGGTAATGGTTTATTCTTTAAGTGATTAAAGCCGAAGGCTACTAACATCGCTTGTGACCGATTGTTTTGGGTACACAGATTCGAGTATCGAGTACGGTGAATAGTAGTAAAGGGTTTTAAGGGCAAGTGGATCTGTGGTGACCAACGCTTTTTTCGGGATTTAGGACTACCATCGATATCGGGGTGTACATACACACTTATAATAGTTAATTAAGTGTATGTTATGTGTAAACTCGCTTCTATGTAGATGTGGCAATAGTACCTTAGTGGTACAAGCAAGGATCCCGGTAAGTCTCTATTGTATGAGATTGATAATAATGCTTTTGGGAAGCATGGACTATTTGATACATGTGATATATGTATGTTCCGTTATTAACCGCTTGATATGGGTTGATGAGAGGAGGGGCGGTGATATCGTCTTTGACGAGCACCGTTGCTTTGGTAGCACACTTTGTGACTATATGTCACCGCAGGTTTGGTACCTCCAGAGGTTTGGTACCTCATAGCGACTTGTCCCCTCGTGGTTAACACCACCGTGGGTTGGCCCCACTTGAGATATGGGATCGTCTGCGCTGATTTGGTATCACACGATGGGTTGGCCCCATCACCCGATTTGTGTCTACGGACACCGGTGCTTTGGTAGCACATAGTGACTATATGTCACCGGTGGTTTGGCACCACCAGTGTTTTGGTAACACATCGTGACTATGGTCACCAAAGTGGTTTGGTACCACGGGGGTAGACAAAGGTGTTTGGTTGGCTAGGTTGGGTACATGATACTTTGCTTAATTAATCATATATGTTGTGTATGAAATGTTGTATTAACTGGGAAGGGTTACATATCGAGTCTTGGTGACTCACCTTCTCCTTTAACATTTTTTCAGTGACTCGTAGATGGCGGTTGAGGAGGCCGGTGGGACTCGAGGTGGCCATGCAAAAGGATTTTAGTTTACGAACTTTAAATTTGTTTAATTTTATTTTGGGTTGTAATAAGGCCTCCATAAACTATAGTTGCGTTATATTTTTTTTTTTATGTTAGATATTTACTTAAAACTATATCATTAAATTGAATTAAATCACATGTTCTCTTAAGTTAACACGAAAAAGTTTAATCGTGCCATCGGTACACTTGAAATCGGTAAAACAATTGGACTTAATTAGAATTCCAAATTAGATCTAAGGGTAGCTTTAACAAGACAAATCAAACGAGGAGTTTTCAATGGAAAATTAAATGTTTTTCAAATGGCGTTCACAAGGTTTTTCTCCGTAACAAATCAAATTCGGTCGTAGTGTTTGGGCCGGGTTTGGGTTGTTACAGACTGGTATCGAGCCAAGTTCAAAGCTCATTGTGGGGGCCCAAGGCCCAAAAATGTTTTTGTAGGCCTTATGGTATGATTTCTCGGGTTTTTAAGCGGCATGGCCCGAGTCTCCTGCAGACCGATCCGCCTGTAAGTACATCCGAACTTCTTTGTGAATTATATTCTGTGAGAAGGGTAGGAAGCATGGAACGTAGATAGACTTATAGGACTTGGACCCTAGGGTTAGACTACTCAAACACAACGAAGCATAAGACTTAAAGAACTAAACCAACCTATGACTTAGTCAATGAGCTAGGGTGTGGTAACCCCTCAGACGCATGTCTAGGATTGGATCCTAAGAGCTTGGTATTTAAGCGCTCCTCGTGACTCACCTCCTCTTCGCAGTATCCCACCCGGTGCGTAGCTTCTGTTCACCCTAACTCGTAAGGCTCGGTGGTGTGGTAACCTCTCGTGCGCATGTCTAGAAAGGTTCAGTGAGAGCTTGGTATTTAAGCGGTCCGCGTGACCCACCTCCTCTTCACTTGAATTCGCACTGTGCGTAGCTTTGGTTCACCCTGACCAGGAAGGCTCGGTCATAGGCTAAAAACAATGATTAAAACCCGAGAAGGGAATTAGCCTTGTTTTTCGAAATGGAATGGAACAACAAGCCCTAATGTTTTCAAAACTTATCCAATAACCCTCTTAAACCCTAGAACACTAGGTATACCATGTTTTTCTCGGAAAACTTGACTTGTGAAAAATTACAGAAATACCCTTAGGAGTAAAATTACCAAAATGCCCCTGACCCATAAAATATGGATTCGACGGTTTTGCCCAAAAATTTCAACTATTTTACAAATATTCAATAACTTAGCTTTGGAAATCATCATGAAAATATTTTGGTTCTGAAAATTACGAAAAATACCCTCAGGGGAAAAAGACGGAAAATACCCCTGGGTTAGAAATGGGCAGAAATGTCCGATGAGTGAATAGGTATGGAAAGTATTAAGGAATGGATGCATGAACTCCTTTGTGTGAACTAGGATAGGAAACTGAAACATTGTTTGCTCGAAAGAATCTCTGAATAAACCTCATCCATAAAACTTCTTCGCGAGTAATAAAGTGAAACAAATGCTAACGCATAAAATTTTTTTTAATCAGATTAAAAGCGCGGTAGATAGAATGAGTTCTAGAGGACGTGGACGCCGTGGACGTGGTAGGGGTAGGATGACGGTGTCCAACCCGTCAGTCGGGACAAGGTTCGAAAATGAGGTACCACACCACCACCACCTCCTACTTTTAGAGCCGAGGAGCCGAGCGGGCCGGTGGCGAGTCGGTGCATCGCAAGTCGTGTTGCGAGTCCCGGAGATGGTGGTCGGGGCTGGTGGAAATGTTGGAGTTCGTAATCTGTCCCCGAGCGACTCGATCTAACGGAGCGGAGGTATTCCGAGGTGTGTCGAGTGGCACCCGGTCAGCGTGGAATCTTGCTAGAGTCAACCGAAAGGATCATGGATGACCTTGACTTTGGCCCAAGAAGAAGAAGTGAAAGAGGCGGTCGCTTCTAAAGGATGAAGCGTGTCGATGGTGGCTTACGGTTCGAGATGGGGCTACAGCAGATGATTTGACTTGGGAGTATTTCGTAACCGCCACCGAGAAAAAGTATGTGGGCATTAGCTACTGGCACCGACGCCGAGAGAAAAGGCTTTTACGGGATTAGTTCAAGGAACTAAGTCCGTGTCGGAATATGAGGCGAATTTCTAAGGCCGAGTAGATATGCGAGAGGCATCGTGGCTCTGAGCATGAGCGCTGTGTCCGCTTTGAGGACGGACTCGAGACGATTTAAGGTTACTGATTGCCCCACAAAGAGTTCGTGAGTTTTCATCTCTCGTGGAGAAGGCTAAGGTAGCCGAAGGAATCAAGGAGGCTGTGAGGCAGAGCTATAGTAAGAACAATCAGAAGAGAAGTTTTGGGTCACCGGGGTCAAGCGGAAGTGCTCGAGAAAAGGCTAGGCCAAGTGGGCCCAATCGAGCAAAGAAGGCCCACGCATCGCTGTCGAGGCCGACTCGGTCAATCGTGTGGAAAGACCCATTGGGGAGGTTGTTGGACCGGCGACAAAGGATGTTTTGAGTGTGGGTCTTTGGAGCATCGCGTCAGAGATTGTCCCCAGAAACTAGCTAAGAAGCAGCCAGAAGGACAGAACCGTGCTCAAGATAGAAATGTGGGACCACAGAGGGGTCGTGGTAATGGTAGAGGAAGCAACGGTCCTAACCGAGGTCGTGGAACTCAAGGCAGAGGTTCAGGCAACACAGAGGCTAGGCAGCCTGGCCTAATTTACGCAGCAAGGTGTCGCGAGGAGGGTGACGCACCGGATGTTATAACCGGTACGTTTCTAATTTTCGGCTTTCCTTATGTTGCATTGATTGATGTGGGTTCGACGCACTCGTACATTGCTAGTAGTGTGGTAGGAACTATGGACCTAGACTCTGAAACTGCTTCTAGGGAGATGACTGTAGTTAGCCCCTTAGGTCACTCCGTAGTCGTAGATAAACTCTATAAAGGCGTACCCCTAGAACTCCAAGGGGTAGTATTTGTAGCTGATCTAATGGAACTACCGTTTGGGGAGTTCGATTTGATCCTCGGTATGGATTAGTTGGTTAAGTACCAAGCGAGTTTGGATTGCGCAGCTAAGCGCATGGTCCTTAAGACGGCGGAAGGTGATGAGGTGGTTATGATAGGAGATAGGAGGAATTACCTATCCAACGTAGTGACCGCCTTGAAGGCTGAAAAGATGGTCAAGAAGGGTTGTGAGGTGTATTTGGTTCAAATCTGTGCTTTGGAAGCTAAGGAGTTGGTAGTTGAAAAGGTCCGAACGGTTGGGGAATTTGCTGATGTGTTCCCAGAAGAACTTCCGGGTTTGCCTCCGGATCGAGAAGTCGAATTCGGTATAGACTTGCTATCTGGAATGGCACCTGTGTCCATAGCACCATACCGAATGGCACCAAAGGAATTGGTGGAGCTAAAGGCTCAAATTCAGGAGCTCTTGGATAGAGGGTTTATACGACCAAGTATATCTCCGTGGGGAGCACTGTGTTGTTTGTCAAGAAGAAGGACGGTTCTATGCGGATGTGCATCGACTCACCGTCGATTGAACAAGTTAACGATCAAGAACAAGTATCCGTTGCCTCGGATTGACGACTTGTTTGATCAACCGAAGGGTGCCTCGGTGTTTTGAAGATAGACACGAGGTCGGGGATATCATCAACTTAAGGTAAAGGAGGTGATGTTCACAAAACGGCGTTCGAACTCGGTATGGGCATTTTGAGTTCTTAGTAATGCCATTCGGTTGACCAATGCACCGCGGCATTCATGGACTTGATGAATAGAGTATTTCAGAAGATTTGGACCATTCGTCGTAGTGTTCATAGACGACATATTGGTTTATTCTAAGACGTAAGAGGAGCATGACAAGCATCTACGGATAGTTCTGCAAGTATTGAGGGGAAGCGGTTGTATGCCAAATTCATAAGTGTGAATTTTGGCTTAGGGAAGTGGCTTTCTTAGGTCATGTAGTGTCACCAAGGAATTAGAGTGGACCCTCGCAAGGTTGAAGCAATTGGAGTGGAAACCACCTGGGGCGGTGGGTGAAATACGAAGTTTTACGGTTTAGCGAGGATACTATCGGAGATTCGTGGAAGGATTCTCTCTAATAGCAAATACCGTTAACTAAATTGCTAAGGAAGGGTGTCCCGTTTGTATGGACGGAGAAGCGAAGAAGAAAGCTTTGATAAGTTAAGGAAGATTTTGACTAAGCTCGGTTTTGGTGCGACTGAAGCGGAAAGTTATTCACGAGTCTATTGTGATGCATCTCACACCGGTTTGGGGTGTGTGTTGATGCAGAGATGGGAAGGTAGTAGCCTATGCATCCCGTCAATTAAGGTCGCATGAGGTTAACTACCCAACTCACGACTTAGAGTTAGCGGCGATGCGTCTTCGCTCTAAAGATATGGAGACATTACTCGTATGGAGAGAAGTCGATGGTCTATACAGATCACAAAAGCTTGAGGTATCTTCTGACTCAGAAGGATTTGAATCTGAGACAGCGTCGATGGATTGAACTACTAAAGGACTATGATTGTTCAATCGAGTACCATCCGGGAAAGGCTAATGTGGTAGCTGACGCATTGAGCCGGAAGGCGGTAACGGACTTAAGAGCAATGTTCGCTCGGTTAAGTCTGTATGATGATGGGAGTCTTTTGCCAGAACTTCAAGTTAAGCCGACTTGGATTGAGGAGATTAAAGAAAAGCGGTTAGTGGATGAAGGCTTGAGCTCTAAGAGGTACAAGTTCAAGACGGTGGTTTGAAGGGTGCAGATCGACTAGTGAAGGAGCGCTTTGTTTTCAAGGACGAGTATGTATGCCAAAGGATACAGAATTGAGGCAAAAAATTCTCCGAGATGCACATAGCAGCCCATACGCTATGCATCCTGGGGAAGCAAAATGTATGGAGACTTGCGAAACTTGATTTTGGTGGCACAGGTTGAAGCGTGAGATAACGAGTTCGTAGGGAAGTGTCCGACGTGTCGGCGAGGTTAAGGCTGAACATCGGTCACCATCGGGACTACTTCAACCGATAAAGATCCTCAATGGAAATGGGAGAGGATCACCATGGATTTCGTTAGTGGGCTACCCTTACGCCTACCAAGAAGGATGCGCTTTGGGTAATTGTGGATCGCCTAACTAAATCGGCTCACTTCATGCCGGTGAGAATGGATTACTCACTCCGAAGCTAGCGAAGCTGTATGTGGGTGAAATAGTGAGGTTGCATGGCGTGCGATGTCGATTATCTCGGATAGGGACCCGATTCACGTCAAGGTTTTGGAAAGCGTTGCATCAAGCTTTGGGTACACTGTTAGATTTCAAGACGGCTTTCCATCCACGATCGACTGAGACGATCGGAAAGGGTGATACAGTTTTAGAAGACATGTTAAGAGGTCATGTCTTGGATTTTAGTGGTAGTTGGGAGGAGTACCTACCATTAGCGAGAATTCGCCTATAACAACAGATTATCAAGCGAGTATTCAAATGGCTCCATACGAGGCTCTCTATGGACGAAAGTGTCGTACTCCTACATGTTGGACGGAGTTGGGAGAAAGACAAGTTCGGGTCCAGAACCGGTAACCGAGACGGAAGACAAAGTCAAGGCGATTCGGTCTCGTCTCAAGGAAGCGGCGGATAGGCGTAAGTCTTATGCCGATCTCAAACGCAAGGAAGTGGAGTATCTTTGTGAGAGACAAAGTCTTTCCGAAAGTGTCGCCTTGGAAAAAGGTGTTGAGGTTTGGACGGAAAGGAAGTTAAGCCCAAGGTTCATTGGGCCATATCATCTTTGTTGTGAAGCGAGTAGGACCGGTGGCTTATCGGCTAGAGTTGCCGCGCGAATCGAGTCGATTCATGACGTATTTCATGTGTCAATCTTTGAGACGGTATCGGTCGATCCTTCGCACGTTGTGCCGATGGCGAGATTGAGGTGAACACGGATTTATCTTTTGAGGAAGAACCGGTTCGATTATAGATCGAGATGTGAAAGTTTTACGAAGGAAGGCGGTGCCTTTGGTAAAAGTGTTATGGCGGAACCACGCAGGAAGAAGCTACGTGGGAGCCCGAGGAGGTAATGCGGCGTGTAATACCCCCATCTCTTTTGATCAAGGAATTTCGAGGACGAAATTTATTCTAAGGGGGTAGAATCGTAACATCCCAAATGTGGGGCTATTTGGAAATAAATTATTTTTCTTATGTATGAATCTATTGTGTCATTATTTATGGAATAATAATGATCAATTTAAGGCTTTGTGTTGGCTCGATTTGGTAGGAAATTTTAGTTTTTAACTTTTAAAAGAAGGAGCCTTGGTAAGTGGTGTTATAAGAATAAGTGTGGGTAATTTAACACTAAAAAGCCCTTGGTAAAGTGGCAAAAGAAGCCCACTTAAGAGCTACATGTGACGCCACCAAGGAGCAAGGGAGAGCTTGTGTTCGAGTCACGGAAATCCCCTTTTGTTTTTGTTTTTATTTGGGCGGCACAAGGGGGAGAGTTTTCTCCTTCAAACTCTTTCTTTTTTTTTTTTTAGGTGTAATTATCAAGGGATAATTTAAGCATTTTAATTAGTTTTAATTTGCTTAAACCTTTACGATAATATAAGAGATATGATAATTGCATCAAGGATATTTTTATTTTAAAGGGGATTATTAGGTGATTAATTCAAAATTATTTGAATTAAATTAAATGGGTGGCTTGGAGCAAAAATAGGTGATGGCCGAATGTGGGACTCCTTGGTAAAGAGGAGTTGGCTAGGAGTTGGACTCCTTGTTGCCAAGGTTGACTGAGCAAGCTTGAAAGGGGGGGCCGAATGCCTATAAAAGCATCGATTAGCCCCCTTGCTTCTCTTTTGTCATTCTTCTTTGAAGTGCCAAAATCCCTAAACCCTCCTCTATTCTTCTCGTATTTTCTTCATTCCTTCAAACCCCTTCAAGCCGAAACCCCAGCACTTTTCTTTCCTATTACTTTCTTTCTCCCTTTGGCCGAATACACTCCCTTGAAGGTGCCGATCTCCTTTCCTCTTTTTAACACACTTTGGCCGAAACGATCTGCAGTGGCATAGATACTTGGGATTTCTCTGTTATTCAATCGGTTGTAAAGGTAAGTGTGCCGAACCCCATGGATTCTCCTTCCTATTCTTGCCGATTCCTATTAAGGGAGGATAAGTGCCGATTTCGGCAATGGTAAGTAAGGCTTCTAAAACGTTTTGTAAACGGTCTCTCTTAGGTACTCCAGGTTGGTGAAGCGGTCAACCCGAGTTCCAACCTCTAGCATTCGGCTTTGGTAAGTAAGGGTAAGGAATCTATGGTAATGGTTTATTCTTTAAGTGATTAAAGCCGAAGGCTACTAACATCGCTTGTGACCGATTGTTTTGGGTACAGCAGATTCGAGTATCGAGTACGGTGAATAGTAGTAAAGGGTTTTAAGGGCAAGTGGATCTGTGGTGACCAACGCTTTCTTTCGGGATTTAGGACTACCATCGATATCAGGGGTGTACATACACACTTATAATAGTTAATTAAGTGTATGTTATGTGTAAACCTGCTCTATGTAGATGTGGCAATAGTACCTTAGTGGTACAAGCAAGGATCCTGGTAAGTCTCTATTGTATGAGATTGATAATAATGCTTTTGGGAAGCATGGACTATTTGATACATGTGATATATGTATGTTCTGTTATTAACTGCTTGATATGGGTTGATGAGAGGAGGGGGCAGTGATATCGTGCTGACGAGCACCAGTGCTTTGGTAGCACACTGTGACTATATGTCACCAGAGGTTTGGTACCTCCAGAGGTTTGGTACCTCATAGCGACTTGTCCCTGTGGTTAACACCACCGTGGGTTGGCCCCACTTGAGATATGGGATCGTCACGCGGTGATTTGGTATCACACGATGGGTTGGCCCCATCACCCGATTTGTGTCTACGGACACGATGCTTTGGTAGCACATAGTGACTATATGTCACCAGGTGGTTTGGCACCACCAGGTGTTTTGGTAACACATCGTGACTACGGTCACCAAAGGGTTTGGTACCACGTGGGGTAGACAAAGGTGTTTGGTTGGCTAGGTTGGGTACATGATACTTTGCTTAATTAACTGTTATATGTTGTGTATGAAATGTTGTATTAACCGGGGGAAGGGTTACATACTGAGTCTTGGTGACTCACCTTCTCCTTTAACATTTTTTCAGGTGACTCGTAGATGGCGGTTGAGGAGCCGGTGGGACTCGAGGTGGCCATGCAAAGGATTTTAGTTTACAGAACTTTAAATTTGTTTAATTTTATTTTGGGTTGTAATAAGGCCTCCATAAACTATAGTTGCGTTATATTTTTTTTTTATGTTAGATATTTACTTAAAACTATATCATTAAATTGAATTAAATCACATGTTCTCTTAAGTTAACACGAAAAAGTTTAATCGTGCCATCGGGTACACTTGAAACTGGTAAAACAATTGGACTTAATTAGAATTCCAAATTAGATCTAAGGGTAGCTTTAACAAGACAACAAAGCGAGGAGTTTTCAATGGAAAATTAAATGTTTTTCGAAATGGCGTTCACAAGGTTTTTCTCCGTAACAAATCAAATTCGGTCGTAGTGTTTGGGCCGGGTTTGGGTTGTTACAACCATTGAAGTTGCAGTAGAGTTGGAAGCCATTTGAAGAAAGTGAAGATCAAGAAGTCGAGGTTCCACCGAAACCGGGCAAATTTGGTCCTTTTATAGTCTTCGCTCTATTCTTGTTTCACAACAATGAGCAAAGAGGGGCAGCTGTAATAACCCATTTTGCCCGGGCCCATTTTTATTCAGAAAAAAACAAAATAAATAAATAATAAATGTCCTTACAGTCCATTTACAACCAAAGCCCAAAACAGCCTACCCAAACAGCTACACCCTAACCCGTTTACACCCGTGGCCCAATACTCTAAAAACAGACCCTGACTCAAACTACCTAAACCCAAACATTTGTGGCCTAAAAGGCCCAACTCCAAATCAGAAACCAAGGGTTTCTGGAACCCTAGGTCTCCTCACGCCGCAAGCAAAGGCTATCCCAACAGTCGCGCCGCAATATCTGAAGCCGGATCGTCGCAGCTGGAGTCCGATCGTCGCACCTTCACAGCGCCCCTTCGATCATGCCATGATTCATGCCTATTGTCGCGAGATCTTCAACCTGCAAAAAAGGAAAACACCGAAGCAGAAAAGGAAACAAATCGCAGCGAAGAAAAGGCACAGATATGGAAAGATATCTTTTCCTTTTTTTTATTTTTTTTTTGGGTATAAAACCCTTGTAAAATCTGTAAAATGAGGAGGCAAAAAAAAACACAGTTATAGATACAGATATTATCACAAAACACAGAGAGAAATACCTACACAAAAAAACACGAATCGGTACAAAGAGTAGGTCGAAAGCATTGTCAAAAACTCAGAGAAATAAAAACCGAGTTCACCGAGGTGATTTTCTTAAGTTTCATTCTGTTTATTTTATTATTTTTTATTTCTCTATCTATTGCATGAATAACCACTGTTGAAAAAGTAAAAAGGAAGGAGTTTACCTTCTCGAAAACGCGGAAACCGTCGACCTAGACCTCCGGCCACCGGCCACGGAGGCGCGTGTGCGGTGGCCCAGATGAACACAGGCGAAAGGACGCAGCTTTCCCTCTTTTCTCAGAGGATTTTCTAACCTTTTTTTAAAAAACTGTTAAAACTAATGATTTTTTTTTAGAAAACTAATATTTATAGGTGAAAGCAAACAACCCCGTTTTGGCGAAGTAGGATCCGCACGTCGACCCGGATCCGAACAAGGGTCCGCGTGTTTTTTTTTAAATGGAAAAATTACTCTTTTGATCCCTCCGCTATTTTATTTAATTAAATTACGTCCTATTAACTAATTCAATTTTTTTTAAATTAACCCTGGAAATCTGTTTATATTTCAATTTAATCCTTTTTTTCCTCTTTTAATTTTTTTTAAAAATTTGATATTAATTTATGTATTATATTAAATATTTTATAATAATTATCTATATTAATTTACTAAATTGTAAATATCTATTATTTTGTCTTATTATTACATATTATTTTAGTGTATATATATATATAAATATTATGTTATTTTTTAGTGCTACATATTATATAATATTATAATTATTTATAATGTGTTCATTTTTTAATATTTTTTTATTTTTTTTAAAATCATTATATATTTCTTTAACACATTGTTTATATTGTTGATCTTTTTATCTATTTAAATTTGTATGAAATATGTTCATAGTTAATTGTATTGTGCATTATATTTGTCTAATCCTCATTAAATATTTGTAAATGGCTTTAGTATAGGAATTATTATTTCCTGTATTTTGTATAATATATTATTGTTTATATTAAATGTTAATGCATTGTAATTGCCTTTAATATGTATGTTGATAGTATATAAACACAATGTTGTTACATGGTTGTTATTTAAATAGAAAATCCATTTTTGCAAAACCATTATATTTTTTTTAAGAAGGTTTTTAAAATAAGGTAATGTTTTGGTATTTAGAAATTCGAGAAATAGTGCCCTAACGTACTGGGTTGCGATTTTTCGTTTGGCTAAATAACTAAACACCCTTTTCAAGTTTTGTAAATCATGAGATGATTTTGATTACGAAGGTTCTTAAATATCGTGTCCTAACGTACTGGATGTAATGTTTATATCACTTCGAAACAAGAAAGTCTCAAATTTTAACCTAAATTGCTCGAAGTTTTTTTTTTAAGAAATCATATTTTTGAATACTTTTAAACTTCAAAAATTTGGACATGATTTTATCGATTAGGTACAAATTTTTTGGGGCGTTACGAGGTGCTAACCCTTCCTCGTACGTGCATCGACTCGAACCCGTTTTCTTGTTTTTCGTAGACCAAAATTAAATGTTTTAAAATAAAACGTTTTACAAGGTGATCCAATCACACCTAAGTAAAAAGGGATTGGTGGCGACTCCCATTTTGTTTTTAAAGTCGATCCCCATTTTAAAAATCGGGTTTGGTATTAAAAACGGGGTTCGACTTTTAAAAACGAAATGGGAGTCGCCACCAATCCCTTTTTACTTAGGTGTGATTGGATCACCTTGTAAAACGTATTATTGTAATTTAATTTTGGTCTACAAAAACAAGAAAATGGGTTCGGAGTCGATTACGCATTTAGGAAGGGTTAGCACCTCGTAACGCCCAAAAAATTGGTACCTAATTGATAAAATCATATCCAAATGTTTGAAATTTAAAAGTATTCAAAAATATGATTTCTTAAAAAAAACTTTGAGCCGTTTAAGTTAAAACTTGAGATTTCTTTGTTCCGAGGGAATATAAACATTACATCCAGTACGTTAGAACACGATATTTAAGAACCTTCATAATCAAAATCATCTCATGATTTAAACTTGTAAAAGGGTATTTAGTTATTTAGCCAAACAGAAAATCGCAACCCAGTACGTTAGGGCACTATTTCCCGAATTTCTAAATACCAAAACATTGCCTTATTTTAAAATATAGTAAGCTTGTAAAAAAATGCATTTTTATTTTGAACAATAATCCATGTGACAATATCACATTTATAAACTATCATACATAAATATTAAAAAACAATTATAATACAATAGCATACAACATAAAATACAACTAAAATAACTATACTATAGTAATCATAAAATAATAAATAAATAAAAGGGTATTACATAAATAAATAAAATATATAAAGCAATATATGTAAAACAATAAAAAAACTAAATAAATATTATAATAAATATATAATTTAATACATATAAAAGATAATAATATATATAATAATTTTTTATAAAGATTTTTAAAAAATATAATAAAAATAATATATGTGAAAACATGTTATAAAATATAAATAAACTTTATACAAAAATTATAAAACTAATATATAATATAATATAATACTTAAAAATATAATATAATAAATAATATATAAATATTAAAATAATATATAGATTATTAAACCAAGTAAAATAATATATAAAATAATAATTAAATATATATAGTATTAAAACATATAAAAATATATATAAAATTTATATTATAAACAAATTAAAATAATATGATAAAATAATTCAGTACAATATTAATTTTTTTAAAAATATAAAATAAAAAGCTCGAGAATCAAGTTGAAATAAAATGTATGTTTTAGGGTTAATTCAAAAAATAAAAAAAATAAATTGGACGAAATTAAAAAAAAAACTAAAAAATGCGGAAGGACCACGGGCATAAATAGCCCAATTTTAGAAAACACGCGGATCCCTGGAACGGGTCGAGTCAACACGCGGGTCGTCTGCTCAAAACGACGTCGTTTTATGCTTATTGAATTAAGCAGAAACGGCGCCGTTTCCTCTATGCTATATAAGCAAAAATTCGACTGAATTTTTTTTTCTTAAAGCAGTTTAAAAAAAACTTAGAAAACGCTCTGAAAATCCCCTTTCCCTCTTCGTTCGGGCTCCGAACATCGGACCTTAGCGCCACCGCCTCACGCGCTCCACGCGCCACCACATCCGGTGGCTGGAGGTTCAAATTACTCCGTTTCGAAGGTATTTTCTCGCCTTTCTATTTTTTTGTATGTTATTCTGTGAATAATATATGCATAACTAAAAAAACACATCTAAAAATAACGAATCACCTCTGTAAAAAAACTCTTTGTATTCTGTTTTCTTTCTTGCTTGTATTGCTGTCTTTTTTTTCTCCCTTTACAGATTTTACAAGGGTTTTATACCCAAAAACAAAATAAAAAAAAGGAAAAGATATCTTTCCATATCTTTCCATATCTGTGCCTTTTCTTCTCTGTGATTTGTTTCCTTTTCTGCTTCGGTGTTTTCCTTTTTTGCAGGTTGAAGATCTCGCGACGATGGGCATGAATCATGGCATGATCGAAGGGGCGCTGCGAAGGTGCGACGATCGGACTCCAGCTGCGATGATCCGGCTTCAGATATTGCGGCGCGACTGTTGGGATAGCCTTTGCTTGCGGCGCGAGGAGACCTAAGGTTCCAGAAACCCTTGGTTTCTGATTTGGAGTTGGGCCTTTTGGGCCACAAATGTTTGGGTTTAGGTAGTTTGAGTCAGGGTCTGTTTTTAGGGTATTGGGCCACGGGTGTAAATGGGTTAGGGTGTAGCTATTTGGGTAGGCTATTTTGGGCTTTGGTTGTAAATGGACTGTAAGGACATTTATTATTTATTTATTTTGTTTTTTTCTGAATAAAAATGGGCCCGAGCAAAATGGGTTATTACAGCTGCCCCTCTTTGCTCATTGTTGTGAAACAAGAATAGAGCGAAGACTATAAAAGGACAAATTTTGCCCGGTTTCGGTGGAACCTCGACTTCTTGATCTTCACTTTCTTCAAATGGCTTCCAACTCTACTGCAACTTCAATGGTAAAGCTGAAAGTACTTTTGATCTGCTTCCTACAACTTCAGGAAGATAAGATCTTCTATCTTCAGTCTACTCCACTACAACTTCAGGGAGATAAGACCTAAAATGTCTTTTGATCTGCTTCCTGCAACTTCAGGAAGATAAGATCTTCTGTTTTTGATTTGCTCCACTGCAACTTCAGGGAGATAAAATCTTCTGTCTTTAGTCTACTCCGCTGCAACCTTAGGGAGATAAGACTAAAACGTCTTCGTTCTGCTTCCTACAACTTCAAGAAGATAAGATCTTCTGCTTTCGATTTGCTCCACTGCAACTTCAGGGAGATAAAATCTTTTGTTTTTTAGTCTACTCCACTGCATCCTCAGGGAGATAAGACTAAAACGTCTTCGATCTGCTTCCTACAACTTTAGGAAGATAAGATCTTCTGCTTTCGATTTGCTCCATTGCAACTTCAGGGAGATAAAATCTTCCGTTTGTAGTCTACTCCACTGCAACCTCAGGGAGATAAGACTAAAACGTCTTTGATCTGCTTCCTACAACTTTAGGAAGATAAGATCTTCTGCTTTCGATTTACTCCACTGCAACTCCAGGGAGATAAAATCTTCTGTTTTTTAGTTTACTCCGCTGCATCCTCAGGGAGATAAGACTAAAACGTCTTCGATCTGCTTCCTACAACTTTAGGAAGATAAGATCTTCTGCTTTCGATTTGCTCCACTGCAACTCCAGGGAGATAAAATCTTCCGTTTGTAGTCTACTCCACTGCAACCTCAAGGAGATAAGACTAAAACGTCTTCGATCTGCTTCCTACAACTTTAAGAAGATAAGATCTTCTGCTTTCGGTTTGCTCCACTGCAACTTCAGGGAGATAAAATCTTCTGTTTTTTAGTCTACTCCGCTGCATCCTCAGGGAGATAAGACTAAAACGTCTTCGATCTGCTTCCTACAACTTTAGGAAGATATGATCTTCTACTTTTGATTTGCTCCACTGCAACTTCAGGGAGATAAAATCTTCCGTTTGTAGTCTACTCCACTGCAACCTCAGGGAGATAAGACTAAAACGTCTTCGATCTGCTTCCTACAACTTTAGAAAGATAAGATCTTCTGCTTTCGATTTGCTCCACTGCAACTTCAGGGAGATAAAATCTTCCGTTTGTAGTCTACTCCACTGCAACCTCAGGGAGATAAGACTAAAACGTCTTCGATCTGCTTCCTACAACTTTAGGAAGATAAGATCTGAAACTTCACCGATATCGCTACTCCTTCTACTGAATGACCTATCCTGTAGACTCGGTTTCATATGTTATGAGTGACATGAATGCAACATGTCATGAAAATGATTAGGATTAGAATGCAATGACCGGAATGAATCAAATGTACCTAATAAAATTTGCTATGATACAAAAATGTTATGTGTATGATTCCTACTCTAGGTGTTATCACTCATTTGTTCATCATTTTTGTTCATTAATCACGTTTTGCTTGACCAGCTTGTTCCAATGTAATTTCTGAGTCCACTTGGCTTAGATCCTGAGAACACAAGGCTTGTTCTATCCTACCACATTGAGAGTTGAAACTCTTTCAATCTAATCCTTCTGCAAATTTTAGGGTATAGGATTTATTTCAGATTCAACCCATTCCACCACAATTCAGGGTTTCTTAGTTCATCGCACCCCCTCAAGTGTCATGATCTGATGACATCACGTCCACTTATCAATTGCACAAAGAACTCAAAGAAATAGTCTCTATCCAGACTCTTCTTTCTCAAATATTTCTATGTACATAGAAATTCTAAACAATTGTCCTTTTTTGGCTCCTTGTCTTATCTAGAAATTTCCAAAGTAATATGTAAAACTTCTTTTTGTGAAATTATTAGTTCGTCAATCATCATTTCAATGCAACACATTTATGAATAATGGGTAACAAATAAATTAATCTCAAAAGACAGATTAAAATTTGAATAAATTTGTAAAAAGAATACAAAGAAAAATTAATTAGAACATATCTTTGAGAAGAAAAAGAATCCAAAGATAGTAAAATGAATAGGACCAAAAAAATCAAATGCCCTAGATATTGCCGATTGAGCTTCCATATACAAACTTTATGAAGACTGCCTTGAGTTCAACATGTGTTTAGAAGACCCAAAGTATTTTGTTGATGCCCCAATATGTGACATTCTTCCTTTCATTGTTGTTTTAAGTGTAGCGAGATGACTGCGCGTCCATTCAGAATTTGAGTCACCCTTTTCGGGTTTTCAACTCAAAACCCCTTTGGTCTCAAGGTGCCCTTTGCGGGTTTTCACCTTGACCTCTCCATTTTTCTTTTTTCTCTCTTTTTTTTTGCGAAACTCAAAGCGTCCTTTACGGGTTTTCACTTTGGCCTCATCTCCTTTTCAAGCAAAGTATTTCTTTAATGAATCCGAGTTCACAGGATTGGGTAAACTTTTCCCATCCATTTCGGTCAAGATCAGTGCTCCTCCAGAGAAAGCCTTCTTCACGACATATGGTCCTTCCCAATTCGGCATCCATTTTCCTCTAAAATCCTTTTGTATTGGTAGGATCTTTTTCAGTACAAGGTCTCCCTCATGAAATTCTCTTGGGCGAACTTTCTTATTATAGGCTCGCATCATTCGTTTTTGGTACATCTGACCATGACGAATAGCCCTTAGTCTCTTTTCTTCAATCAAGTTCAACTGATCATATCGAGCCTGAATCCATTCAGCTTCATCCAACTTTATTTCTGACAGCACTTGAAGAGAAAAAATTTCCACTTCAATGGGTAGGACAGCCTCCATCCCATATACCAATGAATAAGGCGTTGCCCCAATAGAGGTTCTGACCGACGTCCGATAAGCATAGAGTGCAAACGATAGTGTCTCATGCCAATCCTTGTAAGTCTCAGTCATTTTCCCCACTATCCTCTTGATGTTTTTGTTAGCCGCTTCCACTGCCCCATTCATTTTCAGACAATACGGAGACGAGTTATGGTGTTTGATCCCAAATTGGTTACAAATTTCTGCTATCGAACTGTTGTTCAAGTTCAGCGCGTTGTCTGATATGATCCTCTCAGGCATTCCATATCGATAAATAATCTCCTTCTTCAAAAATCGGCTAACTGCTGACTTAGTAACGTTAGTATACGAAGCAGCTTCTACCCATTTCGTAAAGTAGTCAATCACTACAAAGATGAACCGATGCCCGTTCGAAGCTTTTGGTGAGATTGGTCCAATAACATCCATGCCCCACATGGAAAAAGGCCATGGAGAAGTCATAACATACAAAGGTGACGGAGGCACATGAATTTTATCTTCGTAAATTTGGCATTTATGACATCTCTTAGCATAATTAATACAATCACCCTCCATGGTGGACCAATAATACCCAAATCTCATTATCTGTCTGGCCATTGTGAATCCGTTAGCGTGTGTTCCACAAACGCCCTCATGAACTTCTTCAAGGATTTGCTTGGCTTCAACAGCATCAACACATCTCAATAGCACTTGATCTTTTCTCTTTTTGTATAAGATATCTCCATCCAAGACATAATCAGAGGCCATTCTTCTTAAAGTCCTTTTCTCATTCTCAGTGGCATTATCTGGGTATTCGCGATTTTTCACATATCGCAATACATTCTGATACCAAGGGTGGTCGTCTATTTCTTCTTCTTCTATGTCATAACAATGAGCTGGAACCTTGAAGATGCTCATTTGAATGGGCCTCATATCTTCGGATCTGTTTACTTTAATCATAGAAGCCAAAGTTGCTAAAGCATCCGCCATCTGATTTTCATCGCGTGGGAGATAATTGAAGGTGATGTCATCAAATTCCTCAATCAGTCCTAGAACCATTTTCGGTAATCAATTAGTTTGGGATCTCTTGTCTCCCACTCTCCTTTAAGTTGGCAAATTACCAAGGCAGAATCTCTGTATACTTCTAGCACTCTGATCTTGCATTCTAAGGCTGCTCGAAGTCCCATGATGCATGCTTCATATTCTGCCATGTTATTTGTGCAGTCAAAATCCAATCTACACGTGAATGGATAATAATCACCACCAGGGGATACCAAGACTGCCCCAATTCCATTTCCCACAGCATTCGATGCTCCATCAAAATTCAGTTTCCACCGGCAATCTTCAGTATTTGCCACATACATTAGTTCCTCATTTGGGAAATCAAAGTTCAAGGGCTCATAATCCTCCAAAGCTCTACTAGCCAAGAATTTTGCTACCGCACTCCCTTTTATAGCCTTTTGGTTTACATAGACTATATCAAATTCAGATAACAAAATCTGCCACCTAGCCATTCTTCCATTCAAAGCAGTGGACTCCATCATGTACTTTAACGGATCAAGCTTGGAAATCAACCAAGTTGTATGATATAGCATATACTGTCTCAATCTCTGAGTTTTCCAAATCAAAGCGCAACACAATTTCTCGATTGACGAATACCTCATTTCACAATCAGTGAACTTTTTGCTAAGATAGTATATCGCCTTTTCTTTTCTTCCTGTCTCATCGTGTTGTCCCAGCACACATCCCATGGAGTTGTTGAATACTGATAAATACAGTATTAATGGTTTATCTGGATTAGGCGGGGATAATACTGGTGCATTTGACAGATACATTTTGACTTTATCAAAAGCTCTCTGACATTCATCGTCCCATACACCTGGATTGTGTTTCTTGAGAAGACAAAATATGGGATCACATTTCTCCGTTAACTGTGAAATGAACCGAGCAATGTAATTTAACCTTCCAAGAAAACCTCGGACTTCCTTCTGAGTGCGCGGTGGAGGCAATTCTTGTATAGCTTTAACTTTGTTTGAGTCAACTTCAATTCCTTTCTTGCTGACTACAAAACCCAGTAACTTTCCTGACCGACCACCAAAAGTACACTTTGCCGGATTGAGTTTCAATTGAAATTTCCTCAATCTAAAAAATAACTTCTTCAAGACTTCAATGTGTTCTTTTTCTGTTCGAGATTTGGCAATCATATCATCAACATACACCTCAATCTCCTTGTGCATCATGTCGTGGAACAATGTAACCATGGCCCTTTGATATGTTGCCCCAGCATTCTTTAGCCAAAAGGCATTACTTTATAACAGAATGTACCCCATAGTGTTATGAAGGTAGTTTTCTCCATATCCTCGGGGTGCATCTTGATCTGATTGTACCATGAGAAGCCATCCATGAAGGAAAACAATGAAAATCCTGCCGTATTGTCCACCAACGTGTCGATATGCGGCAAAGGAAAATTGTCTTTTGGGCTAGCTTTATTTAAATCCCTGTAATCTACACACATCCGGACCTTTCCATCCTTCTTAGGGACAGGCACAATATTGGCAACCCATTCCGAGTACTTGACCAGTTGTAGAAAACCAGCATCAAACTGTTTCTGAACTTCTTCTTTTATTTTCAATACTATATCAGGCATCATCCTTCGTAGCTTTTCTTTGAATCGGCTTGCATTCTTCTCTGATGGGAAGGCGATGTACCACAATATCGATGCCAACCTGCATATATCTTGGTATGACCACACAAAGACATCTTTGAACTCTCGCAATAACTCAATAAGATCTTGTCTCGTCTCCTTGACTATGCGCGTCCCAATTTTCACAACCTTTCCTTCTTCCAATGTTATATTCTCTATTTCTTCCTTATGGGGCAAGATTTGTTTTTCCTCTTGCTTTACCATTCTTAACAAATCTGGAGATAAGTCACAATCTTGGTCATCTTCAAAATCCCGAGATTCCTCTAAACACATGTCTTGCTCAAAATGGACCTCTGGATCCGTATTATCGTTGCTCATGTCATTGATATCTAAGGACCTGTAATGGGTACGAAAGAATGTACAAAGAACAAATAAATTCGAGGACAATTATTCACATGATATGAATGAAAAATTTGGAATGAAAATTAAAAGTCAAATGAATGAAAGAATATTTTCTCAAGTTAGTTATCAAAATGTATTTTATTGAAATAACAAATTCTGAACATGAGCCTATTTCACAAAAGAAATCTTATTGTTCCTAGGCTAAAAAACAACAAGAGCGTTCTGAATATTACTCTGTAAAATTTCTAAAAACTACAGGAAGTTCCTCTGCAGTCCAATTGTCCAAAACGCTTCCAAGTTCATAAGGGTGAATGCCCATCAGGTTTCTTTGCTCAGCTTCTTCCTCATGTATGGCATTGATGCGAGGAATTTCCAATAACCCTCTCTCAGGGTGAATTATCCCTCCTGATACAAAGGTCTGGGATATGTGAGGGAATATCATCGATTCCCACTGGATATCTTCTCCATTCAAGCGTGCCCTTCTTCTCACCTGCTTCTTCTCTATGTCCTTCCTTCTTTGTTTAACATCTGGCTTAAAACCTAAGCCAAAATGATCTCTCTTCTCCTTCAACATCGGTACTTGAATCTCCCCCTGGAGGTATCTGCCCAATCCTTTTCCTGGTAAGGCTCCTTTCCCTATTATCATTTGTAAACCCATCCTCGTGGTCTTGGATATCTTAGGCACTGGGATTTTACTCCCTTCCGAGAACATTCGATGGCCTCCTCATTTGTCTCTACATATGGCGTATCATTGGTAACAGTCACTATAATGCCCTCTTCCGCATTTATAGTGACCAGTCGACCCTCCGTCACTAGCTTCAGTTTTTGATGAAGAGATGAGGGCACCGCTCCTGCTGAATGAATCCAGGGCCTTCCTAGCAAGCAATTGTATGAGGGCTTTATATCCATCACCGAAAAGTCCACCTCGTATGTGTTTGGGCCAATGCACAGCGGTATGTCAATTCTCCCCATAACCCTTCTCTCAGTACCATCAAACGCTCTCACTATGTTCTGGCACGTCTTCATGTGAGAACTATCTATTGGCAACCTCTTCAGTGTCGTCAATGGTAGAACATTCAAATTTGATCCATTATCAATCAGCACGCTCAGTAAAGTATATCCTTTGCAATGAGTAGTTATGTGTAGGGCCTTGGTCGACCCCATACCCCCAGGTGGAATCTCATCATCACTGAAAGAAATAAAATTGTCGGCACTTATGTTACTAACTAACCGGTCAAGTTTATTGTGAGATATGTCTTTAGTAACATATGTCTCATTCAACACCTTCATCAAAGCTTCTCGATGAACTTCGAACTTAACGATAAGGCTAACACCAAATACGAGCCAGTTGTTTGCGTGCTTCGCTCCACCACATCTTGTATTCATCGTGCTTTAAGAATTTCAAAATTCTTTAGCCTCTTCCTCCTTCACGGTACATTGATAAGGTTATCAAGTCCTTCCTCGAGCTCAATTGGCACATCCTTTGCCTTTACTGGTTCCGCTCTGACATTTACCGAGTCATACCGCTTCCCATTTCATGTATAAAATCCCTCTCTTTGAACTTCCTTGGAAGTATTAACTGAGATTTCTATTCCCGGTGTCACTATGTTACAATTGTACGTCCATGGTACCATCTTGTTATCCTTATAAGGAAAGGATACAGGTCTATGAATTATGACTTTAGGCGCGATTCGTGCTCCGCTTTCTACATTCCTCGGTCGAGAGATAATGACTTTCGGATAATTGACTTTTTGACTTGTCAATTCTCCCTCGGTTGCTGTATGTGTCCTCCCTCTGAGCCTTCTTCATAAAACTCTAGCTCCTTATTATCCATAAGGCTCTGTACCAATGCCCTAAACCTAGCACATTCTTGGATTTCATGTCCATCAGCTTCATGGAACTCACAGTAGTTCCTTGGTTCTTCATTTCTTCCATCGAGACTTGATTTTATTAGCCACTTTCTCGCCATTTCCCTCCAAATTATTCTTAACGGGGTCTTTACTTCCGAGATATCCCCCTTGGTCCTTCTTATTAGATTTTCCCCAATCGCATTTACTCCCTTATCCCCATGATTGGGCAATGGGTTCTCCACACTGGGTGTATCATTCAACTTAATAACTCCCAACTTAAGAAGCTTCTCAACTACCCTTTTAAAGGCATTACAATTTTCTATTGAATGCCCCGTTATTCCTGCATGGTAATCACATTGAGCGTTTGAGTCATACCATTTAGGATACGGGGGTTGTAATGGCTGTAGATAAAAAGGGGACACCATACGTTCTTCTAATAAAGTATGATACAGCTCCTTATACGTCATTGGGATTGGCGTAAATTGGATTTTTTCAGCATTTTGTCTGGGGCCTGATTCTTGTCTTATAGACCCCTGTTGCCCGGCAGTAATTACTTTAGGCTAACTAACAGTAACTGCCTTTGAGTTCCCTTTGTTGTACGCACTTGCATTGTTCACCTCATTATCTTTTTTCCTAGGAGCAGATCTCCTAGTGGTCTCTCCTGCTTCAATCTTGCCACCCCTTATGGCATTTTCTATCATTTCACCCGCCATGACTATATCCGCGAAGCTCTTAGTGGTGCTTCCTATCATATGAGTGATAAATGGCGGCTTTAGAGTGTTGATGAATAACATAGTGGTTTCCTTCTCCAGGAGAGGTGGTTGAACTTGCATGGCTATTTCCCTCCATCTCTGCGCGTATTGCCCGAAACTCGTTTGACTTCTTTTCCATGTTTTGCAACATGATTCGGTCAAAGTCATATCTGTGACATGATTGTACTTGCCTCATGAAGGCTTGGGCCAAGTCCTCCAGAGCTAATGCCGGTAGCGGCCGAGTTGGTTGTACCACCTAGACGCTGCTCCTATCAAACTATCTTGAAAACAATGAATCAGAAGTTGATCATTGTTCACATAGCCCGTCATACATCTACAGAACATCGTGATGTGGGCTTCAGGGCAAGTAGTTCCATTGTACTTCTCAAATTTTGACATCTTGAATTTGTGAGGAAGCACCAAATCTGGGACCAGACTCAAGTCCTTGGCGTCAATACCGTGATGATGGTCAGCATTCTCCAAAGCCTTGAATTTTTCCTCCAACCACCTACAGCGATCCTCCAACTGTTTTGCAGATTCTACTCTGATCCCATCTCCTTCTGCAGTGTTTAAGTCAGGGACAACAGGATTAGCGGGGTTGTCCCTTGGGTTGGATCCCATGCCCACTTGGAAACTTGTAGGCATTCCCGTGTCAGTTTACCCTTGCTGAGGCCTGATTGTGACAGATGGCCTTCTAGGATATTCTTCATGTTGTGCTTGCACATGTGTTGGAGTGAACCCTCTAGGGAAATCCTCATTGTCCTCAGCATTAACTATAGGGCCCTTTCCCTTATCCATTATTCCACTCATCATTTGGGCCATTTAGGCCATCATGTTCTTTTGGGCCTCTAATAGCTGGTCCCTCATCTCTTGCTGAAGCTTTGTCATCTGTTCCTGCATCTGGTCTTGCATATCTCTCTGGAATTGCTCCATTCTTTGGTCCATTTTTCTTGACTTAGCTCGTGTACCGTAAGGGTGTTCAGCTTCCAGATTTTCTTTTTCTCTCTCTCCTATAATTTAAACTAATTAGACTCTCTCTATGGATTTGAATGCATATGATGTTATGTAATGCAAATGCATGAATGCAAAGAGACATCGATTCTGATCAACTTCATTGTAGAAAACTTTATTAGAAAACAAAATCCTTTACATAAAACAGATTACAAATAAGCTTTCGCCCTAAGTCCTAAGGTTTTAGTTTTCCCTAATAATGAAACTAGTTCTTGGCTACGCCCTGACTGTAGCTCATACTTCATGCTCAATACGTCAGCCTGTGCTGCCAAAGTCTGTAGGTAATCAGCTATCTCTCGAATCTAAACTATGGCTTCCCCCATGAGATAATCCCGGTTGCTAACTTGACTGTGTGAATGGTGGAGCTCTTCCCTCAAATGTCCTTCTCGAAGTTCATAACTGTGCAGTGTTGATTCTAACTCTTCAATTCTACCCTTCATTTCCTCAATCGTATTCAGGCTTGACTTTAACTCGATCACGAAATTACGGCTCCGATGGTGATGAAGAGACCGTCCAAGTTTAGCTACTCTAGCTTGTAATTCTTCCTTTTCATTTATACTCTCTGCCAATTTCTTCTCTAAGGCCTCGTTTCGCGCTTGCATCTCTCGAAACTTTCTCTCCCAATAGTCAGCCTTGGTCTTTTCCTCTTGGACTTCTTGTCGCCATTGTTCTGAAGTTTTCCCCAATCCAGCATTCTTCATCAATAGACGCATCTTCTTATATTCGATCTTCAAGCTATCTCGATCTTCTTCAATCTTTCTCTTTTCCTTTCTTGCTTTCTCGGCTTCTGATCTCTGAGCATCCACATCTAGCTTCAAATACATCTTTTCTTCTTCGAGCTTTTCTATCCTTTTTCCAAACTCTGAACTCTGCCTTTCGAAATCCTGTTTTATCATCTCCAACTCTGATGGGACTACTCGCAAATATTCCTCCATCGATCGAGCACCTTCTAGTCTTGGCATAGGGAGATTATCATTAACTCTTCTACTCAACCATTCACTATATTCTGGGGTTGTCATAGATCCTTGAGTCAATATCTTCATACGACGAGCCTGCTGCCAAGCCTCAAAAATCTCTCGAATCCTCTTATTATAATTATCCCCTTTATATGAGAATTCACTTTGAGCTAACCCATACGTCACTGGTACAAGCTGTCCTGCTTTGTAATGCCGTAGTACGAGCAATGGTGCATACCCAATAGCTCCCCAGATTCCAGGCAAAGGCACCCAATCAAGATTTCCACATCGATAAAGGACTTCATCAGGAATCAACCAATGGGCTCTCCACTCAACATCCTCGTCTTGAAGATTACATAGAAGCGCTGTCCAGTTTTCCTCCGATATATCATTTCTCCTCGGGGTGGCCACTATCTCCCTTAATGGCGAATAATTTTCTGAGAATACCCGATAGGAAACCTTATCCGTCTTCTAAAAATGTCTGTGGAACCAAGCCAACAAAAGCTGCGCACATCCTATGAATCTACCTTCACCAGCTCTTCTACATGCGCTCAACGATCGGAATGTCTCCGCCAAGATTGCAGGAACAGGTGTGACTTGTTTATCAAGCCGATGAAAAATATCTGAAACAGCTTCATCCACATATCCCAATGCCTTAGGGAAAATTACCAACCCATATATACTCAAAGCAAAAACATCTATCTTCTTCTTTATATCAGGATGTACTAAGATCAAGTCTTTCAGAGCTTTCCAAGGAATGCACTTACTTTCACCTTTCTGCTTGATTCTAGACGTGACCCACTGCTCGCTCATCCCCATAATACTCATCAACTTCCTCAGAAAGGTCGGAACAGTAGCAGCCTTCAAGTAAACTTTATCAACTAGAATTCTAGGACATCGCAATAAAGCTGTGTACTCCTCTACCGTAGGTACCAAATCAACTTTTCCAAAAGTAAAGCAACTATACGCTGAATTCCAATGTTGAGTAATAGCTCAAAATAAATGTGGATCTACCCGAATGTCCAACAAGTATGGCAAGTCCCCGTAGCTGCTGTAAAACAACTGCTTGGTCTCTTCGCTCCATTGATCCCATATCTCTCTCAACTCCTGAAGATCATTCTGCGTCACACTGATGCGAGTGTAGTCCCATAATTCTGATGTATGCCCCTCAGCTAGACTATCCCCTTTCTCTAGTTGTGTTTGCTCTGACCACTTACAGACGGCTGCATTGTCCTCCACTTTATCAAGGAATCCGTTCTCCATAACCATCTTTCTAACTAAGAAACTGACCGTGAATCGATACCTCTTAAAAATATGAAATGACATGCACAAAAGTAAACACAAAAAATTAGTACCACAGAATATAATATAAAACAAGTAAAATATACTAACACCTATCCGGGTAACTACTAAAGTTCGGCATAGCTCTACCTAAGGTTTACTATATGCGGTTTTTATCTAAAGTTGAGGTACCTGAACCAGCAGATTCCTCGATCCTCACCCATTATAGGCTCATTCGATCGAGTTCGGGCCGAGGGAATACATTTCCCTATGGTCGCACGCGAGGCGAAAATCTCACGAAGACATAGGTACGGATGTATCCCGAAAGTGATTCACTATCCTGCACGGAGGTGAAAACCTCACGAAGGAGTAGCTTCTCACTCCCACTTAAGGGTGTGACTGTAATGGTCATGCAATGCAATGCAGAAATATTATATACCAACAGAATCACATGCAAATAAAAAAGATCATAATTTTTAAACCAGATTTTTTAAACTCAGACATAAGGACATGAAACTATCAATTTTATGGCTTGACTCTCTTATTGGTCCCCAGTGGAGTCGCCAAGCTGTCGAAACCATTTTAAAAATCGGGTTTGGTTTTAAAAGCGGGATCGACTTTTAAAAACGAAATGGGAGTCGCCACCAATCCCTTTTTACTTAGGTGTGATTGGATCACCTTGTAAAACGCTTTATTGTAAAACATTTAATTTTGGTCTACAAAAAATAAGAAAACGGGTTCGGGAGTCGGTTACGTACGAGGAAGGGTTAGCACCCTCGTAACGCCCAAAAATTGGTACCTAATTGATAAAATCATGTCTAAATGTTTGAAATTTAAAAGTATTCAAAAATATGATTTCTTAAAAAAAACTTTGAGCCGTTTAAGTTAAAACTTAAGATTTCTTTGTTCCGAGGGAATATAAACATCACATCCAGTACGTTAGAACACGATATTTAAGAACCTTCATAATCAAAATCATCTCATGATTTAAACTTGTAAAAGGGTATTCAGTTATTTAGCCAAACGGAAAATCGCAACCCAGTACGTTAGGGCATTATTTCCCGAATTTCTAAATGCCAAAACATTGCCTTATTTTAAAATATAGTAAGCTTGTAAAAAAATGTATTTTTATTTTGAACAATAATCCATGTGACAATATCGCATTTATAAACTATCATACATAAATATTAAAAAACAATTATAATACAATAGCATACAACATAAAATACAACTAAAATAACTACACTATAGTAATCATAAAATAATAAATAAATAAAAGGGTATTACATAAATAAATAAAATATATAAAGCAATATATGTAAAACAATAAAAAACTAAATAAATATTATAATAAATATATAATTTAATACATATAAAATATAATAATATATATAATAATTTTTTATAAAGTTTTTTTAAAAAATATAATATAAATAATATATGTGAAAACATGTTATAAAATATAAATAAACTTTATACAAAAAATTTAAAACTAATATATAATATAATATAATACTTAAAAATATAATATAATAAATAATATATAAATATTAAAATAATATATAGATTATTAAACCAAGTAAAATAATATATAAAATAATAATTAAATATATATAGTATTAAAACATATAAAATTTATATAAAATTTATATTATAAACAAATTAAAATAATATGATAAAATAATTCAGTATAATATTAATTTTTTTAAAAATATAAAATAAAAAGCTCGAGGATCAAGTTGAAATAAAATGTAAGTTTTAGGGTTAATTCAAAAAATAAAAAAATAAATTGGACGAAATTAAAAAAACTAAAAATGCGGAAGGACCACGGGCATAAATAGCCCAATTTTAGAAAACACGCGATCCTCGAACGGGTCGGGTCAACACGCGGGTCGTCTGCTCAAAACGACGTCATTTTATGCTTATTGAATTAAACAGAAATAGCGCCGTTTCCTCTATGCTATATAAGCAAAAATTCGACTGAAAAAAAATTTTCATAAAGCAGTATAAAAAAAAACTTAGAAAACGCTCTGAAAATCCCCTTTCTCTCTTCGTTCGGGCTCTGAACATCGGACCTTAGCGCCACCGCATCACGCGCTCCACGCGCCACCACATCCGGTGGCCGGAGGTTCAAATTACTCCGTTTCGAAGGTATTTTCTCGCCTTTCTATTTTTTTGTATGTTATTCTGTGAATAATATATGCATAACTAGAAAAACACATCTAAAAATAACGAATCACCTCTGTAAAAAAACTGTTTGTATTCTGTTTTCTTTCTTGCTTGTATTACTGTCTTTTTTTTTTCTCCCTTTACAGATTTTACAAGGGTTTTATACCCAAAAACAAAATAAAAAAAAAAGGAAAAGATATCTTTCCATATCTTTCCATATCTGTGCCTTTTCTTCGCTGCGATTTGTTTCCTTTTTTGCTTCGGTGTTTTCCTTTTTTACAGGTTGAAGATCTCGCGACGATGGGCATGAATCATGGCATGATCGAAGGGGCGCTGCGAAGGTGCGACGATCGGACTCCAGCTGCGACGATCCGGCTTCAGATATTGCAGCGCGACTGTTGGGATAGCCTTTGCTTGGGACGCGAGGAGACCTAGGGTTCCAGAAACCCTTGGTTTCTGATTTGGAGTTGGGCCTTTTGGGCCACAAATGTTTGGGTTTAGGTAGTTTGAGTCAGGGTCTATTTTTAAGGTATTGGGCCACGGGTGTAAATGGGTTAGGGTGTAGTTGTTTGGGTAGGCTGTTTTGGGCTTTGGTTGTAAATGGACTGTAAGGACATTTATTATTTATTTATTTTGTTTTTTTCTGAATAAAAATGGGCCCGGGCAAAATGGGTTATTACAGTGACTACTTGTGGCAATCTTTAAGCACTCACTGAGCTTGAAAAAGCTCGCACTCTTTTATGTTTAATAATGCAAGGATATAGCTAAAACAAGGAGGAGAAATGAGCTACAAAGTGATCCAAAGCAAGGCAAATTACCTTAAGTATGTTTGATGTGTTTCTGACTTAATAAGGAAGGCAATGTGGGACTAATCTAGAGGGTTTTAGACTTTGAACTGTTAATAGTTTGTAATTGGACATTGTGGATTCTTTAATTGGTTTGATTTGGAGCTTTTATTATTACTTCAAATAGATGATTGAATGGTAGATTATGAAAGCTTGATGAATGGTATGAGTAATTGTTCAACTAACATTTAAGTGCAAGTTGAAGAGCCATAGATTATTAAGGTAAGTCTTATACGTTTTATGTATGATTTGGGAATTAATCATGAGTCTAGTATGCATGAAATATAAAATTGGACAAATTACATAAATAGTAGGTGGTCTGTGAACTAATTAAATGATGATGATTTTATGAAAAGATGCATGATGTTTTAATGAATCTTCCTAAACAAGATTTATACATATTACTCTACTATACTATTCTCAACCTTATGAAATGGTGTTTTCCAACATTTTAATACATTACGATTTAGATCTAATCATTTATTTTTAAATAAAATGGTTTATAAAATCCTTTCAAATATAAGCTTTTAAATACCCTATCACCTGCATGAATGTTCAATTGAAGCTTTTCGAATATTTGCTTGTTAAAAATTCAATTTACGAATTATGATAATGACTTGATGATCAGAGAAGCACAACAGAAGCATGACTTTAGGTTATCAAATATTCCATGAATAATTGTGTGAGGTGTGTTTGGTAATTGGTGTGCTTTGTGGTGGTTTTAATGAAGAGTTACTTCGGTGACTAATGTGACGTTCGAAATTCAGGTCGGACCGTCCCGACCGAATTTGGGGCGCCACAATTATTCTACCATACATTAAGTTAAAATTTTATAAATTTTAAAAGAACAAAGCAACAATTTCCCATTTTAGAAGGCGCCAGGAGCCAAGCCTCTACTTCCCTTCCTAATTTGGATCCTCAAAAGTGAGATTAAATTTTGATGAGAATAGAATTCACCTCAATTACTATGATTTGATAATTTAGATCGCCTACCCTTAAATTAACATATTTCTGAATCTAATTCTCAACATTCTCACTATAATATTACCTATTAATTTTAATATTTTTAATTAAAAAATAATATGTTTAAAATTATTTTTCATATTATTTATAGAATTTATAAAAAGTTATAAAATAATTTAACCTATTTTAATTTATATATACAATATCGTACTGGTAAGCAACTAGTTTAAGAATATTAAAAAGAAAATGATTGAAACCCCTTATTTTAAAAAAAAAATTATCACATGAATTTTAAATTTTGAATTTGTAACATCCCTCATCTGGAATGAATTGATATATATCCTAAGCAAGAAATGTTACATTTGGACATTAAGACTACTTAACGTGAACATCAATTTCAAAACTTTATTTTAACATGAATAGACACATTCGAAGCTAATTAAGTCATTTCTAGGCTCCTTTTAAAATTTAATTACAAACAGGGACCATTTAGGGCTTATTCTGGTCAAAATAAGGTAAACATGGTCAACGTCACAACACTGGAAAATGGGTGTCGCAACACTAAGGACAAAACGCTTCAATGCTGCGACATTGACTCGTGGTGTCATGACATTGAGGGCAAAATGACTCCAGTGTCGCGACATTGATTTCTGATTTCGTGACACTGAGGGTAGATTATCCAAAACATGTTTGAAAAATTTAAAACCAAGTCTAAACTATCATCAATCATTCCATAACTCTTCTAAACATTTTTAGGACTCAAATTATGTTAGATATCATTCAAAAACTTCATATAATGCATGTATATATTCCTATAAGAAAAATCATCCCAAGGTGCAAAATGATATTAAACATGCATGATATAGTTTTAGAACCACTTAGCTATTTTACAAAAATTCATATGGTTCTGATCTTATTATACATGCCACTCTATTAGTAAAATATAAGTTCCATACTCTTTAAATTCTTCCTTGGTGATGAGATGTGGATGAGAATGGCTACTTCAATGGGTGCTTTCTACAATACTTTACCTACAAGCTTATGAAAACTTGGAAAGTACTTAGAGTTCTAACTTACCTTTTTATTCAATATATCAAATCAGTAAATAAATACTTAAATAATAAATATAATAAACGTAGCTACTAAAAACTACTTAAAATAAAGATTGATATGGGCAACAAGGTTAAATAGTATCATTTCACTTACCACATTTTCTTCAGTCAATTTTCATACATTTCCATTCATTAATCACTCACTTTGTTCATTGTAGACTTGAGAGAACGAGAATAATATAAAAAATATAATCATAAAATATACGAGCATGTAAGTGCTAGATTATCACGGCAACTAATAGTGTTAGGACACGAGCACCGAAGTGCTAAATTCACGAGTGCACTAAGGAATTCCTAGTGGCATGTCATCTATATCCCGCAGGTTCAAAACTTGTCTAGGGCTTTAACATTATTATAAATCCAATATTCATCACAAGAACAATAAAGTTTCATAATTTCATAGTCACACATAACTTTCCAACATTCTACAATTTAGTCCTTTTCTTCACACATATATTCACATCAATAATAACCACATTTATTTACTACTTCCTTGAATTACTCACATATTTATTAAGTTAAAAATGCTCAAATTCATGGCATTATCACTTACATTAGCATAAAATTTTAAAACCTAATTAAGTAAGAAGAATTCTAAAGTACTTACAAATTTGGCTAAATTATACTTCCTTTAAGCTTTGTCTACTTGCTTTCCCTTGTCTAAACTCTTTGTAGATTCTTCCTTGTCTTTCTCTTCATTTCATATCAATATCATAAAATATAAGATATCAATATTTTTAATCCACAACATTTTCATGCTCAAATGATCAAATTAAACATGAAACTATTACCAAATCATGATGATTGTAACACCCCAAACCCGACCTAGAAGTTAGGCCCGAATCCGGCGTGTCACATTGAAGTGTTTTAGCGAAAACCTTGTTTTCATTGAAAAACCTTTTAGAGAAAAGTTAAGTAAAACCCAGTTTGCTTTCAAAACGAGGTGTAGCCAAGAACCATTTCCTTGTAAAAATTTCCTTTGACAGCGAAAGCTCAATCTTAAAACACAATTATTTTCAAAAACTTGAAATTCGCTTAAAAGAAATAAATCCAGGTTTTGTTTCAAAATTACAATGCATAGTGGAAGTAATGGAGTAATAACTAGAGGAAAAACCTTATTACAATCCGAAAAATAAATGACTTAAAGTAAATAACTTAAAATCTAGAATTTAGACATTTAGAAAAATCGGTCTAATCGTCTTGCTAGTTGGCCACCTCTGAGTCCCTCCATCCGTCGAACCGCCTAATGAGGATTACCTGAGAAAAATAAAAGAGGGAGTGAGTTTTGAAAACTCAGTGTGTACGACCCTCGTCAAACAAATAGCATACATATCATATTATTATCATAACAATATCATACATGCAATGCTGTGCAAACCCTCCCCAAATAATCCATCCGGTACACATCATCTCCGTCCCGCCAAAACACATCTGTGCGGATTTCTAAATCAACCCACCCATCCGATACACATCAAGGGTAGCCCAGTTACGGTACTACCAAACGTTGCAGCAAAGCTGCTTATCATATAATGGGATTAAAAAGCCATCGGTGGATCCACAGTTGTTAAGCAACCGTGCGATCCTCATATACTTCCTCCGTTCCATAATTCCCACCCATATGCAACCTAAACAGAATATCATATGAATGCAGCAAATGTACATGTAGCATCCATAAATCTTACCTTCAACACATAGGGGTATTTTAGTCTTTTCACACATCAAGGGTATTTCGGTAATTCTACCCTACAGGGGTATTTCAGTAATTCTTAATAGTAATGGTCTTAATTATGAACCTTGGCCCGTCAAAAAGTCCTCGCGGCTAAAGTGAACAGACACTACGCACCAGGTAGGATTCCAGAGAAGAGGAGGTGGGTCATTAAGACCGCTTAAGTACCAAGCTCTCCCTAGATCCAATCCTAGACATTCATATGCCCATTGCCACACCTAAACCTTATGACTTGTTCACAGTCGCACTTAATAAATTATTAAAGTTTTATGTAAGGTTAAGCAATTTACCAAATACTAAGCCCAAGACCCCTTACAAAGCCCAAACAAATTCACATACGTTCATATGGCCTACCAGGCCCAATCTCATTCGTATGGCCCACTAGGCCCAAATCACAATCATATGGCCCATCCAGCCCAATCACATTTATAGGGCTCATCTGGCCCAAATCAATTCCAAGCCATGTAACCAGCATGACTAGTTCATCACTTATTACCAAACCATCAAATTCACATATTTTGAGCCTACGGTCCATCAGGCCCATTTTGCCCATTCTGGCCCGATTGGCCAAAACACGGCCCAAGTCCATGAGATCGCTCATGGGGCCTCAGATAACGTATCGATTTTCCCTTACGAGTGTTCACGCACTCGCAAGACTACCGTAGCCAAAATTTTCGACTTTTCGGCATTTCGGCTTTTCGGCATTTTGGGATTTGCCGATCTAATGTGTGTGTAGTGTATGTACACACCTGATAACAAAACGCGTTGCGATCTCCTTAGCCACGATCCTACAAATGATATCACTCAAAGATTAATCACAAATACTTAATGAATACTTTACCAAAAGCCAAAGTCTCACCTTAACCTTACCTGAAACACCAAGCCTTATTAGCCCTTCTTTGATCACTAGCCACGCGTATCTCCTAAATCTGCATCATTCTTAATCATTAAAAACAGAATAATAGGTGACTTGTATCCAACACAAGTCCCCCTTTCCCTATCTATGACCATTCGGCCAACACCTAAACAATAATTGAGAATACTTACCCAAGAAGCAATCGGCCCAAGAGGTATTCGGCTTTTGAGATTAGTATAGTGAAAGGGGTTATTCGGCACAAATAGGAAGAAGGAGAGAAGAAGGAATCGGCTAAAACCAAGGGTGTATTAAAAGAGAATTTGAGAAGAAAAAGTATGGAAGATCAGCAAGCAAAGAAGGAATTCGGCTTCTGAGTACTTAGAGAGAAAAAGTGTTTTGGCAACTCAAAAAAAAATGAGGAATTCGGCTAAAGGGAAAAACAATTTTGGCATTAGCCTAGGACCCTAAAATCAACACCTATTTATAGCCTATAGCCGAATTTCCTATCCCCAAATTCCCAATTCGGCTCAACCTCTTCCACATATCTCATCTCCTAATTTTTCTCCACGATAACTCCCCAATCATTTTCCTAAATTTTCTCTTCTAATCACTCTCCTTAGAGTCCATCATCACACCACTTCCAACCTTCTAGAAGGCCAAAATTAAACTCCTAAAAACTCCTGATTTCTTGGAACACAGATACGATCTCAAAATCTCAAACAATCACCAATAACTCGAAATTCAGATTCAGAATTCGAAACACACTGGGCTTGTTTCGCTAACATTTCATTATCAACTTTTTGAGCATCACATATTTGCTGTAAAAACAACGGTTTCGCTTTCAATTCAGCTAACACTGAACTATCATCAGACAAATCTAATTGAGCATTCATAGCACGTAATGCACACAGTGACTTTCAACTCAATGCATCGGCAACTACATTAGCTTTACCCGGGTGATAATCTATTACTAGCTCGTAGTCTTTCAATAACTCTAACAATCTTCTCTGTCGCAGATTCAAATCTTTCTTTTTCACAAATAGAACAGGAGCACCCCAAGGTGAAAAACTCGATCTTGCAAACCCTCTGTCGGTTAATTCTTGCAAATGTGACTTTAACTCTTTCAATTCCATTAGTGTCATTCTATACGGAGCTATCGAAATAGGGGTCGTACCAGGCAACAGATCTATACCAAATTCAACTTCGCAAATCAGAGGCAATCCCGGCAATTCTTCAGAGCAATCATCAGAGAACTCACAGACAATGGGCACCGACTCAATTTTCTTCTCAGACACTTTCGAATCAATCACATAAGCAGAGTATGCCTCATAACTCTTTTTCACATATCTCTGAGCTTTCAAAACAGATATTATAGCAGGCAATCCATTCAAATCATTAGACTCCACTCGTACAATCTCATCATTCGAACATCTCAAATCTATAGTCTTTCTTTTTGCATAAATAGCCAATCCATACCCAAATTAATATCGAATTCATCGAATGGAAGAAGCATCAGATCAACAGGAAAACAGATATCTCGAACATTAACGGACAGTTCTTGCATAATTTTTCAACCAGGACACTTTTACCTAAGGGGTTCGATACTTTTATAGTAAACTCAGTAGACTCTACAGGCAAAGTCTTGCTGAACACTAAATTCATGCATATATAGCAATGAGTAGAACTAGGGTCTATCAAAGCAATCACAGAAGTATCATAAGGTGTAATAGTACTGTTATAACATCCGGAGATAAAGCTTCCTCCCGAGCTCGGATAGCATACGCTCTGCGGTAAGCTCTAGCTTCGGATCTCACAACAAATCTCTAGTAGTTCTCTCACTACCACCGTTTCTTGCATTTTGAGAGATCTACTTCTCTTGAAATATTCTCGGATCTCGGGTTACGAACAATCTCTTGTTCAATAGACTCGGCGAGTCTCGATGAAATGGTCTAATGATCCACATCTCAAAACAAGCTCGGTCATTTAATGCAAATTCCCTGGATGCCTTTTTCCACAATGTTTACATTTAGGTCGCTTGAATCGACATTTCCAATACTAGTCATTGAAGTTGCTGGAACTTTGGAGCTTAACTGTGACCTAGCTCGATCTCTACTCGAATGCTTCACATTAACCTTTGAACGGCTATGTTCTTCTCGAAATTTCTTCGAGGAAAACTGAAATGATTTGCTCATAAATCTCTTTTTCATATCTCTGGCTTCAGACTCAGCTTTGCATGCTCGGTCGACTAGCACTACGAACTCTTGTATCTCCAGAGTACCGACTAGCAATTGAATATCTTCATTTAGGCCATCTTCAAATCCTTTACACATTATCGCTTCAGTCGATACGTATTCCCGAGCATACTGACTTAATCTTACAAATTCTTGTTTGTATTCAGTGATAGACATATGACCTTGTTTCAATTCTAAAAATTCTTTTCATTTCTGATCAATGAATCTCTGAATAATGTATTTCTTTCTGAACTCAGACTAAAAGAAATCCCATGTGATCCGTTCTTTAGGAACAACCGAAATCAAAGTTTTTCACCACCGATAGGCTACATCTCGTAACAAAGAAACAACACACTTTATACATTCTTCAGGAGTCAGTGACATCTCATCAAATACTCGGATAGTGTTTTCTAACCAAAACTCGGCTTTCTCAGCATCATCATCATTAGTAGCCCGGAACTCTTCAGCCCCATATTTACGGATTTTGTCAACAGGAGGCTTATTCAACAAATTCGGATGCATAACTGGTGGCACAACTATAGTCTGAGGGAGATTAACCGAGGGCGGAGGTTGCGAAGCAGTCGGGTTATTTCTTATGAATTGATTGAACCACCCACTCATCATCTGGAAGAAAGCTTGTTTAGCTTCTCCCTCTTGACCGCTCGTAGCCGATCTCGATTCAGAAGGCGCTGTCCCTTGCGCCGGAGTAGGCGCATTACTTTCTACGTCGTCAGCCACGGCTCTTTCGGGATCCATTACTATACGAAAATCACATTTTATACGTCAGGATTCATCACACTATCATAATTCAGAAATATGGCATGTATAGCTAAACTCTGACACGCTACGTTAGTCCGAGAATTGACTAAACCGTAGCTCTAATACCAACCAAATGTAACACCCCTAACCCGCAATCGACGCCGGACTAGGGTTAGGAGCATTACCAGACAGATCGGAAACTTACATAACATTTCATACATTACATTCATCATTAACAAACATAGTGTCCCTTAGATGAGTCATCAAGACCCAAAGCATGCATATAAACTGAGTTGGGACTAAATTGAAACACATATAATATTTCATGAAAATTAAAAACTTTTCCAAAATATAGGAGAGACACGCCCGTGGGAGGAGACCGTGTGCCATCCACGGCTTCTAGACACCCCCGTGTGTCCATCCGTGTCCATATACTGACTATATCAACACGGCCACTAGGCACGCCCGTGTGCCATGACCGTGTGCTACTAGGCCATATACTGACTTTCCCAACACGACCACCAAGCACGCCCGTGTGCTCTTAGCTAGAACTGACTTGTACACCACGGCCAGATGACACGCCCATGTCGAGGCCGTGTGTTATTTAAGCTATATTCTGCCAATACAACCACGGTCTTAGGCACGCCCGTGTGCCACAACCGTGTGACATTATAGGCCATTTACAAGGCCAAAATGCCACCCAAAAAGGGGTCATGCCTACAAGCATCATTATTCATCTCATTTCATGCATATATGGCAACCAAAAACATACCAAAATGAACATTCCATCAACACATTCAATACTAATTCCCTTCCTACCAAATTACAAACTAAAACCCACATCATCTCAAGCATATATCATCCATTTGCTTATCCAAAATTAACCATTTCATAAGCATCAAAACATATCAAAATTTGCATAATATAACTCATACATTCAAGCATATTACCAACTCAATTCTTGCCAAAACACATGGCTAAGTTCACTTCATAAACATTTACACATATCTAGCCTATACATGCCATATTTAGCTATATTCATTCTCAAAAGGTACCAAAATAAGTTTAGTAGTGTGATGATGATCCTTACTGATCCAGAGCCTTCAAAGAGCTTGATGACCTATAAAACAGAGAAAACACACACACAGAGTAAGCTTTCCAAAGCTTAGTAAGTCATAATACAAACAAACTTAGCATAAAAAGGCACATATGCATAAGGTACATTGGCACATAACATTTACTTAACAAACCAATCACATAATTGCTTTGATTCGTATACTTAGCCACAATTGCCACATTCATCCATTCAAAAATCGATTATATATACATAACTCTTTCATAATCATTCTTGCATCTCATTCTCGTTCTTATATTCAATCATACTTCTCTTCCTATCAAAGTCATATGAATACTTACCTTTTTATACACACTAGTGTACATACCAAACGTACCTGAAACAAATATACATTCACATAATTCTTCATAGCTCAGATTTGCTCATTGAACCGTTCGGAAACTAATAGGATACTCAGAAACTCAGAATAATCATATAATGCCAACGTCCCAGACGAGGTCTTACATGAAATCAGATATCGATGCCACTGTCCCAGACAGGGTCTTACACATAATCGGATATCGATGCCACTGTCCTAGACAGGGTCTTACACGTAATTGGATATCGATGCCACTGTCCCAGATAGGGTCTTACACGTAATCGAATATCGATGCCATTTGTCCCGCATGTGGTCTTACATGTAATCGGATATCGATGCCACCGTCCCGATGGTCTTACACGCAATGTCGGATATCGATGCCACCGTCCCGCATGTGGTCTTACACGTAATCGGATATCGATGCCACCGCCGCGATGGGTCTTACACGAAATCTAATAACGATGCCAACGTCCCGCACGTGGTCTTACATGATAAAGCGAACGTATACCTATTCCTAGGTTCATACGGACTTCTGGACTTAATTACTATATCAAACTTATCTTGGAATTCATATCCATAAACCCTCGTAAGCATCTATCATCAACATTAATCATATAAACAAGTATAAATTCGCACAAGTACGTTTATTTGCATATTGACTTACCTCAGATTCGGTTTATCGGAAATGAAAACGGCTACTTATTTACTTTCGCTTTCCCGCGATCTAAATCTGTCTTCCTCGGTTCCCGATCTAAACATATTCAGAATTAACCCTTTTATTCACTAGTTCTTTCAATTCAATCCAAAGACACACATTTAGGGCTATTTGCAATTTAGCCCTCACATTTGCACATTTTATCAATTTAGTCCATTTTTCTCAAAACATCAAATTCACAAAATCTACCCATGCTCATGCATAATCGAATATTCTTACATCACATACAAGCCCAAATTTTCCATAAAATTAGCAATTTAGTCTCTCAATTTGCTATTTTAACAATTTAGTCCTATTTAGCTAAATTTAACAAAACTTCAAGAACAAAACATGTTCATCAAGCTTAAACCTTTCATTTAACAACATAAAACATCACAAAACTCAACATATCAACAATGGCATCTCACACAAACATTATCAATTCATCAAATTTAGACATGGGTTTTAAAGCTCTCGAAGCAACGATTACAAAAACGTAGAAATTATCGAAAATGGATCAAAAACTAACCTTTAATTCAAGCTTGTAAGTGCCGAAACTTTAAAGCTTTTGTTCTTTCTTTTTCTTTAGAACATTCGGCCAAAGGATGATAAAAACAAGGCCACTTTCTTTTTGTTTTCTTTTATTAACTAATAACTTATAAAATACATATAATATAAAATATCATATATATTAACATAAAAATAATAACCATTATTATAACATATAAAACTCATGCATTTAATGGTTTGTCGTCCACTAACCATGATAGTGGCTAAATTACCACATAAGTCCTTAACACTTAAAAGCCACATCACTTAAGCACTTTAACAAATAGCAAGCAACTTTCACGTTTAATACATTTTAATCTTTTTTGTCAAATTAATCACACAGACGGGCAAATTAGCTTACGGAAATTTACCACATGCTCAATCACACATCAACGGTACAGAAAATAATATAAAAATATTATTCAGACTCGAATTTGTGGTCCCGAAACCACTATTCCGACTAGGGTATAATTTGGAATGTTACAACTAAGCTAGGATTCGAACCTAGGATCTCCTTGCTAGCCCATAACGCCACCTTCCCATACCCTAAGTGGCGTCACTTAGCCACTCCACCACAAGGCTCTTTGATGCCATTTTTCCCTATTTTTATTTAAAAGCTCAACTACTCACTGCCCTGGTTCCTTTAATAATTAATTAAAAATTCCTTCTCCTCAAAGTTCGAACCCAGAACTTCTCCAACACCCCTAGACACTCCAAGTTTATTAAACCCTTAAAGCCAACATGCCAATTGTCATTTTCTTGCTCACTTAAAAATTTTCTAAGACTCAAAGCCCAAAGCCCAATAGGCCCAATTCTACTAAGCCTAAATTCGAGGCATTACAATGATTTTAACTTAAAATCTTAATTTCTCACATAATCTATATTTTCTCTCTCTTCAAACATGAACCCACTACTTCTATTAAAAAAATCTAAGCTTGTTAGGTTGTAAAATACTTAATATAACTAAGGTTTTTTAGAGAAATTTGATGGTTTTGAGTTTGAAAAGGCATGGAGGACCAAATTGTAAAAGAAAAAAAACTTTCTTTTTATCCAATGGTGTAACGTGAATAAGGAAGAAGATGGAGAATTCTCTCCATCCTTCTTCTAAAATTTAATAAAATAAATAAAACAATTCAATTCAATATAATATAATAATAGCCGATGAAAACTAAATATTATTATAAATAAAAAAAAATCTATCCATCATAGTTATTCACTTGATCTTGATAAAATTACTTTTCATGTCCTCACGCATTTTACCACTTATTCAATTTAATTCTTTTATACTTTTAATTTCTCGCCTTGACTCTAACACTTTGATAAATCTTACAGTTTAGTCTATACCTCAAATTAATATTTCTCAATATATCAATATTTTAAATTTTCTCTAGTCTCCTACTATCTTCTCCACTAACACTTATAAATAACATTTTATTTATTCTGACAAATTCGACACATAATTGCTCAAAATAATATTGTTACAACCACAGGGTTTTCGAGGATGTTACAAAGTTTAACTTTTTTTATACAATATTTAGGGTTGGAGATGGGGTCACATGATTTTAATCTCGTGTCAAATAAGTGTTTGACAAAAGTTTTAACCACCGCTTCATATAAGTCAAAACAAACTTCAAGCTACTTTTAGTGAGTATTTGGTTGGCCGAATCTAACATTATGGCATGTAATGTTATAGTTCAAAATGAAATTATTGTGTTAAGATTCTCAACATTTTGACTATCCCATAATCTTATATTCTTAAATAAGGATGAGATGTCGTAAGTAGAGGTGAGCATGGGTCGGGCCGGGCTGGGCTCGACTAAAAATTTAGGCCCATTTGCTAGGCTCAGGCCCGGCCCGGCCCGAAAAATGGGCCTAAAATTTTGCCCAAGCCTGACCTGTATAAAAATGTTAAAATCTGGGCCCGACCCGGACATATTAATTTTTATATTATTTTTATATAATTTTAAAATATATATAATACATCAAAAATACTAAAAACATCAAAATAAATATTTCCCAACAAATTGAAAATAAATTTTAAAAAATATGTATACTTAAATAACACTAAGATGGAGGCAAATTAACAAGCAAATGTCTCTAAAATAATAACAAAATTAACAATAAAATAAGTTTTATACAATATCCAAACAATAACAACAAAATAGTAGCAACATAATAGTAAAATGGTAGCAAAATAGGGAGAAAATAACAAGAAAATAATATTTAAAAAATTAGATTTTTTTGGTCCTTTAGTGAATTCGGGCTGGGCCTAGCCCCGGCTCGGGCCAAAAATGCCTTACTCGAAGCCCGATCTATTTTTTAAACGGGCCTTATTTTTTTGTCCAAACCCATCTTTCGAGCCTATATTTTTACCCAAACCCTTTCACATTTCCGGCGGACCTTCGGACCGGGCCGGGTGGCCCGACCCATGCTCACCTCTAGTCGTAAGAGAGGGTGTAATCTCACATTCTTAGACTATCTAATATTTTGGATGGAATCTAAAATTGAAGTTAAAATTACCCTTTTATTCTTATTATATTAATCAATATAATTCTTTTTCACACACAAAATAATTATAATTAAAAACCAAAATCTCTTATATTTTCTTATCCTTTTCACTCAGTAACTTTGACAACCAAAATATAATTCAAATTTTAATACAACAATTTGATAATTCAAATATATTTCAATTTAAAAAATAGTAAATATATCCTATGTAGGGACCCAATTTAGTCCGGGCCCACTAAACTAAAAACAACAAACCAAATAGAAAATAATAAAAGAGTCCAAACAGTCTATTTACAAAAAAAAATGACCCAATTATAGACCCAATTACAAGACCCAAATGGCCCAAACCCGAATGGCCCAAAACATAAAAAAAAACCTAGCCCACAACACCTAAACAGAAAACAAAGAAAAAAACCCTAGGTGCGCCGCACCTAGGCCTGCCACCACCTACTCCACCGCCCATCAACCACCCTGCAAAAGTGAAGCAAACACGCAAAGTAACAAGAACAATTTGTAAATTGGCTATAAAAGCCACAATATAGATTGTAATAAGGGGTTCAAAAAAAAGAAGAGGAAATCGAAATAAAAAGCAGTCAAAATTTTCAAAGGTTTTCTTCTCTTTATTCATTTTTTTAATACATGATATATATATATATATATATATAAATACATAAAAAATATTAAAAAAAATTACTTGGTTGTTCTCTATCGTCGGGAACCGAAAGGTCCTTTCTCCCATTGGCCACTTTTTCTAAAAAACGACCCCAGATTTGGAATCAGGGGGTCGAGAGGATTAAAGAGTTTTTTTGGGGAAATTTTTGGCCACCGGAGACGGCGGCCGTGGCGGTCCACGGCGGCCCCGATGGCCGGAGCTAGGCCGGACCAGGGGAGAGTGAGAGAGAGTTGAGAGGATTTCTTTAGTTTTTTTGAAGAAGAAAAGAGAAAAATGAAGTTTTTTTTTAAAATATTTTGACTTATATAACATTAGTGAAACGACGTCGTTTCACTTGGGGCTATTTAGCGCCAAAACGGCGCCGTTTTGGCCTACCCGCGTACGACCCGACCCGCTCCAGGGGGATCCGCGTGTTTTTTATTTTTGGGATATTTACGCCCCTGGTCCCTCCGTTTTTTACACTGGTTTCAATACAACCCTATTTCTTCTTTTTTTTGTTTTTTTTAATTTACCCCGCTTAATTTTATTTTTTTTATTTTGGTCCTTTGACCATTTGGCCTAATGAAACTGTAACACCCCAAACCCGGCCCAAACGTTACGACCAGATCTGGTATGCTACGGTTTTAAGGTTAAAAACTTTACTTGGAATGATTCTGAAAAACTTAGTCGTTTTTGTAGATAATCTTTAAATAGGTGGCACTGGTAGAAAATCTTTGAAATTTTATTTTTTTCCAAAACAAGTGTTATTTTAAATAATGTGTGAAAATCCCATTTTTATTTCTTTTAATCATAAGTCCTTGATCATGAATGAAAAAAAACATAAATATTGACAAGTATCAACTAATAACCTAAGCGATGGAGGCCTTATTACATCAAATAATTCCAAAATTTAAACTTAAAATAAAATGGAAATTTAATAAATAAAAGACTTGTTGGCCCCACGAGTCCGCCTCGGCTCCCTTGTCCACGATCTACTGCTCATCTGAAAGGTTAGGAAAAAATAATAGGGTGAGTCACCAAGACTCAGTGTATAAATCCCTAAAACACTGACCTGAGGCCCACAAACACATTATGGGCCTTGGCCCATACATAGAGGCAACAATCGTAATTACATGATCAATAGTAAATGATGAATAGCCCAACCCATCCTAGAATTCCATCCTCTACACACCAGCCCGTACCAACCATCACACCTCGAGGATTTCTACAATCAACCCTCCATCCGCTACACACCATAACGACAGTCGTACTGCCTATTCCTGTTAGTCAGGAATCATTAAACGTGGCATAGCCACCGATCACTATGTGACCTAACATTTATATAACGTGGGATTTCTACCACCAATCACTATTGTGACCTATCATGCACTTCCCATTCATTATCATAATCCCACCCCATGCATACACACATAAAGAAAACATCATACAGGCTTTCATATATTTCGATACACATAGAGATTTCTATGATTACGTACCTGGCATCCTTGCCTAACCCTTTTAGGGTTTTATTCGACTGTCTATACAGCCTATTATTCGGCTTTTAGCCCATAACATAAACATATATATACATTCATACAGATTATTTGTGTGTTAGAGATCTACACACACGATTACAAGTAGAACGACACTCTCTATGTCGACACTATCGTAAGTCGATACAAGCGCTACTTGCCTAAGGTGTTGTTCAGAGCCGGTCCACAACCTGGTGGCCAATCCCGTACTGCTGACACAGCTCGTTTCTTAAACTTAGGGATTCTCTCCTTTTCCTTAAAATCCCAAAATTGGAGACTAGCGATTTTCGGCTTTTAAATCTAGATGATCGAGTTTCCTTCAAATCACGGAATGCCGTCCCAAACGCAAAAAGAGAGGAAATATTAGCTTCATTCGGCAGACCTTAACAACCAAGTGGCCATTCGGCCTTGTCTCTTAAAAACCGAAAGAGAGATTGAAGAGATAGGAAAATCAGCACTCACCTTAACGCAGAGAATTCGACTACCCCTTAGAGATTCCGGCTTTTGAGAAGATCGAGAGAGAAGATGATTCAAGAAATCTATAGAGATTCGGCTTTTAGAAGAAAGAAGAGAAAAGAATAATGGAGTTTTCGGCTTTGCTTTTTAAGAAGAAGAGAGAGAGAAGAGAATAATGGAGTTTTCGGCTTTTAGAAGAAAGAAGAGAATAATGGAGTTTTCGGCTTTTAGGAGAAAGAAGAGAAAAGAATAATGGGGTTTTCGGCTTTTAGAAGAAAGAAGAGACAGAAAAGGTGGAAACCCTAAATGCCGAAAAATAAAGAAGAGAACCCTCCCTATTTATAGAAATTTCAGCACTCACCTATGAAAAACCGAAAGTGCCCTTCCTAATAACTAAAAATTAATCAAATAAAAAGGGAAAATTCGGCACCCCCTTTGCCATAAAGAAACCGATTTCTTCACTTCTCTAGGTGATGGAATTTCGGCCAACTCCTAGCCTTGTAGATAGCTCCTATCTTTTCTCCTTTTTTTTTCCTTCCATATTATCAACTATATTATCTACATTATCCCATTCACATAAATCCTCCTATTTTTGAGCCTTGTTACCGTCCACTCTACCTAACCCTAATGCCGAAATTTAGCTAACTTAAATTAAAAGAGTTGGGCTCCATGTAACTTAAATTTGGGCCCCTTACTCCCTTGTGTGGCATCACCTCCTTGCTCCCTAAGTGGCGCCATCGACCACTTTGGGCCACAAGCCCATTTTGATATTTTAAACTCGAGATACCACCTTTTAAACCCTATAGTGCCCAAACAAAAATTTAACTAAGGCTTCACCCAAATCCACGAGCCCAATTTGGACCCCTAATGCTCAAATTAACTCATTACACATATTCACCCATTAAATGCATAGGCCCAAAAATTCAGGATGTTACAGAAACGGTGCGTTTAGGGGTTTGGAAATAATTTCCCATTTGATCCCTGTTCTTTTTCGCGCGTTCGTTTCTGGTCCCTTATTCTGTTTTTTTTTATTTTACAATTTATCCCCTTTTATCTCATTTTAGTTTCAATTTAGTCCATATCTATTTATTCTTTTATTAAAATTTAGACCCGCAATTTCATTTTATTCCCGATTTAATCCTTTCATTTATTTAATTTTAGCCTATTTCATGAACTTATTTATTATTTATCTATTTATTTATTGGTTCCTTATTTTTTATTTAAAATTAATTTATTTCCTTTTATTATGCATTTTGTTTTATTTTACTTTTATTATTATTATTATTTTTTTTTTATTTTATTTTTATTTTTGGCCTTTATTATTGCTGTTATTATATCACTATTTATTTACTCATTTATTTATTTTTATATACTTTTAAAAAACTAGATTATTTATGTTTTTTTTACTTGTACATATAATAATAATATTATTATTATTTTATCTATTATTTATTTTTATTTATTTATTTACAAATTTTACCTTTAATTTCATTTATATTTTACTTTGATTCTTTACTTTCAATATTTTTTACGAATTATTTTCCTTATATTTATTTATGTCTTTATTTTATTTTATTTTTTGTCTTTATTATATTTGAAAAATTGATATTGTCATTTTATGTGCATATTTTATCATTAGTATTGTTGTCGTCATCATTGTCTGTAACACCCCAAACCAGGTCTATGCGTTAAGACGAGATTTGGTTTGTCACACCGAACGAACATCCAAAATTTCTCTAATGATTTAAGTAAAACAGTAATGCAAAACCTTAACGTAGTTTAAAAAGAATTTGAAAGAAATTGAAAAGTAATTTAGGTGTCCAAAATTGTTATAAAACACAATATTTTTTTTTTAGAAAACTTTATAGATTTTAACATACGCCCATATTAAGAGTCTTAAGATAAAATTAAATCCATCCACACATAAAAATCCATAAAAATATAATTAGAGGCCTTATTACAACATACCCAAAATAGTAATTAAAATAAGTAACTTAATAAAGTTCATAGTTTATAAAACCCAAGCTCGTAGTATGGCCTCCACCATGTCATCCCCGGCCCAAGTCCACATCAATTTCCATTACCTGAGATGGATAATAAAACGGGGTGAGTTACAAAGAACTCAGTGTGTAACTCACTTACCACCATTGTTGAGCCAGACCATCAAGGCATTAATTTGGGCTTGAGCCCAATTACAAATTTTAACAATATAAAATGAAATAACATATATAAAATGCTTGAAAAATGAATTTCCCAACCAAGCCTAATTTCCATCCGCTACACACCCCCGTACCAACCAGCACACCTGTGGGGATCAAGTCAACCCACCCCGCCAAACACACCAATCGTAGGCATTTAGCCTTTTAAATAATATTGTAGTGCACTACCGAACTAGATTGTGACATAGTCACCGAACTAGAGGCATTAAGCCAAAATTTGTGGCAGAGCCACCGAACTAGATTCATGGCCACAGGCCTTACTTCTCTTCATCATGTATCCCATCCCATGCAATTATGTATGAATAACAAACTTCAATCATAAATAATTTATCAAGTAACCCATAATACAAATGAGTTTTTAATTAAACTTTTCATTTGGGTCCATTAAACAAAATAGTATTTAGCCCATTTAGCAATCTAGCGAACTTAGGCCCAAATGTCGAACTAGAAGGTTTTTGGCCCATTTAGCGATCTAGCAGTCTTTTGACCCAATTTTTCGATCTAGCAGTTTTTCGGCCCAATTTAACAATCTAGCAGTTTTTCGGCCCAATTTATCGATCTAGCAATTTTTCAGCCCAATTTATCGATCTAGCAGTTTTTTCCAACTTTAACCGTTTTCATGCATTTACACAAAAGTGTTAATTATCACATAATTTTTGATTTTGCCATTTTTACGATTTATCATAATACTTACTTGCTTAGTATCTAACCCGAAAGATAAGTGTGAAGTTACACACCTGGTTATGGTGAGAACTAGACTTTCCGCTCATCAACACCTATACATATCACGATAACTTATGATCATTATAATCTAATAATAAAACCGATCTAAACATAACGATCTAAAATTTACCCTCGGATTTTTGAACTACTTCCACTTGCGGTTTCTCCCGATTGATGGTTCGTTAACCGAATCAAATCCATGAACAAATAATGGTTCGAAGTACGAACTACTTCAAACAATTGATTCTCCTCGGATGAACGTCCACAACCCGTGGAAAATCCCGGATTGCCGATCTGATCCTTTGTTTATACTTAGGGGATTAATGGTACCACCCTTCTTCCGAACACTATATACGGCCCGTTTCTTCCCTATCTTGATTGTCTTCAAAGACAAAGATCGTTAGCACGTCCTAATCATATATATATATCGATTATGACTAAAGGCTTTGAGAACGAGATTTCCTTACCACAAATATTCTTGTTCCACAAGGGAAATCGATCCAAGCGTATTATGTCACACACACGACCTCTTGATTTCCAATCTTCCGTTATCGCACTAAAGTATAACAAAATAAACGTTAATAGAATGAACGTTTATTTTGATCTAAGAAAGCCTTCAAACCACCATCCATATTCGGCCAAATACTATAAACTAATCGAAGATGAAAAAGAACCCTTACCTATTTTCCACGGTTGAAAAGAAACGATTGAGAATGTTGCTTATGAATAGAGAGATATTCGGCTATGAAGAATCAAAGAAAAAAAAAAGAAAATGGTTCGGTTAAGGTACACTAACATTCGGCCATGAAGAGATTAAAGGAGAAAGTATTGATTGAAAAGAAATCAAAATAAGAGAATAGGGATGATGATAATTCGGTTTTCAAAGAAAACAAAAGAGAAAGAAAGAGATGAGTTTAAGATCAAGGCACATTCGGCAATGGAGAAAAGGAGAGAAAAGAAAGGAATGGTCTTTTGATGTAGGTGATTTCGGCACTAATGAGAAAAAGGAAGGAATGGTCTTTTGATGTAGGTGATTTCGGCACTAATGAGAAAAAGGCACAAAAAGAATACCAATTGATGTGCAATAATGACCAAATGGTCAAAAAAATCAAGGCTTACCAAGGATCAAATTCGGCCAAGGGAGAGAGGTTGAGAGAATTTGCAAAACTATGCACAAAACTAAGAATGACCAAAAAGAGACTTCAAATCCTAGCCAAACTAACACCAAAAATTCGGCTCCCCCCTAGACCATATTGCCGTCCCTATGCATGGTCAAATGGCCATGATTTTATTTCTAAAACACTTTCCTTGATACTTGTCCTATGTCTCCATATCTTTCCTTAATTTCTTGATTCCCTTCCATAAGTTAACAATTTCCTTAATCCTTTGATATACTAACTAAAAATAACAAGGTCAACACTTACCATATATGCACTTGGCCGACACTTGCTATACATGTGCAGAAAAATTAAAAATAAAATTCATCTAGATGCTGAACAAGGGATTCGAACCTTCTCCCTCATGCACTAACTCATGCGCCAACACCACTTTGCCAATAGCTCAACTTATGCTACACTTTGACACATTAATTAACTTATGTGTCAATGCCACTTGCTCCACTTCAATAAATTTTAAAAACTAAAAAAATTATTCCATCCCCGAATAATTCTAATTCTTTTTCAGGTCTATAATAAACACGAAAAATAATAAGAAAATTTTCCTTCATAATCTAAACACCAAATCATGCAATAATCGATACTCGAATTTTAGGGTGTTACAACTCTACCCTCCTAAAAAAAATTTCTTCCTCGAAATTTACCTGGTTGAAAAAGGTGAGGGTATTGTTGTCGAATTGCATCCTCAGGCTCCCACGTAGCTTCCTCCACTCCGTGGTTACGCCATAAAATCTTGACCAACGGCACGGTTTTCTTTCTTAGCACCTTAACATCCCGGTCTAAGATTTCCACCGGTTCCTCCTCAAAAGACAAGTCGACTTCAACTCCACTTCTTCTACCGGTACTATGTGCGAAGGATCCGATCTATAGCGCCTCAAAGATGGAAACATGAAAAACATTATGAATCGACTCAACTCGGAGGTAATTTGATCGATAGGCCACTGGACCAACACGCTTCACCACACGATATATGGTCCAATGTATCTAGGACTCAATTTGCCCTTCTTCCCAAACCTAAAAATCTTCTTCCAAGGTGAGACCTTCAAGAACACTTGATCCCCACAAAGATACTCGATACTTCTATGCTTGAGATCTGCATACGAATTTTGTCTATCTCAAGCTTCCTTTAACCGATGCTCGAATAGCTTTTACTTTTTCTTCCGTTTGAGATCACTCGGACCTAATATCTGTCGTTCGCCCAATTCAGTCCAACAACTAGGAGAACGACACCTCGACCATATAATGCCTCGTAGGGTGCCATCCGAATGCTAGGCCCGATAGCTATTGTTATAAGCAAATTACGCCAATGGTAGAAAATCCTCCCAACTACCTTTGAAGTCGATTATACAACCCCTTAACATGTCTTCCGAATCTGAATTACTCTTTCGATTGACCATCCGATCGAGGATGAAAAGCCAGTCTCAAGTTTAGCTTTGTTCCCAAAGCTTCATGCAATGCTTTCCAAAACCGTGACGTAAACCTAGGATCCCTATCTCGATATAATGAACACAGTACCCCATGCAACCTCACGATTTCGGATCACGCATACCTTAGCCAACTTCACGTAACGAGTAATCCGTGATTTAACCGGTAGAAAATGAGTAGTCTTCATCAAACGATCAACAATTACCCAAACAGAGTTTTTCTTAGTAGGTGTTAAAGGTAACCCACTAACAAAATCCATTGTTATCCGCTCCCATTTCCAAAGAGGAATCTTTACCGGTTGTAATAATCCTGAATGCAATTGATGTTCCGCCTTCACTTGCTGACAAGTTAAGCATTTTCCCACAAATTCAGAAATCTCACGCTTCAACCCTGGCCACCAATATTGTTCACGAAGATCCCGATACATCTTATTTCCTCCGGGGTGCTTAGCATAAGGGCTACTATGCGCCTCTCGAAGAATCATTTGTCTCAGATCTGAGTCCTTAGGCATACAGACTTTTCCACGAAAGCACAACACACCTTCCGTGTTTATACCAAAATCCTCTATTCCTCCATTTTCAACTTGTTGAAGTAAAGGTCCCAACTTTTCATCTAATATTTGCTTTTTCTTAATTTGCTCCAACCACAGAGGCTTCACCTGAAGTTCCGCTATCAAACTACCATCCTCGTACAAACTTAAATGGGCAAACATTGCTCTCAAATTAGATACCACCTTACGAATTAACGCGTCTGCTACCACATTAGCTTTTCCAGGATGATACTCGATTGAGAAATCATAGTCCTTTAACAGCTCCACCCATCTTCGTTGTCTCAAGTTTAATTCCTTCTGAGTAAGAAGATACTTAAGACTCTTGTGATCCATATAGATGATAGACTTTTCACCGTAGAGGTAATGCCTCCAAATCTTTAGAGCAAACACTACTGCAGCTAACTCCAAGTCATGAGTAGGGTAGTTTACTTCGTGCGGTCTCAACTGACGAGAAGCATAAGCTACCACTTTCCCATTTTGCATCAATACACAACCTAGTCCCGTATGCAACGCATCACAGTAAACTATAAACTCCTTTTCACCTCCGGTGAAATCAAGATCGCGCTCACAAAATCTTCTTTAATTTCTCGAAACTTTCTTGCTTTGTTTAACGGTCTATATATATGGTACTCCTTCCGCAATAGCTTAGTTAGGGTGCAAAGAATCAACGAAAACCCCTCAACAAAGCGTCTATAGTAACCAGCCAAACCCAAGAAACTTCGAATCTCACTCTATCGACTTTGGTGGTTTCCAATCCAATACACCTCAATCTTCCGAGGATCCACCCTTATTCCTTCTACCGACACCACATGACCCAAGAAAGTCACTTCCTTAACTGAATTCACATTTACCGAATTTGGCATACGATTGATTATCTCGAAGTAATCGCAATACAATTCGCAAATGCGAGTCATGCTCCTCTTCATTCCTTGAATATACCGAATGTCATCTATGAATACCACCACAAACCGGTCTAAATATGGTTGAAAGACCGGTTCATCATATCCATAAATGCAAAATGGTGCATTGGTCAACCCAAACGGCATCACCAAAAACTCATAATGTCCATAACGAGTTCGAAAGCCGTCTTGTGAATATCCGCTTCTTTCACCTTAAGGCGATGATAACCCGATCTCAAATCAATTTTGGATAAAAATGAAGCTCCTTCAATTGATCAAACAGGTCATCAATTCTCGGCAGAGGATACCGATTCTTGATCGTCAATTTATTCAATTGCACGTAGTCAATACACATACGCATTGACCCATCTTTCTTCTTAACAAACAAAACCTGCTCCCCACGGAGACACACTCTCGGTCGAATAAAGCCTCGATCTAGTAATTCTTGAATTTGAGCTTTAAGCTCCGCCAACTCCTTCTGCCATTCTATAAGGAGCAATGGACACCGGAGCCGCTTCGGGCAAAAGCTCAATACCAAATTCCACTTCCGATCCGGAGGTACACCGGAAGTTCTTCAGAAATACATCCGGATATTCCTTCACCGTCCTCACATCTTCCATCGACAACTCTTTGGCATCTAAAGCACTAATAAATGCTAAAAATGCTCCATACCCTTTTCGCACCAACTTTTCGCGCTTTAAGTGCGGATACCACATTTGCCAAGTAATTCCTTCGCTCGCCTATCATAATTATTTCTTTATCCTCCACCGTCCTTATTGACATCCGCTTTTCAAAGACAATCCAATTTCGCCCGGTGCTTAACCAACCAATCCATGCCCAAAATGATATCGAACTCGCCAAAAGGCAATTTCATCAAATTTTCCAAAAATATTTCTCCTTGAATTTCTAAGGGCACATCTCTAAATAGTTTATTTACCAATACCGATTGTCCTAAAGGACTAATTACCTTCATCTCATTATCGGAAATTTCAGAGTCTAAATTCAAGTTTCCAGATATGGTGCTAGCAACATACGAATGGGTAGAACCAATATCTATCAAAGCAATAACAGGTACATCAAAAATGAAGAACGTGCAGCTTATCACATCGTGCATTGCCATCCTCACGGCGTCTAACTCGCATATACCAATCCCGGCCGTCTTGCATCCGTGTTGCCTCTAGGACCATTTCCTCGACCCGCTGCACCTTGACCACGTCCAGCCCCATTACCACCACGACCTGGTCCACGACCTCTCGGTGGTTGCTGAATTCCTCTTGCCGGTGGTGCATCAGTATTACGAGCTTCCTGAGTTGTATCCATTCGACGAGGGCAATTCCTATATTGATGATCCATCGACCCGCATTTATAGCAAGCACCCGCTTTCTTCGGCAAGACTCTCCGAATGCCTTTTCCCACAATCGGCACAATCTCGACTCGATTCACGATTCTGTGTTTCTTCCTTGAGCTGGTTCCTCGCTCCGAGGCCTCTTCGTAAACCTTTTGAAGAACACAATACTTCATATCTCTCTTGCCTCTAGCTCGTTCCCGATTCTCGACGTTCCGAGTTCTTAACCTCTTCGGCTATCTTGGCCTTTTCCACAAGCGTGGCAAAAGTTCTAACTTGTTGTGGGGCTATCAAAACCCGCAATTCATCGTTCAAGCCATCCTCAAAGCGCATACAACGTTCATGATCTGCTTTGCCACTATTGTTCGAGCATAGCGACTCAAGCGCAAAAACTCAGACTTCATATGTCGCCACCGTCTTATTCCTTGGACCAGATTCGAAATTCCTTCCTTCGGCATCAACATAACTCGTTCCTACATATTTCCCTTGGAAGGAAACTTTAAAGAATTCCCAATTAACTAATACAGACTTTCAAAGGCCTTCTCGGACAATAAGCCACCATTGGTATGCTTCGTCCCTTAACAAGGACACCGCTCCTTAATTTTTGTTCCACGATTGCACTCAAGATCGCCCATAATTCGCTCCACCGCCTCAAGCCAATATTCAAATGACATTTGGAGCTACACTTGAGACACCTCTCAAAACCTCAAAGACCACTTGATTTCAAACGTTCGATATCGACCCACGAGTCGTTGGCCCAGTTCTAGCTCCAGCGACCCTTTCAAGGACTCGCAGGCATTGCTCGCGTCACCGCATTATCTTCTTCCATATGATTATGTGATCCCGTCTCACTTTCGAGTGACACAGGTGCATCCATTTCCGGTATATGATCCGGTGCTTCAGTTGCGCCTCTAACACCTTGTCCTCTACCACGGCCACGTCTACCGCGTCCACGACCACGTCCTCTAGAGCTCATAATGACCGATTTAACTCGATTAAGAGTTTTATGAATCAAAATACTATTTCAGTTGTTTATTAACGATGTTTTATGATATGAAAGAGATAGAGTTGTTTTCGCAACCATATCCTATTGTCTCAATCTCTACGGTTTTCAACACCTAAAACTAGAAGTTCTAGAGTGTTTCTTATGATCATATCACAATATAAACAATCGATATACAGATACTTACTTGACTTAGCGCGGGATGCTCATGGTGCCATACTACCTTTAAATCATAAAGTCTAGAAATTTTGAATTGTTTTTCAAACAAACATCATTATTGAACCCACACCACAGCCGAGTTTTGAAACTGTGCTCTGATACCATTAATTGTAACACCCCAAACCATGTCTATGCGTTAAGACGAGATTTGGTTTGTCACACCGAACGAACATCCAAAATTTCTCTAATGATTTAAGTAAAACAGTAATGCAAAACCTTAACGTAGTTTAAAAAGAATTTGAAAGAAATTGAAAAGTAATTTAGGTGTCCAAAATTGTTATAAAACACAATATTTTTTTTTTAGAAAACTTTATAGATTTTAACATACGCCCATATTAAGAGTCTTAAGATAAAATTAAATCCATCCACACATAAAAATCCATAAAAATATAATTAGAGGCCTTATTACAACATACCCAAAATAGTAATTAAAATAAGTAACTTAATAAAGTTCATAGTTTATAAAACCCAAGCTCGTAGTATGGCCTCCACCATGTCATCCCCTACCCAAGTCCACATCAATTTCCATTACCTGAGATGGATAATAAAACGGGGTGAGTTACAAAGAACTCAGTGTGTAACTCACTTACCACCATTATTGGGCCAGACCATCAAGGCATTAATTTGGGCTTGAGCCCAATTACAAATTTTAACAATATAAAATGAAATAACATATATAAAATGCTTGAAAAATGAATTTCCCAACCAAGCCTAATTTCCATCCGCTACACACCCCCGTACCAACCAGCACACCTGTGGGGATCAAGTCAACCCACCCCGCCAAACACACCAATCGTAGGCATTTAGCCTTTTAAATAATATTGTAGTGCACTACCAAACTAAATTGTGACATAGTCACCGAACTAGAGGCATTAAGCCAAAATTTGTGGCAGAGCCACCGAACTAGATTCATGGCCACAGGCCTTACTTCTCTTCATCATGTATCCCATCCCATGCAATTATGTATGAATAACAAACTTCAATCATAAATAATTTATCAAGTAACCCATAATACAAATGAGTTTTTAATTAAACTTATCATTTGGGTCCATTAAACAAAATAGTGTTTAGCCCATTTAGCAATCTAGCGAACTTAGGCCCAAATGTCGAACTAGAAGGTTTTTGGCCCATTTAGCGATCTAGCAGTCTTTTGACCCAATTTTTCGATCTAGCAGTTTTTTGGCCCAATTTAACAATCTAGCAGTTTTTCGGCCCAATTTAACAATCTAGCAGTTTTTCGGCCCAATTTAACAATCTAACAGTCTTTCGGCCCAATTTATCGATCTAGCAATTTTTCAGCCCAATTTATCGATCTAGCAGTTTTTTCCAACTTTAACCGTTTTCATGCATTTACACAAAAGTGTTAACTATCACATAATTTTCGATTTTGCCATTTTTACGATTTATCATAATACTTACTGTTTAGTATCTAACCCGAAAGATAAGTGTGAAGTTACACACCTGGTTATGGTGAGAACTAGACTTTCCCGCTCGTCAACACCTATACATATCACGATAACTTATGATCATTATAATCTAATAATAAAACCGATCTAAACATAACGATCTAAAATTTACCCTCGGATTTTTGAACTACTTCCACTTGCGGTTTCTCCCGATTGATGGTTCGTTAACCGAATCAAATCCACGAACAAATAATGGTTCGGAGTACGAACTACTTCAAACAATTGATTCTCCTCGGATGAACGTCCACAACCCGTGGGAAATCCTTGGATTGCCGATACATCCTTTGTTTATACTTAGGGGATTAATGGTACCACCCTTCTTCCGAACACTATATACGGCCCGCTTCTTCCCTATCTTGATTGTCTTCAAAGACAAAGATCGTTAGCACGTCCCTAATCATATATATATCGATTATGACTAAAGGCTTTGAGAACGAGATTTCCTTACCACAAATATTCTTGTTCCACAAGGGAAATCGATCCAAGCGTGCTATGTCACACACGACCTCTTGATTTCCAATCTTCCGTTATCGCACTAAAGTATAACAAAATAAACGTTAATAGAATGAGCGTTTATTTTGATCTAAGAAAGCCTTCAAACCACCATCCATATTCGGCCAAATACTATAAACTAATCGAAGACGAAAAAGAACCCTTACCTATTTTCCACGGTTGAAAAGAAACGATTGAGAATGTTGCTTATGAATAGAGAGATATTCGGCTATGAAGAATCAAAGAAAAAAAAAAAGAAAATGGTTCGGTTAAGGTACACTAACATTCGGCATGAAAGAGATTAAAGGAGAAAGTATTGATTGAAAAGAAATCAAAATAAGAGAATAGGGATGATGATAATTCGGTTTTCAAAGAAAACAAAAGAGAAAGAAAGAGATGAGTTTAAGATCAAGGCACATTCGGCAATGGAGAAAAGGAGAGAAAAGAAAGGAATGGTCTTTTGATGTAGGTGATTCCGGCACTAATGAGAAAAAGGCACAAAAAGAATACCAATTGATGTGCAATAATGACCAAATGGTCAAAAAAATCAAGGCTTACCAAGGATCAAATTCGGCCAAGGGAGAGAGGTTGAGAGAATTTGCAAAACTATGCACAAAACTAAGAATAACCAAAAAGAGACTTCAAATCCTAGCCAAACTAACACCAAAAATTCGGCTCCCCCCTAGACCATATTGCCGTCCCTATGCATGGTCAAATGGCCATGATTTTATTTCCAAAACACTTTCCTTGATACTTGCCCTATGTCTCCATATCTTTCCTTAATTTCTTGATTCCCTTCCATAAGTTAACAATTTCCTTAATCCTTTGATATACTAACTAAAAATAACAAGGTCAACACTTACCATATATGCACTTGGCCGACACTTGCTATACATGTGCAGAAAAATTAAAAATAAAATTCATCTAGATGCTAAACAAGGGATTCGAACCTTCTCCCTCATGCACTAACTCATGCGCCAACACCACTTTGCCAATAGCTCAAATTATGCTACACTTTGACACATTAATTAACTTATGTGTCAATGCCTCTTGCTCCACTTCAATAAATTTTAAAAACTAAAAAAATTATTCCATCCCCGAATAATTCTAATTCTTTTTCAGGACTATAATAAACACGAAAAATAATAAGAAAATTTTCCTTCATAATCTAAACACCAAATCATGCAATAATCGATACTCGAATTTTAGGGTGTTACATTGTCAATTTTATTGTTTATTTTTCTTTGTTAATAGTGATATTAAAATGACACGTATTATGAGTTGCTTATTAGTACATTTATATTGTTGCCATTTATTAGTGTAACATTTGATTCATATATCATTTTCAATATTACGTTGATTCTTGCCCAAATACGCGAGAAGAAAATTTTCAAAATAAGTCAATGTTTCATATTTGGGGAATTCGAGAAGTCGCACCCTAACTTACGGGGTTTCGGTTTTCTTGTTGAACTCGAATAATCGAACATCCTTTCAAAATTAAAATACATAGGATTTCAAAAAAAAAAAAAAGGCAAGCTTATTCTCAATGATTCGAAGTGTCGTATCCTAACTTACGAGATATGACATTTTGTTGCCACGAGATGAGAAGGTCTTTAGCATATTTCGATTTATTCAAGCAATTTGTGAGCAAAATTAACATCAATACAAAGAGAGATTGTATTTTTAAATTATTTTCGAGTTTTCAACTTTCGACACTTAGACACGAAGTAATCAATTTGGTACCAATTTTGGGCGTCGCGAGGGTGCTAATCCTTCCTCGTGCGTAACCGACTCCCGAACCCGTTTTCAGGATTTTTGTAGACCGACAAATATTACTTTGATAAATCAAACATTTTGTTAAAACAATCAAACTACGAGGTGACCCGATCACACCTTATAAAAAAAGATTGGCAGCGACTCCCCATTTTTCGTTTTCAAACAAAAGTTAATTTAAAAAAAAAAAAAGGGTTTCAACATCCTAAATAAAATAAATTAAAACTAATGCTTATTTTTAATATAATACTTAAAAGTTTAAATTTTCTATCAAATATATTGCAATCAACATTTAATAACTTCATATTCTCTACTGCAAAATTTTAAATTCAATAATTATAAATTGAGTGTTGAAAAAAATTATAAATGATTTATTATATTTTAGTTCAAATGTTATAATTTTTTTAGTTTAAATCTCCAATCATGTTCAATTAGACTTGTTCATGAGTCAAGTTACTCGTCCAGACCCAAAAACCTGTCTAAAAGTCGGGAGGGTTTGGGCAACAATATTAAGCCCAAAAGATGGACTTGAGTAAAAAAATTAGGCACATTTAAATTTTTTTTAAAAAAACTATTAAAGAAAATAAATTTAAACAAGATAAAATTTTATAATAAAAACAATATAGTAAAAATTGTTTTTAGATAATACTTTATTTCATTAACCAAATATTTAAATTTTACATTCCAACCACATGAACCACCCATAATTTTATTACGAAACGTAATTCAATTGGTATTTTAACTTCTTCTTCTTCTTCTTTTTTTAATAATCTCATTATAAATTTTTTATCATATTTATTCTTTTTTGACACAATACTTAAAATTACTCATAGTCTCTCCTCAATATTTCAATAAGTGAATAATACATTTCAGTACGCTCAAACTCACGTCCTTTTATATTAAAAATAATTTTCATACTAATCGAGCTAATACTCAATCCGCAATTACTATATTAGCATTAATTTTACACTCTTTGTTCACGGAACGGTATGCCATGGGCTGTGGAAGTACTATTCGGCGTTACATTTTTCGTTGGACCCAATCACTAAAGTCCTGGGTGTAATTAACGCTAATCGTGTAGCCAAACATTTGGGATTTCTTCCATTTCTAAAACCCTTCCGCCTTAAACCCTTTTTCTTATAAACTTGAGCTCAGCCCTGTAGCTCTTTCGTTTCATTTCTCAAATTAAAGGTTGAAATCGATGTAAATTACTCTTTGTTTTCCTTTCTCAAATCCCAGTCTCTATGCAGCATTCTTCTCACAAGCTCTCATGGTTAGTCTCTCTTTTCTCTCTGAGGATTTTTTATTTTTCTTATTCTTCTTTGGCAAGTGTTTAAAGTGTTTGATTTTTTGTCTCAATGAACTTAGATGCTGTTGTTAAGATTTTTTTCATTCCTCAGCATAAATACCCACCTTTTTTTTGTTTCTTTTTTTGCGATTTGATTGTTTTCCCATGTTTTCCTTTGTGGTTTTAGGTGTCTCTTCTAAGTCAAATAATAACTTTGATTTTCTAAGAATTACTATGAAACTTAATCATTTGAGTCTTTTGATGGATTCTTTCTGACTTTCTTTATGTTTGAAGAATCAGAGTCTTTTTGAAGTTTGCCATGGCGAATGAACTTTTTTCTTAAATTGATTAGTAGCATTGATGATATGGAGCAGTTGAGTCCAGTTTTTATGCTTACAGAGCTTTTGATTTTCATAGGTTCTGTTTGTTTAGTTGTTAAAGAAAAGGATGGTACAAAAACAAAACCACATTTTTATTAAATGAATAAGGACTTGAATGAAACCCACATTTAAACTTAATTGATAATTGTTTTTTCTGCAACTGCGAACTTTACACATTTCTTTGCAAATAGAGGCACAACTTCAACAAAATTTTTGCTTGCGCCCTCATATTTTAATCATGATTGCTTACCCTAACTCTATCCTCTCTTTTTTTTTTTCTCTTTTGGGCAGTGAAATGCTTGCATATTGCTTTCCTTTAATCATTCAGCTATCAAATTACAAAAGCAGGATTATCCATAACATTGGTTTGCTTGTGGGTAATTTGAAGTATAGGAGAACATATTCCGGCCAGAATCTACTTGAGCCAGTTAGTGGAAGGCTCATCACTAGTAGTCAATTTGTTAATCACCCTTCTCAAAGAAGTTTTAGTCAATCTAGTTGTTATCAGAAATTCGCACCTGCTGAAACTCATTCTATCCTTCGGTCCAGTAGTCTTCAGCATCGGTTCAAAAATTGGCAAGAACTGAGAAAGCATAAATTGACGGCTAGCACATTTGCTGGGGCTATCGGCTTTTGGCCTTTGCGAAGGACCCAGCTCTGGCTAGAGAAACTTGGGGCGATTGAGCCTTTTTCTTGTAACCGTGCTACATGTTGGAGCAATATCAACGAAGAGGAAGCACTTAAAAGATATAAACTGATTACTGGGTATACAATTGAGTTTCCTGAATTTCAGGTTTATGGTAAGATGAATCCTGAAGACAGTTGGTTAGCAGCTTCACCTGATGGCTTGGTGAACAGGTTTGTTTATGGGTTGCCTCTTGGGGGAGTATTGGAGATAAAATGTCCATATTTTGGTGGGGATATGAGCAAGGCTTTCCCTTGGAAGCGTATCCCCCTCTATTGCATTCCACAAGCTCAGGGTTTAATGGAAATCATGGACCGGGAATGGATGGATTTCTATGTTTGGACTCCTAAAGGAAGCAGTCTGTTTAGGATTTACCGAGATGTAAAATACTGGAATGTTCTGAAATCGGCACTCTCTGACTTTTGGTGGAAGCATGTTCAACCAGCTAAAGAAATATGCAGTAAAAATGTGATAACAGATCCCCTCAGAGAATTAAAATCACTAAGGCCAGACTCCAGGCATGAATCATGTGGCGATATAGTTCGTCAAAGCAAAGTTGTAGCTGATAACTCCAATTTATTGAGGCGTGAAATAAAGCGACAACTGATAACCTGATTTGATGACTGAGATATTGAATTTTAAACCAAGTCTAATTCATTAATACCAATGCTTACTTGAGGTTTTAATAATTATGATCACTTTTTTTATGTTACAAAAGGGAAGAAATGATTACATTAGCAGGGTTTGAATTAAGGGCAAAATGAAAAAGGTTGAGATTAAATTATATATTTTTATGAGAGTTAAAATGTAATTTTATTTTTATATTAATTTATCTTTTTATGGTTTTTGAAAAGACTAAATCAAAATTTTAACATTTTTAAGAAAGCCAAACTATAATTGTCATATCCCAAAAATCGAGATAGTAAATCAGGGGTTAGTGAATCGAAACCGTAATTGGGTTAAATAATTAAAATAATTAGGAATTAATTAAATAAAATATTAAAATAATTAGAATTAATAATTTTAGGTTAAGAAATTAAAATTGAGTGTTCGGGAATTAATTTAGTTAAAACGAATTTTAAAAACGAGATTAGATTTGAAAATATTTTTGAAATTGACTTTAATTGAAAAACTAGGACCAATTTGGAAAAGGGAGAAAACTGGAGGTGATTAAATGGGCAATGACCCAATTTTTTAAAATTTGGTGCTTATTTAACAACCCTCCGTCTTCATCTTCCCTCCCATTCTTCATCTTCTGCAAAAAATTGCCAAACACCAAATCAAAGTTTTTCTTATTGAATTAGCTAACTTTTTTTATTTTTTTATTTTTAAGCTCTCTAAACACAAAATCTCTTTTCAATTTTGAAGAACACTCATGTTTTCATCCTTAAAATCCTCAAGAGATCTTCACACGTTTTAGCTTGAATTAGCTCCATAGCTCGTCGATTTTACAAAATTGAGGTGAGATTCTAACACTTTGTATGATTAAACTAAGTGATCTATTATTTCAATTCGAGATTTAAATGATTTAATCAAGATCTCAATATATCACTTGATTTTAAATTAATTTTTGGCTTGAAAATGGTAGATCTCGTATTTCTTAGCTAAGCTTTGGCTTTAAAGTGAATTATAAATCATTTTGATCTAATTAAAAGGTATTTGATCTTAATTTAACAAATCCTTAATGAATTTAAGCAAATTGAATGTTTTTCCTTTTTAAAGATCACATAAGCTTGATTTTTTCGAAAAAAATTAGATCAGTGTAATTGGGTAAAATTGATGGTTTAAATATGTAATTGGATGATATTTAGGATGTTTGAAATTGAAATTAAGGTTTAGAAACTAGATTTGAGTGGTGAAATTGCATTTTTGGCAAATTTAGCTAGTTTTCGGTAAGTATGATAGATGAGTTGTGGTGTGCATTTTTTATATGATTTAAAAGTGTTTGAGGCTATTTATAATGTGTTTGTAATGTATTTAATGTGAATTCAAAGTGTCGGACTCGTTGGGAGGTTCTACAAGCAAGGACAAAGGTAAACAAAAGCTTATTTGAGCTTTTGCCATTAAAGTTAAGGTTGCAAGGTGAGTGGTTTGGTGTGCTACAATTATGTACAAATCAAAGTGTTAAAAGGGGAGCTTAGGTAGCCTAATCACCTATACTAAGTTCCATGAGTAAGTGTTTCTACTTAATCTAATGATAATTTGCAAATGATGCTTAAATGTAATATATTCCTATACTAAGTTCCGTGAGCAAGTGTTTCTACTTAATCTAATGATGATTTGCAAATGATGCTTAACTGTGATATATTATGTGATGTATATTTAGATGACAATGAAAATGTTATGTGTTTATGATTGAATATGATATGTGACTTGAATATGTGATATGAACATGAGTTGTGTGACATGTGAAAGTGTGTATAAAATAGTAAGTAAGTGGATATGTTGGAGGCTATGATTGGTTGTGTTTGGTGGGTGATAGCTTTATACTACACATTATATTGGTCGTATTTGGAAATCCAATTATCCAATGTATTATATTTTGTATATATGCTTCATGATTACATTTTGCCTGTCGAAACCATTTTTAAATCGTGTTTTAGAAAATGGGGATCGACTTTTAAAAACAAAAATGGAGTCGCCACCAATCCCTTTTTACTTAGGTGTGATTGGATCACCTTTTAAAACACTACAGGAAAACAGACTTTTAGCGGCGTTTTTTTTTTTGCCTTTAGCGGCGTTTATAAGCGCCACTAAAAGTATTTGCGCGCGCTTTTGAAGTGCTTTGCCGCGCCGCTAAATCAACGCCAAGAAACTTTAGCGGCGTTTATGAGAAAAAACGCCGCTAAAGGTCATGACTTTTAGCGGCGTTTTTTTCACAAACGCCGCTAATTTGTACAGATTTGCAGTGTACAATTTGTTTTATATCATACCCCTCCTGCACTAAAAACCAACCAATAACAGTACATATAGCATATAATTCCAACCCAAAACAAAGAAATGTAGAATAAAAATCACACCAAATGCGGTAATTGTAAATGAAACTTGAAATTCAATAAATTAAATGAATTATAATCGAAAATATTCTTACAATAATGTTAAATGTAATAATGTTAAAATAATCAAACAATGAGAATGTACATGTCTAAGATGGCGCTTCGCGATTCTTTGAAACATCTCGCATCATTTGGTGAAGTCGTAGCTGGAGCTCATCGTGCTTTGCTCGCTCTCTCTGCTAGCATCGATCTTCGCCTCCGCCTCTCTCGTTCTTTGCCGCATCCGCATCCGCTCTAACTCGCTAGTCTGGAGTTCTTCATATTTTCTTTGAACATCGCAATTTGCTTTGCCTCTGCTCAATCGTGCTCTCTCTTACATCCGAGCTATCTCGTCTTTGAGCCTCGAACTTCAAAGACGAGATTGACTCTCGGAAGGCATGTATTGCTTTGGAGCCGGATCTAAAATATTGGGTCGAGGTAACACGCATCCTTGTAATCGCACTTTGACCATACCTTTCAAAACCAAAAACATCGGTGACAATTCTATTATAAATATACTCAAGATTAACGTAACTATCGATTGGCGGTCATACCTTCCGGGACCCAAAACGCGTCGGTAATAATTCATTATCAATCTCCTCAAGCTTAACGAACTATCGATCGAAGCGGCCGCTTCATACTCCGCCTTCTTCTCCTTTAGTTTATCCTAATAAATCAATGAAAGAGTTAGAAACGAAATATATAATAAGAAGGAATGCAACATAACTTGTAATTGAAGAATTTTATTAAGTAAATATACCATAATTTACGTAGCCGGATGTCATCGAAGATCCATCCTTCTTCCTATGCGTAATGTCAAAAAGTCAAGGCGTCAACTTTTGACCCAGATTTGAGGCTTCCTACATTTTACCGTAAAGAATATAATTTAATAGTATAAAGTCATTAATATTTGACATAATTAATAAATTATAATACCTCGGCCTCAAATTTACACAAGCAAAACTTCCGACCCTGCGCAGTGCGCGTGAATTTTGTTTCGTCACGCTTGTTCCAACTCGCTCACGGTCCTACATAATGAAGTTTGAATTATGTATATAGTAAATACCATAAACCGAAAAATTTATAAGACTTTAGAAGTACGTAATACCTCTCCTTTCTTTGAATTCCAGAATCTAACTTGATCTTCCCATTGGTACCTCAACATTCCCATGGACATTTCTTAATTTTTAAATCGAGGCTGATGTCTTTCTTAAAATATTGTTTTTTCAACGTGCTTTTATGGTCTCTCCATTTTTTACCCAATGTCTTCTTAATATAGTCATCGGAGACCTCTAAAGCAAATCTCTCCTGAAAAAACATAAGTTTAAAAAGTACATATAAATGAAAGTTAAACCAAAGTATTATAAATTACATTCACGTTTTTTTACCTTAATATTATCGAGATCCTGATTTTTTTTGGCATCAGGCATGTGATGCCATGATTCGTAGTTAATGGGCAACATATTGGCATTACGTGCTAGAATGCCCAAATAGCCTGCTAACAGTCGAGCTTCAGATCCAACGGGCTGGCCATGATTGTTTCTCCTTACTTTAACACGCTCGACAGGATCTAGCTCATACAAATCTTTAAGGAGTGTACGTCCCCGACCTCTTCGCGTCCCACCACCTTCAGCTGAAAAATGATATACAATTATTATTATATTAAAATTGTAAAATGAATCAATAATAAAATTCAACATGCATGTAAAATAAATTAACATTACTCTGAACTTCTGCAGGCTCGTCATCTATGTCCGGCACACTAGAAGATCCAACAATTGTTTGTTGTTCACTATTTGCTTCTTCTGAATTTGGAGTATTGTGGACAATACTTAAATCTCGTAATCGTCTTCTAGGCATTTTTCCTGCAATACACATAAAATAGTGCAAAATCTTAGTAACAAATAACAATAATAGTACATTTAAAATAGTTAAATTATATAACATGACCCATATTAAAATTATAATATTACATATAAATAAAAAATAGTAAAATCCTACTACATCATATTTCATAAATATCTTCGTCCACATCGTGACGAACCCATTGAAATTGTTGACTAGTACTAGGGATATTTTCATTCAAGTTTTGTTCTGGAAAAGGCAAAGTTTCAGATCTTTCGACTATGTCATCTCTACTTCCATTGCCCATGTCGAACAAGTCTCTAGGGGTGTTCCGGAGTACAACGTACCAACCCTCATCAATTGGATCTTTTAAGTAAAAAACTTGTTTCACTTGAGAAGAAAATACATACGGCTCGTCCATCAATTGTTCTCCAGTGTGAATCAATCGAGAAAAATTCACCATTGTAAAACCATATTGATCGTTTTTAATTCTGCGAGCCGTATTCACATCAGCCCAATCTCCTCGAAATAAGACATCGTTTTGAGTTTTGTATCAACCAGAACCATCAAGCTGTCGTCAAGCACCAAAATATCAACAAAAAAGAAGAAGAAGAATGAATCAGAGGTAATTTCTGCACCTTTTAAAGTATATTTACGAGCAATATCCGCACTTCAAACTTTGTCCAAAATCAGAGGTCATTTCTGCATGCAAAAAAATGAAATGAAAATAAAATAGAAAAAGCGAAGAATGTAAGATGCGACGGTGGAGATTTGGCAAAATAGGGATTCGATTAGAAGGGGAAATGGGGATTTCGATCGGAAGGGATTTTGACCGGGTTTCGATCGAGAAGAGATTTGGGAATGTGACGGAACTAACTTGAAAATCAAAAGTAAGTGAAAAAGAGAGGGAATCGAGGTTGTAAATTTTGGAATTGTACAGGAGAAGAAGAATAGAGAATGAAGAGGGAAATAGGGATTGTAAATTTTGGGGGAGAACTTGACTGAATTAGGGAAGTCTGGAATCGGGGAAATATGATTTGGAGAAAGTGACAGTAATTCGGGCCTAAAAAACGACGTCGTTTGATCGGTAAAACACACCTTTTGCGACGTTTATCAATAAAACGCCACTAAACCTAATTACATTTTTATTCTTTAATAAATAAATTTCAGTTTAGAAAATTGAAAATTGGTAATTCATTTATCTATAAATATTTTTATTGTTTTCTATATATTTTTATAAAATTTAAACATTCAAATATATATATTTCAAAGTTTTTTACGATTTTTAGTTTTTGTGTTTTTAAGAATATAATAAAGATTAAATTAACAGAATGTGTAAAGTTAAGGGAAAAATTTGTTGAATTTTTAAAATTAAGATTAAATTGATTGAATCTGCAAACACTAAATTTAATTAAATTGCGATCAAGTTTTGTGCGTAAAATAGAGATTAGTTACGTAATTATTTTTATAATTTTTGATTTATTATATTTTATTTATTATATCCATATGAAATAAATTGTAACATCCCGAAATTGGGCCTAGGAGAATTGGGCCCAATGGGCCTTAGGCGTAGTAGCGTTTAAAATTTTTGAGAACAAGAGAACGGCTTGTTGGACCTATTAGGTGAGTGATTTTGGAAGGTTAGGGGGCTTCTATGAAGTCCCGGGATTAAACTTGAGCTTTAGGAAAATTTTGGTTTTAGGTGAAAAAAACCCTAGGAGTTGGTAGGTAGGCTTTAAGAATAAAATGTGGAGAAAAATGACACAAGTGGAATGTGTGGTCTAGTGGCAAAGTGACGCCACTTAAGAGGCAAGGGAGTGACGCCACAGGGAAGGAAGGAGGTCCAAGGTTCAAGTCTTGACTCTTGCATTTTGGTTTTCTTTTTAAGTGGACTTTAGAATTTGGCTATAGATTTATATTTAGTTGCGCATGGTTTAAGACACAAGAGGAGTTTGTGACTTGGTGGCAAGTGGCGTGTTGAACTATTGAAGGGAGCCTGGGTTCGAATCTCATGAAAAACAAGGGAGTATTTATTTTTTGCGAATTGGACGACAAGAGTTTGAGTTGGATTTAAACTCTACTGACGAAGGGATCCCACATCAGAAAGATACAAAGAAGGAAGGTGAGAAGCTAGCTATTGTATGATAGGAGGAAGGATACCTTGGAGGGCGTTTGGGCACAGGAGTGGTCGGAGCGTGGATTAGCACCAGATTCCTATCAGGTGTGTAACTCTCTCTACTCTAGTTGTAGAGCGGCAAATGCCGAAGTGCCGGTCACGGCAATAGTAGCCACACGAGCGTGCAAATGCACGTGTGGGGCTTCGATGCGATAGTTGAGGCCATGCAAAATACCAACTGGATCCAGCAAAAAGTCTCAAGTTAATACTTTATATTTTTAATTAATGGATTTTAAATCTCGTTGTAATAAGGCTATGGGCCACTAGTTTATGTTTTGTTTTATTTTGGGCTTTAATTACTTTTAGTTATTTAAATTCTTATTGAACTAATGTATCTATTTAAATTTGGGTTTTTAATTTATAAAGGCATATTTTATTTAAACTATCAACTATTAAATTTCTCTCGAATAAGAAGATAAACTTTAGAAAAATATTTTTCTGAAAATACGACATGTTCTTCCAAAATTTTCTTAGTGACATACCAGATCCGGTCGTGGTGTTTGGGCCGGGTTTGGGGTGTTACATAAATTTTCAAGGTTTAAGATTTTTTGGGTTTAATATTTTGGGGTCTAATGGATTAATTGTTTGGTGTTTGTAGTTTGTGGGTTTATGGTCGAGTATTTAGAGTTATGATTTAGGGTTTAGAATCTATATTTGTGGTTTAGGGTTTAGGCCTTTATAGTTTAGGGTTTAGGGATAAAAATATGTACAATCAGATTTTCTTAGGGGCTTAAATCAATTTGTGAGTAAAAAATGCAATCTCACCATTTTTATAGCATATATCTCACAATGTCTTCATTCGATAAACCCTAAACCCTAAATCATAAACCATAAACCCTAAACACTATGCCCTAAAACCATTAACCCACAAACCCTAAACAATATGCCCTAAAACCATTAACCCACAAACCCATAAACCCAAGCCATAACCCTAATCCTAAAACTAATCGTAAACCATAAACTCTAAACAGTAAATCTTGATATGCTAAACTCGAAACCATGGTCGGCCCATACAAACCACTAAACCCTTAATTATAACCTTAAACCCTAAATTAATTAGATAAATTTTGACTATTATATATTCTTTCAATATTTTACGAAATTTAAATAACATTTTCAATTTACTAATTAATTTTGTTTCTCTATAGATGCATGTTACCAATTTTTTTAACTTTAATATATATTAAGCTTATTTATTATCTCTTAAATAATTTAAACTATAAGTATAATTTTAATATATATATGTATACACTTCAATTAAATAATTTAAACTATAATATATATATTAAATAATTAAGTTTATTTTTTTGTTGTGGCTAAACCCTAAATATAAATTTTATAAGGGATAAAAGTAATTAAAATAGAATATTAATGTTTACTTAGACCCTAAAATAAAATAACTTTTTATTAATAACCCTAACCTCTAAAGCCTAATAGCCAAACTACTAAAATCATAACCCTTAAATTAAATATTTTTGCAGCGTTTTTTTTTAAAACGCGGCTAATGACATATTTTTCGCGGCGTTTTAGAGAAAAACGCCGCTAATGAAGACTTTTTGCGGCGTTTAACAACAAACGCCACTAATCCTCAATATAGCCACTATAGCTCAAAAACAAAACGCCATCGTATATATTAACATTTTTGTGGCGTTTTTGACAAAGCGCCGCTAATGCTTCGATCTTTAGCGGCGTTTTTGCAAAAGCGCCGCTAAAGCTCAGACCTTTAGCGGCGTTTTTGAAAAAGCGCCGCTAATGCTCAGACCTTTAGCTGCGTTTTTGAAGAAGCGCCGCTAATGCTTACACCTTTAGCGGCGTTTTTGAAAAAGCGCCGCTAATGCTCAGACCTTTAGTGGCGTTTTTGCAGAAGCGCCGCTAATGCTTACACCTTTAGCGGCGTTTTTGCAGAAGCGCCGCTAATGCTCAGACCTTTAGCGGCGTTTGAGAAAAAAACGCCGCTATTGCTCATTTTTAGCGGCGTTTGGTCCAAAAACACCGCTATTGCTCAACTTTTGGCGGCATTTTCTTTCAAACGCCACTAATGTATATTACTTGCGGCGTTTTTCATTAAAACGCCACTAAAAATGCCGCTAAAAGTCTGTTTTAGTGTAGTGAAACGTTTTTGTTTTAAAACGTTTGATTTTGGTCTGCGAAAATCACAAGAAAACGGTTCGGGAGTCAGTTACGTATGAGGAAGGATTAGCACCCTCATAGCACCTAAAAATTGGTACCAAATCGATAAAATCATGTCCCAATGTTTGAAATTTAAAAGTATTTAAAAATATGATTTCTTTAAAAACTTCGAGCAATTTAAGTTAAAACTTGAGATTTCTTTGTTCCAAAGGAATATAAACATCACATCCAGTACGTTAGGACACGATATTTAAGAACCTTCGTAATCAAAATCATCTCATGATTTACAAAACTTGTAAAAGGGTATTTAGTTATTTAGCCAAACGGAAAATCGCAACCCAGTACGTTAGGGCACTATTTCCCGAATTTCTAAATACCAAAACATTGCCTTATTTTAAAAACCTTTAGATAAAATATGGTAATCTTGTAAAAAATGTATTCATAAAACAATAAATAAATAACTATACAATGGCAATCATAAATAAATAATGAAAGAATGTAGGCAAGTAAAATATATACATAAAACCCTAAATATCAAAATAGAAATTACTAAATAAATATGAAAATTTTCATGCAAGATTAATAATAAACAAATAAAATAAATAAATAAAATTACATACTTATATGATATAAACAATGTAAACAATGCATAAATAAAAGGAATAGTATATAATGATTTTAAATAAAATATAATATAAATAATGTAAATGAAACATGTTTTTCAATATAAATATATTTTATAAAAATATGATATAATATAATACTATACAATATATAAATTTTTTTAAATATATAATATAATAACTAATATATGAAAATAATATATAATTAAAATAATATTAAGCAAAATAATATATATATATATATATAATACACTAATTATAAATAAATAATATAAATAAAATAGATTAGATAATATAAATAAATTTTATAAAAAATAAAGTTTTAGAAATAATATAAATGTAACATAATAATATATAATATACAAAATATAATATAATAATATATAATAATATATAAATTAAATAATACTTTAAACTAAATAAAATAATACAAATTAGTAATTTAATATATAAGATAATACATATAAAATTATATATATATTTTATACTATTAATAAATTAATAAAAATAATATAGAATCATTTAATATGATAAAATAATTAAATATAAAATAAAATAAAATAATAAAAGGATAAAAATAAAATAAAACAAAGAAAACAGGGGTTAAAATGGCAATTAAAATAAATAAAAAGGATTAAATTTAAATGTGCGTTAAATATCAGGGACCAATGTGGCAATTATGCCTCTTTTTAAAACGGCGTCGTCCAGTTTTAGCTTTTAAATTGCTCGTGGATTCAATTGAAACAGAATATAAGTTTTGGGACCAAATTAAAAAATAAAAAGAATTTAAATTAAACAGAATTAAAAATTATAAAAATGCGGGAGGACTGAAATGGCAATTAAGCCATTAATAAAAACGCGCGGATCCTGATGAAGCGGGTCGGGTCAACACGCGGATCCCTTTGAAACGACGTTGTTTTTTGTTTTAAAGGCAGGCGTCGTTCCCTGTTAACTATATAAGTAAAAAACAGTTAAAAAATCATTTTAATAACCCTCTTGAAAAAAAAACAAAACAGAGCTTTTAAAAAAGCTCTCCCTTTCCCTCTGTCTCCGGCCAGAATCTGGCCTGGGTTCCGGCAATAGACCATCGCGCGTGTACCCCACGCGCCACTGCAGACGATGGCCTGGAGCCAGAAAAAAATCACTTTTTCCCACGAATGGAAAGGTACGTTCGTAATCTTTTTTATTTTAGTAATATTTTTGTAAAAATGCCTAAATCGAAGAAGAATAAGAAAAAGGAAAAAAAAGATAGATATTCGAAAATAACCTCTGAATTCAGGTTTTCTCTCTGTTTTTATTTCTGTTTTTTTGAATATTTGCCTGTATCTCTTTTTTTTTTCTGTATTACAGATTAGGGCTTTATATAGCCCCAAAATAAAAATAAAAAAGGAAACATATTTAGTCCTGTTTTATTTCTTTCCATTTGCTGTGATTTGCTGCTGCTTTTTTTCTTTCTGCTTTGGTGCTTTCCTTTTTTGCAGGTTGAAGGCAGAGAACATGGCGATGGTGCAGGGATTCGCACATCTTTGCGCGATCGATCCAGTGGCGTGACGATTGAGGCGTGATCGTTGGCTCGAGCACGGCTTGCGCGCGCGCTCTTTGGGATTCTGCTGCTTGCGGCGCCTAGGGTTTCCCAGAAACCCTAGGTCTTTTGTTACCTGTTTAGGCATTGGGCCATTTTGGGCTTGTCTGGGTTGGGTCTGATTAGGGTCTTTAGGGTGTAATGGGTATTGGGTAGCTGTTTAGGAATAGGTTGGTTGCTAGGTAATCTGCTGATTTTCAATTTTGGGCTTTAAGCCCGTTTATTTGTAAAATGGACATTTATGCTTCTTCTTTTTTTTCTAGTTTGAAACCCAAGCCCGGGCAAAATGGGTTATTACATTGCCAACATATCAATGTGAATGCTATGAGTTATGCTTGATTGCTTACCATGATTAATTGTAATTGTCGAAACCATTTTTTTTTAAAAACACGGTCGACTTTAAAAACGATAATGGAGTCGCCACCAATCTTTTTTCGAGGTGTGATTGGATCACCTTGAGATTGATCATTAAAACATTTTGATTTATTAAAACAATGATTTTGGCCTACAAAATTCAAGAAAACGGGTTCGGGAGTCGGTTATGTACGAAGAAGGATTAGCACCCTCGTAACGCCCAAAATTGGTACCTAATTGATTAATTTATGTCTTAATGTCGAAAACTTGAAAAGATTTTAAAATACGATCCTCATTTAAAAGAAAACTTGAATAAATTAAATCGGATGCTAAGACCCTCTTATTTCGAAGAAGTAAAATGTCATGCCCAGTGAGTTAGGATACGACATTTCAAACCCTCGAAACTAAGCTTGTCTTTTGACTTTTAAAACTCATGCATTTAAGTTTAAGAAGGATATTCGGTTACTTGGGTCAAATGAAAAATCGGAACCCAGTAAGTTAGGGCACAATTTCTCAAAATTCCAAATACAGAATATTGCCTTTATTTTTAGAAATCCTCACATCGAGATAATAAAATGTCACATCCAGTGAGTTAGGACACAACATTTTTTAATTCCCGAGAATAATTAGAAAATTATGCTTAAAAAACATTCGTTTATTCAGATTTATCGAGAAAATCGAGACCCCGTAAGTTAGGGAACGACTTTTCGAATCTCGAATTAACATACGAAATATCGCTTATTGTTAAACATTTTTACATATTTGGATAATAGTTAATGTAATGTTCAATAGTAACATACGATAGATGACAAAATATTATAATAATATTGATGTAATTACAAGGATGAATTCAACAATAGTAAACAAATCACGATGAATAAATAAAGCAATGAAGTGGAAATGCATGATATAAAAACGGACTAACATAATATAAAAATGTTTAAACATGAGTGAAATAACGAAACCATACATAAAAAGGAACAGATTATAAACAAATGGGTAAATAAGTGAATTTTAGTAATAAGAACATATACGAACCAACAAATATTTTTAAAGAAAACATTAACTTTACAAACTAACATATATATGTATAAAGCATAGAATAATCAATGAATGAGTAAATAAGTTAAATATACATAGTATTGAGCTTGAATCTTTCAAAGTATAAATAATAAATAAATAATATAAACAGTTAAATAAATAAATAATGTAAAATGATAAGTGAATAGATAAATAAAACAAGTGAAATGTTAAATTTGAAATACAAAAGAAACGAATAAGGGCATAGTAAACAAATAAGTATTTGATTAAATAAAATCTCTCATAAAAATTTAAATTAAATGGGCGAAGGACTAAGTTATAAATAAAATGAAATTTACAGTAAATTTTTTTATAATAGAATAACCACATAAGGACTAAAGTATGAGGCGCGAAATTCCATAGGGACTTATTAAGAAATTATTCCTTTCGCCCTCCGAACGTACCATTTCCAAGACCGAATGGTCAAGGGACCAAAATAAAAACAGAATGAAAGTTTATGGATAGATTTTAAAAGGAAGAAATAACGGAATAAGGATCGTATTAAAAACTCTAAAAAAAGCGGGAGGATTAAAATAGTAAATAGCCCATTTGAGCCTTAGAAACACGCGGATCCCCACTAATCGGGTCGGGTCGGACGGGCCAAGGCTAAACGGCGTCATTTTGGGCGTTTGAGGCTTGCCCCAAAACGACGCTGTATAGGGGGTACTATATAAGCCAAATTTTTAGAAAAAAAATAATCATTTTTCCCCACTTCTCAAAAAAAACTGAAACCCCACCCCAAAAAAACCTCTCAAGCCTTTCCCCTCTGGCCGAATCCCTGTTGCCGGACCACCGTGGCGGCCGCCGGTCGCCGGCGACGCCGCCGCCGTCCGCGGTGGCCAGAAAATCACCCGAGACCTCCTTTTCTCCTTTTTTCGAGTAAAACCTAAATTTAGGGTTTTAATGGTCCCAAAAGCCCTCTAAAGTCAAGAAAAGGCCACAAACCTTGCGGTTCCCTACCCACTTCCGTCGAGACCATATATTGGACTCCCAAGGGTCCGTCGGTCTTCTAGACTGGAGGGATAAACCACGAAAAAAACAAGGTAAAAAGGCTCTACTTTTATTCGATTTGTATTCTTTAAAAAAGAAAAAAAATCAACTTTTGAAGGTTTGATGTTGATCGCTGTAAATCAGAGTTTTAAAATTTATAAAAGAATGATCGAACTTGGAAACTAACTCTGACAACGATTGAGGCAAGTGCACCTATCGAACAGTAGTATAGTTTAGGCAAGACCGGATTATCGAACCCAAAGGAACTAAAAGTACCAATACTCACCGTCTTTTTATTATTTAGCCTTAATATAAAGTGATGGTTGTTAAACTAAAACTAATCTACTTACTAAGCTAAGATGCAAAGACAAAAACAATGAATTTGGGAAATAACTTTTGGAAAAACTCAGTTGACTCAAGCGATACCCTTAGGAAAAATCCACCTAGACTTCACTTGTTATCTAACCTTGAACCATATGATTTATTTACTTAGTTTGATCCGTGAGACTCCCTAACGTATATTAAACCCTCTCTCTCGAGGCGAATAACGTCTAACCCTAGGTTAATTAGTGGAACTCTCGTTAAACATAATAACCCCTAGAATAGCGATGAAATCGATCTGTGGACTCCCATATTAGGTTTCACCCTAATCCGGCAAAATCTCGTCACCCTATCTCTAGGCGTGCGATCAACTCCGCTTAATTATGTTGGATCTACTCTTAGCGAGGTCTATTCCTCCTCCACCTAAGCACATTAGATTTGGATTAAGTTCACACAATTAAGAACAAACTAAGTTATTATCATATAATTCAAAAATCAAATAACAAGATTCATCATAGGTTTCATCCCCTTCGGGTATCCGAAGGTTTAGTTCATAACAATAAAGGAAAACATCTCAAGAGAAAAGATAACACAAAACATAAGAAATCCCTAAAACCCCCTGAAGGAATTGAAGAGGAGATCCTCCGTTTTGAGTAGAATTTTGGCTTCTTAAGATGGATCAACTTGCTATCTTCGAGTGATTCCCACAAATCTGACCTTTTCGGTTTGGCTTTTTAGCCTAACTTTCCGCCCCCCTTTTAGCTGGTACCTAGGGTGTATTTATAGGCTTTTGAAACATGTTTCTTTCTCACTAAGTATCATTTCCCGAATGGAATTTCTCTTCTCCACGGCAGAGGCACGGCCATGGCACACGCTCGTGTAAATCGTGGCCAGGCCGTGTTCAAAACTGTTGAATGAGGCACGTTCGTGTAAGTCGTGGTAAGGCTGTGTTCTAGTAGGAATGGTGGCACAGCCATGTGGCTTGAAGTCCAGGCCGTGCTAATTTCGTGGCGTGGCCCAACTTGGTCCGTTTTAAGCCCGTTTCTCGTTCTTTTAACATCGGGTGCTTTCACGAGTATAAGACATGAAAAGAAAGGATTAAGAGCACCTTTTACACAAATCGTATTTAAATCATCCAAAAGCATACTAAATGTGGGCTTAGAATATGTTAATTTTACGGTTTATCAAATACCCCCACACTTAAGCTTTTGCTTGTCCTCAAGCAAAATTCTCAACTTACAATTAAAACGAACTTCCTGTAATTCATAATTTCTATTGATAGTGTCTCATCATAATTCATAGATAATTTATACATGGATAATTCAATTCAAAGTGTCCTAAAAATTCAAACAGTATAAGTCATAGATTCTGTAGCACAAAACATAGGTGTTTCCCTTCATCTAAATAATTACCTCTGATTCGGAATCGACAAGGATTGACATCCTCACAAAAGATTCGCTCAAATCACTCAAAGTGTTTAAGGTTCAAAATTTAGGCGCTCAAAAGTCAAACATGAAGAGTTAATCCCATAGGCTTGCATGAAAATCAAATCTCCACCAACTTTGAATATGAGATGAAACACAAATCAAAAGGTCTTTGTTAGGGTTTAAACGGGGCTAGGGTTAAGGTGTGGAGTAAGGCTGAATTAGAGGGTTAGAATCGAGATTGAATCAACAAATTACCTAACTAAGAACTAACGAACTAATAATAATTACTGCATCAATTGAAAACTAATAATGCTAACACTACGAGCTTCTTCTTTGATATCTGGGATTCAAGCGTATAAGCTCATTTAATCACAACTAATAATGAATAATGAATATACTTTTGATTTTTTTTTAAGAACAAACTAAAAATACATAACTGAAATAGAAAACATAGTTAGGCTATTAATCAAATCAAATCTCGATATAAGGGTAGTCAAAAGGAGTGGTGATAACAAAAATAAAGGGGTTCTGGGTTAATATCAGTGGGTGAGTCAAAATAGGGTTGTTAGGATTAAAAGGGGTTCACTAGGGGTTAATTGTGAAGGTAGGCTTTTTATGGAGTAAGTGGGTTAGATCCTAGGTGCCTTTATCATCTCTGTGTTTCAAATCAAAAAATATGGTCTCGACATGTATAATTGATGCAAGTTCTAGAATAACAAATCAGTGTTGACATACTCATAATCAATAAAGTGAGCAAGAAAAAGAATATATGCTCTATAAGGCTCAAAAACTCACAAAAATTATGGGTATTTTGATGTTAACCTCGTAAATTCCAAACTTCAAGGTAATATTTAAACTCAGTTTGACAACCTAGCAAATTTTTAATTTCTGAAAAATAGACTTATCATGCTTGATTCTCTAGTATTCTTAGAATTTAATTATCAATGCACAATTATCAATGACTTAATCTGAAATATATCAATAAAAATCATAAATCATCAGAAATTTCATCCTAATTAGTAATATGAGTAATTTACTTTCAAACAAGACTAAATTCAGGGTTTTTGTTAGGTATCTTCTTAGGTTGTTCACCCCCCACACTTAAGATGTACATTGCCCTCAATGTACAAAAATATATAATGACAATTAATATGTAAAATCAAAAGAGAGGGGAGAGAGTGACACTCCCTGAATTAGATGGATGATTCCTTGAAAGAAGATTGTGTCTTTGGTGGTGGTGATGGCCCGTCTGAATGACGAACCTGCGCTAGATGAAGAAATTGGGACGCTCGTAGAGAATTAGCCAGGGATCATTAAGACATAATTAAAGTAAACTAAATATAAAATTAAGGACAAGGAAGATAAAGAGAATGAGACTAAGAAGAAAACTAAAATCAAAAGAAAAGATGGATGGACCGTAGAGTCCTTATTATTGGGTGTGATTTCTAAGGCTGAGGTTATGGTGGTGGTGGTGGCGTGATTCCCAAGCAGCCTTTAGAACCTAAAATTAAGAAAACAAGATAAAATAAACTAAATTAAGTAGAAGAGAAGTAAAGATAAGGAAAATAAAGGAGAAGAGAAAAATAAAAGAACAGATAATTGGTCTCAAAGACCCTTGGCTTGTTGTTTGGATGAAGCTGCCGGCATGAACTCATGTGAACCGGTCTCCTCTGAGGAGATTGGCCTCTTACGCTTCTTTGCTATTGATATGATTTTGTTGTGGCTCAAGAATCCAACGATTTCTTAGGAAAAAGGAAAAAGGAAGAGGGAGAAGAGAAAGAGAGAAAGAAAGAAAACGAAGAAGAAAGAAAGAAAGTGAGTTAAGAAGAGGAAGGAGAGGGGTATGGTGTTTAAATAAAATTTTAGGTCTGGCGGTTTCCCACGCCCTTGGGTTAACGGTGTGTCGATTCACACGGCCGCCTCGCACGGCCGTGCTCTAGGGCGTGTTGGTTCCCCATGCTCGTGTCTAGCCTGTGTTCGACAAGTCAGTATATTAGCATGGTTAGATGCACGGGCGTGTTCACCCGTGGTTAACAAGTCAGTAGCCTCACACGGCCGTCAAGCACGGCCGTGTCACTTTGTAGGCGCCCGTGGGAGAGTGGTTGAGTCCGTGATTGCCAGAAATTAGTTCATTCTGACTTGTACCGCCCTGCCATGTTAGTACCAAGATTCTTGAGGTACACACGGCCACGGCCACGGCCGTGTGCAAGGCCGTGTGTCCTGGAATTCTGCACCCCTTGTTAGTTTATAACTACGTATTCAGAGAGATAAGAAGAAAAGAAAAATAAATTCAAAGCAAAATGTGAGAATAAATTATGTTAGTGCTCGGGTTGCCTCCCGAGAAGCGCTCGTTTATAGTCTTAAGCTAGACTCTCTTCTCGTTAGCATCTTCAGGGTGGTTTGAGGAGTTGGAAGTCCTTCCTCATGTTATTATCTGTATCCTCGTGAAAAAATTTAAGTCGAGATGCGTTTATAGTAAAAGTACCAAAAATAGGATTACTTACCTCGACTGTTTCATATGGGAAAACACTGGTTACCCTAAAAGGTATTTTTTTGTTTGTGTTAGGGTCCGGAGGAGATATTCGAGGGTCTGCTTTGAGTATCAGTACCTTGTCCCCTATTTTGAAGTGGTTTGTTGTTCCTATAAGCTCTTCTGGGGACTCTTTCAATTTTTCCTTGTGTGGTTCTGGCTCTTCGTCGTGTATCCCTAATTTCTCCTTAAAGTGTGTCTTCCAATCGTCTAGATCATCGATCTGAATTCCTCGACCTTTACGAATTATTTCCTTATTGTGGTTGGGGTCAGGATCGAGTTCAGTTGTATTCTTTGGTGGTGTTTCCTGAAAAGAAGGGTTAACCGAATGGTTATTAGGGAAATTTACGTTCTCACCTTGATTACTCGATATTCTAGCCGAATCGAGAGCCTTGATGGTGACAGTCTCATTACCTACACGAAGTATGAGTTCTCCTGCATCAACATCAATTTTAGTCCTGGCGCTTGCTAAAAGGGTCTTCCTAAAATTAGGGGATCGAATTATCCTCATCTATGTCTAAGACAACAAAGTCTCTTTGGGAAAACGAATCATCAATTTTTACAAGAACATCTTCGGTAATACCCTAGGAATTCTAACGCTTTTTATCACCTAATTGAATGCTCATCCTAGTTTGTTTCGTTTCCTAGACCTAATTGTTTAAACAATTTATAAGGCATGACATTTATGCTTGCCCCTAAATCAGCTAACGCCTCATCAACAGTTAGTCTACCAATTAAACATGGAATTGTAAAACTCCCTGGATCTTTTAGTTTCTGTGGTAGCTTATTTTGCAAGATTGCTGAGCACTTTGCGTTGAGTTCCACATGCAAATCTTCGTCTAGTTTCCGCTTGTTTGTTAGAAGCTTCTTTAAGAATTTCCTGGAATCAGGTATCTGCGAAAGAGCTTCGAGGAGTGGTAAGTTAATGTGTAATTTCTTTAAAAGTTTAAGAAACTTACCGAACTGTTCCTCTATGTCGTCTCCTTTCAATGCTTAGGGATAGGGTATGCGAGGTTGGTATGCTTTGATTATCGGTTTTGGCTTTTCTTGGGTTACCTCAGCTTTACCTTTTTCACCCTCGTTTTGTGTTGGACTGGGGTTGTCTACTTCTTCGCTTTCTTGAGCTGTTATGGCTTGGATTTTCTCCTTTGGATTGATTTCAGTATTACTCGGTAGACGCCCTTGTGGTCGTTCAGATAATAGCTTTGCAATTTCTCCGAATGACTGGGTAATTTCCCCGATTGCCTTTGTAAGTCCTCCAACTTGGTTCTCGATCTTTTTGATCGATGTTTGTTGGGTGTCGAGTGTTACCTCGTTCTTTTGGAGATCGACTTCTATGGATGCTATGAATTTGTTCAACGTCTCTTCAAGATTCGGCTTCTTTTCTTGTGGATAAGGTTGATTTTGGAAATTTTGAGGAGGTTGTTGTCTTTGATTTCCTTGATTTCCTTGTCCTCCCCACGAAAAATTTGGGTGGTTCCTCCAACCTAGATTATAATTATTACTATATGGGTTATTATTAAATCTGAAATTGTTACCTATATAGTTCATCTGTTCGCTCTCTGTGCCTGGTTGGTAGGGTGGGTACTCAGAATTCGCCATAGTTCCACTTGCGTCGCACTGCATTACTGGATTTACCTACGAAGAACACAAACTATCAATCTTCTTATTCATCAACTCTACCTGATTTGATAGCATGGTTACTGCGTCGAGGTTGTAAACTCCGGCTATTTTTGTTGGCCATGTTCTTGTAACTTGCCACTGATAGTTGTTCAGCGACATCTCTTCTATAAACTCGTAAGCTGCCTCAGGAGTTTTACTATTCAGGGTTCCACCGGTGGCTGAATCAATTAATTGCCTCGTTGAAGGATTCACACCGTTGTAAAAAGTTTGGACTTGGAGCCACAATGGTAATCCGTGGTGTGGGCATCTCCTCAAGAGATCTTTGTATCTCTCCCATGCGTCGTATAATGTCTCTAAATCCATCTGCACAAAAGAAGATATATCATCACGTAACTTGGCCGTTTTGGCCGGTGGGAAATATTTTAATAGAAATTTTTCGGTCATTTGTTCCCATGTAGAGATTGACCCTCGTGGCAATGAGTTTAACCACTGTTTAGCTTTATTTCTTAGTGAAAAGGGAAATAACCGAAGACGTATGGCATTATCAGAAACGCCATTTATTTTGAAGGTATCGCATAATTCTAAAAAGTTAGCTATATGAGTGTTTGGATCTTCATCCTGCAAACCATCAAATTGAACAAATTGTTGAATCATTTGAATAGTGTTAGGCTTTAATTCAAAATTATTAGCAGCTATAGCAGGCCTAACAATACTCAATTCTGCCCCTGTTAAATGTGGTTTAGCATAATCAAACATAGTACGAGGAGCATTATTTTCTCCCACATCTTGTGGTGGAGGATTATTTTCGTCCATCCCTTCAGTAGGATTGGATCTGTCTTCTCGCTCTCCTTCGTAATTTAGGGCTCGCCTAATTTCTCTGTGATTTTTACGAGCGGTAGCTTCAATATCACTGTCGTATTCTAAAGGTCCTCTCGAGTTCCTTCTAGTCATAAACTAGAGGTACCTGCTAGGAAAAGAAAGAAAGAAAATTTAGCAAATTTAAAATTAAAATTAAAATTAATAAATAAATTGCGAAAAATAAAAAAATAATGGCTAAAGTAATAAAAATAGAGTTTTCTTAATATTTTAGTTCTCCAAAACGCCCCAAATACTTGATCGTTTGTAAATCGAGTTTTAAAATTTATAAAAGAATGATCGAACACGAAACTAACTCGACAACGATTGAGGCAAGTGCACCTATCGAACAATGTAGTATAGTTTAGGCAAGACCGGATTATCGAACCCAAAGGAACTAAAAGTACCAATACTCACCGTCTTTTTATTATTTAGCCTTAATATAAAGTGATGGTTGTTAAACTAAAACTAATCTACTTACTAAGCTAAGATGCAAAGACAAAAACAATGAATTCGGGAAATAACTTTTGGAAAAACTCAGTTGACTCAAGCGATACCCTTAGGAAAAATCCACCTAGACTTCACTTGTTATCTAACCTTGAACCATATGATTTATTTACTTAGTTTGATCCGTGAGACTCCCTAACGTATATTAAACCCTCTCTCGAGGCGAATAATGTCTAACCCTAGGTTAATTAGTGGAACTCTCGTTAAACTTATAATAACCCCTAGAATAACAATGAAATCGATCTGTGGACTCCCATATTAGGTTTCACCCTAATCCGGTAAAATCTCGTCACCCTATCTCTAGGCGTGCGATCAACTCCGCTTAATTATGTTGGATCTACTCTTAGGCAGGGTCTATTCCTCCTCCACCTAAGCACATTAGATTTGGATTAAGTTCACACAATTAAGAACAAACTAAGTTATTATCATATAATTCAAAAATCAAATAACAAGATTCATCATAGGTTTCATCCCCTTTGGGTATCCAAAGGTTTAGTTCATAACAATAAAGGAAAACATCTCAAGAGAAAAGATAACACAAAACATAAGAAATCCCTAAAAACCCCTGAAGGAATTGGAGAGGAGATCCTCCATTTTGAGTAGAATTCCGGCTTCTTGAGATGGATCAACTGGCTATCTTCGAGTGATTCCCACAAATCTGACCTTTCCGGCTTGGCTTTTTAGCCTAGCTTTTCGCCCCCCTTTCAGCTGGTACCTAGGGTGTATTTATAAGCTTTTGAAACACGTTTCTTTCTCCCTAAGTATCCTTTCCCGAATGGAATTTCTTCTCTCATGTGAGAGCACACCGCACACACCGCAGTGTAAATCGTGGCCAAGCCGTGTTTGAAATTGTTGAATGAGGCACGGCCGTGTAAGTCGTGGTAAGGCCGTGTTCTAGTAGGAATGGTGGCACGGCCGTGTGGCTTGAAGTTCAGGCCGTGCTGATTTCATGGCTTGGCCCAACTTGGTCTGTTTTAAGCCTGTTTCTCATTCTTTTCATCATCGGGTGCTTTCCTGAGTATAAGACATGAAAAGAAAGGATTAAGAGCACCTTTTTACACAAATTAGGGCTTAAATCATCCAAAAGCATACTAAATGTGGGCTTAAAATATGTTACTTTTACGGTTTATCAGATGTCTATTTTTTGTATCTGATTTGTATTGATTTTCGTGTGTCCCAAAAAATACATTCATTTTCTTCGATTTTTATAGCCGAAATCGTAAATGAAAAAATACAAAAAATACAACATTTTTTTGTTATTCTTTCTTTGTTGTCTATCTGTCCCTTTTTTGCAGGTATGGAGCGAACGTGGTGGTGTACGAAGGCATGCAGCGCTGGAGGCTGTACGGCTCAAGAGGCTAGCTAGGGTTTTCATTTTTGTTTTTGTGTTGGGCTTAGACATTGGGTTAGGATTTTGTTAATGAGTTTGACTGATTAGGTTTAAGGTTTGAAATTTGGGCCATTCGGGATTTTGGGCCTGATATGTAAAAAAAACTTGGACTGTTAATTTTTATTTTTTTATTTGGTTTTTCTTGGGCCCTGGGCAAAATTTGGGCTTTCCAGCTGCCCCTCTTTACTTGTTGTCGTGTAACGAGAACGAAGCAAAAACTTTTAAGAAGGACCAAATTTGCCCGGTTTTCGAATCTCGACTTCTTTAATGCTTCTTTTCTTCAAGTGGCCTCCTTCCATCCTACCGCATTTTCAAGGGTATAGGAATTGATGCTTCGACCCGCTCGAATGTGATTTCAGGGAGAAGAGATTTGTAGCTTCGATCTACTCCGCTGGAACTTCAAGGAGATAAGAATTGTTAATTTTAACTTGCTCCACTGCAACTTCAGGGAGATAAGGTCTGGTAGCTTCAATCTGCTCCACTGCAACTTTAGGAAGATAAGATCCGTCGTAATCTGTAGCTTTAATCTTTTCCACTGCAACGCCAGGGAAATAAGATTCACTGTCTTCAGTCTGCTCCGCTGCAACTTTAGGGAGATAAGGCTGGTGGCTTCAATTTACTCCACTGCAACTTTAGGAAGATAAGATATGCCATAATCTGTAGCTTTAATCTATTCCACTGCAACGCCAGAGAAATAAGATTCGCTGTCTTCAATCTGCTCCGTTGCAACTTCAGGGAGATAAGGCTGGTGGCTTCAATCTGCTCCACTGTAACTTCAGGAAGATAAGATCCGCCATAATCTGTAGCTTTAATCTGTTCCACTACAACGCCAGGGAATTAAGATTCGCTGTCTTCAGTCTGCTTCGCTGCAACTTCAGGGAGATAAGGCTGGTGGCTTCAATTTACTCCACTGCAACTTCAGGAAGATAAGATCTACCGTAATCTGTAGCTTTAATCTGTTCCACTACAACGCCAGGGAAATAAGATTCGCTGTCTTTAGTCTGCTCCGCTGCAACTTTAGGGAGATAAGGCTGGTGGCTTCAATCTGCTCCACTGCAACTTCAGGAAGATAAGATTCGCCATCTTTGATCTACTCCACTACAACTTCAAGGAGATAAGATCTACAACTTCAATCTGCTCCACTGCTACTTCAGGGAGATGAGATTTGTGGATTCACCGATCTTGCTACACCGTCTTCTGGGGGACCCGACGTGTAGAATCAATTTTATGGACCTATGCTTATGCGTAATGATTAGGATGCAATGATCAGAATGAATCGAATGCTCCTACCTAGATGTGTAATGGATGATATTTGCATGAATGCAGAATGTCATGAGAATGATCCATTTTTTAATGTTTGGGTTGTCATTGCTCGCTGTTCTTCAAGGTTGTATCACTGACGTAATATCCTGTCTTCTTGTTCAACTAATATTTTTGACAGAAAATTCGAAGAAACAGTCACTATTTAGAGTATCTTTCTCAAATATTTCCAACCCTTAGGCTTGGTGAGTTTTAAATAATAGTCTTGTTTCAGGTTCTCGTACTATTTAGAAGTTCCCAGAGTAATATGCAAAACTCCTTTTGTGAAAGTATTATTAGTCCATTAATCATTATTTTAGTGCAAAATGCTTGAAAATGATCATAATGATGGACAAAACTGAAATTTATCAGGAGTAAAATCTAAAAAGAATGGGTTAATTAAAGAAAGCAAACATTGCTGGAATACAAAATAGTGAGAGGAAAAAATAGGTGCCCCAGATATCGCAGCATGAGCTTCTCTGCACGAACTTCTTGAGGACCATTTTGAGCTCAACATGTGTTTAGGAGATCAATAGTACTCTGTTGATGCCCTAAGACATAACGTCTCTCCTTCTTATTAATTCAGGTATAGCAAGATCACTGCATGCCCCATCATTAATCACAATTTGAGCCGCCCTTTTCGGGTTTTCGACTCAAAACCCCTTTGGTCTCAAGGCGCCCTTTGCGGATTTTCACCTTGGCCTCTCCGTTATTTTTTTAATCTCAAAGCGCCCTTTGCGGGTTTTCACTTTGGCCTCTTTTCCCCCTTAAGTATAGTACTTCTTGACTGAATCTGAATTTATAGGATTGGGCAAGTTTTTTCCATCCATTTCGGTCAAAATCAGTGCTCCTCCGGAGAAAGCCTTTTTTACCACATAAGGTCCTTCCCAGTTTGGCATCCATTTCCCTCTAAAATCCTTTTGCATGGGGAGTATCTTTTTCAATACCAGGTCCCCCTCGTGAAATTCTCTTAGGCGAACCTTTTTGTCATAAGCTCGCATCATTCGTTTTTGGTACATTTGACCCTGACGAATAGCTCTTAGCCTCTTTTCCTCAATTAAATTCAACAGATCATATCGGGACTGGATCCATTCTGCTTCATCTAACTTTAGCTCTGAAAAAACTCGAAGGGAAGGTATCTCTACTTCAATGGGTAAAACCACCTCCATTCCATAAACCAATGAGAAAGGCGTTACCCCGGTGGAAGTTCTGATAGACGTTCGATAAGCATAGAGAGCAAATGGTAACTTCTCGTGCCAATATTTATAAGTTTCAGCCATTTTCCCCACGGTCTTCTTAATGTTTTTATTGGTTGCTTCCACTGCACTATTCAGTTTTGGACGATACGGTGATGAATTGTGGTGTCTGATTTTGAATTGACTGCAGACCTCCGCTATCGTGCTGTTGTTCAAGTTTAATGCATTTTCAGATATGATCCTCTCAAGCATTCCATATCGACATATGATTTCCTTTTTTAAGAATCTGCTAACCGCCGACTTAGTAACACTGGCATATGAAGCAGCCTCTACCCACTTGGTGAAATAGTCGATGACTACAAAGATGAATCTATGCCCATTTGAAGCTTTTGACGAGATCAGCCTGATGACATCCATGCCCCACATAGAGAAAGGCCATGGGGAAGTCATAACATGCAAAGGCGAAGGAGGTACATGAATTTTATCTCCATAAATTTGGCATTTGTGACATCTCTTAGCATAATTGATGCAGTCTCCCTCCATGGTAGACCAATAGTACCCGAATCTAATAATTTGTCTAGCCATTGTGAAACCATTAGCATGTGTTCCACAAACACCCTCGTGGACTTCTTCCAGGATTTTCTTAGCTTCAACAACATCCACACATCTCAATAGTACCTGATCCTTTCTTCTTTTGTACAGGATCTCCCCGTCTAAGACATAGTCATAGGCTAGTCTTCTCAACGTCCTTTTATCATTCTCGGTTGCCTGATCAGGGTATTCATGATTTCTCACGTATCGTAATATATTGTGGTACCAGGGGTGATCATCTCTTTCTTCTTCCTCCACATTGTAACAATGAGCTGGGATCTCGTAAATACTCATTTGAATGGGTTTTACATCCTCTTGTTTGCTCACTTTGATCATGGAAGCCAAAGTAGCCAAAGCATCTGCCATCTAGTTTTCATCTCGCGGGAGATAATTGAAAGTAATATCATCAAACTCCCCAATTAACCCCAGAACTATCATTCGATAATTGATCAATTTTGGGTCTCTCGTCTCCCATTCACCTTTCAGTTGGTAGATCACGGTCAGAAATCTCCATATACTTCCAGTAGCTCTAATTTTATGCGTTCTATGGCTGCACGGGTCCCATGATACATACTTCATACTCTGCCATATCATTTGTACAATCAAAATCCATTTTACATGTGAATGGATAATGATCTCCATTTGGGGATACCAAGACTGCCCCAATTCCATTACCTATAGCATTTGATGCTCCATCGAAGTTCAATTTCCAAAGGTGATCTTTTGTAGCGTCTTCTTCGGTAGCTGCCACATACATTAGTTCTTCATTGGGGAAGTCAAAGTTCAGAGGCTCATAATCTTCTAGAGCTCTGCTGGCCAGAAAATCTGCTACTGCACTTCCTTTCACGGCTTTTTGGCTCACATAAATATGTCAAATTCAGAGAGCAGAATTTTCCATCTAGCCATCCTTCCATTCAAAGAAGTTGACTCCATCATATATTTTAGAGGGTCCAACTTCGAGATTAGTCAGTTCGTATGGTACAGCACTTATTGTCTCAACCTCCAAGTTGTCCAAATCAAGGCACAACACAATTTCTCAATTGGCAAATATCTCATTTCACACTCAGTGAATTTCTTACTGAGGTAGTATATCGCCTTTTCTCTTCTTCCCGAATCATCGTGTTAACCCATCACACATCCCATAGAGTTATTAAACACTGTCAAATACAGTATTAATGGCCTATCTGGGCATAGAGGTGACAATACCGGAGGACCTGACAAGTACTACTTAACCTTATCAAAAGCTTTCTGGCATTCATCATCCCACACGCCTGGATTGTGTTTCTTAAGAAGACAAAATATGGGATCACATTTCTCAGTTAATTGTGAAATGAACCGAGTAATGTAATTTAGCCTTCCAAGGAAACCTCAAACTTCTTTTTGAGTGTGCGGCGGAGGCAATTCTTGTATAGCCCGGACCTTGTCTGAGTCAATCTCAATTCCCCTCTCGCTGACTATGAAACCCAACAATTTTCCCGATCTAGCTCTAAAAGTACATTTTGTTAGATTGAGCTTTAATTGAAATTTCCTCAGTCTCAAGAATAACTTCCTCAAAACTTGGATATGTTCCATTTCTGTTCGGGACTTTGCAATCATATCATCGACATAAACGTCGATTTCTTTGTTTATCATATCATGGAACAAGGTCACCATAGCTCTTTGATATGTCGCTCCTGCATTTTTTAGCCCAAATGCCATCACCTTATAACAAAATGTACCCCACAAGGTTATGAAGGTAGTATTTTCCATGTCTTCTTCATCTGATTGTATCCCGAGAAGCCATCCATGAAGGAAAATAGCGAATAGCCTGTCGTATTGTCTACTAGAGTATCAATGTGAGGTAATGGGAAATTATCTTTTGGGCTGGCCTTATTTAAGTTTCTATAATCTACACACATTCGCACCTTCCCATCTTTCTTAGGGACAGGCACAATGTTGGCTACCCATTCTGAGTATTTGACCTCATGCAAGAATCCAGCATCAAACTGCTTTTTGACTTCCTCTTTTATTTTTAGCACAATGTCAGGCCTCATTCTCTGGAGCTTCTGCTGTACCGGCCTGCAATCCTCTTTTATGGGGAGGTGGTGTACAACAATGTCAGTGCTTAACCCGGGCATATATTGGTATGACCACGCGAAGACATATTTGAATTCTTGAAGTAGCTCTACGAGGTCTCGCTTCGTTTCTTCGGTTATGCACGTTCCAATTTTCACTACCTTTCCTTCTTCAAAGGTCACAATCTTTATTGTCTTTTTATGAGGAAGAATTTGTTTTTCCTCTTGTTTTACCATTCTTAACAAGTCTGGAGATAAGCCACAGTCTATGTCATTTTCAAAGTTCTGGGATCCCTCTAAACACATGTCTTGCTCAAAAGGAGGTTCTGATTCCTTAGTAGCGTTACTCATGTCGTTGATATCTGAGAACCTGTTGTAGGTACAAAGGAATATACAAAGAACAATTGAATTTAAGAATAATTATTTGTATGGTATGATTATGAAAGAATGATTTGGAAAAAGGTCCAAGGCATGAAAGAATCTAACATAAATACTTGTATAGAAAGAATGAAAGAATCTAAAATAATGAAAGAATATTTACTCAAAATGATATCAAATATGTATTTCATAATGATGTTTGGACATAAGCCTATTTCACAAAGGAATTCTTATTGCTTCTAGGCTTAAAGCAACAAGCGTGTTTTGAACATTACTCGAGTAAGCTCTAAAACTACAGAATTTCTTCTGCAGGTCCAATTGTTCAGAACACTCCCAGGTTCATAAGGGCGGATATCTGACAAGGTCCCTCCTTCAGTTGTTTCTTCACATATGGCATTGATGTGAACATTTCCCAACATTTCTTCAACACTTTCTTTCCTTGGCGTCCTTCGCTCGGGATGAATAATCCCTTCCGATATGAAAGTTTTGGATATGTGGGGGAATATCATTGGTTCCCATTTGATTTTTTCCCCACTCATGCGTGCCCTTCTTCTTTCTTGCCTCTTTTCCAGTTCCTTCCTTTTTTATCTCGTATCTGACCTGTACCTTAAGCCAAAGCGGTCATGCTTGCCCTTCAGCATTGGAGCCTCAACTCTTCCCTGAAGATGTCTCCCTAGTCCTTTTCCGGGTAAGGCTCCCTTTCCTACCATCAGTTGTAATCCCATCCTGGTAGCCTTGGATATTTTTTGCACTGGAATCCAGTTCCCCTCAATAATGAATGTTGCATTCACAAACTCCAAAGACCGGAAAGAACATTCAATTGCCTCATCATTTACCTCCAAGTACGGTGCATCACTGGTTACGGCTACGATAATATCTTATTCGGCATTTATCGTCACTAGCCGACCTTCTGTACTAGCTTTAACTTCTGATGTAGCGACGAAGGCACGACTCCTGCCGAATGTATCCAAGGTCTTCCTAATAAACAATTGTAGGAGGGCTTGATATCCATTACTAGGAAGTCCACCTCATAGGTAGTTGGGCCAATCAACAGAGGTATTTCGATTCTTCCCATGACCCCTCTTTCTGTGCCATCAAACGCCCTCACTATATTCTAGCATACCTTCATGTGTGAGCTATCCACAGGCAACCTATTAAGTGTGGATAGGGGCAATACATTCAGTGCCGATCCATTGTCGATCAGAACCCCTGTCAATATGTACCCTTTGCACCGGGTAGTAATGTGTAGAGCTTTAGTGGATCCCGTACCCCCTGGTGGTATTTCATCATCGTTGAAAAAGATGAAGTTATCGGCACTTATGTTATTAACCAGCCGATCCAGTTTATTAACAGAGATGTTATTGGCCACGTACGTCTCATTCAGCACTTTCATTAATGCACTTCGGTGTACCTCCGAACTCAAGAGTAAAGCTAGTATAGATATGCGAGCTGGTTGTTTATGAAACTGTTCCACAACACTATACTCGCTGTGCTTCAAAAACTTCAGGAATTCCTTAACTTCCTCCTCTTTTATTGGCTCATTAACAAGCAGCTCAGGTCTGACTGCTTTTTCCTTCTTTTGCTCCACCATTAGGGTCTTTCCTTTTACGGATTCTGCTCGGGCATTTATCAAATCGTAACGCCTTCCACCACGCGTATGAGAACCTACATCTTGATCCTCTTTTGAAGCACTGGCTGAGTTTTCCTTTCCCGGGATTGTCACGTTGCAATCATAATTCCAGGAGACCCTTTTGCTATCCTGATAAGAGAGGACCGCCGGTTTTTGAATTATGATCTTTGGTGTCATCTATACTCAGGCTTCATTATTTTTAGGTCGCGAAATGATGACCACAGGATGGTTGACTTTTGGGACCTTCATTGTTGATTCTAATGCACATATGCTTCCTTCTTGTTTAACTTCTTCGCAGAACTCTATCTCTTTATTGTCCATCAGACCTTGCACCAAGGCTCTGAATTCTACGCATTCTTGTATCTTGTGCACCTCTTCATGATGGAACTTACAGTAGTTCCTCGTATTTCCACAACTCCCTTCAGGATCCGAAATGCTCAACCCCCTTTTTACCATCTCCATCCAGACCCATCTCGAAAGATTTTTTACTTCTGCAATATCGGTATTGATTCTTCTCCCCACCTTTTCATCTATCGCATTTAACCCATTATCAGTGTGATTGGGTAGCGGATTTTCAGCACTAGGTGCATCATCAAATTTCACTATGCCCATTTTAATAAGTCTTTCAACTACTTTCTTAAAGACAGTGCAGTTTTCTATTGAATGCCTTAAAATTCCTGCATGGTAGTCACATTGAGCGTTTGCATCATACCATTTGGGGTATGGAGGCTGTAATGGTTTTAGGTAAAAAGGAGATACCATGTGTGCGTCAAATAAGCTTTGATACAACTCCCTATATGTCATTGGGATTGGTGTAAATTGGAGCTTCTTAGTGTTTTGCTTTGTGCTGGACTCTTGCCTTGATAAACCTTGTTGACCGGTAGCCATCGTTCTTGGCTGATTTACCGTAACCGATTTTGAGTAACCCTTGTTATATGTACTCGTGTTGTTCACCTCATTTTCCTTTTTTCTCGAGGTTAAACTTTTGTTACTCTCTCCTGCATCTATCTTTCCACTCCTTATCGCATTCTCAATCATTTCGCCGATCATCACTATGTCTAAAAAACTTTTTGTAGCACTTCCTATCAAGTGAGTGATGAGCGAGGCTTTTAGGGTGTTGATAAAGAGCATCGTATTTTCTTTTTCTAGGAGCGACGGCTAAACTTGTATGGCAATTTCCCTCCATCTCTGTGCATATTGCCTGAAACTCTCACTCGGTTTCTTCTCCATGTTTTGTAAAGTAATTCTATCAAGAGTCATATCATTTACATGACTATCTTGTTTCATGAATGCTTGAGCTAAGTCCTCCAGAACCAATCCTAGTAATGCACTCAATTGGTTGTACCATTTGGATGCTGCTCCCACCAGACTGTCTTGGAAGTAATGTATTAGTAGTTGATCGTTGTTAACATACCCGATCATCCGTCTGTAAAACATGGTGATGCGAGCTTCGGGGCAACTGGTCCCATTATACTTTTTGAATTTTGGCATTTTGAACTTGTAGGGAAGCACTAGATCTGGGACCAAACTCAGATCCTTAGCATCGATTCCATGCTAACTATCAGTGTTTTCCATTGCCTTGAACTTTTCCTCCAGCCATTTACATCGGTCCTCTAACTACTTTGGCAATTCTGTCCTTGCCCTTTCCTTTTTTGCCACTTCATCAAGGTCAAGGATAACAGGATTAGTTGGGTTATCCCCTGGGTTAGAACATGATCCAAAGAAAGTTCATCGATGCAAACACCATCCTGAAATTGTTGAGGCTTAATCGTGACGAATGTTCTTCGAGGGTACACCTCAGGTTGTGTCTGTGTATTTGTTGGAGTAAAACCTGGAGGATAGAGAGGTTCCTCATTATCTTCTCCAGCATTAACCATGGGGCCCTTTCCTTTATCCATTCCTCCAGTCAGCAGTTGGGTCAACTGAGTCATCATATTTCTTTGGGACTCTAACATTCGGTCCATAATGTCTTGCTGGATTTTAGCCAGTTGCTCTTGCATTTGCAATTGTAGTTGATCTTGCATCTCTTTTTGGAGTTGTTCAAGTCTTTCCAATCTTTGATCCATGTCTTTTTTCTTTGCTCGGGTACCGTAATGATGTTTGGTTGGTAAGTTTTTGTTGATTTCCAGATTAACTCTGAAATGATTTTAACCAATTAGGGTCTTTCCATGAAATTTAAATGCATATGATGTGATGCAATGCGAATGCATGAGATGAATGCAAAAAGGCATCGATTCTAATTCAATTTCATTTAGAAAACTTTACTAGAAAACAAAATTCTTTACATAAAATGGATTACAAATATGGCTTTGCCCTAATGCTCAAAGTTTTAACTTTCCTAAGCAACGAAGCTAACTCTTGACCTCAATCTGATTCTAGCTCATACTTCACGCTTAGCATGTCAGCCTGGATTGCCAAGGTCTGTAAATGATCGGCTACCTCCCGAATCTGAGCCACGGCCTTGCCCATAATGTAATCTTTGTTCCTAACTTGATTCTGAGAATGGTGAAGCTGTTTCTTCCAACGTTCCTCACTTACCTCAAGAAGCTCTACCCGGAGCTCACAGTTTTGTAATGCAGACTCTAGTTCTTCTATTTTTCCTTTCATTTCTTCAAACTTTTTCAAACTTGCCCTCAACTCAACCGCAGAATTACGATTTCTATACTGATGAAGTAATTTTTCAAGTTCTGCCACTCTAGCCTTTAATTCTCTTTTGTCATTTTGGGTTTCTAACAAACTCCTTTCTAGGGCCTCTTTCTGTGCCTGAACCTCTTGGAATTTTCTCTCCCACCGATCAGCTTTGGTTCTTTCTTCTTGGATCTCTTATTGCCATTGCTTTGACATTTTTCCCAATCCGACAGTTCTCATCGATAGACGTAATTTCTTGTAATCCGTCTTCAAACTATCCAAGTCTTTCTCGGCTTTATTCTTCCCTTTCCTTAATTTCTCGGCCTCTAGCTTTTGAACATCAGCATCTAACCTTAAATGCATCTTCTCTTCCTCTAATTGTTCTATCCTCTTTTCAAGCTCCAAATTCCTCCTGTCGAAGTCTTGTTTTATGATTTCTAGTTCTAACGGGATCACTTGTAAGTACTCTTCCATCGATCAAACGCCTTCTAAATTTGGTTCGGGGATATTATCATTAAATCTTTTACCCCACCATCCACTGTACTTGGGAGTCGTCATTGAACCTATGGCCAGCCTTTTCATTTGACGAGTCTGATTCCAAGCGTTAGAAATCTCCTTTACCCTTTTCTTGTAGTTATCTCCTCTGTAGGAAAACTCACATTGAGCTAGCCCATGCGTTTCCGGTATGAACTGTCTTGATCTGTATTGCCTCAATATGAGCAAAGGAGCATACCCAACGGCTCCCCAAATCCCAAGCAAAGGGACACAGTCAAAACTCCCACATCGGTAAAAAATTTCGTCGGGAATCAACCAATGAGCTCTCCACTCGACGTCTTCTTCCTGGAGATTTTGGAGGAGTGCTATCCAATTTTCCTCTGATATGTCATCCCTTCTTGGCGTGGCCACTATCTCCTTTAATGGAGAGTAATTCTCGGAGAAAACCCGATAAGAAACCTTATCCACCTTCCAGAAATGACTGTGGAACCAAGCTAACAACAATTGTGCGCACCCTATAAATCTTCCCTCACTGGACCTCCTACATGCATTCAAAGATCTAAATGTCTCGGCCAAGATTGCAGGAACAGGTGTGACCCCTTTATCAAGTCGATCAAAGAGATCCGAGACCGTCTCATCTACATACCTTAATGCCCTAGGGAAGATCATTAGTCCGTAGATGCTCAAAGCAAACACATCGACTCTCTTTTTTGTATCAGGATGCGCTAGAATCAAATCTCTCAAATTCTTCCATGGGATGCACTTACACTCACCTTTTTGCTTGATTCTGGCTGTAATCCACTGCTCGCTCATTCCTGTAATGTTCATCAATTTCTTCCAAAAGGTCAGGACATAAGCGGCTCTAGAATAAGCTTTATCAACTTGAACCTTTGGACAACGCAGTAGGGCTGTATATTCTTCCACAGTGGGCACTAAATCGACCCTCCTAAAGGTAAAGCAACTGTATGCAGGGTTCCAATACTGAGCGAGGGCCCAGAATAAATGCTCGTCTACCTTGACGTTGAGTAGATACAGCAAATCCCCATAATTACAGTAGAACAACTGCTTGGTCTCATCGTTCCACTGATCCCATATCTCTTTTAATTCCTGAAGGTTATTTTGCGTCACGCTGATACGGGTGTAGTCCCATAATTCTGACGTGTACCCATCGGCTAGACTATCCCCTTTCTCTAATTGCGTTTTCTCTGACCACATACAAACAGCCGCGTTATCTTCCACTTTATCAAGAAATTCGTTCTCCATGACAAGCTCTCTAATTTAGTAATCGAACGCAAATCAACACTATTTAAAATATGAAATGACATGCAAACATAGCAAAAACACAATAAGTCAGTACAATATACAAAAACAAAACTCAAAGCAAATGAAAGAGAATCAAGCACCTATCTGGGTAACCGCTAGGGTTTCTCGCAGTACTATCTAGGGTGGGCTCCTAGGGTCTTCTACATGCGGTTTGGTTCTAAAGTTGAGGTACCCGAACTAGCATATTCCTCAATCCTCACCCATTATAAGCTCATACGGACTGAGTTCAGTTCAGGGGAATACATTTCCCTATGGCTCCACGGAGATGAAAATCTCACGAAGACATAGGTACGGATGTATTCCGAAAGTGATCCACTATCCTGCACGGAGGTGAAAACCTCACGAAGGAGTAGCTTCTCACTTCCACTTAAAAGAGGTAAGACTAAACGGTCCTTATGCAATATGGTGCGAAAATATTCTACGAGACTCAAACCACAGCAATCATATGAAATAACACAAACAAATGCAATAAAAGGATCGTAATTTTTCAAGTCAGATTTTCAATTTTCGACAACAAGACAGAAAATAATCAATTTTACGGCTTGACTCTCTTATTGTCCCAGTGGAGTCGCCAAGCTGTCGAAACCATTTTTTTTAAAAACACGGTCAACTTTAAAAACGAAAATGGAGTCGCCACCAATCTTTTTTCGAGGTGTGATCGGATCACATTGAGATTGATCATTAAAATATTTTGATTTATTAAAATAATGATTTTGGCCTACAAAATTCGAGAAAACGGGTTCGGGAGTCGGTTACGTACGAGGAAGGATTAGCACCCTCGTAACGCCCAAAATTGGTACCAAATTGATTAATTTATGTCTTAATGTCGAAAACTTGAAAAGATTTTAAAATACGATCCTCTTTATTTAAAAGAAAACTTGAATAAATTAAATAGGATGCTAAGACCCTCTTATTTCGAAGAAGTAAAATGTCACGCCCAGTGAGTTAGGATACGACATTTCAAATCCTCGAAACTAAGCTTGTCTTTTGACTTTTAAAACTCATGCATTTAAGTTTAAGAAGGATATTCGGTTACTTGGGTCAAATGAAAAATCGGAACCCAGTAAGTTAGGGCACAATTTCTCAAAATTCCAAATACAGAATATTGCCTTTATTTTTAGAAACCCTTACCTCGAGATAACAAAATGTCACATCCAGTGAGTTAGGACACAACATTTTTGAATTCCCGAGAATAATTAGAAAATTATGCTTAAAAAACATTTGTTTATTCGGATTTATCGAGAAAATCGAGACCCCGTAAGTTAGGGAACGACTTTTCGAATCTCGAATTCAAATACGAAATATAGCTTATTGTTAAACATTTTTACATATTTGGATAATAGTTAATGTAATGTTCAATAGTAACATACGATAGATGACAAAGTATTATAATAATAATGATGTAATTACAAGGATGAATTCAACATTAGTAAACAAATCACGATGAACAAATAAAGCAATGAAGCGGAAATGCATGATATAAAAATGGACTAACATAATATAAAAATGTTTAAACATGAGTGAAATAACGAAACCATACATAAAAAGGAACAGATTATAAACAAATGGGTAAATAAGTGAATTTTAGTAATAAGAACATACACGAACCAACAAATATTTTTAAAGAAAACATTAACTTTACAAACTAACATATATATGTATAAAGCATAGAATAATCAATGAATGAGTAAGTAAGTTAAATATACATAGTATTGAGCTTGAATCTTTCAAAGTAGAAATAATAAATAAATAATATAAACAGTTAAATAAATAAATAACGTAAAATGATAAGTGAATAGATAAATAAAACAAGTGAAATGTTAAATTTGAAATACAAAAGAAACGAATAGGGGCATAGTAAACAAATAAGTATATGATTAAATAAAATCTCTCATAAAAATTTAAATTAAATGGGCGAAGGACTAAGTTATAAATAAAATGAAATTAACAGTAAATTTTTTTATAATAGAATAACCACATAAGGACTAAAGTATGAGGCGTGAAATTCCATAGGGACCTATTAAGAAATTATTCCTTTCGCCCTCCGAACGTACCATTTCCAGGACCGAATGGTCAAGGGACCAAAATAAAAACAGAACGAAAGTTTATGGATAGATTTTAAAAGGAAGAAATAACGAAATAAGGACCGTTTTAAAAACTCTAAAAAATGCGGGAGGATTAAAATAGTAAATAGCCCATTTGGGCCATAGAAACACGCGGATCCCCACTAATCGGGTCGGGTCGGACGGGCCAAGGCTAAACGACGCCATTTTGGGTATTTGAGGCTTGCCTCAAAACGATGCCGTATGGGGGTACTATATAAGCCAAATTTTCATAAATAAAAAAAATCATTTTTCCCCACTTCTCAAAAAAAAAAAACTGAAACCCCACCCCAAAAAAACCTCTCAAGCCTTTCCCCTTGGCTAATCCGGTTGCGGACCATTAGTGGCGTGTGCGCTTGCTTGAGACCTCATTTTCTCTTTTTTTTCTGGTAGAACCCAAATTTAGTGTTTAAATGGTCCCAAAAGCCCTCTAAAGTCAAGAAAAGGCCACAAAACCTTTCGGTGCCCTACCCACTTCCGTCGAGACCATATATCGGACTCCCAAGGGTCCGTCGATCTTCCAGACTGGAGGGATAAACCACGAAAAAACAAGGTAAAAAGGCTCTACTTTTATTCGATTTGTTTTCTTAAAAAAAGAAAAAAATCACCTTTTGAAGGTTTGATGTCTGTTTTTTGTATCTAATTTGTATTGATTTTCGTGTGTCCCAAAAAATACATTCGTTTTCTTCGATTTTTATAGCCGAAATCGAAAATGAAAAAATAAAAAAATACAACGTTTTTTTTGTTATTCCTTCTTTGCTGTCTATTTGTCCCTTTTTTGCAGGTACGGAGCGAACGTGGCGGTGTACGGAGGCATGTGGCGCTGGAGGCTGTACGGCGCAAGAGGCTAGCTAGGGTTTTCATTTTTGTTTTTGTGTTGGGCTTAGGCATTGGGTTAGGGTTTTGTTAATGGGTTTGACTGATTAGGTTTAAGGTTTGAAATTTGGGCCATTCGGGATTTTGGGCCTGATATGTAAAAAAAACTTGGACTGTTAATTTTTATTTGTTTATTTGGTTTTGCTTGGGCCCTGGGAAAAATTTGGGCTTTACAGTAATAGTATGCTTTCTTTTAACTTTGGATATTGTGGCTACTTGTGGCAATATTTAAGCACTCACTGAGCTTGAAAAAGCTCGCACTCTTTTATGTTTAATAATGCAAGGATATAGCTAAAACAATGAGGAGAAGTGAGCTACCAAGTGATCCAAAGCAAGGCAAATTACCTTAAGTATGTTTGATGTGTTTCTGACTTAATAAGGAAGGCAATGTGGGACTAATCTAGAGGGTTTTAGACTTTGAACTATTAATAGTTTGTAATTGGACATTGTGGATTCTTTAATTGGTTTGATTTGAAGCTTTTATTATTACTTCAAATAGATGATTGAATGGTAGATTATGAAAGCTTGATGAATGGTATGAGTAATTGTTCGACTAACATTTAAGTGCAAGTTGAAGAGCCATAGATTATTAAGGTAAGTCTTATATGTTTTATGTATGATTTGGGAATTAATCATGAGTTTAGTATGCATGAAATATAAAATTGGACAAATTACATAAATAGTAGGTGGTCTGTGAACTAATTAAATGATGATGATTTTATGAAAAGATGCATGATGTTTTAATGAATCTTCCTAAACAAGATTTATACATATTACTCTACTATACTATTCTCAACCTTATGAAATGGTGTTTTCCAACATTTTAATAAATTACGATTTAGATCTAATCATTTATTTTTAAATAAAATGGTTTATAAAATCCTTTCAAATATAAGCTTTTAAATACCCTATCACCTGCATGAATGTTCAATTGAAGCTTTTCGAATATTTGCTTGTTAAAAATTCAATTTACGAATTATGCTAATGACTTGATGATCAGAGTAGCACAACAGAAGGATGACTTTAGGTTATCAAATATTCCATGAATAATCATGTGAGGTGTGTTTGGTAATTGGTGTTCTTTGTGGTGGTTTTAATGAAGAGTTACTTCGGTGGCTAATGTGACGTTCAAAATTAAGGTCGGACAGTCCCGACCGAATTTGGGGCTCCACAATAATTCTACCATACATTAACTTAAAATTTTAAAAATTTTAAAAGAACAAAGCAACAATTTCCCATTTTAGAAGGTGCCAGGAGCCAAGCCTCTACTTCCCTTCCTAATTTGGATCCTCAAAAGTGAGATTAAATTTTGATGAGAATAGGATTCACCTCAATTACTATGATTTGATAATTTAGATCGCCTATCCTTAAATTAACATCTTTCTGAATCTAATTCTCAACATTCTCACTATAATATTACCTATTAATTTTAATATTTTTAATTAAAAAACAATATGTTTAAAATTATTTTTCATATTATTCATAGAATTTATAAAAAGTTATAAAATAATTTAACCTATTTTAATTTATATATACAACATCGTACTTGTAACACCCCAAACCCGGCCTAGACGTTATGGCCGAATCTGGCGATGTCACATGGAATGGAATTTGAAATCGAATTTTATCAAGTTAAAACCGTTTCCGTTTATTAGCTTTTATTTATCTTTCATCAATTTCAAAACTATTTCCCCGTTAATTTGGTTCGTTTCAAAAAACATATTCTATAGCGGAAGCTTTTAAAACCGTGATATTTAAAGAAAATTGTTCGCATTTTGGGAAAATGATGTTTTTATTAAACCGAGTTTTCATTGAGTTCGCAGTTTAAAAATCCATGAAAACGGTTAAGATCCAAAGTAAAAGAAAACAGTCGAAAAGTCCAAATTACATCGAAATACCCTAAAATAAAAGAAATTAAAACCTTAAATGGAATTAAATCGGTTCAATAGTCATGTGGTCACCGTTGAGTCCTCTGCCACACCGAACCGTTTAAGTCTGGGGATTACCTGAACAGATAAAATAGAATGGGGTAAGTTTATGTAAACTCAGTGTGTAATCCCCACAGAAAACATGCATACAGTCAAACAACAGTTATCAGTCAAATGCGGTTTGGGCCTAAGCCCATTACAGACTCAGATACAATTTAGGCCTTAGCCCATTCAGATACAGTTCCAGATATAAATTAGGGCCTTAACCCATCAGTATGCACACAGTAACAGTAATCAGAATCCTACCCACCAGCCTCTACACACCATCTCCGACCATCCCTACACACCATGTGGGGTTTAAAATAACCACCCAACCCTACACACCAAGTCGTACCGAATGCAGCAAATATCAGTAATATTGCAGCTGAGCTGCTAGATAATAGGCATGAAAGCCTTTCAGTACACTTCCACCAATAATCAATCATCCCACCCCAATGCAAATGCAACTAAACATGCTCAACACAGATAAACAGAATTACATGCTTACATGCTAACATTCAGTTACTAGTCATGCATACAGGTCAGTAAACATGCATAATACATACATTGTATATTCAGATCACATGGTTTAGGGTCTAAGTAGCGTTTATCGACCCTACAGTAGGTTCACAGTCGACTTGGACGACCCGTGCAACCCTAGGAAATAGTTTAGCTAAATGGGCCCACACGCCCATGTGATTTGCCCGTATGGGCCCACACGTCTGTGTGGCCCACACACCAAGATTGGCCTTAGCCCGTGTGGATCGCACGGCTTGGCCCAAATTTCCACACGCTCGTATGGACTACCCATTTAGGCCCACACACCCGTGTGGCCTACACGGCCCAATTTGGTTATGCCCGTGTGTCGCACACGGCCGTGTCTAGCGTACGGCCTGGCCTTCGTCAACCATAGGCCCATGTCGTCGCACACGGCCTACCACACGGCCTACCACACTTACCGAGTACACCAGAACCAAACGCTCAAATCGCATGAGATCAAGGATTAGGGCAGAGTCACGAAAAGGAATTAAAAGATTAAACCCTTTGACAAAGAGTAGAGGAGACGAAGCAGAATTGGGGATTTTCCTTTGTTGCAGAAGATAAATAACGTCAGGAAGAAACCAGGGTTTTTGGGAAAAGAAAATTAAAATTAAAATAAAAAGATAAAAATAAAAATAAAATAACATATATCAGCCTATCCCCTAATTTTCTTCTCCAAACTACCCACTACTCAGAATCCAACTCCAACGAAACTCTTCCAGATAGAAGAGCAAAAATGATACCCACGCTCGCGCTGAGATTCGAACACAAAACCTCCAGCAACCTCACACTCCACCTAACTACCAGACCAGCAGGCCCATTCTGGTATGAAATTACAAGTAATCAAATATAAGCCCACTAGGAAAGAATAGGGCTTAAGTCAGAAAAATACCAAAATTTGCCAAATGCAAGGCTTGAACTTGGGACCTCCCACACACACCCAGAACACTTAACTATTGAAGCAGATACACAGTTATATCACATTTTAACTAAAATAAAAATAATAATTTTGGGGCGTTACAGTACTGGTAAGCAACTAGTTTAAGAATATTAAAAAGAAAATGATTGAAACCCCCTATTTTTTAAAAAAAAATTATCACATGAATTTTAAAATTTGAATTTGTAATGTAACATCCCAAAATTGGGCCTAGTAGGATTGGGCCCATTGGGCCTTGAGCGTAGAAGCGTTTTAAAAATTTTTGAGAATAAGAGAACGGTATTATTTCGAGTTGGACTTATTAGGAAGGTGATTTTGGAAAGTTACGGGGTTCTATGAAGGCTCGGGGTTGAATTGGGCCCTAGTAAAAATTTGGTGTTTAAGCCTATTTAGGAGAAATAGTAAGTGGCATCAATACTTATGAAAATAAGTATTCAATTTGCTAGCATAATTGAGCATATGGCAAAGAGGTTATGGCATTAAGTGAAGAGTATGGAGGGAAGAGGTTCAAATCCCATTTTGTGCAAATTTTGACTATTATTTTTGTATTCTTTCCCTAAGTGTCGGCCAAGCATGTAAATAAGGCAAGGTGGACCTTTTATTTTTGGCAAGATGGCTAAGGAAAATAGGAAAGAATGAAGGTGAGGAAAGAAATCAAGAGAAAGGGGAAAGTAAGGGGAACATGTGGCCTTTTTCAAAGGAAGTGTTATAGAAAGTGTGGTTGGCCAATTTTTGACCATTATGGTCATGAATGTGGATGGTTTTGTGGTAAAAGGGAGGTAGCCGAATTTTACTTGGTGTTTTGGTAAAACTATAGTGTTTGTTTTGGTCAAAAAATACCTTTGGCTTCAATAGTGTCATTTTCTCCAAATTGCTACTCTTTGTGAGTTTTAGCTTTTCTTCTTTCTTTCTTCTTTGCCGAAACCTCCTAGCACATTTATGCAACATGTTCATCTCCCTTTGATAGCCGAATCACCTAGCATCCATCCAACCTTCCATCCTTTTCTTTTAACCATTCCTCTAATCTTTTCTCTTCTCTAAATCGACACCACCATAAAATCACATTTTGTAACATCCTAAAATTTGAATTTTTATATGTTGCATTATTTTGGTGCTCAGCTAGTTAAACTATCCAATGTGTGTGTTTAGGTAGTCCTGAGAAGGCTCGGGATTTATTTGGAATTAGTAAAATATTTTGGCATTTAGTACTTTAAGGTAATGGAGTAAGTGACCTTAAAGCTTAAGGAAATAAATTGGTAAATAGCTAGCATAAGTGAGCTAGTAGTGAAGAGGAGATGGCGCCATATGTATTACCTTGAGGGAAGGAGTTCGAATCCCTTTATGTGCATTTGTGATTTTTATTTTTGCTTTCCTTCCTTATAGTGTCGGCCAAGAACTAATTATGGTAAGTTAGACTTTTATTTTTATGGCAAGATGGCTAAAGGATTAAGGAAAGATTGAAGTTAAGGAAAGGAATCAAATGGAAATGGCATGTAAGGGGAGCATAAGGCTTATTCCATGGGTGATGTTTTGGAAAGTTGGGGTGGCCAAACTTTTGAACAATTGGCTATGCATTTGGACGGTTTATGGGGCTAAGGGGGGATGGCCGAATTTTATTAGCATTTTGGTAAGGTTTAGGTGCTAGTTTTGGTCATTTTTTTCATTAGCAACTAGTGTATCATTTTTCTCCAAAACTCTTTTCCCCTAGCCGAATGTGGTCAATAGCAATAGGTAAATTTTTGGTTGTTTTGGCCATTTCTTTTTGACCAATTTGGTATCATTTTCTTTTCTCCCCAAACTATTTTCTTCTTTGTGCCGAAACCATGCAACCTTGAAGAGGCATAATTCATTTCTTTTCTTTCTCTTTGCGGAACGCATACAAACTTGGAGACCATTTCCTTGTTCATTTTTCATCCTTGAAAAACCGAAACTTAAACATCATATCTTCTACTTCTTTTTCCTTTTTCTTTTCTTATTGCAAAGAACTTTCAAACATCACTCCCTCTCTAATATTTTCACCATGGCTGAATATCATTGATCATCTCCCTATAGCCGAATCTTCCACTTCATACATATTTTATTCTCAACTATATTTCTACTCACACTTCGATCAATCGGTAAGTGATCCATTACAACATTTTTGTATTTTTATTTTATCCTTTCTCTTAGTGCCGAATCTATACCTTGGTGTGGGATGGCCATATTGATTAAGACCATCACCATACTTTCTCTCATACGAAATCACTTTTCTTTGCCATAGAAATATAGTGGAAGGCTGAAACTTGGAGTTTCTGAAGTCATCATCTAATCGCTAGGATTCGGTCCAAAAGTTTCTAAGGTAAGGACTCTTCGAGGATTCTATAATCACTTTTTATTCATTAAGATAGTGTTGATTAATCGATATTATTATAGGGACTCTATCGCTCGATCTTTCATCATAAGATCATACGGATCTTTGTGGTAAGCCGACTTCACTCCTAAGATCAATCATTTATAACAACGTAATATTAGTTTGGACTAATATTTATTTTCAATGGAGGCAAACAAGATCGAATCAAAAGGGGTAGTGATTGGTGATCGAAAAAGGAGCAGATTTACGATCCCTACTAGATTCAAACGAAGGGCTGTTTCGGTGATTCGAGACTTTCCACCGGGTTGTGGACCCTCATCCGGTGAGAATCAACTATTCGAAGTTGTTCGCAATTATGAGGCATCAGAGATTCGGGATTTTCCACCGGGTTGTGGACTGTCAACCGGGGAGAACCGGCAAATAGTAGTTGTTCGCGATTCCGAGGGTAAAAACCTAGATCGTTTATCTTAGAGTAGATTTACTATAAGTGTACATGATCTAATCGAGCGTTAAAAATATTTTTAGGTGTCGACGATCAGGAAAGTGTAGTGCTTACCGTAATCAGGTGTGTAATCTCACACTGTATTTCATGGGTTAAATAATTATATTGTGTTAATCGCTTGATTAAATCACATGTTAGTGAAATCGGGTAAAATGGCATAATTATCACTATGTTGGTAAAGACTATGAAATCGGTATTAAGACTGTAAAAATTACGAAATTGCCCTCAATGGGCCAAATCGATAAAGGTGATATTTGCTATATGGGCCAAAATGAAATATTGGTTATATGGGCCAATTGTGATACTTGATATATGGCTCAATTGTGATATTTGATATATGGGCCAATTGTGATATTTGATATATGGGCCGGATTGTGATAATTGTTATAATGGGCCTTATTGTTCGTAATAAATATTTGAATGAATTGTTGTAAATGAATATGCATTATATACATGGATTGCATGGGATGGGATATTGATGAAGAGAAGTTCTGGTAGCTTTGCTACAAAATTTTGGTGGCTCTGCCACAAATCTGAAAAATGGCAATGCCATGTAAACTCTGTGAATCTGGTGGCTTGTCCACAAATTAATATAAACGGCTTAATGCCTATTTTGGTGTGTTGGCGGGGTGGGTGACTAAAGCTCCCCACGGGTGTCTTTGGTTAGTAAGGGTGGTGTGTAGCGGATGGAAATTAGGTTTGGTTTGAATTGCATATCATATTCATATTATATATGTTATTATTGTATTATAATTGTAAATGGGCTTTGGCCCAATAAATGCTTAATGGGATTTTGGCCCATGGGACAATGGTAAGTGGGTTACACACTCGAGTTCTAGTAACTCACCCCGCTTTTCCTTACCCTTCTCGGTGTAATGATCGATGATTTTGAGACTTGGGCCGTGGGCGACTCGATGGAGGCCATACTACGAATAATTGGTTATTTAAATTCCGGATTTCTTTTAAGTACTTTTAATTATTTTGCTATTTTAAGTTAAATTGTAATAAGGCCTCTGGATAAATTTTAATGTTGTTTAATGTTTGATGGATTTTATAATTTGCTTAAAATACTTCAAGTGGGATTTTTCTAAAAATTTAAATAAATGTTTTTTTTTTCTCAAATGGATATGCAAAAAGGGTGTCATAATAACTTTCTTAAATAATTAACTCGGAAAATTTTCTCTTAACAATGTTCTTCAATTTTTTTTTTCAAATTTTATTTTCAAACTCTTTTAAATCTTCTCGAAATTTTAATTAAATTTTCTTTAAAGGGCTAGATGTATATTTATTTCGTGTGACATGCCAAATCTGGCCTTAACGCATAGACCGGGTTTGGGGTGTTACACATTTTCTTGTTTGATTATCCTCCATAGCCGAATATCAATATTCATTTTCTTCTATAACCGAACCTTCATCTCTTTTCTATCTTTTCTTCTCATCCGTATTTACACTCAATCCTTGATTAATCGGTAAGTGTTCATCTCAACATTTCTTATTTTTTTTCTCTTAATACCGAATCTATGTTTTGGTTTGGGATGGTCATTTTGACCGAGACCATCACCTTATTTCTCTCTCAAACGAGATTGTTTTCCTCCTTCGTAGTGATATAGTGGAAGGCCGAAACTTTGAATCTTCCGAAGTTATCGTACAATCGTTGGGAATCGGTCCTAAAAATCTTCAAGGTAAAGGAGCACAAGTGATTTGTATTAACCAAATCATTATCGCCGACGACTCGTCAAGCAAGTGGGATAAGAACGTTGTTATGAGATTTGTTTTGGCCAAAGGTGGGATAATTGCTAACAACTCTTTCGCTCACCAAATATTGTTAGGACGGGATTTCAGTAACCAAAGGGTAGTATCGATTTTTGGTGCACTGAGGGAGATCACATTCGTGGTAAGTGGAGTTAGCCTAATAAAGTGTTTCTAGTTACGATTATCAAAGTTGAGACTAACCTTCTATCAATTATCATTATAGGTGTTGAAACGGTAGAAAGCACAACCCGTAATCAAGGTGTGTAATTCCATACCCTTCCGAATATATGCTTGAAAGGGTGTGTAATCTCATACCTCTCTGAAATTTTGCATGATATGTTCTGTGATTCGGTCGAAATACTGAAGGAAAATCGGAAACCGGCATCCGTGACCACTCGGGCGTGCGTATATTCGTTGTGGTAACCATAGTTTGCAATGAAATAGTTTTTGGTCAGCAACAGTGACATGATTTTGAAAAATCACGGAAAATAGGAGAAAAGGGATTAATAAGTGAATAAGATATCAAATTAAAGCTTACTGTGTCTATTTTTATATGGAAGAAGCGGAGAAGGAAAAGGAATTTTAAAGTCTGTAATATCTTAATTTTAGTGAGACTGGTTTTGATCGACTTCGCGGCTCTCTGTTCTGTCTTGGAAAAATCGTTTAAAATTTTACAAAGCGAATTATGAGTTATAATTTATTAGTATAGATTCCTTAGTGAGCCTATTTTCAATAGAAACAAGTGGGAGCAACATATGAAAACTGTACAGTGAGATATTTGAAATTAAGGTAAGAGAGGTCAGAATCGTTGGACAGTGAAACAAGGGAAACTTTAAGGAATAAACTGTACTAAAAGGTTAATCCAAAAATTCTGGAAAAGTTGTAGTAAGAAGATATATGAGTCTAGTTTCAAGAAAAATTTACGGATTTAGATTTCGAGATTCCTAACTCGACTTATAGTCAATTTAGTCAGTACGACGCAGATGGACAGTTTCGATTTTTATGCCCCACATTAGTAGTTAAGTCTAGGTTGCGGAATTACCATAATACCCTTAGAGGGCAAATTACTGAAATATCCCTGGATTGCGAGATTACCAAATTACCCTTAGTGGGTAAGATTATCGAATTACGAAAATGCCCCTATGGGCCGAATTACGGAAATGCCCCTAATGGGCCGATTTGTTATATTGCCTTAATGGGCCGATTTGTTATACTGCCTTAATGGGTCGCTTTGTTATACTGCCTTAACGGGCCGATTTGTTATACTGCCTTAACAGGCCGATTTGTTATATTGCCTTAATGGGCTGATTTGATATATTGCCTTAACGGACCGATTTGATATATTGCCTTAACGGGCCGATTTGATATATATAGCCATAATGGGCCGATTTGATATATTGCTTAATGGGCCGATCTTATATATTGCTAAATGGGCCGGTCTGATATATGGCTTAATGGGCCGATTGATATAATGCCCTAATGGGCCGATTTTGTAAAGTGTTAATGGGCCAAATTGTTTGTAATAAATCTCTGAGTTATTAATTATCGTGGTCATATTGTAAATATTATGAATTACGATGTATGTTGCATTTACATAAGTTGCATGGGATTGGGATATTGATGATCGGGGAAGTGAAATTTGGTGGCTCTGCCACATATTACGTGACTCTGTCACATTTTGTCCAGTGGCTAAGCCACGTATATTCTGTTATTCTCGTGGCTTGTCCACAATTCGAATTTGATATAAATGGCTAAATGCCTGCGATTGGTGTGTTGGCGGGGTGGGTTGACAAAAGATCCCCACAGGTGTGATGGATGGTACGGGTGGTGTGTAACGGATGGATTATTAGGTTGGTTTGGGATTGCATTACATTCATATGAATTATTTGATACATTATTATGCATAAAAGGGCTTAGGCCCAAGATATTGCTTTATGGGCTCGAGCCCAAATTTTTGCTAAATGGGTTCAGACCCAGTGGATGACGGTAGAGGGATTATACACTGAGTTCTTGTAACTCACTCCCCCTTTTCTTAACCCTTGTAGGTAACGCTCAGTGATGTGGACTTGGGCCATGGATGACTCGGTGGAGGCCATACTTCAGAAATGGTGTTTATATTGAACTTTAAATTTCTATTTCGGTTTATTATATTATTTTGCTATTTTGGTTTAAGTTGTAATAAGGCCTCTAGGATATGTTTTAAATTGCTTTATGTTTAGTCGTACTTATAATATTGCTTGAAGTGTTTTAATGGGGATTTTCTAAAATCATAAATAAAGGTTTTCCAAAATCGATTAACAAATGGATTTCATAATAAACTTTTATAAATATTTTAACACGGAAGTTTTCACTCCAACTATCAAACGATATTTTCAAGAGTCACGGTTTTAAAGTTCACTACCTTGATTGTTGACTCATCAATCAATCTTTCAAAAATACTTGTATTTTATCTACGTTTCCGCAACGATTTCAAAATACTTCTGCAACTCTATTTCTAAACATCACATTTTTGTAAATTGTTCATTTCAAATATGCTTTCGCTACCAAAAAGGTTTTTAAAGATAATTACGTTTTCAAGTAGACAACAATTGCTTAAGTGTTTTGGGTTTTAACAAAGAGACTGTATTTCTCAAACAAGTTTTTCCATGTGACACGCCAGATTCGGGCCTAACTTCTAGGCCGGGTTTGGGGTGTTACATGTAACATCCCTCATCTGGAATGAATTGATATATATCCTAAGCAAGAAATGTTACATTTGGACACTAAGACTACTTAACATGAACATCAATTTCAAAACTTTATTTTAACATGAATAGACACATTCGAAGCTAATTAAGTCTTTTCTAGGCTCTTTTTAAAGTTTAATTACAAACAAGGACCATTTGGGGCTTATTCTGGTCAAAATAGGGTAAACATGGTCAACGTCGCAACACTGGAAAATGGGTGTCACGACACTAAGGACAAAACGCTTCAATACCGCGACATTGACTCGTGGTGTCATGACATTGAGGGCAAAATGACTCCAATTTCGCGACATTGATTTCTGATTTCGCGATACTGAGGGCAGATTATCCAAAACATGTTTGAAAATTTAAAACCAAGTCTAAACTATCATCAATCATTCCATAACTCTTCTAAACATTTTTAGGACTCAAATTATGTTAGATATCATTCAAAAACTTCATATAATGCATGTATATATTCATATAAGAAAAATCATCCCAAGGTACAAAACGATTTTAAACATGCATGATATAGTTTTAAAACCACTTAGCTATTTTACAAAAATTCATATGGTTCTGATCTTATGTACATGCCACTCTATTTGTAAAATATAAGTTCCATACTCTTTAAATTCTTCCTTGGTGATGAGATGTGGATGAGAATGGCTACTTCAATGGGTGCTTTCTACAATACTTTACCTACAAGCTTATGAAAACTTGGAAAGTACTTAGAGTTCTAACTTACCTTTTTATTCAATATATCAAATCAGTAAATAAATACTTAAATAATAAATATAATAAACATAGCTACTAAAAACTACTTAAAATAAAGATTGATATGGGCAACAAGGTTAAATAGTATCATTTCACTTACCACATTTTCTTCAGTCAATTTCCATACATTTCCATTCATTAATCACTCACTTTGCCCATTGTAGACTTGAACGAACGAGAAGAATATAAAAAATATAATCATCAAATATACAAGCATGTAAGTGCTAGATTATCACGACAACTAATAGTGTTAGGACACCAGCATCGAAGTGCTAAACTCACGAGCGCGCTAAGGAATTCCTAGTGGCATGCCATCTATATCCCGCAGGTTCAAAACTTGTCTAGGGCTTTAACGTTATTATAAATCCAATATTCATCACAAGAACAATAAAGTTTCATAATTTCATAGTCACACATAACTTTTCAACATTTTACAATTTAGTCCTTTTCTTCACACATATATTCACATCAATAATAACCACATTTATTTACTACTTCCTTGAATTACTCACATATTTATTAAGTTACAAATGCTCAAATTCATGACATTATCACTTACATTAGCATAAAATTTCAAAACCTAATTAAGTAAGAAGAATTCTAAAGTACTTACAAATTTGGCTAAATTATACTTCCTTTAAGCTTTGTCTACTTGTTTTCCCTTGTCTAAACACCTTGTAGATTCTTCCTTGTCTTTCTCTTCATTTCATATCAATATCATAAAATATAAGATATCAGTATTTTTAATCCACAACATTTTCATGCTCAAATGATCAAAGTAAACATGAAACTATTATCAAATCATGATGATTTTAACTTAAAATCTTAATTTCTCACATAATCTATATTTTCTCTCTCTTTAAACATGAACCCACCACTTCTATTTAAAAATCTAAACTTGTTAGGTTGTAAAATACTTAATATAACTAAGGTTTTTTTTAGAGAAATTTGATGGTTTTGAGTTTGAAAAGGCCTGGAGGACCAAATTGTAAAAGAAAAAAAAAGCTTTCTTTTTATCCAATGGTGTAACGTGAATAAGGAAGAAGATGGAGAATTCTCTCCATCCTTCTTCTAAAATTTAATAAAATAAAATAAATAAAACAATATTGTTATAAAATAAAGAGATATGGGGAGAATAAAGAACAAAGAAAATATGAAAGCAATAGAGAATGTACTTTATTGATAAAAATGGATCATTACAATGCTTCATTAGAGTCTCTATTTATAGGCATAAGAAGTATAAAAAAAGTAAAGATCTAATTCTAATAACTATTAGAATTTAAAGTACATTAAAACTTTATCTTGATCATGATGGACATCCACTTAATAAGATATTCATAACACTCCCTCTTGGATGTCCATTGGTAGATAATGAGCCTCGTTAAAACCTTATTAGGAAAAACCATGTGGGATAAAAACCTAATGAAGGAAAAAGAGTACACGATCTATAATATGCATAATATGCTGCCTCATTAAAAACCTTACTAGGAAAACCCAATTGGACAAAACCTCGGTTAAGGGAAAAAGAGTACAACGGGTATTTACTCCCCCTCATGAAAACATCACATACTTTCTCATATTCTACGTATTCAATTTTGAATATTAGTTTTTCAAATGACTATTTGAATGTATTGCTAACCATTTATATCACCATTCTTTTAAAAGTCATGAGTGAGGGAAATTTGGGGAAATATATTTTGATCTCTTCAGGAGATTCAACAATAATCATAACAAACTTTAATCATGATTCTTTTATAAAAACACAAATAGGTATTTTAGATCATTTTATAATCCTCCTTCAATTACTATTCACTAAGTCAAATTTACCAGCTAGATTCAAATTATTCCAATTCATATAAATGAACAATTTCTCGAGAATTTCAATATGCTTCTAGCATCCTAAATCCTTCAAGGATTTTAATATAAACTTTACTATATAGTGATTCATAAAAGGTTGTAACAATAACCATTAGACGCAAGTTAAATCTTTTATGAATTGTCAATTTAATAATATATCTAAAGGTAGGTTATTGCATCCACCAGAAAAGAATATTATATCTTTTCATAATCAATGCCAGGACTTAGTGAAATACTTCATATTTTTATTCTGCTTTTGCAAAACTACTTCAATTGCACCCTTACTGGCTTTATACATTTAGATATTTGCACTACTAGTCCAAAAACTCCACGAATTTAATTTTACTTGAGTTGCGTCTTTCTATTTTGATCAATTTATTCTATATCTATATTTCTCAATAGGTTTATTTAGGATCCTCCTTTTATTTCATTATTTCAATAATAATATTGCATGCAAAATCATTGTCGACCACTTTTATTATTCGGTTCCACATTTTCTCGAATTGACATAACTTATCGAGATCTCTTATTTTCATTATTTTAAAATTCAGTTTCAAGTACTTGAATCTCTTCTAGAGTTTTGCTTATTAGTTATGTCTTGGGTCTCTTTTGGAGCACCCGCCTCCACTATATGACCATCTAGAAGAATTATTCATCTTTGGAACCGATCAATCTATATAACACTTGGTTATTCTCATTAAGTTTGTAAATACATCTAATATTTAACTTGTAATGAGTTATCCTTATTGAACTTCTGGTTCAAATTACTCTCCCCCTAACTCATTACAAGTTATTATTTCTCTTCCCCTAATGTCGGGAAAACTATCGAATCAAAATTGTAATCACAAATAATGTCATAATTGAATCTCCAATGCATTCAAAACATCTAATAATATATATTCCCAACTTTCTTTAAGGATTCACTCATTTTTGTGCGTTGTGGTGGAGCAATTGGAACATATACGCACATACAAAAACTCAAAGATGAGAAATGTTTAGCTCTTGATCAAAAACCAATTGTAATGGGGAGTATTTATAACTTATTGGCTTGATGCATACAACACATAAATCAACATAATCTCATGTTGAAATAGAAAGTTTAGTTTTCATAAGTAATGATTTAGACATTAATTAGATGTGTTTAATCAATAATTCTCTAAACCATTATGCGCAAACTTTTACAAAAGTTTTTCAAACTCAATCAGTAAAAGACTGAGATATAAACTCATCAGTATTAGCAAGATGAATTATCTTAATTGCATTATCTGAAATTAATTATTTAAACAAGCAATCTTGCAAACGACAGGTTACAAATTGATAACACATATGTGATTATTTTGTAGATGCATCTACTAAAATCGTATAATATCAAAATCATCCACATGGTGGATGAATAGGCCCATATTTGTTTTAGAAATGCAAGACATTAAATCTCAACTTTAGCTAGTGAGTTTCTAATAACCAATTTTTATTGAGAACAAGTAACAAATGAGAATTCTTTAAATTAAAGAATCTTCTGGTTCTTTAATGGATGTCCATATGAATTTTCAATTAATTTTTGCATCATATACGATTCAGGATGGTCTAATTGGTCACGCCAAGTAGTAAACACATTTGTATTAGTAAACTTCTTATTTATTGTAACATGTGTTTCAATTGTACTAAATTGTAACAAATTGATAATTTTATTATCATTCATTTTAATTTGTATCCACATATAAGTACTATTGTGACATTTACTACTGAAAATGTCTAAATCAATGTGAAGTCTATAATGCCACCAAGTCAATAAATATAATTTCCAAATAATTATATGCAATATTCGCTTTAGGGAATAGCAAATTTTGTGCTTTTTAGATATTAATATATTAGCTCTTCTAAATAATATTTGTTTGTTTCAGTACCAAATAAGATAAATATTTTTTATTTATAATGATAGAATTCATTACTACATTCTTATATCCTTCCTCAAAGAACATTAACAAAAACCAAATATTTGGGAATACGCCACATATGTGGCCAATAATATTTTATATCACATTAATAGCATAAGTTATCTTTACCCTTTGAAGAGTTATCTTGAGAAATCTTATTGTTCTCTTATTTATTACTATGTTCCCACTTTTAGTGGTCCATGAGTATATCTTTTATTTTCTTTATATTTACATTCACTTCGGGGAATGCAACAAATCTAGTAGGACAGACTTCTAAAAGCCTCTATTTATTTTTTATTTTATAATCACCATAGTAAACATACGTGGATTTTAAATTAGAATCTATCCATTCATGCGGTCTTGATTATTCTCCAATTATAATAAATATGAAATAATAAATAAAATATATTAAAATATACCTGAAGATCTTTAACATCATCGTATCACCTTGACTATTATCACGAGCATCCATTCTGAGATTGAATCTTTCAACATTCTAAAGATTGATTTGCGGGACGACTTCAAAAGATTTTGAAAAAATAGAGAATCATCATGCTGATAACGTGTTATAAAATAAAGAGAGATTGAGAGGATAAAGAATAAAGAAATATGATTTTTTCTTAAAAACCCCAGGAGTCAAGAGTGCTTTGCTCAAGTATCCTAGCGAAACCAGCCACTGCTGCGGCTTGGGATGGAGGAGAGTGGTGGCAACGAAGGGTTGAAAGAGGAGGAGGTCTCCTTGTTGGCAGAAGAACTCATTCAGCTATCAGTGAAAAGTTTAGTAGTGGATCCAAACGGCAAACCAGCGCTGATCTGTACAGTATGGACAAGTAAGTCATATAATCCAGATAGCTTTAGAGCGCAGATGAAAAGTATCTGGAAAACAAAAGGAAAATTTGAAATTCAATTAGCAGGTCAGAATCTTTTTTTGATTATTTTTGAATCTGATGAAGATCTAGAATCAATCTTAGAGGGTCAGCCATGGCTTTTTCGAAAACAGTTAGTCATCTTTGATAGACTGAGTAGACCGATGAAGAGAAGCAAAATCAAACTTGTCTCGTCATTATTCTGGATAAAAGTGGGGCCATGTCTGCCAGAATTTGATAAAAAAGATTTAATGCATGCTATAGGGGCCACGTTTGGTGGAATTAGTAGATCAGAAATAAAGGGTGATTTTTGTCGAATTAGAATTAACCTAGACGTGCAGAAACCCCTTCGAAGGGGAATATTTGTTTCCACAGGCGATCAAGGTAAATGCTGGATTTCATTTAAATATGAGAAGCTTCCGATCTTTTGTTTTGGTTGCGGTAGAATAAGACATGCTCTCCCAAGTTGTGAGATTTTTAAACACGCAGAAAGAGAAAAACTAAAGGAAGACCCCCCGTTCTCACTTGCATTAAAGGCAGAATCTAGTTTTTTTGGGAAAGAAAGTGTTAAATTAAATGCTACTTCAAAGAAGCTAAAGCATCAGAGTTCGTATACGGGCTAGTTGGGGGAAAACCAGGAGATGGAATTGAAAAAACAGTATAATTACAACATGAGGCAAATTGTTGATGCAAAGTTATCAGAAGTGGAGGAAGTGCAGAAACTCCAGGAAGAAGGGATGATAGTTAATGAGGAAGATAATCTACAACGAGACATTCGGGATGGAAATCTGAATACAAGCAGGAAAAGCAGCTGGAGAAGAGTTAATGCAAAAAGAGATATGGGGCAACCCAATGCAGATAGGATTGAGCGTAAGAGGAAATTGATAGAATTTGATAATGGGGGTCATGAGAAGGAAGAATCAGTGGGAGATGGTGTAAAAAGACAGAAGTATAACGATCAGGTTTCAGTAAGTAAGGAGGACTCAACATTGGTAGTAGAAAATATGGGGTATGACGTTTCCCCCAACCAATATCGATCGGCGGCTGCCAGATGGCAAGCCGACCGGACACAATGAAAATCATTAGTTAGAATGTCCGTGGTTTGGGGAATCCACGGGCAGTTAGAAGGCTTCGATTTTTGCTAAAGCAACAAAACCCCGATATGGTCTTCTTTATGGAGACCAAAGTTGATGGCAAACATATGGAGAGGATAAGAAGAAAAAGTGGTTTTGTGAATGGAATTGATGTGGGAGCAGAAGGATCGAGAGGTGGGCTCTGTCTTGCATGGAGAGAAGATTTCAAAGTAAGCCTAAAAACTTTCTCAAAAAATCACATTGACGTACTGATTGAAGAAAGTAATATTCTAGGAGAATGGAGATTCACAGGCTTTTACGGGTCGCCTTATGCTAATGACCAATATGCATCGTGGAGCTTATTAAAGGCGTTGGGGGCAAGAACAGCAATTTCCGTGGATGGTTAGTGGGGATTTTAACGAAATTCTCTATTCTTTCGAGAAGAATGGAGGTCAACCTAGAGAGGAGAGGAGAATGGCAGCTTTTCGTGAAGCTTTGGATGATTGTCAACTTATGGATATGGGTTTTCAGGGCACTTGGTTTACATGGGAAAGAGGAAACTTATCGGAGACGAATATCAAAGAAAGACTTGATAGGGGGTGGCTAATGAAAAGTGGATGCATCTTTTCCCACAAGGAAATGTTCGTCATTTAATTCACTTGATTTCAGATCATTGTCCCCTTCTTATTCACACAGGCTATGAGGACAAGGTTAGGAGAAGGCCACAGTTTAAGTTTGAAGCATGGTGGACACTTGAGGAGTCTTTTGAGGAAGAGATCAAAAAGTCTTGGGAGTCATCAAACGGACCGATTTCTGAAAAGTTGGGGAGATTACAAACCTGTTTGACAAGATGGGCAAGCCTAATTAAAATTGGAAGAGATGGGTTGAAGAAGGAGCTCACAAAGGATTTGGGAATTCTATTGGATGGAGAGAGAAATGATGATACAATGGCAAAAATTATTGATACCAGAATTAGATTAAATATGGAGATTGATAAAGATGAAATGTCTTTGGGAGCAGAGAGAGCAAGGGTAAATCAAACTACAATTGGGAGATAAAAATTCAGCCTTTTTTCACAAATATGCTTCAGCTCGAAGAAGAACAAACACAATCAATAGATTGGAATCGAGGAAGGACAGAAGTTTCTTGATGATTTAGAAATTAGTGAAACAAAATTTCAAAGTATTTTCAAAATTTGTTCTCGTCGAAAGGAGTGGGAGATTTCTCATATCTTCTAGAAGGTATTGATACTAATATATCCTCTGAAATTAATACAGCTCTACTATTAAAATATTCGGGGGATGAAATCCAGAAAGCGCTTAACGGGATGGGCCCCACCAAAGCACCAGGCTATGATGGTTTTCTAGCTTTATTTTTCCAAAAATATTGGCAGATTGTGGGAAAAGATGTTGAGGCTTTCTGTCTTGGAGTGTTGAATGAGGGGAAGGATTTCGATTCTACTAACAGAACAGATATAGTGCTAATCCCAAAAACCCCAAACCCTACAAATCTTGTTAATTTCAGACCTATTAGCCTTTGCACAATCTTATACAAACTAGTGGCAAAAACAATAGCAAACAGACTTCAAGATTTTATTGGAAAGTGCATAGATAGTGCTCAAAATGCTTTTGTTCCAGGAAGATTAATTTCAGATAACGTGCTGATTGCCTATGAGATTCTTCATACATTGCCTCAGAAACGTTCAGGGAAAAAAGGGTTTATGGCGGTTAAGCTTGACATGAGTAAAGCCTATGATAGAGTTGAATGGAGTTATCTGAAGAATGTGATGCTTAAAATGGGTTTTGCCGAGAGCTGGGTAACTTTAGTTATGAAATGTGTTTCAACAGTCTCTTATACAGTGAATATAAACGAAAATAGAGGCAGAATTTTCCATCCTACTAGAGGATTACGACAAGGTGACCCACTTAGCCCTTATATCTTTTTGATTTGTAGTGAGGGTCTTTCAGCCCTAATTAGACAGGCAGTTGGAGAAGGGGCTATCAAAGGAGTTAAGGCAAGTAGAAGGGGACCAGCAATATCACACCTTTTGTTTGCGGATGATTGCCTACTGTTTGGGGAAGCCACTAAAGAACGAGCGATTTTTTTAAAAGACATTTTGAAACAGTATGAACAATGCTCGGGCCAATGTGTGAATTTCAATAAATCGACAATTTTCTTCAGTTTAAACACTTCGGAAGGGGCTAAGGAAGAAATATCGAATGTTTTGGGGATGAGATGCTCTACAAATATCGAGAAGTATTTAGGACTTCCTAATGTGGTGGGTAAATGGAAGAAAGCGTCTTTTCAAAATTTAAAAGATAAGATCAACCAAAGGATTAGTCATTGGAGCTCACAGTATCTATCACAAGGAGGGAAGGAGGTCTTCATCAAGTCAGTACTTCAAGCAATACAAACTTATGCTATGACATGCTTTCTTCTACCAAAGTCTCTATGTGGGGAGTTGGAGAGCATTTTTGCGAAACATTGGTGGCAGCATGGTAAGGATAAGATAGGGTTACACTGGTGTCAATGGAAGTTCATGTGCAGATCTAAAGAGGAGGGAGGTATGGGATTTAGAAACATGTCAAAATTTAATACTTCTCTATTAGCGAAACAGGGCTGGAGGATTATGAATAATGCGGATTCTTTAGTTGCGAAAGTTTTAAAAGCTAAATATTTTCCAAACGATTAATTTTTAAACTCTAGATTGGGAAATTCGAGCTCTTACACCTGGAAGAGTATATGGGCTGCAAAAGACGTCTTGAGGAAAGGTTTAGTTTGGCGTGTTGGTACAGGCAATAATATCTCTATTAATTATGATGCATGGATTCCAGATGCTTTTAATTTCAGATTATCATCAGAGATTGATTCGATGCGTGATCATTGTGTTCATTTGATGATTGATAGTAACAAGAGAAAATGGAAAGAGGAGTTAATCAAATATACCTTTGCCGAGGAAGATGCTGATCGAATCCTTCGAATTCCGTTGGCAAGCAACCTACACGAGGACTTCTTGGCGTGGGGAGGTGAAGCTTCGGGGGAATTTTCGGTACGCAGCGCCTATAAACTATTACAAAATATTGACGAAAACCCTAGAGCTTATGCTTTACAAACTAGCTACAGAAAACTCTATAAGAAACTATGGCTTCTAAATCTACCGACAAAAATAAAGATCACAACATGGAAAATTACATGGAATTTCTTGCCCACAAAAGTAAATCTGCAATACAAGAAGCTGGTCGCTGATCCAAGATGTCTGCGGTGCGGGGAACAAGCTGAAACGATCGATCACCTCTTCTGATAGTGCCCTGTCACATTGGAAATATGGACAACATTGTTACTTCAGAACGTGTTACTAAATGTTAATAGAGATTTTGAACAGTGGATTATCTGGGTTTTTGAACAGTTCAACTCGTACACATGCCGTATCTTTTGCTGCGCACTATGGGCCATTTAGGGTGATAGGAACTCAAGAATAAATAACAAGAAGGTTAGTACTGGAACAGAGATCGGAAATTTCATAATAAGTTACATTGCAGAACTTGATGGTCTGGAAAGAAAAAAAACAACAAAAATAGGAAAAATGCAGAGCTGGAGTCACCCACCTCGAGAATCTGTTAAGATCAACTTTGATGGAGCTTTCGATGGGCACAACAATATTTCGGCCTCTGGAATCGTAGTAAGGAATACTGAAGGGTCCATTTTTTTATCATGTTCTGAAATCCATAAAGGGGTCCCTTCGGCTTTTGCTGCCGAAGCACTAGCATGCCGGAAAGCGATTGAGATTGGAGTGGAGAATACATGGCCAGAGGTTATTATCGAAGGGGACTCCCTAACAGTAATCAAAAAATGCAGAAACAGAGATCAAGACAGATCCATGATAGGAGCTTATATCTTAGACATTAAAAAGATGGCACACAGATCTAAACGTTTCGTTTTCAAGCACATATCAAGAACAGCGAATATCCTCGCCCACAAAATTGCAACAAAATCTCTAAGGAGAAAAGAAGGGATTTACCTGGAAGAAGCAGTTCCGGAGCACGCTGAGAACCAGAGGCTACGAGAATCGGTGCGCGAACCAAACTGAAAGGGGATCTCCGGCAGCAATTTTAGAAGGGAAAAGCAAAGAAATGAAAGATCTAGAATGGGAAATGGCTTTTTTTAGAAATGCAAATCCGTCATTCAAGAAAGAAATTATGAAGTGAGAGAGTGTTGACAGATTTCAAAGCGTTTTGATTGGGTAGCAGTGTCGGTGGTTGGTTTTTAATTTAAAGTTAGGCTGTTGATGTTCTGATAAATATCTAGGTTTTATTTTTGTTTTGCTGTTTCGAATTTTAGGCCCATACTCTTTGGGCTTCTTTCACTGGTTTTGTTAGGTTTTGGATATTGTTTTGTTTCTGCGTTATTAATAAAAGCCCAATCAATATGTTATTCAAAAAAAAAAAAGAATAAAGAAATATGAAAGCAATAGAGAATGTACTTTATTGATAAAAATGGATCATTACAATGCTTCATCAGAGTCTCTATTTATAGGCATAAGAAGTATAAAAGAAGTAGAGATCTAATTCTAATAACTATTAGAATTTAAAGTACATCAAAACTTTATCTTGATCATGATAGACATCCACTTAGTAAGATATTCATAAGAAATTCAATTTAATAGAATATAATAATAGTCGATGAAAACTAAATATTATTATAACTAAAAAAAAATCTATCCATCATAGTTATTCACTTGATCTTGATAAAATTACTTTTCATGTCCTCACGCATTTTACCACTTATTCAATTTAATTCCTTATACTTTTAATTTATCGCCTTGACCCCAACACTTTGGTAAATCTTACAGTTTAGTCTATACCTCAGATTAATATTTCTCAATACATCAGTATTTTAAATTTTCTCTAGTCTCCTACTATCTTCTCCACTAACACTTATAAATAACATTTTATTTATTCTGACAAATTCGACTCATAATTGCTCAAAATAATACTGTTACAACCACAGGGTTTTCGAGAATGTTACAAAGTTTAACTTTTTTTATACAATATTTAGGGTTGGATATGGAGTCACATGATTTTGAACTCGTGTCAAATAGGTGTTTGACAAAAGTTTTAACCACCGGTTTATATAAGTCAAAACAAATTTCAAACTATTTTTAGTGGGCGTTTGGTTGGCTGAATCTAACATTATGGCATGTAATGTTACCATTCAAAATGAGATTATTGTGTTAAGATTCTCGACATTTTGACTATCCCATAATCTTACATTCTTAAATAATGATAAGATGTTGTAAGAGAGGGTGTAATCTCACATTCTTAGACTATCTAATATTTTAGACGGAATCTAAAATTGAAGTTAAAATTACCCATTTATTCTTATTATATTAATCAATATAATTCTTTTTCACACACAAAAAATAATTATAATTAAAAACCAAAATCTCTTATTTTTTTTCTTATCCTTTTCACTCAGCAACTTTGACAACCAAAATATAATTCAAATTTTAATACAACAATTTGATAATTCAAATATATTTCAATTTAAGAAATAGTAAATATATCCTAAATAAAATAAATTAAAACTAATACTTATTTTTAATATAAGACTTAAAAGTTTATATTTTCTATCAAATATATTGCAATCAACATTTAATAACTTCATATTCTCTACTGCAAATTTTCAAATTCAATAATTATAAATTGAGTGTTGAAAAAAATTATAAATGATTTATTATATTTTAATTCAAATGTTATAATCTTTTTAGTTTAAATCTCCAATCATGTTTAATTAGACTTGTTCATGAGTTAAGTTACTCGTCTAGACCCAAAAACCTGTCTGAAAGTCGAGAGGGTTTGAGCAACAATATTAAGCCCAAAGGATGGACTTGAATAAAAACATTAGGCACATTTTAAATTTTTAAAAAAAAACTATTAAAGAAAATAAATTTAAACAAGATAACATTTTATAATAAGAACAATATAGTAAAAATTGTTTTTAGATAATACTATATTTCATTAACCAAATATTTAAATTTTACATTCCAACCACATGAACCACCCATAATTTTATTACGAAACGTAATTCAATTGGTATTTTAACTTCTTCTTCTTCTTCTTTTTTTAATAATCTCATTATAAGTTTTTTATCATATTTATTCTTTTTTGACACAATACTTAAAATTACTCATAGTCTCTCCTCAATATTTCAATAAGTGAATAATACATTTCAGTACGCTCAAACTCACGTCCTTTTATATTAAAAATAATTTTCATACTAATCGAGCTAATACTCAATCCGCAATTACTATATTAGCATTAATTTTACACTCTTTGTTCACGGAACGGTATGCCATGGGCTGTGGAAGTACTATTCGGCGTTACATTTTTCGTTGGACCCAATCACTAAAGTCCTGGGTGTAATTAACGCTAATCGTGTAGCCAAACATTTGGGATTTCTTCCATTTCTAAAACCCTTCCGCCTTAAACCCTTTTTCTTATAAACTTGAGCTCAGCCCTGTAGCTCTTTCGTTTCATTTCTCAAATTAAAGGTTGAAATCGATGTAAATTACTCTTTGTTTTCCTTTCTCAAATCCCAGTCTCTATGCAGCATTCTTCTCACAAGCTCTCATGGTTAGTCTCTCTTTTCTCTCTGAGGATTTTTTATTTTTCTTATTCTTCTTTGGCAAGTGTTTAAAGTGTTTGATTTTTGTCTCAATGAACTTAGATGCTGTTGTTAAGATTTTTTTCATTCCTCAGCATAAATACCCACCTTTTTTTTGTTTCTTTTTTTGCGATTTGATTGTTTTCCCATGTTTTCCTTTGTGGTTTTAGGTGTCTCTTCTAAGTCAAATAATAACTTTGATTTTCTAAGAATTACTATGAAACTTAATCATTTGAGTCTTTTGATGGATTCTTTCTGACTTTCTTTATGTTTGAAGAATCAGAGTCTTTTTGAAGTTTGCCATGGCGAATGAACTTTTTTCTTAAATTGATTAGTAGCATTGATGATATGGAGCAGTTGAGTCCAGTTTTTATGCTTACAGAGCTTTTGATTTTCATAGGTTCTGTTTGTTTAGTTGTTAAAGAAAAGGATGGTACAAAAACAAAACCACATTTTTATTAAATGAATAAGGACTTGAATGAAACCCACATTTAAACTTAATTGATAATTGTTTTTTCTTCAACTGCAAACTTTAGGGTAAATTACCAAAAAATACTCTTTTTTTCAAAATTTACGGAAAAGGATATGTTTTCTAATTATTTACCAGAATGGGTCAATTTCCCTAAAAACGCGTCTACGTCAGCGCAAAGTCAGGGGATGCAGCAAGAAAACGCGTCCTTGATGGAGCGTCTTCTGCCACATCAGCAAAAATCGCGTCCTTGAGGGCGCGCTTTGCTGATGTGGCAAAAACACTCCCCTAGGGACGTTTTTTAGCCCATGTTTTTTTCAAAAAAAAATTTATTCTCGAATTAAATTTTTTAAAAAGGTCATTTTTTAGATATTATAAAAATAGACCAAATTTTTTAAAAATTTACGAGAATAAACCTTTATAAAGGCTCAAAGTGACAACAACATTTTTTTTTAAAGGTGTCACCAATTAATATAGAAATATAACTTACAAAGTAAATTTTTATATAGACCCAAAGTCTCATTCGGCCTTGTCTCTTAAAAACCGAAAGAGAGATTGAAGAGATAGGAAAATCAGCACTCACCTTAACGCAGAGAATTCGACTACCCCTTAGAGATTCCGGCTTTTTGAGAATATCAGAATAGAAGATGATTCGAAGAAATCTATAGAGATTCGGCTTTTAGAAGAAAGAAGAGAAAAGAATAATGGAGTTTTCGGCTTTCGGCTTTTTAGAAGAAAGAAGAGAAGAGAATAATGGAGTTTTCGGCTTTTAGAAGAAAGAAGAGAATAATGGAGTTTTCGGCTTTTAGGAGAAAGAAGAGAAAAGAATAATGGGGTTTTCGGCTTTTAGAAGAAAGAAGAGACAGAAAAGGTGGAAACCCTAAATGCCGAAAAATAAAGAAGAGAACCCTCCTTATTTATAGAAATTTCGGCACTCACCTATGAAAAACCGAAAGTGTCCTTCCTGATAACTAAAAATTAATCAAATAAAAGGAAAATTCGGCACCCCCTTTGCCATAAAGAAACCGATTTCTTCACTTCTCTAGGTGATGGAATTTCTCTACCAACTCCTAGCCTTGTAGATAGCTCCTATCTTTTCTCCTTTTTTTTTCCTTCCATATTATCAACTATATTATCTACATTATCCCATTCACATAAATCCTCCTATTTTTAGCCTTGTTGCCGTCCACTCTACCTAATCCTAATGCCAAAAATTTAGCTAACTTAAATTAAAAGAGTTGGGCTCCATGTAACTTAAATTTGGGCTCCTTACTCCCTTGTGTGGCATCACCTCCTTGCTCCCTAAGTGGCGCCACTGACCACTGGGCCACAAGCCCATTTTGATATTTTAAACTCAGATACCACCTTTTAAACCCTATAGTGCCCAAACAAAAATTTAACTAAGGCTTGACCCAATCCACGAGCCTAATTTGGACCTCTAATGCTCAAATTAACTCATTACACATATTCACCCATTAAATGCATAGGCCCAAAAATTCAGGATGTTACAGAAACAGTGCGTTTAGGGGTTTGGAAATAATTTCCCATTTGATCCCTGTTCTTTTTCGCGCGTTCGGTTCTGGTCCCTTATTCTATTTTTTTTTATTTTACAATTTATCCCCTTTTATCTCATTTTAGTTTCAATTTAGTCCATATCTATTTATTCTTTTATTAAAATTTAGACCCGCAATTTCATTTTATTCCCGATTTAATCCTTTCATTTATTTAATTTTAGCCTATTTCATGAACTTATTTATTATTTATCTATTTATTTATTGGTTCCTTATTTTTTATTTAAAAATAATTTATTTCCTTTTATTATGCATTTTGTTTTATTTTACTTTTATTATTATTATTATTATTATTATTATTATTATTTATTTTATTTTTATTTTTGGCCTTTATTATTGCTGTTATTATTTCACTATTTATTTACTCATTTATTTATTTTTATATACTTTTAAAAAACTAGATTATTTATGTTTTTTTACTTGTACATATAATAATAATAATATTATTATTATTTTATCTATTATTTATTTATATATATTTATTTACAAATTTTACCTTTAATTTCATTTATATTTTACTTTGATTCTTTACTTTCAATATTTTTTACGAATTATTTTCCTTATATTTATTTATGTCTTTATTTTATTTATTTCTTTGTCTTTATTATATTTGAAAAATTGATATTGTCATTTTATGTGCATATTTTATCATTAGTATTGTTATCGTCATCATTGTCAATTTTATTGTTTATTTTTCTTTGTTAATATTGATATTAAAATGACACGTATTATGAGTTGCTTATTAGTACATTTATATTGTTGCCATTTATTAGTGTAACATTTGATTCATATATCATTTTTAATATTACGTTGATTCTTGCCCAATTTTTAATATTGTTGAACTCGAATAATCGAACATCCTTTCAAAATTAAAATACATAGGATTTCAAAAAAAAAAAAAAGGCAAGCTTATTCTCAATGATTCGAAGTGTTGTATCCTAACTTACGGGATATGACATTTTGTTGCCACGAGATGAGAAGGTCTTTAGCATATTTCGATTTATTCAAGCAATTTGTGAGCAAAATTAACATCAATACAAAGAGAGATTGTATTTTTAAATTATTTTCGAGTTTTCAACTTTCGACACTTAGACACGAAGTAATCAATTTGGTACCAATTTTGGGCGTCGCGAGTGTGTTAATCCTTCCTCGTGCGTAACCGACTCCCGAACCCGTTTTCAGGATTTTTGTAGACCGACAAATATTACTTTGATAAATCAAACATTTTGTTAAAACAATCAAACTACGAGGTGACCCGATCACACCTTATAAAAAAAGATTGGCAGCGACTCCCCATTTTTCGTTTTCAAACAAAAGTTAATTTCAAAAAAAAAAAAAAGGGTTTCAACATCCTAAATAAAATAAATTAAAACTAATGCTTATTTTTAATATAATACTTAAAAGTTTAAATTTTCTATCAAATATATTGCAATCAACATTTAATAACTTCATATTCTCTACTGCAAAATTTTAAATTCAATAATTATAAATTGAGTGTTGAAAAAAATTATAAATGATTTATTATATTTTAGTTCAAATGTTATAATTTTTTTAGTTTAAATCTCCAATCATGTTCAATTAGACTTGTTCATGAGTCAAGTTACTCGTCCAGACCCAAAAACCTGTCTAAAAGTCGGGAGGGTTTGGGCAACAATATTAAGCCCAAAAGATGGACTTGAGTAAAAAAATTAGGCACATTTAATTTTTTTTAAAAAAAACTATTAAAGAAAATAAATTTAAACAAGATAAAATTTTATAATAAGAACAATATAGTAAAAATTGTTTTTAGATAATACTTTATTTCATTAACCAAATATTTAAATTTTACATTCCAACCACATGAACCACCCATAATTTTATTACGAAACGTAATTCAATTGGTATTTTAACTTCTTCTTCTTCTTCTTCTTTTAATAATCTCATTATAAGTTTTTTATCATATTTATTCTTTTTTGACACAATACTTAAAATTACTTATAGTCCCTCCTCAATCTTTCAATAAATGGATAATACATTTCAGTACAATAGCTCACGTCCTCTTATATTAAGAATAATTTTCATACTAATCGAGCTGATACTCAATCTGCAATTACTATATTAGCATTAACTTTACACTCTTTGTTCACGGAACGGTATGCCATGGGCTGTGGAAGTACTATTCGGCGTTACATTTTTCGTTGGACCCAAACACTATAGTCCTGGGTGTAATTAACGCTAATCGTGTAGCCAAACATTTGGGATTTCTTCCATTTCTAAAACCCTTCCGCCTAAACCCTTTTTCTTTTAAACTTGAGCTCAGCCCTGTAGCTCTTTCGTTTCATTTCTCAAATTAAAGGTTGAAATCGATGTAAATTACTCTTTGTTTTCCTTTCTCAAATCCCAGTCTCTATGCAGCATTCTTCTCACAAGCTCTCATGGTTAGTCTCTCTTTTCTCTGAGGATTTTTTCTTTTTCTTATTCTTCTTTGGTAAGTGTTTAAAGTGTTTGATTTTTTGTCTCAATGAACTTAGTTGCTGTTGTTACGATTTTTTTCATTCCTCAGCATAAATACCCATCTTTTTTTTGTTTCTTTTTTTGCGATTTGATTGTTTTCCCATGTTTTCCTTTGTGGTTTTAGGTGTCTCTTCTAAGTCAAATAATAACTTTGATTTTCTAAGAATTACTATGAAACTTAATCATTTGAGTCTTTTGATGGATTCTTTCTGACTTTCTTTATGTTTGAAGAATCAGAGTTTTTTTGAAGTTTTCCATGGCGAATGAACTTTTTTCTTAAATTGATTGGTAGCATTGATGATATGGAGCAGTTGAGTCCAGTTTTTATGCTTACAGAGCTTTTGATTTTCATAGGTTCTGTTTGTTTAGTTGTTAAAGAAAAGGATGGTACAAAAACAAAACCACATTTTTATTAAATGAATAAGGACTTGAATGAAACCCACATTTAAACTTAATTGATAATTGTTTTTTCTGCAACTGCAAACTTTAGGGTAAATTACTAAAAAATACTCTTTTTTTTCAAAATTTACGGAAAAGAATATGTTTTCCAATTATTTACCAGAATGGGTCAATTTCCCCAAAAACGCGTCTACGTCAGCGCAAAGTCAGGGGATGCAGCAAGAAAACGCGTCCTTGATGGAGCGTCTTCTGCCACATCAGCAAAAATCGCGTCCTTGAGGGCGCGCTTTGCTGATGTGGCAAAAACGCTCCCCTAGGGACGCTTTTTAGCCCGTGTTTTTTTCAAAAAAAAATTTATTCTCGAATTAAATTTTTAAAAAAGGTCATTTTTTAGATATTATAAAAATAGACCAAATTTTTTAAAAATTTACGAGAATAAACCTTTATAAAGGCTCAAAGTGACAACAACATATTTTTTAAAGGTGTCACCAATTAATATGGAAATATAACTTACAAAGTAAATTTTTATATAGACTCAAAGTCTCATTTCCCTTGTTTTCTTGAGGAATATGAGATATGAGATATGTGTATATATAGACTCATAAATAGTTTTGCAGCTTGTTCCTAAACAATGTGGGATTCCTTCCTCTTTTAACTAACAACATGAGATTAAATGCTACACTATATTTGATATTTTTTTACTTAGAGTTTAAATTTTTTTTACAAAAAGTTAACATTTGTTACATTATAAATAAAACTTTTAAACTCTATAAGTAAAAAAAATATAAAATATAAAATGAGTATGGTAAAATATTAAAAATAAATATTTAAAAAATTACTAATAGTTGAGTGATCATTTTGTAAGTTTTTATAATTCGATAGCTAAAAAATATAGTTAAGTGACTACTAATGTAATTTAATCTAGATATAAAATATGAAAAATAATTATTATATTTTATGTATATTATATATTTCTATAAAAAAAACTTATTTAACATAATTATATACTATGTTTAAATAGATTATCTATCTAGTCAAAATATATCTGAAATGAATTTATCGGCATTCATTAGGTGATGAAAATTAAATTAAAATTAGAATTAAAAAAATTAATTAGTATAATAAAATATTAAAAATAAATAAATATTTAAAAAGATATATCAATTTTTTAAAATTACAAAAAAATACTATTTGAGTACCAAATACTCACCATTTATTTATTAATTAAACATTCATAATATAAAATAAAATAAATAATAAAAAAATTAAAAGTATAACTTCTAAATTTAAATAATGGAAAATTATTTTAAAAATTAGAATTGCATTGATATTAACTTCAAACATTTAAAATTGAATAGAAGATTATTGCATGTACAAGTTTTATATGTGCAATTTGTTCTCTTTTTTTTAATAGTTCTTTTGTATATGTTAACAATTCTAAAATGCAACAAGATTAAAGATCTCAAAAGATAATTTTATAATATGAGAAAATGCTAACAAAATATAAAAAAAATAGAAATTGTTTTGTAAAAAAAAAATATCAAATATAGTGTAGCATTTAATCTCATGTTGTTAGTGAAAAGAGGAAGGAATCCCACATTATTTAGGAACAAGCTACAAACCTATTCACGAGTCTATATATACACATATCTCACATCTCACATTCCTTAAGAAAACAAGGGAAATAAGACTTTGGGTCTATATAAAGATTTGCTTTGTAAGTTATATTTCCATATTAATTGGTGACACCTTAAAATGACTTTTTTTGAAAATTTAATTCGAGAATAGTTTTTTTTTAGAAAAAAACACGGGCTAAAACGTGTCCCTGGGGGAGCGTTTTTGTCACATCAGGAAAGCGCGCCCTCAAGGACGCGATTTTTGCTGATGTGGCAGAAAACGCTCCCTCAGGGACGCGTTTCCTGCTGCATCCCCTGACTTCGTGCTAACGTGGACGCGTTTTTGGGAAAATTGGCCCATTCCGATAAATAATTGGAAAACATGTCCTTTTTCGTAAATTAAAAAAAAAAGAAGGTATTTTTTGGTAATTTGCCCCAAACTTTACACATTTCTTTGCAAATAGAGGCACAACTTCAACAAAATTTTTGCTTGCGCTCTCATATTTTAATCATGATTGCTTACCCTAACTCTATCCTCTCTTTTTTTTTTTTTTTTTTTTTTCTTTTGGGCAGTGAAATGCTTGCATATTGCTTTCCTTTAATCATTCAGCTATCAAATTACAAAAGCAGGATTATCCATAACATTGGTTTGCTTGTGGGTAATTTGAAGTATAGGAGAACATATTCCAGCCAGAATCTACTTGAGCCAGTTAGTGGAAAGCTCATCACTAGTAGTCAATTTGTTAATCACCCTTCTCAAAGAAGTTTTAGTCAATCTAGTTGTTATCAGAAATTCGCACCTGCTGAAACTCATTCTATCCTTTGGTCCAGTAGTCTTCAGCATCGATTCAAAAATTGGCAAGAACTGAGAAAGCATAAATTGACAGCTAGCACATTTGCTGGGGCTATCGGCTTTTGGCCTTTGCGGAGGACCCAGCTCTGGCTAGAGAAACTTGGGGCGATTGAGCCTTTTTCTTGTAACTATGCTACATGTTGGAGCAATATCAAAGAAGAGGAAGCACTTGAAAGATATAAACTGATTACTGGGAATACAATTGAGTTTCCTGAATTTCAGGTTTATGGTAAGATGAATCCTGAAGACAGTTGGTTAGCAGCTTCACCTGATGGCTTGGTGAACGGGTTTGTTTATGGGTTGCCTCCTGGGGGAGTATTGGAGATAAAATGTCCATATTTTGGTGGGGATATGAGCAAGGCTTTCCCTTGGAAGCGTATCCCCCTCTATTGCATTCCACAAGCTCAGGGTTTAATGGAAATCATGGACCGGGAATGGATGGATTTCTATGTTTGGACTCCTAAAGGAAGCAGTCTGTTTAGGATTTACCGAGATGTAAAATACTGGAATGTTCTGAAATCGGCACTCTCTGACTTTTGGTGGAAGCATGTTCAACCAGCTAAAGAAATATGCAGTAAAAATGTGATAACAGATCCCCTCAGAGAATTAAAATCACTAAGGCCAGACTCCAGGCATGAATCATGTGGCGATATAGTTCGTCAAAGCAAACTTGTAGCTGATAACTCCAATTTATTGATGCGTGAAATAAAGGGACAACTGATAACCTGATTTGATGACTGAGATATTGAATTTTAAGCCAAGTCTAATTCATTAATACCAATGCTTACTTGAGGTTTTAACAATTATTGAAAATTTTGGTTACCATGAGTTTCCTCAGAGGGAGAAGATCAAATTTGGAAGTGCTCGTTCATAATGGTTGTTTTTCTAGATGTATGAAGTTACTATCAGGGGCACTTCTCCCTTTAGTTGGACAAAGCTGAATGCCTATGGTTGTTGCAAGAGTTCACAGGAACCTCAGCTGGTAAGTGAATATTGAGAAATGAAGAAGACTATATTGCTAAATAGGGTCTTCTGAAGTTTGCAATCCGTCATGCTTTTAATTGTATGATAATGTGTTTTTTTTTTCTTGCGATGCTTAAAATGCTCTGGAATGGAAAAGCTAACTCTTGGTTGAATCTGGTTCACGTTGGCACGAAAGTTGGACAGCAAAATCTTGTAGGCACGTTCCTAATAAAGCATTGTTACGTGGTTGTAGCAACTTCTTGACTAGAGGTTGGCATGGATAATATTGCACTAACCTTAGAGAGGCTACAAGTATCCTAATCAATGAGCTTATACAAGGAATTGCCTGGCTCATATATTTGATGATCCTCCAGCCTGGCTGATTCCTGTTGTAAGAAGTCATCCTTTCTGGTTGTTTGGCTCTAAGTTTGTCTCAGTTGTAATTTTAACTTCAAAGGGAGATAGGAAACCTTGTTGGGGACCTAATACATTTTATTTAGGTCCTTTTTCTTATTTCCTGGAGTGGACAATTGTGGGACATTTGAAGAAAGAGGCTACAAATTGACCTTTAGGCAATGGTAGAAAGCTGATCAAGGCAAAATCCTGCAGCTAACTGATCTTTAAGGGGGCCATAGGCCTTCTTCTATGTAGATTCAATGATGACTTATCTTAAGGTTAGCATTTCTAGTTACATATCTTATATTGGGGATGGGAAGAAGAAGTGCTTAGAAGCATGCTTGCTACAGATTCAAATGAGACTGATTTGTCATGATAGGTGTTTCCAAAATGTAATCACTCAACTTGTAATAAAGTGAACTACCTATGTGTTTTCTTGTGCTATATGTTACGTATCTATTACATATTTAAACGTGTAAATTAGAGATGCCTGCCATTAGATTACTGTTACTTTGAGGATACCATCGTTTACGAATGCAAATTCTTGTCTGCTGCCACATTAGCAGTAGCATCACTATTACTTGTTCCTTCAATGTTTTGTCAGTGTCCCATGTGCTTTTGAATTCCATACACCATACTCCTGCTGAAATGAATGGATTTTCACACAAAATGAAGAGAGCTTAATACATAGAATCAGTTGAATGCAAGATTAGTGACGCTTGATTGTATATGAAAAAGTATAGAAATAAGTTTGTTGAAGCCCATCTTCATTGACTCTTTTATGAAACGAAGTGTGATGTTTACTTTGGTTGCAGCGTAGTGCATGACCTGGGAGATGCATTGCCATGGGGTTTAGTTCTTCGGTATCTGCCTGATTGGATTCATCTGGCTTCAAGCTGTTATGACAATCTTTATAAAATCATTTGGCTGAGGAGCTTTATGTGGATTCATGATAAGAGGTATGATTAAGACAGTAGAATTCAATATATTATTCTACACGATTGGTGTCAATCTAACCATTTTAATCATTTTTATTCTAAAAATATTATGATGTACAAAGGGAGATGATCCACTGCTTGAAAATATCATAAAAACACTTGGTAGTAAAGGCCTTCCCAATTTCAGACAGAATCCCATCCCACAAACACCCATTGTTCAATTAGTAGGATTTATGATATGTTTGATGATGGTCGATTTTTGAAATAGATGTTGTCTATGACTATTCATTTTTTTAATGTATATCAAGTTATGTTCCTTGGATCATGTGTGAGTGTTAGATATATAGGTTGCAAGTTGTTATTGTTGCTGATATGTGTGCATGATGGTTCTTTGCCGACCTGATGAACTCATATTAGATGAAAAACCAAACATATTTGCACAACTTGAGCAGATGATTGAATAAACCAGATGTGCACTTGGTTTCAACTTCTTTATTATGTTGATTAGCTGAATTAATATTATTTTACATCAATAAGTTAAAATTACATTTTAAATCTTAATTTTCCTTTTTATAATTCAAATTATGTATAATCTAACAAATAGTATATGTCAAAATTTTCAACAATCAAAATTTTTTAAAATATGGTATTTTACATATATTATTTTATTTATATATGTAAATATATGTTGTTTTGTGCGAAAAGCTCATCCTTTTTGAGTAGCATAGTTGTTAATTAACTTCTATTTCGAGTTTGATTCGTTTTAGATTGAGGTCTAAAATTTTCAAATTTCGAATTTAATTTTTTGGCATTTTTTATTTCAGATTATTTGTTTCTATCATTCAAGTGTTTTAAGTTCAATTTAATAATTTTCAAAAATAAAAATAATTAAATCAAAAGTTAAAAAATTATTTAATATACTAAAAATAAATATAGAAACGTAAAAAGAAAAAAAAAAAAGAGTTAAAATCGAGTCTGCTTAATCTGATCCGATGATGTTAGTTACACGCAGATAAATACGACAGCCCAAGAAGAAGAAAATTCTTGAATTTCAAGAGAAGGAATGGCGACACCATCGAAGAACATGAAGGCTTTCTACAAGCAAAAGAAGAAAAACACAACGGGAGGCATCACCAAATCAAAATCCTCAAAATCAACCAAACCTGCCGCTACCGATATCGCCCAACTGCCCCATGGCGTTTCTCTGGATCTCAAAGGTCACTCTCTTTTTTCTTTTCTTTTTTTTCTTTTGCCCCTCAAAAAATGGGTATTTTATAAAACCGAAACAATGTTTGTGAAAAGCAGATGATGATATTGAAGAGGAAGAGAAAGCGTTAAGGGAATTCGACATGAACATGGCGTACGGACCATGCATAGGGATAACGCGGCTGGGTCGATGGGAAAGAGCACAAAGATTGGGGCTAAATCCTCCTAAAGAAATCGAGAAGCTTGTGAAAAGTGGTAAGGTGAAACTACAATCATTATTTGATGGGCGTATGTAGTAGGAAACCATTATGCTTGCCATGGAATGTGGGCAGTCCTTTTGAAACAACCTGGTTGGTTATATGTTATTTCAACTCATCTTTTGACATGTCTATTTTAGTTTAATTGGAGATCATATTTTTCATCTATTACTCTTTCCTCTAAATTCCTTTCTCAAGATGTTATGTTCAAGTGCAGGTAAACATTAGAAAAGGTCATACTAAAATAACTCTATGACTCACACACGATGGAATTTAAGTTGGAATAAATTTACACAATGCTCACATATTTTTACACAAAGTGAGACTCAGACTCGAACCTTTTATCATTTGGGACCTCAACTTTTGCCAGCCATAATATATTTATAGCTTGTGGGATAAAATTTTATTAAAATATGCTTGAATTTTCTTAATTTTAGATCATTTATAATCCTTTTTAATAAAAACTCGATTGTCCCTGTAAATCATTTCTCAAAATAACATAAATGCAATACATAAAAAAGTGAATGTAATCTCCCTCCCAATCACAAAATCGAATGTTTTGATCAAATTGGTTAGACTAGAAATTGATTAATGTATTCGTATAAAATAAAGTAAAAAATCAGTTAATTCATGAATTGACTCGATTAAAATGATGCCTCAACCAATTATACTAGATTTTATCATTTTTATTTTTAATCATTTAATAATTTATTTGCTTTGGATCGAATTAGTCAAACCAAAAATCTATAGTTTGACCAATTCGACCACAAATTTAGTTTCAAAAAATTACAAAATCCAAATGGGCAAATAATAGCTTTAATTTGTAAAATGCAATTAACATTAGACTAGCATACCTAACACATATATGTGTAGAAATTATATTTTAAAACGTACACATTCATATGAAAAGTAACAAATATAAAAGACACTTGTAAATTAAATGAATTAAAATCTTATCCATGGTGACACTAAACCAAACTATAATGAAAAATCAAGGTTAGATTCTAATATAAAAGTTGTAGATTTAGTCTTATATATTAATATAATCAATTTTAATCTCTATATTTTTTAAAGCAGCAAATTTTAATCTCTATATTTGATTTTTAATCTCTATATTTTTTAAACTTTATTCCTAACCTAAACAATAATAGTTCAATTCGCTTGGTTGAATGTAATTATTAATCTTGTATCATGCTTATAGTTATAAATTTAATCTATATTCAACAACTGAATAATTCCAAATTCCTATACTTTTCGAATTTCAAATTTTTAACTTTAATACAAATAACAATCATTAATCCATTAACTAAATTTTTAATGAATAATACGTAAAAATAACGAGTTAATATAGCTTTAAACATATGACTATGTTTACTGCATCCAATTTTGGATATAATAAGAAATTTGAAAATTTGAAAAAAAATACAAATCCACAAAATACCAAATTTCAGGATGGTGTTCCAGTCTAACCCAATTATGTATTCATATTCGCCTATTTTACGACGTTTGATACATTCATATCGTGTAATTAAGGCTAAAAGACCTTTTCCAAAGCATTAATTGGACTTAAAAGGAGAAAAAAAAAAGAAGGAAAAAACCAAGTTCAGAAAAAGAAAAAAAAATTATCTAAAATATTTAGGCACAAAACCGGAGCCCCGAATTATTTCAAAAGAAAAAAATTTCTTTTCAATTTATCTGATCCAAAATACAGGGTGTGATTGTGGGGAGGGGGTTATTGCAGCAAGTGTTTCTCAACAACCGTTCTCCCAAACTTCTCCTGAATGTCTTTTGGTGTTTCAACCTGCAAGCACGCATTTTTATTCTTATGTTATTCAGGCTGCCCAACATAAATTCAATTGAAGGTGTGTAATCGAGCTTGAATTTGAGGTTTGGCTCAGCTTGAGCTCCATCCCAATTAGGCTCTCATTTAACTAGTAAACATGGGATCCCGTGCAAGACATCTCAATTATTTACGCGCATCAGTCAAATTCAGACTCGACTCAACAATTACCAAGTAAAATTCGAGTTGTTTTAAGTCAAATCCAAATGAGTGGTTTAAACCCTATTCCAATATCAAGGGTGACTGAGTTACTTACTGCATTGAGGGCTTTAAAAACCGCCTTGACGGTGTTGTGAGGGTTCCTTGAGCCAATAACCTGAGAAGATATATAGTTCAGATTAGCCATTGTAAGGAACCCACCCTATTCACTTCTACATGTCCGACACATCTTGATGCAAGTATGAGAAATGAATCTCTAACAATCTTCCAAATGCATGAAAAATCTTGGCAAACATATATGCCTGACTCCGAGTAAAACAAACTCTATTACCTTAGATTTGACATTCTTGAACCCAGCTAACTCCAAAATGTTTTCAACAGTTCTTCCAGCTTTCATACCCGTTGTAGTTTTTGCAGGCCAGAGATAGACCTACCAATGCATATCAAGTTTTAAAAAGAGTGAACAATTAGGACAAACATAGATTGAGATTAAAAATGGCGATGAAAGAAGATAGTTATGCATTGCACACCTTAGTCTTCTTATATGTTGTTTGAATTGCATGGGCTATCGTATGCTCCTCATGTCGTTCAATATAGTGAAGATTCTCAAAGCATTTCTCATGCGCCTGTTGGTAAGTTACACAAGTCACGTAAATTTATCGAGCTTCTAACGTTAAAAATTGATTAATGATTAATTCAACATGTTCATGATGGACAACATTGATGATATTATACACCTTTCGAATTAAATTGATTTCACTACTCCCACCCAGACATCATAGCATCAAGGTACGAGAGTAACCATATAAAAACCAATCATAAGAAAAACCAGATGACCTTAAAATTAGCAAGACTAGGCCCCAAAAGTAGAAACTAGTCAAGAGCTAGAACAAGGTTTATTTGAAACATACAGCTTTGAACACACAAAACGAAACATTTACATTATAAGAGTTTCTAGCATAGCCCTGTACGAGTTTGTTGTATATAAAATCTAAAACATGGATATCGTACTAACATACACAGAAAAGCCAATTTCAAAATATCAATAAAATGAGAAAATACACGAGGATTTTTAAAATTTCGAAAATTCTCAAAATACTAGCAATTGAAATTGTAATTAATAGTCATCTTAGAAAATTTTAGTTTACTGAAAATTCATTAGTTAAAAAGTATTTATAAAAGAAAAATAATGACGTTAAAAGTAAATAATATAAACACATTTGCAATATTAATAGCATTAGATTTGTAAAAATTTGCAAATATCTTTAATACTATAAAATTTAAAAATATATGTTAGAAGCAAATAAAAATTATATTTTGAAGTTTAAGCTTTTTTTATTTTATAGGGGGACTACGAGTATTAAATGAAATAAGATTATAAGAAATTTTGAAAAATCACATTTTTAGGTGGAATTTGAAGGAAGTAACTCAAATCCCTTCTTGAAATTATTTACAAGTTTTGAAATTCTCCATTATTTTTACCCAAACAAGTAAAATCATTTTGAAAATTTGAAAACCTAGATGGGAATGAAATCCCCCCAAAATTTTCATACAAAGACATCCACATCCATTGTATTTTTTGACATGAATATATGGATGTGATCCTCCGAATACATAAAAAAACCTTTAGAAAAAATGAAGACACCCGTCACAGACACCTCCATATCCAACACTCACACCTGAGTCTAACTATCCTCGTAACATAGGTTAAATTTGTAATTTGTACATCAGGACGAACCAGTGTCAAATTTTCATATGCTTTACCCTTATTCCCACTTACATCTCTAATTCGTAGGTCACATCCAACACTCACACTTGAGTTGAATATATTGTAATTTGTACATCAGCACCAACCAGTGTCAAATTTTCATATCCTTTACCCTTATTCCCACTTAAATTGCTAATTTGTAAAAGGTCGTATCCTCATGCTCATGGCATGTTATATATTATATTTGAGGAAGTCAAATGTAACTGCATACTACGCCTTTTTCAATATTAAAAAGGAACTATACTGGTATAGGGTCAAAAATGTAAAACAAGTGTGTCTGATTCACCTATCGATGATAGAGTGCAAAACTAATGAACAGTACAAATAAAAGCAGTGCAAAGTTACCTTTTGAAGTGCAATAGGGACTGCTGGGGCTTTGGCTTTTGCGTATCCAACAACACCATGAAAGTTTCCACATGCCATCAAAGCGGTGTACTTGACCACTTGCCCTCCCTGGATAATATCAACTTCAAATGAGTTACATAGAAATCAATCTAATAACAAAACACAGATGACATGAGGTTACCTTTGTTACTTTACAAGTTCGGTTTACATCAATCAACCTCACATCAAAACCCTGCCATCATTCAAAAAAAACCCAGTTAGTTACATGCAACACAGAAATGTAATATCAGGAAAGTTTTATCTTTTGGCATTTCCAAAAATGAAATGGGCTTTTCTAAGCGAAACTCCTCATGCACTATCCCATACTCAAGTTCAACTATAGCTATTGAAAAGGCAGCTTTAGACATTGCTCAAATTTCAAAGGAACAGATAACTGCACTGCATAGTCATTACGGCATACCTAAACAAGTAAGCTGTTGTCTATACAGCACATCACAAGGTCTTTTATACATACATCACATATTTCTCCCATGATGCCACTGGCACTTTTTTAACTTAAATCCTAAATAAACAATGAATATATGCATTCATATAATTTAGAGAATATGAAGAATAAAATCCGGTTAAGGTAGTTCAATAGAATTTTCTCAATGCTATAACCCATTTCATTCTAGAAAGGTAATGACAAATGGGAGTGAAGGAGAAGAAGAACTTCAACTAGCAGAGCCTGCCCATGAAAGGCATGAAATAAATAAAATAAATTAAGTTAGATTCTGTCCCTCAACCATTCAAAAATAACTAAACTGTTTGAACTTGGAAGCAATATAAATGGAGGATATTGTATGCACTTACCTTTCTGTAAAGAGGTGTTCTTTTCTTCTCTGTCAAAGCATTTCTTTCCTCTGCAAGATCTCTGATCTCCTCCTCAAGAAGCTTTCCCTTCCTGCCAAATGTATAATCCAACTCTGCCAGCTTTTCTTCCAGTTTCTTGTCAATAGCATTCAACTTCTCCAAGATTATATTATCCCTCTCTTTCATATCATCAAATTCTTCTTCATCCTCATCATCATCATCGCCTACTATTTTCTTCTCATTCTCATTCTCAAGTTCAGCACCTTCCTCATGATCACCAGAAGGATCGACTTGTTGTTGCTGAATAACTCCATAATTGGCCGGATTATTGGGATCGTAAGCTTCCTTCCATTGAAGAAGCCTCATTGCCCTATTCAATTTTTGCTGAAGGATAAATTTCTCCTTTCCCTCAGCTACCTTAAGTATATTCATCAAGTCACCAATGACCCTATATTCAAGACGAAGTTTAAAATGCTTTTCCTCAAACTTGTTAACTTTCTCCATCCATTTAAAAGCATCATCGAGTGTCCCTGTCAAGTACAAAAGCGTAAATTTTGTCACCAATATATCAACTAATGAAATTTCATAAATATCACTTATAAATCAACACAACTAAAACAAGACTTATTAATTTACCTGCCTCACAGAAGTTCTTTAACAGCTGCTCATGCATCTTCTTTTTCTTCTCAAATTGCAATTCCCACTTGTTGTCATCCCTATCATTCTCATCCTCGCTATCTTCTTCGGTATCCGAATCCGTGGGGACCTCAAGCATTAGATCAATATCTTTTTCCGTTAACTCCTTCTTTTCAAGCTTGGCTATCAATGGCGTTACACCCATATAATCTTCATTATCCTCTTCATCAATATCCTTTGTATCCAAACCTTTTCTCTTCCTATCCTCTCGTTCTTTCTGCTTCTCCAGTTCTACTTCAGCAACAAGTTCTTCAAGCAGATCATCGATTGCCTCGTCCGATGTAAAGCTTGTAGAGAAATGACATCTCACAAAAGAAAGTGGAGATTTTGGTGTTTGGTGGTTGGGAAAATAGGAAAAAGTTGAGATTTTTCGGCAAAATGGGGAATGGGGTTTTAAGGGGGTTTTAGGGATACGATTGCGGAGGCAAGGAGCACTTGAGTAATGGGTGTCTGGCGATGAGATTTTCCGAGAAAATGAAGGCGGAGTTCTAGGAGGGTTCTGAAAGGTCTGGTTAAGGAGCCTAAACCATGAAGATGGCTGTGACTTGGTCGACATTTTCTTCAATATTAAGTTAACAAATGAGAAACATAGAACAAACCTGGCAAAATAAGAGATAGATAATAGTGAGAAAAATAAAAGCTAAAATTTCCTAAACAGATAGATAGATGTCTGGGATTTTACACTAAACCTTTGCTTAAAACATTAAAAGAAATATAACAAAGTGAGGGGAGAAACAGAGCAGATAAACATTGTTGAAGTTAAAAGTTTAGGGTTTCAAAAAGTTTACCTGGGGGTTAAATAGGGTGGTGTTTGGTTAGGTCTGTGGTTGAAGGGCAGAGAAGGACACAGTGGTGGTGCGAGGCTTCTTTGGCGGCCAGGGATCTATGAACACTGATGAGAGTGGCTCGGGAAATTTTAGAATTCTTTTATATATTTTATTTTTTATAAATGATTTTTTAGTTGCAATTGCCTTTTAAGTCCCTATATTATAGAAACTGGATTAAATGAATCCCTTTACTTTTTATTTTTAATCTCTCTTAAATTGATCAATTTAATCCATATACTATTAGAAGAATCAATGAAAACCAATTTGTAACATGGTTAACCTTCATTAATTAAAAATTGACCTAACAATTACTATTTGTATTTGTATTTCAATTCCAAATAAAATGTTTTATTTTCGAAACCATCAAAAGCTTTCAAAATATTTACTCTGTTAAATAGTAAATGTTAGCTTTGTCAAAATTTAACAATATTTTATTCTTTTTAATAATATAATGATCAAATTAATTCTTTTAATAAAAAAGGAACTAATTTGATAAGGTTACGTATTCACCAATTTTTATATATAATTTAATATGTATATATAATATTTAGAAATATCGTATTAACGGGATTAAATAAACTTCAAATGTAAAATATTCATTAATTATATAAAAGGTTAAAGTATGCATTAAGTCCTTGTACTTTTTGAATGTTTGGAATTTAATATACCTACTTTTATTTTAAGAAATTTAATCCTTCTATATTTTGAATTTAAACATGCAAGCTCAATTGTTAACACAGTTAATTTTTCTATTAAATTTAGGTTCAATACGAAAGTAATATTTTAATTGCATGGCTATCAAGTGAGTATTTATTTTATTTCAAATTGTACACCGACAAATTTGACAAAAATAAATTTAATAGTATTAACAATTGAACATGATTTTCCAAATATGAAAAGTAGGAGGAATAAATTCGTGAAAATAAAAGTAAATGGACTAAATTCTAAGTGTACAAAGAATACAAAGACTTAGAGCATATTTTAACATTATATAAAATGCCCCTCAATAGTGTTCAAAAATTGAAATCAATCATTCAACAAATCCAAAATAACCAAAAAAAAAAAAATCATGTAATATATTAGACAACGGGCGAATGAAATTGGTAGATCCCACTATTATCAAAACTGAATTGAATTAGTCCCTTTACTATTAAATGAATCAATTTAATCCTTATACCATTAAAAAACTCAAATAAGACTAAATATAAACAAAATTAACATTTACTTTTTACAAAAATGTCATTTATTGTTTAATAAATTTACTATTTCAAAAGCTTTTATGATTCTACAAAAGGAATACATTGTCTAGGAACTATTTGTTACTCAGTAGAAAAATAGAAGAGAGGGAGGCATCCCTTATCTGATCCTTTCTGCAAAGCTTTGGCTCATGTTACATCGACTGATGCTCCAATTACAATTGATCTTCCATTGGTCCATGAAAATCCAGTGTTTCTTGGATGGTTTTCCCCCTTGTTCCTTCCCTTTTTAGGTTCTTTACTAGTTTGTTTGGATGATGCTGCCTGTTCGGCTTTTGTTTTGTCTGAGGAACTTTTACCATTTGCTGGTTTTTCAAGCACTTGTGTGTGTGTTTAATGTTGTAATCTTATTTCTTCAATTAATCTGACGTCACTTGAAAAAAAAAAAAAAAAAAAGAAAAAGCAATGGCTCACCTCAATTACTCATTTACTTCCCAACTGATATTCCTCAATTTAACTGTGTCATCTAGCAATTGAAAATGATAAATATGTGTTCACCATATTCTTCAATGTTATGAAAATGATAAATTAATCAAATTCATGTTTAAATATTTTTAAATTATAAATATTAAATTTGGTTCTTTCCTAACAGATCATTCACTTTATTAGCCTTTACACTTTATTTTGGTTTCCTAAGGTAAAACTCTATTCACTTTCTTACCTTGCTCTTCCTTCACATTTCATATTCTATTCACATAAAGTTATAAATCATATACATAAATAAATATCTAAGTATTTATTCAATATAAGAAACTTTCAACCATTATATATATATATATATATATATATGCTGAAGAAAATAATATTCACAATATATTTATGTATATAATCATATTCCAGAACGAAAGATCAAATCCAACAGCCTGATTCATGATCATCCCTAAAAGTAAAGAAACTGAGGAATTTTTATTACGGATTTATACCATGCAATGCCTGCAACTGCTTGTTCTTCTTCTAGTAATGAAAAACTTCAGACATGAATGATACACTATTAGTTTCTGTGAAGAGATTACCTCAACCAACGTTTACAGCGCATTCTGCCATGTGAAGGTGATGGCAGGCATGCTTAAAGTCATAAAGTTGCACAAAATCTCGATAGAGGCAGCATTCTCAGCGTGACCTACCAGAGGAACAGAAACAAAAGCCAGAGCATCATGGTACTTAAAAGTCTTAAACTCCCATCACTCACCACTTCAAGTATTCTGTTCTCGCATCATTTTCCGAAAGCATGTATCTGGAGATGACATAGTCCTGTACATTGCTAGTCGACAAAAATCTTAGCAAGACTCAACACAATATACTCACCGACTAGGCCCAAATGTGTTATCTGATGTCTTAATCCAGTCCCAGAATTTCCTAACAATGACTCTACAGAACTTATTATCTATCTCAAGTAACAGCATTATGTTGTTCTGACTCTTCATTTTTCTTGAATAATTTAAGCCTGACACAAATCTGGACATGGATAGAGGAAAATGATACTCCAAAGACTCCAGCTACAAAGACTCACACCCCTAGTCCGAATAACATAGCAAGAGCATACACATCAAAAGGAAAGAATTTCAGCTTCAACATCTCTGAGACATGCAATAATAGTTTACCACTAGTTAGATGCTCCAAAGTATAGTCATTGGTTCGTACATGAACTTCTTGTTGAGTACTCGTAGGCAGCTGCATTGAATAACTAAGTAACACAGTTAGATTCCTTGAACGGGTTCGGTTGCAATTTTAGAATTGAAAGTAAATCAGAAATCTACCAGGAACAGTAAAGAATCATTACCCAAAGAATGGGAATTGCGTGCAAATTGATTGAAAGACAAGCAAAACCACCACTATAAATTATATTTATGCAAAGCACAGATAAATGAGCATGGTCTAGATGAGCATTTGCTTATAATGAGCTCACTAATTAAGTGAACTATTTGAGTACATATTTCTTGTCAAACACCCAATACATAATCCCACGCCAAGTTGATTCAGACATTAGGCAATCCTCCCATAGTCCTTCCTTCCACGAGAACCTGGTGGAATATTTGAGACAGGATGGTTGGCCCTACGCCCTACATTAACAATGCCAGGATTGAGTAAAACAGAATCAGTTCATTCTATTACCTAAATTATCCAACAATAGTTACATCGTTTTGATAGACATTGTTCTATGAAATTACTTTGCAAAGTACGAGGTAACTAAGAGTAGTTTGATGGTGTTAAAGTTAGGACATACCCCACGGCATGCCATTACTGAATGTACTATTTCCAGGAGAACGTGGGCCCCCAGAATTAAAGCTAGGAGGGAGCTGCACTTTCATGTGATTCCATTCGCCTCCCCGAGCACCAGTGGATCTACCAGGATTGAACCGCTGAGCAGTTTGCTGCCCCAAACGGCTAGGATAATTTTGTGTTGTATGTGGCATGAAGTGAGAGTGCGTTGACAGAAAACGAGGATATCCAGCATGCATATCATTAGCTGAAGGAGGGCTACCCACTTCTACATGTGAAAATCCTACAGGTCCATTTTGTCTGTACTCAAACATAGAAATAAATTAAGAATAGTGTTGAACACTTCAAAGAAAGACAAAAGCAGATGTTTGACATTATATACTGCATATCCATCTCTATAATGCACAATTCATCTTGGGCTGCATCAATCATGTGGAACATAAATACCAACTATAACTTTCAATAGGGAAAATATAAAGCATGCATATAAGCAAAAACCAAAAGCCAACTATAACTTTCAATAGGGAAAATAAAAAAGCATGCATATAAGCAAAAACCCTAAACCAAAATTATATTGAAAGGAAAATAAAAAATACTATAAGAATTATTTGAACATGTATATCTTGCAATCAAATTGACCAGGGGGAAGGGACCTGTAAAGCCATTCACTAAGAAGGTTATGCAATTACCTTTGAATTGATAAATTTGAGCTTGTGGTTGAGGGACGGTTGAATCTTCCAACTCCAACAGATGAATCAGCCGAACCAATATGCATTCCTCTGTTAAAGTCAGCTGATAGACAGCCCTCTTCTGATCCATCCTCTTGTAGAAGAAGTTCATCACTAAGGTGACAACAATGGCAGACAACATAAGAAGTTAAAAGATTGTATAATAAATATCACAACAAAAAGTCTACGAAACAAATAACTTACCATCCCTATTAGAAGCAAACAAAATATTCCTTAATTTTCGATAATTAGTTCGACATTGGGGAAAAAAAGGTTTCTTAAATATATTACAAGAATTTAGAGTACTTAAAAGCTCTAGAAAAGAGAGAAAATTCCATCTACTTGCAAATGGCATGCCCACCTACAGAGAAAAGAGGCATTTGTAAGTGAAAGATCATTTATTTATTTTTGGAGGTGGGGGTGATAAATGATCTAAATGAAGAATGAGATAAGATGGTACAGTTGAGCATATAAACACCTTAGTTTTCTTGAAGTTATAAGAACTTTAAGTATATGCACTTTCTAATGAGGCAACTCTGTTACAGAAGCAGCAAGACGCAAAATATTGCAACTGTGACTGGTTTTAGGAGTACCGTGAGTTCCTGATGCAGCATGGAATATTTTTTTGGACAACAGCCAACCTAGCATATTAATCAGATAAAACACCCACGGATATGTTCTAGGCTAACCAACCAGTATTGAGCCAATAACCCATTATTTTGTGAAATTCAAGTCCTTGATCAGTTTAGTTTGAGCATGAACAAAGAAGCTTCCAAAATTATGACTTGTTATTATAAGTTGGTGAGACTATTTGCAAGAACCGTTTACATAGGCATGATGGAATCTCACTGAAAGGAGACTGTTTAGAGAGTAATTTATTACCATCTAAAGCTCATACTTGAACAAATTATAAACATAGAGGATCATATTTTGTGTATCAAGATGCTGCCATTTTCTCTATCCCATATCTTATTATTTCTAACAGCAAGCAATCTATGCAAAATATATGCATAAAAACAGTATGATAAAATAAAGAAATATTGGTGTGCAATAGTGAACAAAAAAAGGTAAAAACAAGGCTACTAAAATACATGACAAACATCAGTATGCTAAAGAATGTTTAGGCACTGTGCAGGAGAGCTATGTTACTCGAACTTGGATATGAGTGTCGGACATGTGTGTGACCAACCCAAATATGTTCAATCTTATTTTCAAGATTTCCATGCATGTTCAATCTTAATTTCAAGACTTTATGTATCTGGAGGGTCCCTGGAGCAATACCCCAAAACACGTTTAGAAATGCATTGAATAGAGGTTTCAGACATAGGTACTCCAAGAAAAATGAAGATTAGAGCAACATAGAAGCAGGGGCCTGAAAAGGCTTTCAGGCCGCTGCAGGCTGCAGGGCAGCACGTTGGCACCCAACTAACCCTTGAGAGGGTAAAGAAGGGTAAAGACCATTATTTTTATGGTTGTTTGCATGTCCAACAGACAATTTTTATAGATTAACAGAACAGAAATGAATAGAACATATAACACGGCTAGGACAAAGTATATCTCAATATTTGACTAAGATGAGACTGCAGTTCCAAGTTCTCTACTCACCTATAATTTGGATCCCAATCTCCAGGATCAAGCAACAGCATGCTGGTCTCTGACTTATCTTGAGTTGCTCTTGGGCTATGCTGCAGTTGCACATTAGAACCAAGTCCTAGCTGTTGGTTCCAGTTGGCTGCGTTAGAATTTGACAGCAAGTGAGAGGGGAGACCACCATCCGCCTGAGAGTTTCCCTCAGCTTGGCTAGAAATGGTGCCATCAGTTACTTGTCCTTGCCAGTTTGGAGATGATGAACTCTCTTGAGATTGGGAACTTCCAGAATATCCCCAACTTTTTCTTCTATTAAACTGGCCAGCTGCAGCCATCTTACTTAAAGGTGATCCCTGACAACTGTTTCTTGCAGGAGAAGTAGGACCATAGTGTCCAGGAGAGCCACCTGAATAGGAGCTTGGAGGAGTAAACTGCGAGGGACTAGTGCCAAGGGGAAGTGGTGCAAAGTTTCCAGCTGATGGGCTCACACCAAGTCCTTGCCCCTGAGAATACTGCATAAATCTCCATCTAGCATCAGGACTACTTCCAAGCATTGATGCACCGCTCTGTGGATGCATGTTCATTGCAGATGGACCAACAGGTGAATAATATGCAAACATATTACTACTCTCTCCATAACTCCCGTAACTACTTCCGAGCCCAGTATTATCATTATAGCTGCCATGACTTCCTATACTGCCATAGCTATTTGCATGAACATATGGCACCATTGGGAAATGTGGGCTGTTATGAAAGGCAACCATGTTCCTGTTTGGAATCTACACAATGGAAAATACATCAGTATAAGACTGCTACTAAAATAATGCAGTAAGTCTGCTACTCTGGAAATAAAAATGCAGGACCATTATGAAGCTTACATTGGGGGAAAGACCAGCAGCAAACCAATGCCCTCCACCAGGGTGATGATCCACCTTAATGTTTTGAGCAACAGGCTACCAAGAAAAAGGCAGCAATTAGGCCAGTATAGTTTCCTCTATTTTTTTCCCCCCAAAAATAACAGATTAGCATATCTTTTTGTGAAGCTTGTGATTCAACAAGAACAGATTGCTACTATAAAAGCAGCTCAACCATGAGAAGACCAATAAAGCCAAATCTTTCACACCAGCCAAAAGAAGCTTATGCTCAGCATACACACAAAGGAAAATTAAATTTCTTCAAACATGTACAGAACTCTATGTTGAATTATTTCAACAACCTTAAACTTTTATAAATAAGAGAGGAGTTCCTAGAATATAAAATAAGATTATACCAGTGTTAAGAAAAAATACAAAATGACCACTCCACAATGAATAAACACAAATCAATATGGGAATCGGGAGAGGACTAGGCAATTCCTCTGTATGCATGGTACCAAACATTGAAATAAAAGTCACATAGATAATATTAATTTATGAAATAAGGTTCAAGCTTCTTCAATTGCAGAGCTACACACATAGGTCCCTTACCAAGCGAGGGGTCTCAGGGGGAGGTCTGTATGGGCATGTGAAAGGTTCTCCAGTAACAAAAGGGTGTTTTGAAGCCTGCAAGATGAAGTTGAAGCTCCTATTGCTTCATATTTAGTTGGAATAGCATGATAAAGAAGTATTCAAGTGAAATTTCAACTACCTGAAAAGGCGACCACCGTTTGGCTGGATCAAACTCAACTAGTCCCCTCAAGAAATCAATCAAAGCTAATCGAATTTGACCCTCTGTCACAGATTCATTATGCCACAGCCTTTGGTAAGTCATTAAAGGATGGTAATCACAAACTGAAAATGTTTTTCCCACCATGGCTTGCTGGACATTCAATGCAGAAGTTAGATGCTAACCTTTAATGATATCCTCTTCAGGCAAGTTTTTCCGGTAAGGATAATTTGTGACAATTGCTTCAAGGTTCTTATGACTGAAATACTCTTTCCCCATCAACGGTTTTTTTAACTCCCTCTGAATAGAAACAAGCATCAATGACTATTCGATGAAGAACATAAAATATAAACAAGACCCAGTCATACAGAAATTTCTATTCTATTAATGCTATAATGGTTGTCTTCAAAACTGATAATAAGAACACTTACAGCTTCATATTCTTCTTCTGTTAATGCTTGGTAAGCACTTCTGCTACCAATGGGGACCTCACCATTCTCTATATCGTGGGTACTCCCAATGCACTTAAAGAACTTACTTGTGTTTTTTGCCTCCTTCAGAACATAATCAGGGGGTTGCGATCTACAACATTAAAACCACATATATAAAAGGCTTCACAACAATTGCAAAAATAGAACTGACTGAACGGATGATAAGTGCTAAAATATCTTCTTTTAGGGTGCTTGGTCAAGTGGAAAAGTGGAAGGATGGAAGGAGGGAGTAGAAAAGTAGAAGGAAAATAAATTTTGAGTGTGCTAGGTAGGGAAGAAAAGTGAGTAAAAAAAATAGAAGAGATGACCATTTTCCATCCTAATGCAACCAATCCTTCCAAAATTGGAATGATAAGAGGAGAGAAAATGAGAAAGGGGTATCTGTTAGTTCAAAATTATGAATTTTTAAAAGCTTCATTTTCTTTCCTCGCATTTTTCAACTCTACCAAGCAATGAATGAAAAGAAAATTACTTCTTTTTTTTTTTTCAATTTTTCCATCTTTCCTACCAAGCACACCTATGGAAGAAAAATTATATTTTCTATATGTCCATTTTTCTACCCTTTCAATTCTCTTTCTTTCCAATTTTCTTTCCACTCTACCAAGCAAAGCCTTAGTTTATAGATTATCTAATGGAAACCCGGTTTATTTTGGTCAAAGGGAAATAAATCTGAAATGAAAATTTGTATGAAAACACTAAGAAAATCATACGCAGCATATACTTATTTTAAAGCAAGAAAATAGCAGACTGACTAAGAAACAGCAACTGATTAAACATGGTACAAGAAAAATAAAGTAGGATGGATTCTAGAATTCTAAATATGGGACACACATTATCATGTTCTAAACTTCCATGAACTATCTCAGCTAGATGACTTAGTTCTAGATCAAACTCCTAATGTAACTTTAACACACAGCATATTCTAGGGATACTTCTATTTACTTGTTGTGGTGAACTAAACTACTTATTATAGAATATTATCCTAGTCCAGTCAAAACTAAACTATGCAACAACACATGCATGTGTGTCTTAACAGATTTCAATTTTCAGACATACATAAATAAGGCATTATAATCCATTAAAGAAGCTGAAATTCCAATATGAACCAGAAGATTTAATGTCATGTTCAGAGGAGGTCAATCTTAGGCCATGAAAAGGGACTCAGCAAAAAAGGCAACACAAAATCTCAACAGATAAAGAATTCTAGAACGTCCTTCACAGGTACTCATAACAAAGAAGTCAAACTAAACCATTCATATCAATCAGAAAGTTAAATATCATATACTACAACATTAAATCATCTCATATAAGGCATATATATCTCTCTAATAACTATTCGTGCCTATCATGCTAATTTAGGAGAGGAATGATCTTAGAGGATCTGGCTTGTCATTATGATGCTTTTGGATGGAATAATAGAAACCAAAGAGAGGGTGGGAGAGTCAAGGAGATAAACTATCAATTTGCTGCGTTCAAAAAACATTTGCTACTTTGAGAAACCAACAAAATTTTTTGTTTCTCTTTTCTTGTACATTCTCGTTTATCATTAGGGCAATTTAACTTTGAAAATCTATAAACTCGTGAAAGTGTTGCATAGAATGCTGGAACTTCTTAGATAATGATGCCATAGATGTATGACCACCAAAACAAGAGGCATACCCAAGTATTCTAATCATTCGCCTCAGAAGATCAAATTCTGAAGCACCTGGGAATAAAGGCAGCCCCAAAAACAGTTCGGCAACTATGCATCCAAAGGACCACATGTCAATGGCTGTTGTATATCTGAACAAGGATCAAGGTTCAAACTAAAAAGACCAATCATGGCCATAGCCACAAAAATCAGAATTATCTAATCATTAAAGATAATAACGAATCACAATCAATGAACATAATTTCAAATAAACGTTTTTATATTATTACTATAGACGACAAGAAGACATGTAAAATATACAAGGCTATACTGATTGCAGCATAATACAGAGAACAGCAGTATGACAGAAAACTGAATCTTCCATGTCAATATCTCAAAGAGATCCTCTTCATATAGAAATACAAAGATCATATCTGTATTGCAGATAAACAAAAAAGTTATTACACCAATTTAGATAGAGTTTCAAATGTTATATTCTTATCATGCAGGTACTAGAGTTAAATACCTATGCTCTAAGATATAACAATGAATGCAGACCTATCTTTATCTCTTTGTTTTCCCCTGTACATCTAAGGCTGCACAGTAATAAATGATATAACTGAATGAGTAAAGCGAGGATGAAAGCAGTCAAGCCAAAAGCAATGCTTTGAACAATCTAGTCAACGTGAAACAAACTCTGGGTTTTGGGCATGCAATGCTTAAGCATCAAAGCAGTCAAATTTGAGGGAATAGGAAGAGCTCAATAGGGTTGCTTAAACCAATCAAATTTGATTGTATGCACTTCCAGTCTAATGTGGCACTTATATAACATATCAAACAGCAGATGCATACCTTGAATCTCATGTTAGAAGACAAATAAAAAGGGACCAAAAGGTCAGCAGTAATATAATTTATTCAACATGGAGAACAGAACACAATATATTGAAGTGATAAGTTATGAGATCAACCTCAAACTATTATCTATTGCAACAAACTCATGCCATATAAAGGTGAGGTTCAATTTGCAGTGATAATTGGATAATGATGGTTCACAGGTTGAGCTCAGTTTTTATACAAGATAACTCTTTCAGTTCATTTTAAACCTGAGGATTGGTTAAGCCTGCTGAAGTTTATTTCATCAAAATCCATCCAGAATGACACTGAACATGAGAAGAGATGCTACAAGGAAGGAAAAACACGATGACCCAATGAAAGACAGAGCAGTAAGCAAAATCAATAGATGGAAAAGAGTAAGGCCATAATTCATGCCAGAAGGATACTGATATCCAAGAAGAACTTCAGGAGATCTATAATACCGGCTCTGCAGAAAAAAGAGAAGGGATGAAAATATAGCTATAAGTCCCTCCTGAACGTGATAACAATGAGTAGAATGAAAGTGGTAGCTAATTGCTATGGATGGAAACCTGAATGTAGGAGTAAACAGTCCGATCTTCCATGCAAGCTGATCCAAAGTCAATTATTTTAATTTCTGCTGGCTTGACACTGTTATTTCCAAGGCAGAAATATCAAACTTCATGAAAAAAATAAAATATATTATATGTCCCCAATCTAGAATGACCCTGAAAAAGCAACTCACCTCGTGCATAAAAGAATATTTTCTGGCTTAAGATCACAATGAATTATTCCAGCATCTTTTAATAAAGCCAATCCACGTAGAATCTATATAAATAAAAAGGTTATGATGAAATCAAAAGACAATTGAAGCAGACGTCTACAGCTAGTCCAATCATTATTCAGCTCAAACAAAATTCAGCTATAAGCAAACTTCAACTACCTGTTTTGAAAACAGCTGAACAATGCTCAATGACAAACCCCTGAAATGATTTATCTTGATAAGTTCGTACCTAGATCAGGGAAAAAAATATCAATAACATGCTGCAAAAGAACCTATAAGAAATGCATCTATGTAACAGGTAAAAGAAATTCACAAATGATGAATCTTGTGTCATTGTAATAATACAATAGAAGTACTCACAGATTTGTGTCAAGAAGTTCAAAACAAATGCACAAATGACGTTGATATACAAAGTAATCATAAATGCGGACAATGTGGTGCTTGTCTTCTGGATCATACTTTTTGTTTATCTGTCAAAAGCAAACAAGGTGATGTTTCACAACTGGTATTTCTAAAAGAAGGATATATAGAGCTGTAAGAAAATTACCGTGGTCAAAATAGAAACTTCAACCAGTGCCTGCTGATAGTAAGCAGGTTGGTTTTTAATTATCTTCACAGCAACAAAACTGCTTGTTTCAGGAACCCAGCATTTAGCAACCTGCCCGAAAGTCCCGTGACCAAGAACATCTTTGACAATATATCTACAGAAAACCATTGAAACATGAGTAAAAGCTTCCTTCAACAAGCTTAATTTAAATGATAATAGACAACCAAAAATAGTTTTTTAAGTGACATTGACATATCCATGAATGAAGCAGTGAAGCTACATCCTTCATGAATAATACCTGCTCATTCTTTTTTAGGTTTTTCCCTTTTTTTTTTCTTTTTTTTTTTTTTTTTGAATGGTTGGGATATCCTTTTACTCTCACAATTGATGATATTTTTGGATTGCATTAACTAACAAGTTCGGTGCATCATTAAGGAGAAAAACAAAATCAATACACAGGTAACATAAGTAATATCGTACTGAACTATGCAGGTCAAGAGCAACTATGCTCGCTCTGGATATGTATATAACATGAAAGATTTTCATACTCAGGAAAGCCAAAAAATAGAATTCAGTACACAGAAAAACAACTTGAAAACAGGTTCTGTTCTAAAACCACGCTAGTCACAACTAAAGCAGACCAGTTGACAGCACAAACTACCGAAAACAAGTTCACATGTATACATCTAACCCAAAATAGGTCATCCAGTTTTGTTAAAATTTTCCCCTGGCATCTTGAAAAACTATAACAATACCCAGGACATCAAACAACCAAGAGACACTAACCTGAAGTTGAAATTTGTTTCTTACATGTTTAATATGGTAACTAAATAATATTATGATTTTTCCCACAAGGGAATAACTAGCCTGGCTAAGCGATGCTTGAGCTGAGAAAAATCAGGCTTCAGCTAATACCTGTTAATTGTAGAGCCAATGTAGTCTCATTCTTAACCAGCCCCAGCCCCTATCCCAGTCCCTTTCTAAAAATTTCTACTTCAGTACCTAAAACGTGAATGTAAGCACAAGCATTTTGCAGAGGTTGCAAGGAAACAGAAACAAAAAGTATTCTCTGGTGCTAGACTTAAGTAGAAAGATACAAGCTCAATAGATAGATTAAAATTTTAAAACAGAACATCTCAAGGAGGAGATAAGTTAAGGGAGGAATGGCAGTTTGAATTTGTAAAATAATCAAAAATAATTATTACCCGAGCTACACAAACCCAAAATTCCATATGCACACTCATGTACAACTAATTCTAGCATGCCGAATTCAAGGTTCACAAGCCAGAAACTAACTACGCAGGCGTTTTCCAATGGCTTAGAAGAGCTAACCACATGAATAGAAACAAAAATACATACAAAACTGATCTATATATCCGACATATCACATTTAAAAATAGTCTAGCATCAAGTAGCTACCTTCAGCAACACAATGGAAGTCTTAGCAAAAGAAAAAGAATAACCATCCTTTTCCCACCATTAAGAAAATCCAAAATGCACTTGTGAGGTCAATCCGCAAAGAAATTACAAGAAATACTTCAAAAATTATAGTTCAACATCATGGAAAAATCATAAAAGTAGTAACAAACCTTCGCTGTGTTTCTAAATTGATCAAGACAAAATTCACTGTTAGAATAAGATCTGAGTTCACATTGTCATAGCCATCGTTGAGGACACCAACAGATGGGCTAGTCAAAAACCGCTTTGGATTCAATTCTTCTGAATATTTAAATTGTGAGTTGCATATTTGGTACGTTTCAATTATGTCCTTTGTCAGTCTTGCCACCAACTGCACAGTTAAAGCTGCATGTCAGCACAAAGATTTGCCTTATATGAGTCCATGCATCCTGCAAGGGTTCTCCTTTTCCTTTTCTTTTGTACTTCTTGGGTGTAAAAGATATACAAAATCATATGGAAAACCCAAGCAAGATCTATTTCGTATTTCATACTCAGCAATATGCCAATAAATTTTTACAGTACAAAATTCAGTGCCAACTCTTTAGAGTGTAATCTCATACTTCCTCAAACAGCGATCACATTCAGACATTGAAACATGAATGTTGACAATAAGACAAGAATAGACAACATTATGCACAAGGCAAAAAAGAGGTATTTGATAATAGATCATTAAGTGGCTAGGAGGAGAATATCCATATTGGTAAGGACAGTGTCAGGACAGGATTTAACAACCCAACAGGTGAGTGACAAACAAATAACCATCCATGCCCTCATCAAGACTCGTATTGTTCAAGGAGTCTCTGCTCCCTAGTTTATCTTTTTAATGGACATCATAAATCAGTCCGAATTGTATTAGCTCGAGGCTTGTCAGAGTAGATAGAGCTTGGGATCTAAAACCAATTCAGTAATCTTACTATGCTAATATAATATCAATACATTGCATTCTTCTACTGGGATGCAATTTGACCACCTATTCAGCTTAAGCATTCAGACATGGCACATTATAGTTACCAAAATAAGTATAACATTTCCCATTCATGTTCACAGCTTTCTATGATGTATTTGCAAGTAGTGAAGCATTTACCCTGCACATGGAGAGTGGAGACAATAAGGAACAGTCTCTTCTGGCCTCTACATTGCTTATATGTTTACAGTTTACATATGCTTTCCTTATGCTAAACAGAATCACTAATCAAACCACAACTAAAACCAGCTGAACATCAGTAAACCAATAACAATTTAAACTCAAACCCAAATCAAAAGCTCCTGAGCTTTCAACACGTTTCAACATGCCAAAGAAATACCTTGCAAACTTTTCAACTAAAAATGAACAGACAATTAGAAAAAAGAGAACTTACAGGCCTCCTGACAACAACACGCAGCTTTCTATCAGCTTCGTTTCTAGTTGAGAAAGGCCCAAAAACCAGCTGCCTCGGCCTCCACCGCATAGCAAAGCCTTCATCGGAGCCCGATTCTGAGGTCCTCGGAGGCTCTCCTTGATTACTAGGACCAACTTCATCCATAGCTATCCTCCACAAAGAATCAACGTTTTCTAACCCCAAAATTTACTATCATCCCCAATAGCTCCATTAAAGAAGAAACCACTCAAAATACCATAAAAGCAAGAAAAACCCCAAATTTCATCAGCAATCGGATTGTAGTTTCCAAGTCAAGATTGAAACTAGTTATTTTTCAAAGACCAATCAGCTAACTCAAATCCCATTCCTTTTTTTTTTTTACATTAATTCTATTATTCAAAATCTAAACACAGAAGAATCAGAAAACTGGAAACCCAGGGTGATCCAGAGATGATAAAAGAACAACCCAAATTTTGATTAAAATAAACAAACGATTGAAACTTTTCATATATTATAAATAAATAAAAAAGCACCAAAACCCCCCACAAAAAGTAGATTTTAACAAAATAACCCGAAACTTAGATTATAAAGAAGAAATGCGAGAAAGAAAGATCGAAAGATGAAGAAATAGATAGAAACAGAGAGTTTCTTTTTTCGGTTCTGAGGACAAAGGCACCGTGCTTCTTCCTTTCTACCTCCCAATAGGAGTTTGCTTTTTTTTTTTTTTTTTTTTTTGCCTTTTTAGATTTTTCTTTGATGACTGGCGTTGAAACACTGTACAGTGGCATTTCCCTTATTTATTTATTCCATTCTATTATTTCTGTAAATTTGTTATTCATCGATGTTTCCTTTTAGATTTTATCATTTTATGTCCTTTTTTTATTGGCAGTAAATGTGTTTGGAATTTATTTCTTTATTTATCTGGTTCCTTAAATTGGATTTCTTTTTCTTTCTAAAATTGGCTTTTTTTTAATTACTATTTATCAAATTAAAAAGGTTTTTATTTATATTTAATATAAATCTAAAATTTTATACAAATTAATACAAAATAATTTTTAATATTTTATAAATCTTGGTTTGATTTTATTCACACTAGTTTAATTTTATTGTTAGTTTTGTACATTTAATCCCTATAATTTAAAGTTAAAATTTTAAACTTTTTTTAATTTTTCAATTTAAAATCTTAATTAAATCATTATCTCTGCTAGTAATTTTTGTCATCAATTTTTAATTTAACATGTGTATATTATGTTAATTATGTCACGTCAAATGACGACAACTTAATTAAAATTAAAAAATTTTAATAAAAAATATTTATTATTAATGATTAAATTGATATTTTTAAATACAATAATTAAATCTCAATTTTTGTCTAAGTACAGGGACTAATAGAACATTTCAACCTTTTATTTATTACTTTGGGTTTTTTATTTAAATGAAATCATTAAGTAATAAATGTAAAATTGGAGAAAAATAGTGAGAGGGAAATTTAAGAACAGAAGGTGGTTCATTGTCTGAATCCAATCCAAAAAATGTTTCAAAACATTAATTAAGACATGTTGATGATGTCCTTTTTAAGCTTTTTATTTTAGTCCCTAACTTCATAGTGGTTCAAAAAAAAAAAGGAAAAAAAGAAAATACAATTTCTATCTCTATATATGGTAGGTGTTTAGGTTGGATTAAGAAATAGGTAGATTATACCTTTAGCCATTAAACTAATTTTACTTCAATTAGAAATTTAAGGACTTTAATAGGTAAAAGTAATAGATTAAGGGCTTATTTAAGGTTAAATTATTTTATTAGTCCTCGTACTTTTTGAAAGTTGTGAATTTAATCTTTGTATTTTAAATTGGTTGATTTTAGTTCCTGTATTTTTTGAATTTTGAAACTTTAGTCCTGACTCAAACGATAGCAGTAAAATTTATTTGGTTAAATTCAATTATTAGTCATGTCCATATTCTCGAATTAGATCATTCTAAATCCATATACTTTTTCAAATTTTGAAATTTCAGTATTGACGCAAATGACAATTATTAATATATTAATTGAATTTTTAGTGAGTAATTTGTGGAAACAACAAGTTGGCATGACATTACATATATAATGACATCTTTGTCACATCAAATTTTGGAAATAACAAAACTTAATGAATTTAACAACTATTGCTTGGTGAGGAGTAAAGTTTTAAAATTCAAAAAAGTACAAGAACTAAAAAAGACCAAATTAAATTACATTGACTGAATCCACAACATTAGTAAAGTACAAGGACTAAAAATGACCAAATTAAATTACATTGACTAAATTCGCAACTTTCGTAAAGTGCAGGGACTAATAGCAGAGTTTAATCCTTATTTAACTACAAAAATAAGTATAATGATTTGTTTAAACATGATGCAGTAGCTTAAAGGCTTTTTTTTTGACATATTAGCCCCTAAAACGCATGATTTGTTTTAAATTTAACATAATGTCAAATATAGCCTTCAACGTTTACATTTTTTTGTCAACGTAGCCCTTATTATTATTTTAGTTAAATTTGATCATCAACCTTTTAAAAAAGAATCAAATCACTTTTTTAACTAAAAATTAACATTTTTAATGATGTTGGAGTGATAATCCACATGTCTTCATACTGACATGACACATTGCATCTCATATGCCACGCCAACAAATAATTTTAAAATTATAAGAAATTAAAAAAATTAATAATTTAGAAATTTAATAAATATTTAATAAAAATAAAAAAATTACAATGAGTACATGTTTGAAAATTTAATGTTTTAATGAATATTTCAGTTAAAAAACAACAATTCAATTCTTTTGAAAAGGTTAATAGTGAAATATGACTCTCTCTTTTTAGGTTGAGGGTTAAATTAAGCTTAAAAAAAAGAATAAGGGCCAAATTGATAAATGATGTAAATATTGAGGGCTAAATTTGGCATTATACCTTCTAAATTTTGTTTTGGGTTTTGTTAATGATGGCCTGCCAAAGCCCAATCCAAAGAACCCATTAAACATATTATATTGGGCTTTTATATGAGTGGGACCTGGGTTTAGCAATCTTTATGCCATAGGGATTTTGTCGGCTAATATTCCAAGATTAGGGAGTGATGAGAGAGGTTGAGATTAATGGTCTAAGTGGCTAATATCGTCACTGTTCCATTACGAAGAAGGCAAAGAAATAAAAAAGGTGAGAAATTAAAGTTAAATCATTACATTTTCCTCGTAGCTAGTAACTCCTGTTGTTGGATGGTGAGGGAAAATCTATGTATCCAACCATGCTTTAATGTTTTCCTGGTTCACTCCTGGGGTGGAGCAAGATTTTGTTAATAATAAACCTAAATTCTGTTATTAATATTTATATCTAAGTTATAAATTTAGTTAATGCATGGAAAAAGTTCATTTTAGTGTTTATGCTTTTTGGATTTTGACTAAATGATAATAATTCAATTTGTTAAATTAAAATTTTATGCTTTAAATATATGATCATATGTAACACCATGTATGCTAGCTTGAAATTTTCATATAATATTCACAAAAAATCATTAATTAATTAAATTTAAAATTTTAAAAATATAAAAACAGATTAGAATACATAAACACATAAACAGATTTATCTATTACTAAGTCAAATTTTATTGCTATTTTTATTAAAAAAATGGGTTCTTTTCACCATGCATTTAACTGCCATTTTTATAGTCTTTTTTTTTTTTTTTGGTAATATTTTATAATTTGGTGGTTATTCAGCTCCAATTAAACTAATATAATTAAGAGAAAATATGATGCATAAAAGATAAACTTTCACAAGTTATTTATTTATGTCCCATCATTTTTAACTAGAATTATTTAAGTTATAGGTGTTGATGTAAAACACGATGAGATTACCTATAAATAACTTAAAATACAAACTCTCTGTATTTATTTTATATCCTTATTTAATTGTGTAATTTCATTCCAATTATCAGAGAGAAAAGAATCCAAAATTTGTTGCAGCAAATTCTAGCTTCATTGGCATGAGGAAGTTGAGATTGTGAAGAATATATGATTTAATCCATTACTCATTTTATAAAGACGGGTGAAAAAAAGGGGGAGAATCGGGTGTTATTGTTTTTATTTTAATGAGATAATAATGATTTTTAGTTTTAAATTTATAATCAGGTAAGTTATATAAATAGATAATATATATTTTCATGACTTGTTATTTACTTAATGTGTAACAGCTTTTGATCCCAAAGTTTGCGGTCGAAACCCACTTCATGTAGACATTTATTTTGGTTGAAAATTTGGAAATGATGTTTTGTAGGCCCCATAAGCCAATTTGGATAAGCCCTTCCTCTATTATTTTGCAATAGATAGACATTATTTAGGTTAAGTAAATGATGCATCCTTAATCCAAATTGGATAAGCCCTTGGACTATGATGTTGCCATTCATTAGGGTTTGGCTAGCTTAAGTTAATGTGTAATGTATGTTTGACATTATTGTGAATAAATAAAATTAATTAGGGTCACTGATTGAGTCTTAATTTGATTGGTATAAATATTGTTGTCAATGTAAGAGGACGTGGGTTCGAGTGCGGTGAAACACATTATCCTCTTATTTATAGGTTGAGGAGGAGCAATGAGTAGTTTTAGGTATTGTCTCAAAAAGAGTAAATATAATCAGAATTTATAATGATAATGTATTATTAAATTAATTGCAAATTCCAAACTACTAAACATTCTAATAGCTCTTCAATATAGTATTTTGTATTGATCCCTAACTCTCTATTTTGAATTGTAATTTATTATTAACACAAATTATAATTAAACCAATTAATTATCACAACAATAGATAGAAAGTATATTTACTACTTATAATCTCAACAATTCATTTCATATTAAACTTTATTTTTCACATATATCTTTGAAAACAGATAAATGTTAAATTAATGTCATATACAACAATAAAAATATATATACTTTTTTTAAATCAATATAAAAATCCTTAATATTGATTATATATGAAATTTATGGTAAAAATTACGAGAAATAAAACTATAACATTTAAGAAATAATTCATATAAAAATAAAATCAATATTCAAAGTTCACATTTCTACCTTTTATTTTATGCAAGTATAAAAAAATATAAATAAATTCCTATAGAGATGATGAAACACAATAAACAACTATAAATCAAATCACTAGTAGTTTAAGGTTTTTTGGACCTTATTTTCCTTTTTTTTTTTTACTTTATATATTTTAATTCTATTTTTCATAATTTGTTTTAACACATTTATTCTCTATTTTTTATATATTAAGATCATCAAAGAGAACCGTCTTCTAAGAATCTAAAGAATGAATTCGATGAAAAAGTGATCGAATAACTGTAATGCGAGGCTAAGATGTATAGAACACCATGCAACAAGCAACTTAAAATTAATGAAAAACATGTTGAAGAGCTTGAAATGAACAAGAACAATATGAAGATTTCATTGATTCAACCAATCAATGAGTTGAACAAGATACAATATTTTATATAATATTTAAATTACATTATTTATGAAAATGTATAATTTTTAAAAAAATAAAAATAAAAATAAAATATTATAATTAATACATACAAATAACCCGTGCAATATTGCACTGGATAAAAAAACTAATTTTACCTTATATGTTTTGATATCATGGATGTAAGTTGTAACTCTCACAACGCCTAGTGCATTAAGAGGTAATTACATCATACATCGCAAATTGTAATTTCTATTTTAAATGGATCCCAAACTTTAAAAGATTCTAATTATATCTCCAAATTATATAGGTTATATCAATAAGGTTCTTCTATTACTGATTAATTGTTAAATGAGATGTGAAGCCTTATGTGATATAGTTTAAAATTAAAAACTTAAAGAAACTTAAATATTGTAAAAATATTAGTTTTGATGTTTTCGAATGCTTCTACAAAAGTTTTATTGTTCATTTGCTCTCTCTTTTTTTTGTTTATATTTAGTTTTAACTTATAAAGTTATATAATAGCATTCTATTTTTTTAAAATTTTTTATTCTAAATTATGCACATAAAATTTGACATGTTATCTAATGGTTTTAATAATAGAAAGACCTGATTGATATGACATTGATAGTTTAAGAATAAAATTAATACATTTTAAAATTAAAAGACTAATTTAAAATGAAAGTCATAATTTAAGAATATCTACAATTAACTCAGGCTGCTGATTGCTACAAATTAAGGTAAGGGGAAAATGTTGCCAAATATGTAAGTAATCCTTAAATTAATCTCAAAGTCATTCGCATGATGCAGACTATGAATGAAATTGCAATAATATTGTCGATGAAAGTAATTCCAAATATGATTTTTTTTATGGCTTTAATCTATAATTTAGTACTTAAAATTGACATTTTTTTAATGTGTTACTTGTATTTAATAAAAATTATATATTTTGATACTTAAATGTATTGGTATTAATTTTTAGAATTTAATTTGGGTTTTAGAGTTGACTTAATGAAAATTTATACATAGCTAATAATATTATTAGCAATTAACTTTCATCAAATCAACCCTAAAACCCAAATTAAATCACGTTCATCAGATTGTATTTGACAAATTAAACGTAAAACTCACAATAAACACCAAAGTTATTCCATTAACAAAATCATGAAAAATTCAAACCTAATAATGTTAACTATCAACTTTAATCAAATCAACCTTAAAACTCAAATTAAAGACTAAAAAGTCGACATTATTACTTATATCAAAATATATAACTTTTAGTAAATATGTATATTTGAAAAAAGAATAACACCTATATTACAAGATATGAGCTTCCCTCCCGCTATGTGCATGTAATTGTTTGAGCAACTATGGATTGCTTCAAGGGAAAAAAAGTTACCAAAGATGTAATCCTTAAAATAATCTAAAACTCATTCGCAGGATGTGGAGTATGAATGAATTTACAACAATGTTGTCGATGAGAGTAAATCCCCAATAATTAATAATAATCTTTTCACTCGGTTTTTGATTGGTTAATGACTTTTGCAGCACTCCAAGTGTGGTTGTTCAATATTTTCTTTCCTTTTTCTGATTTTGGGAGTTGATCGTTGAACTTGCTATAGTTGGGTGGTTGTTGTCTTCAAAGTGGGGTTAATTCTAAAGATGGCCTGCGGGATTTCGCTTCAAACCATTTGTCTATATTCAACTTTACATGATTAATTTCTCAATTTCTTTTATGAATTTGGAGATGTTAAATCTAATGAGTTGTTGCCACAGTTGATAAGCACGTGAGTGTTATTGATCTCTGGTTTCTTGATGACATTTTTAATGATGGATAATTTCCTATTTGGATTTGAAATAATTCCTCCAATTATCCTTTCAAATTCCTACTCAGATTATTTATGAATTCTTATATGTTGTTGGAAAATAAAGACATCACATATATATAATAAGGGTAATTACATGTTATTATTTATTATCATGATAGGTTAGTCTAAATTAAAAGTGATATAATTTAGTTAAAGTTTTATTGGGCTTTAATTATTAAATAAAGTAAGGTCAAACATGTGTAGATACTCTAGTAATTAAGTTCTAATCAATTTCTAATTAATGATTGACTAATTAGGAATTAGGGCTAATGTGCCAAAGTTATATATATTAGGGTTATGGTCCTCAAATTACATACAAAATATCTTTTCTAATATCCCATCCTTGGGAAAGAGAGAGCAAATATTCTCTGAATTTCTTGTGTGCTAATTTGAAAGATTAAATCTCAAGATCCAAAACAAACTGAATTCATGGATTCAGGTACGCTTTCGCATCTAGTTTTGTTCTTGATGATTTGATATATAGATCTTGGTTTATAGTTCTAAATTTATATTAAATATTATTTACGGTTCTAACATATATATCCTCAGATTATGATTTTTATTTTAAATTAACCCTTAAATTTCAAAACATTCTATTTATATTTTAAAACTATCAATGTTATATATACCAATCAATCAATAAAATCGTTAGATGGCATGCCAAATATTACGTGGCATAATTTAAAATAAAAACTTAAAAAAATAAAACATTATTCTATAACTTTCAGAAGCAAAAAATAAAAATAAAATAAAATAGAAAGAAGAGAGTGATCGAAAATATGCATATAAAAAATATGCATTTAAATAATTTTCAAATTTAATAATATTTTGATATTTTTGTAAGCATATAAAAAATAATTTATTGTAAGTCATTATTAATATTTAAATAATTTTAAAAAATTAATATTAGTTATTTGTAAAATTTAATTTGAATATATAAATTATATTTTAAATATTAAAAATATAATCATTATAAATTTAAATATATAATGCTATATATTTGAAATAAATTTTGTATACCCAATATAAATATTACATGAAATAAATTAGATTATAAATAAAGGTTAAAAATATTTTTTGACTTAAAAAGGGCTTTTTTCAAACATAAAAACTAAAAAAAAAAAAGTGTTTTTACATTTGGGTTTAAAAATACTTTTAACTTAAAAGCGGTGTGTTTAGCATTGTTTGTTACTTAAAAAAGAAAAAAATCCTTTTGACAAAAAAAAAAAAGAATAATAAAACTTAAGTTTTATTGAACTCTAAAAAGCTTTAATGGTATATGTAGTAGGCCCAATTTGCCCGGCCTACTAAATCAAATAAATAAAACCAAAAATAAATAAATAAGTCCAAAAATTACAAGCCCAAAAGATAAAATAAAACAAACCCAAAGAACAAAAGACTAGCCCAACAAAATTACACGGCCCGACAAGCCCAACAACTTGAAAATTTTCAGAAAGCCAGAAACCCTAGGGTTTCTGGCGCTGTTGCTATCATGCCACGTCAGCGCGCATCGTCCCGAGGCCTGACGTCCTTTCTGCCGCTGTTTCACCAAAGAAGCAAAGAAGTCACCTGCTCCTCCGTTGACCGAACGCCACACCTGCAAAAAAGGGACAAAGAAAGAGAATAGAAACAGTAGCAGAAACAAAAAGCAAACAGTAGCAAAATTTTTTGTAATCGGCTATAAAGCCACAAAAACCAGATTGTATTACACACGGAGAAAGATACAAAAAAAAGGGATTTTTGGAATAGAAATCATATTCAAAAATCAAAAGGTGATCTTGTTATTTATTTTCTTCTTTTATTTTGGAAAATATAATAAATAAATAATAATAAATTTACCTGAGTTGCTTCGCCTTCCTTCGTCGCTAGGGCTTCACCGACGTTGAGGGCTCCAAAACCCCATAGGGTTTGGCCCGGGCTCTGACGGTTGCGGAAGGCACGTCGGCTAGGTGAAAAGGCCGAAAAGTCCCCTTTTTATCCTGCTCTTTGTCGCGAACGGAAGGCTAGGCCTTCAGATCCGGTCGAAAAGAGGCTGAAAAGCCCGTTTTGTGCAGTTTCGGCCACCGGAGGCAACGGTCACCATCACCGATGACCGGTGGCCACGACAGAGCCAATAACTAAGAGGGGAAGAGGGTTTGGAGACAAAAAAAAAGAGAAAAGTTTTAGATTTTTTAAAAAATAAGGGCTGAAATGAGGTTTTTTTTTTAAATTTTTTGACTTAAATAGGAATCGCAAAACGATGCCGTTTCGGGTCAGATTTTAGACGTCTAAATGACGTCGTTTTGAAGCGAAGCCCGACGACCCTACCCGATCCGTCAGAAGATTCGCGCGCTTTTTATCAAATGGTTTATTTGCGCATTAGGCCCTTCCGCTTTTATGGCCCGTTGCAATTTAGTTTTTCTTTTTTTTTTTTTAAAAAAAATCTTTCCATATAATATTACTTTTGTTTCATTGCGGTCCACTATGAAACGACGCACTCTGAGGACCAGGAATAATTTCCCTTCTAGTCCCTGCACCTTTGCGCGCGTTTTATTTAAGCCCTTAAATCTGCCTTTTTTTATTTTTTAAATCTATCCCCTAATTTCGTCTAAATTGCGATTTAACCCTTAGTTATTTATTTTCAACCCTTTATAGATTATATATATATTATTTTATTTATTTATTTATCTATTTTGTAACACCCCTAACCCGTATCCATCACCGGACTAAGGTTAAGAGGCGTTACTGGACATATCGGATCATAACACAAACATTTCACTAACATCAAATATTCACAAGCATTCCATAGCGAAATATACACATAGAGTCCCTTTAGAAGGTTTACGAGACCTTAAACATGCATTGGAAAGGGGTCGGGACTAAACCGAGCACATACAAATTTTTTTTCGAAACTTAAACATTTTTCAAAGTTACAAAGGTCACACGCCCGTGTGGGCAGGCCGTGTGCCTCACATGGCATTAGACACACTTGTGTGTCTAAGCCATGGCGATATAGGGCATACATACTGACTTGTCCACACGGCCACAAGACATGCCCGTGTGCCAGGCCGTGTGAAAATATGGAGGCTACTGACTTGCTCACACGGCCAGTCACACGCCCGTGTGTCCAGTCCGTGTGGCTTCCTGACTTGCTTCGAATTGCAACCTTGAGAGACACGGTCGAGACACACGCCCGTGTGCTCAACCGTGTGGGCAAATATAGGCCATTTGCAAGGCCAATTTGCCACCCAAAATTGGGTCAAACCTACAAGCATCAAACAAGCCTCAATTCATGTCCTAAAGGCAACCAAAAACATACCAAATCATACACAATTTGACCTTTAACAACATCATTCATTTTCATATACAAATCCGACTCAAACATACCAATTCAAAGTACCAACTTCACATCAAAAACATATGAACCATACATCATTTTAGTCCATATCAATTCATAGCATTTCTCATCATATCATTTTCCTAAATCAATCATGAAACTTACCAATATTGACCATTTCATTTAGCCATTCATGAGCACATCAAATCATATCAACTTTTGCATCATATAGCATGCACTAAATTCACTTCATAATCATATTCATTATCAAGCCATATCACATGGCTATATTTACACATTTCAAAACATAATCAAAGTTCTCTAGTCTATACATGTCATACTTCAATATGTACATTTATTATGCTTGCAAACTCAAACATTATCACATATACAATAGCATTATAACATCAATGGCCGAATGCACATATACTCATAAGCACATACAAATTTCTCTTTTACCATGTCTAATTCATATATTCATCTCAAACATATAATTACCTTACTTTCATATTCATATAACATAGCACGGACCTGAACCTTTTAGTTCGTTTTCACATTCGATCTTAACTCGATAATGCCCGTTGAACCATTCGGAATCAATAAGGATACTCGGATAGTCGGAAATCTCGTACAATGCCAACGTCCCAGACATGGTCTTACATGTAATCACATATCGATGCCACTGTCCCAGACAGGGTCTTACACGAATCAAATATGATGCTAATGTCCCAGACATGGTCTTACACGTAAACACAAGTCAATGCCAACGTCCTAGACGTGGTCTTACACGAAAAAACATATCGGAATCCTATGTCATGACATATGTATCCTAACTGTTCCTAAGGTTCGTACAGGGCTTTCGGACATCGTAACTCGATCGATTTAGGCTCGTAGACAATTCTTTCATACTTATACAAATTTGGCATTCACACATATATATACAAGTAATAATTAAATTCAGTACAAATAAAATATATACAATCGAATTTAACGACATTTATTTACTTATGAACTTACCTCGGACGAAAACGGACGAACTGAAACGACTATTCAACAACTTTAGATTTTCCCCGAAAAAATTCGATTTCCTCTTTTCTTGATCTAAATTAGTATAAATTAAACTTATTTAATCACATTTTCAATCAAATTTATCCAAAAACAAATAAATGGGAAATTACACTTTTGCCCCTAACATTTCACATTTTTCACAATTTAGTCCTTATTTCTCAAAATACAAAATAAACATAATTTCATTACATAATAGTTTGGCCGAATATTCATTAAGCTCATACAAATCCACAGATTTCATTTATTTCACATTTTAGTCCCTCGATTTATTATTTTCTCAATTTAGCCCAAATTACTCAAATTCATCAAAAATCCAAAGACAAAACATATTAATCTACCACATATCTTTTATTTTCCATCATCAAACAACAAAAACCACAAACTATCATCAATGGATTTTAATGAATACATCATCAAATTCAAAAATTCAAGCATGGGCTAGCTAAAACACGAAGGAACGATCTCAAAAACGTAAAAATTATAAAAAATGGATCAAAACCCATACCTTAATTATGCTTATAAATGGCCGAACCTTGTTTGTTCTTTTTCTTTCTTTTTCTTTTCTACTTTCGGTCATAAAAGATGAACAAATGCATGATTTTATGTTTTATTTTATTTAATCATATGTTAACACATAAATTACCATTTTAACCATTATAAAATAATATGTAATGTAACAGCCCGGTTTAGACCCTGGTCGAAATAGTGGTTTTGGGACCACAAATCCGAGTCAAAAAAATATTTTAATATTATTTTTGGTATTTACAGTATGTGAATTAATATGTGTGAAAGTTTCGTGTGAAAATTTTATCGTTTGTGTGCTCGATTTTATAAAAGGACTTAATCGCATAAAATGCAAAAGTGGCAATCTAATTGTTAAAGCACTAAATTGCTATGGTCTATTAATTGTGAAGTCCTTAAAATGAAATTTGGCCATTATATAATTGAGTGGACGGCATTAGGCTTTTAATATATAGTTTTTATATTATTTTATAATTGTTAAAATGTTAATTTATGTGTTAAATTATAAATAAATAAAAACAAAACATTAAAAGCAAGGCATGCATGTTTATCTTTGGCCGAATGTTGAAGAAAAAGAAGCCATGGATGGGTTTTTATATTCGACACTTTTGAAGCTTAATTCGGATTGGCAAAAGCGGAATTCGGATCTAGATCGAGGGAAAGTCAAAATATCGGATTAGTCGACTTAATTTGTCATTACTACGAACGAGAGTTTCAGAGACTTGCTTGGGTTGGAATTCGTGGGAGATCTTATCACACTATCCAGTATTCGTTTCGGTAAATAAATGCTTTGATATTTGGTTATGTGGCATGTATAGGCTAGTTTTGATATATTTGGTTTTGAAATTTGTATATGTATATAGCCATGTGAAAATGGCTTGTTCATGATGCAAATGTTGGTAGTTATATTTGGTCATGTTATAAGCTTAATTGAGAGGTATGTTTTATGGTAAATATGTTGTGATGTTGGTTATATGATTTGGTAATGAGGAGTAGTAAGTAGGGTGTATATTCGGCTTATTATTATTAACTCGTTTTGGAAGCATGAAAAGTGGTATAATATGGTTTTGTAAAAGGGTCATTTGAATAACTATAAATGATATATTGTTTTGATGTTAAGATATGAGATAACATGTTTAGCTTATAGATTGAGTGGTGGAAATGTTATGATTTATTGAGTTAAATTTGATAACCGAAAGGTTGTTTATTTAAATTGTTAGACATATAAGATTTGAATACATATACCTATTTAATGTTTGCTTGTAGTTTAGTTTAAAAAGGTCAAATTGTTGGTTCAATGTGTGATTATAAAATGTGTTATATACATAAGTAGATATGTTCGGCTATGGTATTTGACTATTTAGGCTCGGTTTTGAATGTCAAAGAATGTATATGATCTAGTTTTTATATGGAAGTTATTTTGGATGATGTTATATATATATAGTTGGTCATATATTAAGTCACCTACGTTTTATGTGCAAATGATTGTTAAATCGTAAGATATGGCCAAAATAGTTTAACAGGCATATGTATAATGTATATTAAATGTTACGTTTGTTATTTAGATAATGATATGGGTTGAAACAACTTAATATGCGATTGTACTTAGATTTATAAAATAATATGATCGTTGATTTGTTATGGAATAGATGTAAACAAATGGGTGTCTCTTAAGGTTGTGATTCGAAGCTAGTCAAAAAGCCACACGGGCTGGACACACGGGCATGTGACTGGACGTGTGAGCAAGTCAGTAACCTCCAGAATTTCACACGGTCTGGCACACGGGCGTGTCTTGTGTCCGTGTGGACAAGTCAGTATGTATGCTCTGTTTTGCCATGGCCTAGACACACGGGTGTGTCTAATGTCGTGTGAGGCACACGGCCTGCCCACAAGGACGTGTGACCTCTATAACTTTGAAAAATGTTTAATTTTCGAAAAATTTGTATGTGCTCGGTTTAGTCCCAACCCTTTTCTTAATGTATGTTTAAGGTCTCGTAGACCTTCTAAATAGACTCTATGTGTATTTTTCATTATGGAATGTTTGAGAATGATTTGATGTTAATGAAATGTTTATGTTTTGATTCGATATGTAACAGCCCGGTTTAGACTCTAGTCAGAATAGTTGTTTCGAGACCACAAATCCGAGGTCGGAATAATATTTTCATGTTATTTTTGGTGTTGATTATGTGTGATATAGCCTGTGTGAAAATTCTGTGTGGTAATTTTATCGACTATGTGTCGAATTAAGAAAAAGGATTTAATTGCGTAAAGTGTAAAATGCTGTGTGCTGATTTGGAGTGTTTAATTGTTGTTGTTTTTATAAAGTGAAGGCCTTATGATGCAATTAGGCCATATTTAGTGATAGTGGGTGGCAATGGACTAGAATAACCTTAATGAATAAATGTTTTATAAGTTAAATAAAAGGTTAGTTTGGTAATTAGTTAAATAAGTCATAAATAATTAAACAAAACATGAAGTGTTCATCTTTTTACACCACCATTACCGAAAATTGAAGAAGAAAAAGAGAAAGAAATAGGGCTTGGTATATTCGGCCATTGCTATCCTTGATTAAGACTAAGAAAGGAGAGGTTCGGATCGAGATCGAGGCAAAGACAAAGTGCTCGATTAATCGACCGTTTCGATATTTTGATGTTCGAGGTAAGTTCGGACATAATACGTGTATTTATCTATGTTTAATGTTATGAAATGAATGGTACGATATTATTGAGTTACGAATGCTATGTGAGAGTTTGAGTTATGTGGCACTAAGTGTGCGTATTTGAAAATGTGACCGAGATAATTAGCACTGTGTGTGCGGAATAATATAAGCTTCGGCTTTGTGGATTGGCACTGTGTGTGCGATAACCATTTAAGATCGATTTGATATAAATGCACTAAGTGTGCGATGTTAATTTAGCTTCGGCTAACTATTTGGGCACTAAGTGTGCGAATGAACCGAAAAATGGACGAAAGTTGATTGGAATGAAATAGTGAGTATTGAGTAGCATAAGTAATCGACAACTAAGTGTTGACTAAGGTACGTTCGGAACCTACGTGGTTGATGAAACTATGAATGAGTTTATGAATAGTAAATTGAATATATTAGTTTTGGATGGTATGATATATGTGAATGTGAAATAATCTATGTGATGATTCGTTTTAGTATAATGTATTATGTTACGAACTTACTAAGCTTTTGAAAGCTTACTGTGTGATTATTTTTTTGTTTTACAGTGTCAGTAGAGTCAGCTCGGATCCGGGGATCGTCAGCATTTCTATCACACTATCGGCAATCTACTTTGGTACTTTTGGAAAGATGTATATAGTTGAAATATGGCATGTATAGGCTAGATGTTGTGGTATGTTTTGAAATGCTTAATCCTTGCCATGTGAGTTGGCTTGGAAGTTGAATGATGCAGAATTTATGAATGAGCCATGAATGTGGTATATTTCATGACCTTGTTGATTGTGAAAATATGATTTGAAGATGAATTTTGGTATGGATTATATGATGCTTGAATTTCATATGCTTTGAGATGTATAATTGTCACTTTGAATGGACTTAGTTGTGATGATAATGAGCATGGAAGTAGATGGTAATGTTAATGGCTAATGAGTGCATGAAATGGTATGTTTGAGTGCATTTAGAAGTATGAATTGGCATTGCTTTGAAGCTTGTTGGTAAACCCTTGTGTGGGTGGCAAATTGGTCTTGCAAATGGTCTGTTTTGTCTACATGGTTATGGCACACGGGCGTGCCTAGTGACCGTGGGATAAAGTCAGTAGCTAGCCAAGTATGCACGGCCACGGTACACGGACGTGCCTAGTAGCCGTGTGAATAAGTCAGTAAATTGCCTAAGAGTACACGGCCTTAGCACACGGGCGTGCCTGGTGGCCGTGTGGAAAAGTCAGAATACATGCTCTGCTTTGGCACGACCTGGACACATGGGGGTGTCTGGTGATCGTGTGAGGCACACGGCCTGATTGCACGGGCGTGTGACCTCAACAGTTTTGAAGAATATTTGAAATTTTGAAAATTTTCATAAGTGCTCGGTTTAGTCCCGACTCCTTTCTAGCATGTGTTTGAGGTCTTGTGGACCCCAATAAGGGACTATATGATTATGTTGTGATATGTTTTAATGATGATTGACTTTGTGTCGTGAAATGGATGTGAAACATTCTGATGGTTCGGTAATGCCTCTTAACCCTATTCTGGGGACGGTTTCAGGTTAGGGGTGTTACACGATATGTCCGTTAACGCCTCTTAACCTTAGTCCGGCGACGGATACGGGTTAGGGGTGTTACATGTAAACCTTATAAATTATGTCTACTACCGTCCATCACATTTATAAATGATCAAATTTCATTGTAAGGACCCCACATTATAAAAACAATAGCGATTCGACACTTACACATTAATAGCCAACTTTTGCATTTTACGCTATTAAGTCCTTTTAATTAAATCGGATACTCATACGATAAAATTAAATCACGAAAATTTCACACATGTCAATTCACATACTATAAACACAGAAAATAATATTAAAATATTTTTTTGACTCGAATTTGTGGTCTCGAAACCACTATTCCGACTAGGGTCTAAACCGGACTGTTACAACTCTCCCCCCTTAGGGATTTTTGTCCCCGAAAATCTTACCAGCGAATAAGTTTGGGTAACGTTCTCTCATAACATCTTCAGGCTCCCACGTAGGTTCTTCAACCCCGTGTCGATGCCTTAAGACTTTTACTAAAGAAATTTTCTTATTTCTCAATTCTTTCACTTTGCGATCTAAAATATGGATCGGTTCTTCCTCGTATGTCATGTCAGATCAAATCTCAATCTCAGACGGGGAAATTACATGCGATGGGTCGGATCGATATCGTCGAAGCATCGAAACATGAAATACATTATGGATCTTTTCTAACTCAGGTGGCAACAACAGTCTGTAAGCAACCGGCCCGATACACTCAATAATATAATACAGCCCAATAAATCTCGGACTCAATTTACCTTTACGACCGAATCAAAGTATTTTCTTCTACGGTGAGACTTTCAAAAACACTTTGTCCCCGATCTGAAACTCAATATCTTTTTGTTTCAAGTCTGCATACGATTTTTGACGATCTGACGCTGCTTTCAGACTATCACGAATCACTTTTACTTTCTGTCCAGTCTCTTTTATCAAATCGACCCCGTGTATCTTATTCTCACTGAGCTCAGTCCAATACAATGGTGTTCGACATTTGCGACTGTACAAAGCCTCGTAAGGTGCCATTTTGATACTCGATTGAAAGCTATTATTATACGCAAATTCAATCAGTGGCAAGTATCGTTCCTGTAGTAGCCCAATTTTGACTGGGCTGAAATAAAACCAAAACAAATGACCAATGTTCTTTTACAGCCCAAATATAACCCTTAAAGCCCAAAAGCCCAAACACCAAACCCACTTACACCCATTACCCGATTAACCCAACCTAAACTAAACCCAAAACAGACCCTGGTCCAAATCCAACCCTAGACCCAAATTACACGGCCCAAAGGGGCCCAAAATCTTAAACAGCAATCAGAAGACCTAGGGTTTCTGAAACCCTAGGCGCCGCAACGGTGGGAACTCAACAGTCGCGCCGCAGCCTCGTACCCAGACCGATCGTCGCGCCGCAATCCTTGTTCGGCCATCGATCACGCCTCATGCCCTCGTCAAGCCGCGAATCGCGCCACCATCACAGCCCCACCACTGCCGCGTTCTCGTCGCCTGCACAGAAAAGGGAAGAAAGGAAGCAAAACGAAGCAAATATGGCAACAAGTTTATTTTCCTTTTTACTTTTTATTTTAAAGGCTATAAAAGCCTTCGAAAACAGGTAAATCAGGGGGGATACGAATACCCAAATACTCGTATACATAAGATTAAGCAGAGAAAACACAATACCCGGGCAACAGATACAAATAGAAATAATAACGCAGAATTTTCTTTTTCAACGAAGGTGATTTTCATATTTTATTCTGTTTATTTTTAGATCTATACTATTTTTTTTTACAAATACTAAAAGGGGATGAAAGGAAAAGTTTACCTGCGCGAAGATCTGAAGTTGTAAACCACTGGCCACCATTCGTGGTGGCGCGTGGCGCGCGTGAGACGGAAGCCCAGATGTACGACGATCGGGGCTAGATGAAGAGGGCAGAGAGCATTTCAGAGCTCTCTCATTATTTTTTAAAAAAACATTGAATAAAATGATTTTTTAATCGTTTTTGACTTTTATAGCAAACAAAGAACGACGCCGCTTATTTTCGGATCCGCGGGTTGACCCGACCGCCCTCGGGATCCGCGCGCGCTTTCTTTAAGCGGTCTATTTATCCATTTAGTCCTTCCGCAACTTTATTGTTTTTAAATTAGTCCAATTCACATTTTTTATTCTTATAAAATTAACCCTAAAAATTTATTTTTATTTCAACTAAACCCTTTGACTGTTTTAAAAGTTAAAAAATCTATAACGATGTCGTTTTAAAATTTGGCATAATTGCCATTTTAACCCCTGTGGTTTAACGCGTGTTTTTAATTTAATCATTTTAATCTGCTTTAATTGTTATTTTAACCCTTATTCTCTTTGTTTTATTTTATTTTTTTATCCTTTTATTTTATTATTTTAATATTGTATTAAATTATTTTATTATATTAAATTGTCTATATTATTTTCTTTATTATTTATATATTAACTTGTTAATAATATAAAATTTTTATTATGTACATATTTAAAATTATTATTATTTATTATTTTATCTTAACTATTTTTATTACATATTATTTTTAAACTTATATATATATATTAGTTATTATATTATATATTTTAAAAAAAAATTGGTATATTATTATATTCTATATTATTTTTAAAAAATCATTTTATCTAAAATTATTTATATGGTACAATATATTATGTATTCTTAAATATAGTTTTTTTAATATATTAGATTATTATGAACATATTTTATTTTAAGTTATGAATCAATTATATATGTCAAAACTTATTTTATTTTCTCAAATATATATATGTGATATTTTTGTTGTCTATATATTATTTTGTATTTTAATTTGTAATATTTTATATGTACTATTTCATATTATATGTGCTATTATTTTTTTTATTGTCTATATTAATATGAAATGTTATTGAATTATAATTACTTTTAATATTCATGTTCGATAGTGTATAAATGCAATATTGTCACATGGTTATTGTTTAGAATAAAAAATACATTTTTTACAAAATTAATATTTTATTTAAAAGTTTTAAAATAAGGCAATGTTTTGGTATTTAGAAATTTCGGGAAATAATGCCCAATCGTGCTGGGTGTTGATTTTTCGTTTGGCTAAATAACTAAATACCCTTTTAATAAATTTCATAAATTATGAGATGACTTTAATTACGAGGGTTTAAAAAATGTCATGTCCAATCGTGCTGAATGTGATATTTATATTCTTTCGGAATAAAAGAAATCTCAAGTTTTAAATCATAAAAACTTATTCTTGAGAATTCAAAACGTTGTATCCTAACTTATTGGGTGTGATGTTTTGTATCTCGAGGTAAGAATTTTCTAAAAAGATGTATCTAGCTTCGAAGTTATGAGATACTGTATCCTAACTTATTGGGTGTAGTATTCTTATTTCTTTGAGATAGGTGGTCTTAGTTTACCTTCAAATAAAATGATTTTTTTTAAATTTTTTTTTAAAATCTCAAATATTTGGACATGATTCTATCGATTAGGTACCAATTTTTGGGCGTTATAAGGGTGCTAACCCTTCCTCATACGTAACCGACTCCCGAACCTATTTTCTAATTTTTCGTAGACTAAAATTAAATGTTTTAAATAAAACGTTTTAAAAGGTGATCCAATCACACCTAAGTAAAAATGATTGGTGGAGACTCCCGTTTTTGTTTTTTAAAGTCGATCCCCATTTTTTCAAAACTCGATTTTAAAATGGTTTCGACAGCTTGGCGACTCCACTGGGGACTAAGAGGGTCAGGCCGTAAAATTGATAATTTCATGTCCTTTTGTTCGAAATTAAAATTCTGATTTTTAAAAAATATGATCCTTTTATTGCATGTAATTTTAAAATATATCTCTTGGCATTGCACTGCATGACCGTTGTGGTCACACCCTTATGTGGGAGCGAGAAGCTATGCCTTCGTGAGGTTTTCACCTCCGCATGGGCTAGTGGACTACTTTCGGAATACATCCGTACCTATGTCTTCGTGAGGTTTTCACCTCCGTATGGCCATAGGGAAATGTATTCCCCTGAACCGAACTCAGTCCATATGAGCCTATAATGGGTGAGGATCGAAGAATCTGCTGGTTCGGGTACCTTAGCTCTAGAACTAAACCACATATAGTGAACCCTAAGGGCCCACCTTAGGTAGAACTATGTCAAACCCTAGTTGTCACCCTGATAGGTGTTCTAGGTTATTTATTTTTCTTGTGCTAACGTGTTCTCTTTTGTTTTGATTGCATTGCATTCATATCATAGAAAAGAGGTGTTGATTTCTAATTCAATTGCTAAATAGAAAAGTTTATCATAAGAAAACGGGTTTTTTGATAAAGTGGATTATAATACGGTCGTCCGAATATAGTCCAAGTGAATGCAACGAGAGAAGACTGATAGCCCGTGAAGGAATACAAGACCTTATTACCCAAGGATTCAAGTTGATGAAGACTATTCGAGAATTACCGCATCTCAGCTTTCTTGAAGAGGCTAACAAGTGATCAGGAGTCGCGGTCCAGATCAAGCAAAAGGAGCAAGAGGAGGCATCTATTAGAAGTTTACAAGACTTGACTTTTACGAAGAAGGGATTCATGTTTTCACTTGGACTATGAGGATAAGGCCGTGTATGTAATCCATTTTATGTAAAGAGATTTGTTTTCTAGAAAAGTTTTTCTAATGTAACTGAATTTAGAATCAACGTCTCTCTTTCTTTGCATTCATGCATTTGCATTACATAACATCATATGCATTAAAATCTATAAAAAGAGTCTAATTAGTTTAAATTATAGGAGAGAGAGAAAGAAAATCTAGAAGCTGAACACCCTTACGGTACACGAGCAAAGTCAAGGAAAATGGACCAAAGGATGGAACAATTCCAGAGAGAAATGCAAGACCAGATGCAAGAGCAGATGGCAAAACTCCAACAAGAGATGAGGGACCAGATGTTGGAGGCCCAAAAGAACATGATTGGCTCAAATGGCCCAAATGATGAGTGGGATAATGGACAAAGCAAAAGGTCCCATAGTCAATGCTGAAGACAATGAGGACTTTCCTAGGGGATTCACTCCACCACACGTGCAAACACAGCCTGAGGAATATCCCCAAAGGCCACCCATCACGATTAGGCCTCAACAGGGGCAAGCTGATCCTAGACCACCCATGAACTTTCAAGAGGGCTCGGGATCTAACCCAGGAGATAACCCTGCCAACCCCGTCATCCCTGATTTGGACATAGAAGAGAGAGAGGGAATAAGAATTGAATCTTCAAGGAAGTTGGAGGATCACTGTAGGTGGTTAGAAGAAAAGTTCCAAGCTTTGGAAAATGCTGACCATCATCATGGTATTGACGCTAAGGACTTGAGCCTGGTCCCTGATCTGGTACTTCCTCATAAATTTAAGATGCCAGAATTTGAGAAGTACAATGGAACTACTTGCCCTGAAGCCCACATCACGATGTTCTATAGACGTATGACGGGCTATGTGAACAATGATCAACTTCTGATTCATTTATTTCCAGGATAGTTTGACGGGTGCAACGTCTAAGTGGTACAACCAACTCAGTCGTGCTAACATTAGCTCCTGGAGGGACTTGGCCCAAGCCTTCATGAGGCAGTATAATCATGTCACAGATATGACGCCTGACCGAATCATGTTGCAAAACATGGAAAAGAGTTCAAACGAAAGTTTCAGGCAATACACGCAGAGATGGAGGGAAATAGCCATGCAAGTTCAACCACCTCTCCTGGAGAAAGAAACCACTATGTTATTCATCAATACTCTGAAAGCTCCATTCATCACTCATATGATAGGAAATACCACAAAGAGCTTTGCAGATATAGTGATGGCAGGAGAGATGATAGAAAATGCCATAAGGGGTGGCAAGATTGAAGTTGGAGAAACTACTAGAAGGTCCACTCCTAGAAAAAAAGATGACGAGGTGAATAATGCGAGTACATACAACAAAGGGTACTCAAAGGCAGTCACTGTTAGCCAACCGAAAGTGGTTACGGCTGGACAACAAGGGTCGACGTGATAAGAATCAGGCCCTAGATAAAATTCCGAAAAGCTCTAATTTACGCCAATTCCAATGACATATAAGGAGCTATATGAGACTTTATTAGAGGCACGTGTAGTGTCCCCATATTATCTGCATTCGTTACAACCCCTATATCCTAAATGGTATGACTCCAACGTTCAATGTGATTAACACCCAGGAGTAACGTGGCATTCAATAGAGAATTGTACTGCCTTCAAAAAGGTAGTTGAGAGACTTCTTAAGATGGGAGTTTTCAAGATTGATGATACACCCAGTGTGGAGAACCCATTACCCAATCATAGAGAGAATAAAGTTGTGATCCCTTGAAGAAATCGAAAGCGAAGAGGGAATCAGAGAACGAAGTTTACAAGCCCTTGTGTACTTGGGAGTGTTTTGAATAATGAGACTGTGGAAGAAATCCCTGTACTTTTAGGGCTAATCTATATTAATGTGCAAAACATGCTTATTGCCTTAAGCCTAGAGGCAATAAGACTCCTTTTGTGAAATAGGCTTGTGTCTTAAATTTTTATTTCAATAAAATGTATTTTTTTAAGCAAATATTCTTTTATTCTCTCCATTTCATATTGTATATTCTTTTATCATATTCTTTCATTCTTTATTCATGACCATATCATATAAATACTCATCCTTAGAATCATCTATTCTTTGGATTCGTTTGCCTTCGTACCTAGGTACTCAGATATCAATGATGTGAGCAACATTGTTACTGACTCCCTTTTTGAACGAGATATGGGTCTAGGGGATCTCAGGACTTTGAAGATAACAGAGATTGTGACAAAACGGTAAAACAGACCTTACTTTATTGCGAGCCTAAAAAGGGGTAAAGATCGAAGCCTAGCTCACCACCAAAATAAGGCAAGACATCATTGAGTTGTTTTCAAGAATTCAAAGATGTTTTCACACAATTATATCAGGACATGCATTGGCTAATAAGAAGCAGGCTAAACAAAGAGGATCGGGCACTGTTGATTCACCATAGAAGGGGATTGCATCAGTCATACCGCAAATATTGAATTAAAGAAGACAAGATTCATATGCCTACTCCAGTTCTTCACAAATTTTCCATATGTGGGGCATGGATGTGATGGGGGCCAATCTCGTCAAAAGCTTTTAGTCAATATTGACTCATCGGCATAGTTATCGTTTACTTCACTAAGAGAGTGGAAGTAGCTTTATATGCCAATGTTACAAGATCAAAGTCATCAAATTCATCAAAAAAAAGATCAAGATGCTAGCAAAATGCCATAAATGATCGTGTTTAAATAACTGTACAAAGTCAAAGTTTACAGTTTGTCCAAAGATCACACATCATATCACAGTGCAACAAAAGTTGCCAAAAAAAAAATGGCTAAGATTGGTAAAGATTGGCATAAGAAGCTACCACTACTCTCTATAAAACGTTGGCTAAGACCTTTGCTGGGGCAACACATTTCTCATCGGAATAGAAACAGTTTTTCCAATTGAACCTGATTGAAGAAAAGGTTAAAAGTTATTTGTCACGGCCAGATGATATGAGCTTACAGAAGAACATCTTAGGGAATTCCACGAAGAAACCTAATGTTGAAAAATATTTTTCCTCTACAAAACGATTTTAGAGGAAAGCATATGCCAAACTGGGAAGGACTTATGTAGGGCCTATTCTAGAGGAGCGTTGATATTAACTGAGATGGATGACGAAGACTTGCCCAATCTGGTGAAATCAAGTTTCGTCAAGAGATATTTTACCTGAAAGAGGAAAGACCAAGGTAGAAACCCGAAAAGGGTGCCTCGAACAAAAAAAAAAAAGAAAAAAAGGAGAAAAAAAAGAAAAAAAGGAGAGGCCGAAGAGAAAACCCGCAAAGGGCGCTTTGAGACCAAAGGGGCTTTGAGTTGAGAACCCGAAAAGGGCGGCTCAAATTTTGAAAAGTGGGGCATACAGTAGTCTTGCTACGTCTGAATTAGCAATAAGGAAGTATGTTACGTCTTGGGGCATCGACAAAGTACTACGGATCCCCTAAACACATATTGAGCTTAAAATGGTCCTCAAGAAGTTGGAACATAGAAGCTCAGGCTGCGATATCTGGGGCACCTAGTTTTCCATCTTACCCCTTTTAAATTTTCTATCTTTGATTACTTTATTCCTTTCAAAGAAACACACCAATCAAGGATGTTTTATAGCCTTTGCTATTTTTGCTTACTTTATTCTTTTTAAAGATACACCAATCAATTTTCATTTATTGCCTTGGTTATCTTTGATCAACTTATTTGTTTTGAGCTACGCTCCTGATTAGTTTCTTTCTTGTCCATTGCTGTAATCTTTTTCAAGCATTTTATATTGAAATAATGATTATTGGATTAATACTTTCATAAAAGGAGTTTCGCATATTACTCTAGAAACTTCTAAATAATATGAGGAATCTGAAACAAGACTATTATTCAGAACTTACCAGGCCTAAGGGCTGGAAATATTGAAAAATGATTATCTCTTTAGATTCTTAATTGGATGAGACAATTTTGTTGGTAATACCACATCGGCAGATGACGAATAACGTCAAGCCAAGTGTAAAAAGGGATCATTGTCGGGAGACCCTGCATTCATGTAAATTTCAGATTTATACACCTAGGGAATGGTGAAAAAACGATACAAGTTCTGTACCTTTGAGCGGTAATAGATCGGATGGAAGAAGTCAAATGTTATTACAGTAGGAGGCACAAACTTCATGTCCCAAGGTTCAAGTGGAGTGGACTCAGAATTACCACGGGGCAAAATAATTGAGCAAAAATGATACTTCAAGGGGAATGAAGATGAAATCTTGACAGATAAATGAGTGATAACACCTTAAGCGGGAATCATACTCATACCATTTTTACATTCATAGCATGTCTAATTAGGGGCATTTGAGGCATTTCAATCAAGGAATCCTAATTACTAGACACAATCATATACCCATTCTACAGGTTATGTCCTCTAAAGGACAATGTAGTAAGATTGAAGACAGCAAATCTGGAATTCCTGAGCTTTGCAGGAAGCAGATTGAAGACAGCAAATTTGGCATTCCTGAGCTTTGCAGGAAGCAGATTGAAGATAGCCAATCTGGCATTCCTGAGCTTTGCAGGAAGCAGATTGAAGATAGCCAATCTGGCATTCCTGAGCTTTGCAGGAAGCAGATTGAAGACAGCAAATTTGGCATTCCTGAGCTTTGCAGGGAGCAGATTGAAGATAGCCAATCTGCATTCCCGAGCTTTGCGGGAGCAGATTGAAGACAAAGAAATCTGCATTTCGAGCTTTGCAGAAGCGATTGAAGACAAAGAACTCGACATTCCCGAGCTTTGCGAAGCGATTGAAGATAACCAATCTGCAATCCCGAGCTTTGCGAAAGCGATTGAACAAAGAAATCGCATTCCCGAGCTTTGCGAAGCGAGATGAAGATAGCCAATCTGGCATTCCTGAGCTTTGCAGGAAGCAGATTAAAGATAGCAAATCTGGCATTCCTGAGCTTTGCAGGAAGCAGATTGAAGACATCAGTCTGGTGATCCCTGAGTTTGTAGGGATCATATTGAAAATATCAGATCTGGTCTCCCTGAGTTTGTAGGGATCAGATTGAAAATATCAGATCTGGTCTCCCTAAGTTTGCAGTGGAGCAGATCAAAAGATAGTGGATACTGCCTTCATGAAGTTGAAGCTATCAAACTCACTGAAATCAAGATGAAGATCCAATGCTATTGAAGTTGCAGTTCGGATTGGAAGTCATTTGGAGAAGACGAGGATCAAGAAGTCGAGGCTTGGCCAAGACCAGTCAAAATTGGTCCTTTTATAGTCTTTGCTCTATTCTCGTTACACGATAATGAGCAAACAGGGGCAGCTGTAATAGCCCAATTTTGACTGGGCTGAAATAAAACCAAAACAAATGACCAATGTCCTTTTACAGCCCAAATATAACCCTTAAAGCCCAAAAACCCAAACACCAAACCCACTTACACCCATTACCCGATTAACCCAACCTAAACTAAACCCAAAACAGACCCTGGTCCAAATCCAACCCTAGACCCAAATTACACGGCCCAAAGGGGCCCAAAATCTTAAACAGCAATCAGAAGACCTAGGGTTTCTGAAACCCTAGGCCCCGCAACAGTGGGAACTCAACAGTCGCGCCGCAGCCTCGCACCCAGACCGATCGTCGCGCCGCAATCCTCGTTCGGCCATCGATCACGCCTCATGCCCTCGTCTGCCGCGCGAATCGCGCCACCATCATGCACAGCCCACCACCGCCTGCGTTCGCGTCGCCGCCGCACGAAAAAGGGAAGAAAGGAAGCAAAACGAAACAAATATGGCAACAAGTTTATTTTCCTTTTTACTTTTTATTTTTAAGGCTATAAAAGCCTTCGAAAACAAGTAAATCAGGGGGGGAAACGAATACCCAAATACTCGTATACATAAGATTAGGCAGAGAAAACACAATACCCAGGCAACAGATACAAATAGAAATAAAAACGCAGAATTTTCTTTTTCAACGAAGGTGATTTTCATATTTTATTCTATTTATTTTTAGATCTATACTATTTTTTTTTTTACAAATATTAAAAGGGGATGAAAGGAAAAGTCTACATGCGCGAAGATCTGAAGTTGTAAACCACTAGCCACCGTTCGTGGTGGCGCGTGGCGCGCGTGAGACGGAAGCCCAGATGTACGGCGATCGGGGCTAGATGAAGAGGGCAGAGAGCATTTCAGAGCTCTCTCATTATTTTTTAAAAAAACATTGAATAAAATGATTTTTTAACTGTTTTTGACTTTTATAGCAAACAAAGAACGACGCCGTTTTTGGCCCTCAGGATCCGTGCGTTGACCCGACCTGGCCCTCAGGATCCGCGCGTTTTCTTTAAACGGTCTATTTATCCATTTAGTCCTTCCGCAACTTTATTGTTTTTAAATTAGTCCAATTCACATTTTTTATTCTTATAAAATTAACCCTAAAAATTTATTTTTATTTCAATTAAACCCTCTGACTGTTTTAAAAGTTAAAAATTTATAACGACGTCGTTTTAAAATTTGGCATAATTGCCATTTTAACCCCTGTGGTTTAACGCGTGTTTTTAATTTAATCCTTTTAATCTGCTTTAATTGCTATTTTAACCCTTATTCTCTTTGTTTTATTTTATTTTTTTATCCTTTTATTTTATTATTTTAATATTGTATTAAATTATTTTATTATATTAATTTGTCTATATTATTTTCTTTATTATTTATATATTAACTTGTTAATAATATAAAATTTTTATTATGTACATATTTAAAATTATTATTATTTATTATTTTATCTTAACTATTTTTATTACATATTATTTTTAAACTTATATATATTAGTTATTATATTATATATTTTTTTAAATTTTTTTTTGGTATATTATTATATTCTATATTATTTTTTAAAAATCATTTTATCTAAAATTATTTATATGGTATAATATATTATGTATTCTTAAATATAGTTTTTTTAATATATTAGATTATTATGAACATATTTTATTTTAAGTTATGAATCAATTATATATGTCAAAACTTATTTTATTTTCTCAAATATATATATGTGCTATTTTTGTTGTCTATATATTATTTTGTATTTTAATTTGTAATATTTTATATGTACTATTTCATATGTGCTATTTTATTTTATATGTGCTATTATTTTTTTTTATTGTCTATATTAATATGAAATGTTATTGAATTATAATTGCTTTTAATATTCATGTTCGATAGTGTATAAATGTAATATTGTCACATGGTTATTGTTTAGAATAAAAAATACATTTTTTACAAAATTATATTTTATTTAAAAGTTTTAAAATAAGGTAATGTTTTGGTATTTAGAAATTCGGGAAATAATGCCCAATTGTGCTGGGTGTTGATTTTCCGTTTGGCTAAATAACTAAATACCCTTTTAATAAATTTCATAAATTATGAGATGACTTTAATTATGAGGGTTTAAAAAATGTCATGTCCAATCGTGCTGGATGTGATGTTTATATTCTTTCGGAATAAAAGAAATCTCAAGTTTTAAATCATAAAAACTTATTCTTGAGAATTCAAAACGTTATATCCTAACTTATTGGGTGTGATGTTTTGTATCTTGAGGTAAGAATTTTCTAAAAAGATGTATCTAGCTTCAAGTTATGAGATCTTCAGTATCCTAACTTATTGGGTGTAGTATTCTTATTTCTTTGAGATAGGTGGTCTTAGTTTACCTTCAAATAAAAGGATTTTTTTATTTTTTTAAAATCTCAAACATTTGGACATGATTCTATCGATTAGGTACCAATTTTTGGGCGTTATGAGGGTGCTAACCCTTCCTCATACGTAACCGACTCCAACCTAACCTATTTTTGGTTTTTCGTAGACTAAAATTAAATGTTTTAAATAAAACGTTTTAAAAGGTGATCCAATCACACCTAAGTAAAAATGATTGGTGGCGACTCCTGTTTTTGTTTTTTAAAGTCGATCCCCATTTTTTCAAAACTCGATTTTAAAATGGTTTCGACAGTTCCCACGTACCTTCAAACTCAAGAATGCAACATCTCAACATATCCTCGCGTATCTGAATAACTCGTTCGGACTGACCATCTGTCTGCGGATGGAAAGCAGTGCTAAAATGTAATTTTGTACCCAGCGCATCTTGCAGTTTCTTCCAAAACCGCGATGTGAACATCGGATCTCTATCCGAAACAATAGAAATAGGTACTCCGTGTAATCTCACAATTTGAGAAATGTATAATTCAGCAAGTTTATCAAGCGAGTAATCTGTGCAAACCTGAACAAAATGAGCCGATTTAGTCAATCTATCTACAATAACCCAGATTGCATCTTTCTTACTCGGTGACAAAGGCAAACCTGATACAAAATCCATCGTGACTGTCCCATTTCCACTCGGGTATCATAATCGATTGTAATAACCCAGAAGGTACCTGATGCTCGGCTTTGACTTGTTGACAAATCAAACATCTCGAAACAAAGTCAGAGATATCTCGTTTCATACCAGACCACCAGTAAAACTGTTTTAAATCATTATACATTTTTGTACTACCCGGATGAACAGATAACCGACTGCTATGAGCTTCATTCAAAATCATCTGAATCAATTCTGAATTTCTCGAAACACACATTCGGTCTTCGAACCTCAAACAACCTTCAGTATCAACTCGGAACTCTGAATCAGCATTCGCATCACATTGAGCCCGTTTTGCTATCAATTCGTTATCAACTTTCTGAGCCTCACAAATCTGCTGAATAAATAACGGTTTCGCTTTCAACTCAGCTACTACCGAACCATCATTGGATAGGGCCAACTGAGTATTCATTGCACGAAGGGCAAATAACGATTTTCGACTCAAAGCATCAGCAACAATATTGGCTTTCCCTGGATGATAGTCAATTACAAGCTCATAATCTTTTAGCAACTCTAACCATCTTCGCTGTCGTAAATTTAGATCTTTCTGAGTCATCAAATATTTTAAGCTTTTGTGATCAGAATAGATGTGACATTTCTCACTGAACAGATAGTGGTGCCAAATTTTCAACGCAAACACAATAGCTGCCAATTCCAGATCGTGTGTCGGATAGTTCTTTTCGTGTGGCTTTAACTGTCTTGAGACATAAGCTATAACTTTTCCTTCCTGCATCAAAACACAGCCTAAACCATTCAAAGATGCATCACTATAGATAACGAATTCTTTACATGATTCTGGCTGAACTAACACTGGAGCTTCGGTCAACAAAGCTTTCAACTGATCGAAACTTTTCTGGCACTTTTCTGACCACTCGAACTTAACATCTTTCTGAAGTAGTCTCGTCATCTGGGTTGCAATCATAGAGAAACCTTTTACGAACCGTCTATAGTAACTAGCTAGTCCCAGAAAACTTCGGACTTCAGATACATTTCTAAGAGGCATCCAATCTAGTATAGTCGAAACCTTGTTCGGATCAGCCCGAATACACGATGCTGATACAATATGTCCCAGAAAAATGACTTCTCGTAACCAGAACTAACATTTACTGAACTTTGCATACAACTGCTTGTCGAGCAAAGTCTGTAGCACTAATATCAGTTGTTCAGCATGCTCGAATTCATCACGGGAATAGATCAATATGTCATCTATGAACATAACCACAAATCAATCCAAATACTGTCTAAAGACCCGATTCATTAGATCCATAAAAGTAGCAGGGGCATTAGTAAGTACGAAAGGCATAACCAGAAACTCATAATGTCTGTACCTCGTTTGGAAAGCAGTTTTCGGCACATCTGAATCTTTAACTCGCAACTGATAGTAACCCGATCTCAGATCTATCTTAGAAAAGACAGTAGCCCCTTTCAACTGATCGAACAAGTCGTCAATCCGTGGCAAAGGATATTTATTCTTTATAGTCACCTTATTGAGTTTATTCGATGTCGATGCACATTCTCATAGTTTCGTCTTTCTTTTTCACAAACAAAACCGGTGCACCCCAGGGAGAAAAACTCGGTCGTACGAAGCCTCTATCTGTCAATTCTTGCAACTGAGCTTTCAAATATTTTAATTCAGTCGGTGCCATTCTGGACGGAGCTATCGAAATCGGAGTCATCCTCGGCATTAACTCAATACCAAATTCTACCTCTCGAATTGGCGGTAAACCCGACAATTCTTCAGGAAACACATTCGAATACTCACACACGACTGGTACTGATTCAATCTTCTTTTTGGTTACTTTAGAATCGAGCACATAAGCAAAGTAGGCTTCACAACCCTTTCTCACATATTTCTGAGCTAACATCAAAGAAATCACTTTTGGTAAACCATTCAGATCATTAGACTCAATCCAAATAATCTCATCATTCTGACATCGTAAATCAATAGTCTTCCGTTTGCAGTTCACAATAGCATCATGCAATGTTAACCAATCCATACCCAGAATTATATCAAACTCGCTGAATGGCAACAACATCAAATCAGCCAGAAAACATGAATCTCGAATCATCAACGGGTAACTCTTACATACTTTATCAATCAAAACACACCGACCTAAGGGGTTCGATACTCTAATCACAAACTCAGTAGACTCTACAGGCAAAGTCTTACTGGATACTAAAGTCTCACATACATAAGAATGAGTCAAACCAGGATCAATCGATGCAACAACACTAGTATCATAAAGAGTGAAAGTACCGGTAATAACATCTGAGGATAAAGCCTCTTCACGAGCGCGAATAGCATAAGCTCTGGCAGGTGCGCGAGCCTCAGATCTAATAGCTGTGTCTTTAGTTCCTTTCTGACTGCTACTCACATTACCCGTGTTTCTGGGTGGTCTACCTCGAACTGACATGTTACTCGGTCTCACATTCTGTACTGTGTTTTGCTCAGCTAATTCAGGGCATTCACGGATGAAATGATCTACTGATCCACATTTGATACAGGTTCGATCATTCAATCTACAACTATCGGGATGTTGTTTACCATAATATTTGCACTCCGGTTGATTTGGCCTGACGTTACCAACACTAGCTACTGAGGTAGCTTTCGAACTCACAGGTGGTCTATCCCGATCACGTCTAGAATAACCTGCAGTAGCCTTTGAACGGCTAAAATCATCCCGGAATCTCTTTGATGCTGACTGGAATGATTTACTCGATGATCTCTTACGGGAATCTCTGGCTTCAAAATCAGCTTTTCTTTTATCTTTCCCAAGCTCTTCAGCTTTGCATGCTCGCTCAACAAGTACAACGAACTCTTTTATTTCAAGAATCCCAACGAGCAATTTAATATCTTCATTCAGCCCGTCCTCGAATCTTTTACACATAATTTCTTCTGTTGAAACACACTCTCGGGCATATATGCTAAGTCTCACAAATTCCCGCTCATATTCTGTTACAGTCATACGACCCTATTTCAACTCAAGGAATTCTTTGTGCTTTTGATCGATGAATCTTTGACTGATGTATTTCTTACGGAATTCAGTCTGAAAGAACTCCCAGGTAACCCGTTCTTTTGGAACCACCGAAACCAGTGTATTCCACCAGTGATACGCAGAATCTCGAAGCAATGATACATCACATTTAATACACTCGTTAGGGGTACAGGATAATTCATCAAACACACGGATCGTATTATTAAGCCAGAATTTAGCTCGCTCAGCATCATCATCAACAGTGGCTCTGAATTCTTCATCCCGTGTTTTCTGATTTTATCAACCGGTGGCTTGTTCATTTGCATTGGATCAGTAACTTGTGGCATAACAGGTATTTGAGGAGGAATTGGTGGGAGAAAAGGTTTCGGAACAACCAGATTCGTCCGGATATACTGAGTAACCATTCTTTCATTATTTGGTAAAAGGCTTGTTTAGCCTCTCCCTCTTAGTTACTCAAAGTCGGCTGAGATTCAGCCGGCGCTGTACCTTGAGCGGGAGCAGGCGCTATACTTTCTACATCATCATCTACAGCTCGACCGGGATCCATTTACTATACGAAAACACATTTCAATTGTCAGGAATCATCACACTATCGCAGTTTATAAATATGGCATGTATAGCTAGACTTACACATGCTACGTTAGTCCTAGAATCGACTAAACCGTAGCTCTGATACCAATAAAATTATAACACCCCTAACTCGTATCCGTCGCCGGACTAAGGTTAAGAGGCGTTACCGAACATATCGGATCATAACACAAACATTTCACTAACATCAAACATTCACAAGCATTCCATAGCGAAATATACACATAGAGTCCCTTTAGAAGGTCTACTAGACCTTAAACATGCATTGGAAAGGGGTCGGGACTAAACCGAGCACATACAATTTTTTTCTAAACTTAAACATTTTTCAAAGTTATAGAGGTCACACACCCGTGTGGGCAGGCCGTGTGCCTCACACGGCATTAGACACACCCGTGTGTCTAAGCCATGGTGAAACAGGGCATACATACTGACTTGTCCACATGGCCACATGACACGGCTGTGTGCCAGGCCGTGTGAAATTGTGGAGGCTACTGACTTGCTCACACGGCCAGTCACACACCCTTGTGGCTTCCTGACTTGCTTCGAATTGCAACCTTGAGAGACACGGTCAAGACACACACCCGTGTACTCAACCGTGTGGGCAAATATAGGCCATTTGCAAGGCCAATTTTCCACCCAAAATTGGGTCAAACCTACAAGCATCAAACAAGCCTCAATTCATGTCCTAAAGGCAACCAAAAACATACCAAATCATGCACAATTTGACCTTTAACAACATCTTTCATTTTCATATACAAATCCAACTCAAACATACCAATTCAAAGTACCAACTTCACATCAAAAACATATGAATCATACATCATTTTAATCCATATCAATTCATAGCATTTCTCATCATATCATTTTCCTAAATCAATCATGAAACTTACCAATATTGACCATTTCATTTAGCCATTCATGAGCACATCAAATCATATCAACTTTTGCATCATATAGCATGCACTAAATTCACTTCATAATCATATTCATTATCAAGCCATATCACATGGCTATATTTACACATTTCAAAACATAATCAAAGTTCTCTAGTCTATACATGTCATACTTCAATATGTACATTTATTATGCTTGCAAACTCAAACATTATCACATATACAATAGCATTATAACATCAATGGCGAATGCACATATACTCATAAGCACATACAAATTTCTCTTTTACCATGTCTAATTCATATATTCATCTCAAACATATAATTACCTTACTTTCATATTCATATAACATAGCACGGACCTGAACCTTTTAGTTCGTTTTCACATTCGATCTTAACTCGATAATGCCCGTTGAACCATTCGGAATCAATAAGGATACTCGGATAGTCGGAAATCTCTCGTGCAAGGCCAACGCCCCGGCACATGGTCTTACATGTAATCACATATCGATGCCACTGTCCCAGACAGGGTCTTACACGAATCAAATATGATGCCAATGTCCCAGACATGGTCTTACACGTAAACACAAGTCAATGCCAACGTCCTAGACGTGGTCTTACACGAAAAAACATATCGGAATCCTATGTCATGACATATGTATCCTAACTGTTCCTAAGGTTCGTACAGGGCTTTCGGACATCGTAACTCGATCGATTTAGGCTCGTAGACAATTCTTCCATACTTATACAAATTTGGCATTCACACATATATATACAAGTAATAATTTAATTCAGTACAAATAAAATATATACAATCGAATTTAACGACATTTATTTACTTATGAACTTACCTCGGACGAAGACGGACGAACCGGAACGACTATTCAACAACTTTAGATTTTCCCCGATCCAATTCCGATTTCCTCTTTTCTTAATCTAAATTAGTATAAATTAAACTTATTTAATCACATTTTCAATCAAATTCATCCAAAAACACATAAATGGACAAATTACACTTTTGCCCCTGACATTTCACATTTTTTACAATTTAGTCCTTATTTCACAAAATACAAAATAAACATAATTTCATTACACAATAGTTTGGCCGAATATTCACTAAGCTCATACAAGTCCACACATTTCATTTATTTCACATTTTTGTCCCTCAATTTATTATTTTCTCAATTTAGCCCAAATTACTCAAATTCATCAAAAATCCAAAGACAAAACATATTAATCTACCACATATCTTTTATTTTCCATCATCAAACAACAAAAACCACAAACTATCATCAATGGCATTTCATGAATACATCATCAAATTCAAAAATTCAAGCATGGGCTAGCTAAAACACGAAGCAACGATATTAAAAACGTAAAAATTATCAAAATTGGATCAAAACCCATACCTTAATTATGCTTATAAATGGCCGAACCTTGTTTTTTCTTTTTCTTTCTTTTTCTTTTCTACTTTCGGTCATAAAAGATGAACAAATGGATGATTTTATGTTTTATTTTATTTAATCATATGTTAACACATAAATTACCATTTTAACCATTATAAAATAATATGTAAACCTTATAATTTATGTCCACTACCGTCCATCACATTTATAAATGGTCAAATTTAATTGTAAGGACCCCACATTATAAAAACAATAGCAATTCGGCACTTACACATAAATAGCCAACTTTTGCATTTTACGCGATTAAGTCCTTTTAATTAAATCGGATACTCATACGATAAAATTAAATCAAGAAAATTTCACACATGTCAATTCACATACTATAAACACAGAAAATAATATTAAAATATTTTCCTGACTCGAATTTGTAGTCCCGAAACTACTATTCCGACTAGGGTCTAAACCGAACTGTTACATATTTATTTATATATATATATATCCTTTTTACACATTTAAAGATTATATTGTTTATATTTTCTTTATTTATGCATCTGTTGCCCATATTATATTTATCTTATCATTCTTATTGCTTTTATTTATTTATTTATCCATTTATTTGTTTACTTGCTTGTTTTTTTATATATCTTTAAAAAGATTGTTACATTTTTATTTACACATTTTATTCATTTATTATCGTTATTTTCATAATATTACCTTTTTACCTCATTTTTACTACTTTGTTATTTCTTTTATCATTCTCGCATTATTTACGTTTATAATCGTCATAAGGCATCTAGCATTTTTATTTTTATTTATTTTTATCATTTTATTTATTTTATACCATGAATTAATATTCTTACTATTGTTATAGTTACATTGAAATTATCATAGCATTTCTTTATTCATTTATTATATGTCATTCAAATATTTTATCCGTATAACCTTTTTAAAACCACTACATCATGCATTATGTTTAAATGTAATTAGCCGCTTTTATATTATATCCCAACATGAGATAAATACCTATCGTTTTAATATTACACCTATTACCATTCAAAACAAATTTTCAAAAATAGGCAATGTTCCGTATTTGGGAGATTCGAGAAATCGTACCCTAACTTACGGGGTTTCGATTTTCTCGTTGAACTCGAATAACCGAATATCCTTTCAAAATTAAAATACAAAAGATTTCAAATAAAAAAATAGAGGCAAGCTTATTCTCAAAGGTTCAAGGTGTCGTGCCCTAACTTACGGGATGTGACATTTTGATATATTGAGACGAGAGAGTCTTTAACGTTTATTTCGATTTATTCAAGCAATTTTTAAGCAAAATATATATTAGTCCAAAAAGGGGTCGTATTTTAAACTATTTCCAAGTTTTCAACTTTCGACACTAAGACATGAATTAATCAATTAGGTACCAATTTTGGGCGTTACGAGGGTGCTAATCCGTCCTCGTACGTAATCGACTCCCGAACCCGTTTCCTGATTATTTGTAGACCGAAAAAAATATTGTTTTAATAAATTGAACATCTTATTAAAACGATCAAATTACGAGGTGACCCGATCATACCTAATAAAAAGAATTGGTAGTGACTCCCATTTTCGTTTTAAAATAAAAAGTCGACCTTTAAAAAAAAATGATTTTTACAGTATATGCATATACAGAGTATACACTAAGCTTCGCGAGATATGTCACCTCGCCATTTAGGGCCGGGGTGATTGCCCTCCACGTCGTTTCTATTTTAGTGTTGTGATAGAATTTATGAGAAGTATTGCTCTTAAAAATTTGAGGAAAAATCTTGATGCTCCATCGATAAATGCCATTAATGAACTGAACATATATGAAAATATTGATATAGGTAGAAATAAGGATAATAAGTATCATAGTGAAGATAGTTAATATGTGTTTGATTTACAATATTTTTTTTGTTTAATTGTGGGAATATTGAATTGGTGCTACATATTTTATGCTCACCGTACTAATTATTGATATAAAAATATGGTAAAGAGGTCAAAAGTAATTTATTTGGTAAATCAAAAGTTGTAAATAATTGAATTGAAGAATAGAGACGTTTGGAAGAAACTTTGAAAAAGAGAAATTGATTCCCCAAATTTGAAAAAGTAATTAAGGAAAACATTTATATGCAACATGTTTTTATATGATTAGTGGGATCGTTAATAACGAGTGTTTTGTTAAATTGACTAAGAGACTTAATGTAATAGATTGCAGGGTAGTGATGTGATGGCACTCTTATTAGAGTGGAATTGGGCTTGGAATGGCATGATACTTGGCTAGGCATGTTTCTTGTTGGAGCATGGTGAAGCCTCTAAATATATGTAATGGTTTCTTAGTATTTTTTATTATTAAACAATATACTTTTACAATCTCAAATATATATTTCTATTTTTAGTTAAATGAGAATGGAATCTAATTAATTTATAATAAAAATTGATTAATCTTAAAAATAATTAAATAATTGAGAGAATAAAATAATTATTTTTTTAGAACAAAAGGAAGTTGAGAGTGTTCAACAAGAGAATAATAATATTAAGTAATTAGATAAAATAAATAAAAATAATATTAATTCATAAAATAAAAACTATTGAATATAAAATAATAATAATTAAACATCTCAAATAATAACGAAAATTATATTTTTTTAGTGATAAAAACAAAACCTATTAAATAATGCTAAAGCATGATTTTTCTAATAATTTTTTATTTGTTATTTTGAATGAAAATGACTTGGTAATACATATATTTATAGTGCTAAATATTAGTATTAATTGGTATATAATTCTATTGCTAATTCTTAAGTGATAATAATTATTAAATTGATAATGAAAACATTATAATTTTAATTATTTTATATTAATAATTTGTTATGAATGTAATTTTGTATTTAAGATTTAATAGAAACACTATTAATAAAATAATTATAATTATAATGATTTTTTATATTATGTTATTGATTTTCTAGATTTAAATAAAATGAGAAATATAGATAATATAAATGATTAATTTTCTTTATCTTAATTTCTCAAATAGATATGAGTCATACTATTTATGGAGTCTGAACTTACCTTAAATTGAACCAATATGATTAGATGCAATTATTATTTATAAAATAAATTATTTTATTTAATTAAAATGTGTTTATTTTTTTTTGAGTTTTGACATATAAATTAAGAATAAATAAATAATTATATATATATATATATATATATATATGCATATACATTATAGATTAGATTATCAATATATTGATATTGTCTTATATATATATAATGTTAATCTCACACATTTAATTTTTTTAATTATAAAAACTGTTTTCAGCATTATTTATTATTATATTTAAAATAAATTCATATTTATTTACAAAAAATATATTTATTTAATTAAAAACTTAGATTTTATTATTTTAATTTATCCAACTATATTGAATTATTTTATGGATTTATAATTTATTAATTAATAATATATTATGTTTTTAAGTAGATATTTTAAAATATATGACCAAATTAATTAATTTTACATTAATGTACTATTATATTAATTAATTTTTTATTATCACGTAATAATACTAATAAATTATTATTCTAATATCAATTTAATAATATAATTAACAATAAAAGGTATTTTCATCAATTCAAAAATTTCTATGCTTTTATACATATATATATATTATAAATTATGGATTATAGATATATTGTAGATTAAAGTTATGTAGTTAACTTAGCAAATTTTTTGGTTTTTTTTTTCCTTATTAATGAAAAGTGTAGACTACAATTATTATTCACAGATCATGTGGCTTGTTTGGTCTGATAAGCTCGGCATATCTTTAGTGGAGTTTTATTAAGGAAATTTTATCTTGAACTAGCCCAACCTAGTCACAATTAAAATAAATTAATTTTAAAATATTTATATTATAAATTATAAATTATAAATTATAAATTATAAATTACAAATTACAAATTACAAATTATAAAAATAAAAATAAAATTATTTTTAATATTTTTTTTAAAATAGTGAAACATGTAGTTAACCCAAATTCAAACCTCTAAATAGGTGAAAAGTAAAATTAAAAAAAAAAAAAGAAAAGAAAAAGAAAGAAGAAACTTGTCAAAATCTTATTGCCCTCCATATTGCTTTGATCTTAGTAGTTCACCTATAAATAGCTTAACCAAGCCAAAAATAAATGTACTTGTTAATCATATAATTAAGAAAAAGAAGTAGTTTCCATGGCACTACTACAACCCACTTCTCTAGTGTTCACTGTAGAAAGGCAGGAACCGGAGCTCATCGTCCCTGCTAAGCCAACCCCTCACGAGTGTAAGTTGCTGTCGGACACCGACGACCAAGCTGGTCATCGTTTCCAAATTCGAGGGCTCCATATTTATCGGAACAATGCTTGCATGCAAGGAAAGGACCCCGTTAGGGTTATAAGAGAAGCACTTGCGGAAACCCTGGTGTTTTATTATCCATCTATGAAGCATGGATACGAACACGCAATATAAGTACGATACGATACGGATACGGCGATACGATAATTTTTAAAAAATGAGGACACGGGTACGGTAGGATACGGCAATAAAAAATAATTTTATTATATATATATATATTTTATGTTAAAATACTCAATGTAAATAAAAATATTGATATTTTTCATTAATATATTTTGTTTAACTTAACTTGCAAACAATGTCTTATTTTATTTAACAAGAATTTAGGTCACACATATATTTATTAATTTATAATTAAAATTAATTTTTTAATTATTTCAAATCTAATTTATATGGGTCTCACATATTTTTATTATATTTACTTTAGTTATTTTTATATTATTATAATTTATTTTTACTTTCTTACCCCATTATAAATTTATAACCTTTTTTATTCTTTCTTACACATTGACTTTTTTTTTTTCTTTTTTTTCACAGCTTTTTTCTGACGCACCATTAACTATTTTTTTTCTTTTTTTCACAGCTTTTCTCTTTTTTCTGACGCACCATTATCTATTTTTTTTTTCTTTTTATGCAGCCCCTTTCTTTCTTCCCCATTTACCCCTCTTTTCCCTTCTCATTTACCATTATTACCTTTGCTCTGTATTTCATTTTCTGCAAAAAAACCAGCACATATGCAGATTCCGGGAGTATCCCTTTTTGACACGCTTCAAGGCGTGTCCGGTACGTATCCGGCCGTGTCGGCGGCGTGTCTGTGTCGGACACCAGTACGACACTGGTACGAGAGGATTTTCCCCGTGTCGGTGCTTCCTAGTTATCCATTTGCTGGTAGATTGAAGGAAGGGCCGAACCGGAAGCTTATGGTGGATTGTAGCGGTGAAGGTGTATTGTTCATTGAGGGTGATGCTGATGTTACACTTGAGGATTTCGGTGATTCACTTCACCCACCATTTCCATGTTTCAAGGAGCTTCTTTATGAACTCCCTGCCTCCATTGATTTGCTAAATTCTCCGCTGCTACAAATTCAGGTATTCATTTATTAATGTTTCAAAAACATTAATAAGACAAAAAGATCCTTCAACAAAAAAATATCATTTTTATTAGTTTAAAAAATATTGTTTTATATCATTTCTTAATTAACTTAGTATCTAGGTTAACTCATAAGACTAGTTAAACGAGAACATCATAATAGATAACGATTTAAAATATGCTATAAGTCCTTGTTTTTTTTAAAAAATTTACAATTTAATCTTTATATTTTTATTCGAAGGAAGTTAGTCTTTTTACTTTTTTATTTTTCAAAATTAAAGTCAATCTGTTAACATTGTTAATTTTTTTGTTAAATTTATTGATGTGACATTTTAAAATAAATAAAAATATTCATTTGGTAGTCATGTAATTAAAAAAATGACGTTGTTAATTGAACCTGAATTTTGAAATATGAAAAACAGATGAACTAAATTCTTAGAAATGAATTATAAGAACTAAATTTCAAATCTTTTAAGAATATAGAGACTTATGACATATTTTGACTTAGATAGTTAGATAATGATGATTATTATCTATAATTATATAATATGTTTGGCTAAATCAATATTACAAGTCAACTCGACATCAATTCAATTAGGAAAGTTACTTAAAACCTAAATTTTTAAATAAAAATTAAAAATAAAATATCTAAAAAATTAAACTAAGCATAAAAAAAATTCATTTATAAATATTTTACAACTACATATAATTCATTTAGTGAATAATATTTTATAAATAATAGCGACATATTATTAAATTTTAAAAAGAAAGCAAATTGAAAGTTAGAAACTATCCGAGGGTAAAAGCATATAACAAAAAATAAATTTGAAAATTCCGGAATAAGAAATAAAAAATAAAAAATTCATAAGCAAACAACTGAAAATTGTAAAACTGAAACCAACATTTAAAAATTAAAAAAATGCGTAGCAAAAAATTGAAAATAAATAAATTACATGTTATCCAACTTCGTATTTACTAAAAAATAAAAAGAAAAAAACAACTACCTAAAAACTAACAAATTAAAAAAGAAGATGATTAAATTTTAAAAACTAAAAATGATATAAAATAAGAAAATATGTTTGCTTATTTTTTTAAAATTTGATTTAAAAAATAATTAAAATTAAATTAAATCAAATTTGAGAAGATATCTTTTAAAAATTGATGACTTATCAACTTAGTCCTTATCAATTAATATTAATTTTTTCTTTTAGACAAAACCTAGTTATTATTTACGACAATTTAATAGGTGACACGCTTCAAATGCGGAGGTTTCATCTTTGCCCACCGATTTAACCACACCATGAGCGATGCTGTTGGTCTAATTCAATTCATGTCCACCATGGGTGAAATGGCACGAGGCGCGGTGGCTCCCTCAATCCCACCAGTTTGGGAAAGGCACCTCTTGAATGCTCGAGACCCCCCTGTTAGAATGATAGCTGAATTAGTAACTAACGTCAGTTAGGGTTAGTTGTTAATAATGGCAGTTAGCAGTTATTTCTGTTAGTTGTTATCAGCAGTTGTGAACTGCATGCTTCTCTTTATAAGCATGCATTAGTATGTACAATTAAATAATCACTTTATGAAATATTTCTTCTTGAAATATTAGCAGTTCTTCTTCTTTTTCGTGTAATCATAACATGGTATCAGATGTCCATTGCATCCTGGAATAGTTGCTCATGAGTTTGTCCTCCAGTCCGTCTGTTCACTCTGATGCACCAGTAATGTCAAATGCTTGTCAGGATGAGGTCGTTGACAGTCGCTTCTTCTCCACCAAGAAGGTTAGTGTGCTTCTTGATGACAGCAATTATTTGTTGTGGCGTCAGCAGATTCTTCTTGCCATCAAAACGTTTAAGCTTCAGAAATATATTGATCCAAGGTTTGCTCCCCCTCCTCAATCTGTTCTTGATGATGTTGGGGTCTCACAAGAAAACCTGAAGTTTGCTCGTTTTGAACAGCAAGATAGTGCCTTAGCCTCATGGCTCTTATCCTCGGTGAGTCCCTCTGTCCTACCTCATCTCATTGGTCTGGATACAAGTCTTCAAATTTGGAATACTCTTGTTAGTCTGTTTGGTAGCAAGACCACATCTCAGTTAATGTTTTATAGAAGAGCATTGCATTCTCAACGAAAAGCTGATCTTTCCATGAAGGAATTTCTAATGAAAATTAAAGGATATTGTGATAGCCTTGCTAGTTGTGGGGAGGTTATAAGTGAACGTGAGCATGTTTCAGCTATTCTTAATGGCTTATCATCCGAGTATGAGTCGGTCCTCACAATCATCACTGCCAGTCCGATCCCTTATAGTGTTCAAGGTGTTACCACTATGTTACTTGATGCTGAAGCTCGTCAACAGCTTACTATACTTGACACTCCCAGTTCTGCGCACATGGTCACTCAACAGCCTGTTGCTTCTGAGGATAATAGTGTCTCTACACCAACTTATCGACCATCTTCAAGTGGTCGTGGTCGTGGGCGAGGTCACTTCTCCAACTCTCGGTTTCAATGTCAATTATGTGGAAAAACTGGCCATCTGGTTGATCGTTGCTACCACAGGTTTGATACCACCTATAAGAGCGCAGGCTATAAACCCCCTCCTTCTCCTCAGGCCAACATGTGCATGACTGGCACTAGTTATTTCTTTAACCCTTGGATGGCACCTCCTATGCCCATTGGACCTCCTTACTTTCAATAGAGTTGGTTTGCACCTCCAGCACATTCACCTCCCTGGGGTAATCCATTTACTGTTAATTCTATGCAACATGTTACTGCACCTGCTGCTTCAGGCCCGTCAGCTTCTCACTCAACCACTCCTCCTCAAGCTCTTCTTGCTACACCTGAGACTGTTGGGGATAATGCTTGGTACCCAGATTCTGGAGCATCTCATCACCTCACTCATTCATCCACTTTATTGTCTGACAGTGTGCCATACAATGGCTCAGGTAAAGTATATATGGGCAACGGTAATGCTCTTCCTATCAAATCAACTAGACAGTCTTCTCTACTTACTCACGCACGTCTTTTATTCATGAAGTCTTTATTATTTGTGCCTGGGATAACCAAAAACTTACTCTTTGTGTCAAAGTTTACAAAGGATAACAAGGTGATGTTTGAGTTCTCTCCTACACAGTGTCAAGTTCATGATTTACAAACTAATGAGGTTCTGCTTTGGGGGTCAGTGCAAAATGGACTATACAAGCTTGACTCATCTGGCACGACACATGTAGCTGGCTCTTCTTCAGTTCAATGCCTTGCTACTACTACTTCTCTTCCTCTTAGTCTATGGCATTCTAGACTAGGACATCCTTGTACTGCTACACTCAAAAAGGCGCTACATCATTGTAATATAGACAGTGATTCAAAAGCTTCTGTTGACTGTATTGCCTGTCACTTAGGAAAAGAACACAAGCAGCCTTTTTCTAAGTCTATAACTACATACAATAAACCTTTACAACTAGTTGTTGCAGATGTTTGGGGCCCTGCTCCGATTTCTTCTAATGGTTTTCATTACTATGTTGCATTCACTGATGCCTATAGTCGATATACTTGGCTTTATTTCTTAAAGAAAAAGTCAGATGTTCTTCACATGTTCATCATTTTTCAAAAGCAGGCAGAACGAATTCTTGGCTACAAGCTTCAAGCTCTACAAACTGATGGGGCTGGTGAGTTTCAGGCTTTGCGATCGTACTTGACTCAACAAGGCATCCAACAGAGGGTTACATGTCCATGTAGTTCTGAACAGAATGGGTTAGTTGAAAGGAAACACAAGCAGATCGTAGAAGCCGGCTTGTCCATGCTTGCTCATGCCTCTATGCCCTTGTCCTATTGGAATGATGCCTTCAGCAATGCAGTCTACCTTATTAACAGATTGCCTTCCTCTCCTATAGGTAATATGTCGCCTCATGAGAAGTTATTTCAAGCTCAACCAAACTACTCCTTTCTTCGAGTCTTTGGCTGCTTATGTTTTCCAAACCTAAGGCCACATAACACTCACAAGCTTCAGTTTCATTCCACACCCTGCACATTTCTAGGCTACTCACCCTTACACAAAGGCTATCGTTGTCGAGACAACCATGGCAAAATATACATCTCTAGACATGTTACCTTTCATGAGTCATCTTTCCCTTTCAAAACTGACATCTCTCATTCTAACATCATTACAACTACTTCTCCCTCAAGCTCTAGACTACTTGTCATGAAACTGACACCCTCTTCTACCATCACGTCAGTACCTAGTGAACTACCTACCTTATCAACAAACTATACTAGTCCTACACCAACTACACCCTTGGTCAGTCACACACCCTCTCAGACATCATCTACACCACCTTCTATTCCTACAGTTGCACCACCTTCAGCTCATCAACCACTTGCTCAATCAACAATCCCTCAACCCAACTCTCATGCCATGATCACACGCATCAAAGCAGGTGTGTTTAAACCGAAGGCTTATTTAACCAGGGCAGAATCAAGTGACACTCCTCATGATATTCATGAGGCTATGAAAAGTGAAGGTTGGCAAGCCGCAGTTCACAATGAGCTACAGGCTCTTCTTAAGAACAATACATGGAATCTTTGTCCTCTGCCTCCTAACCGAAGGGCTGTTGGGTGCAAGTGGCTGTTCAAAGTCAAAAAGAAGGCCGATGAGACTGTCGACAGGTATAAAGCTCGCTTAGTGGCCAAGGGTTTCTCCCAACATGCTGGACTTGACTTTCATGATACGTTTAGTCCAGTGGTTCGAGCAGCAACCATTCGTGTTGTTCTTACTATTGTTGTCATGAAAGGATGGTCTTTGCGACAAGTCGGTGTTAATAACGCCTTTCTCAATGGTGATCTGACAGAAGATATTTACATGGATCAGCCACCTGGCTTTGAAGTTCCAGGTATCAATGGTCAGCAGCTAGTTTGCAAGCTAAACAAAGCACTCTATGGCTTGCGTCAAGCACCTCGAGCGTGGTTTCACACTCTCAGGCAATACTTGATTACTCAGCTGAGTTTTAATGTCTCCAAGGCTGATTCCTCATTGTTTATTCGAACGTCATCTGGAAATGTGGTACTGCTTATGGTATATGTTGATGATATTGTAATAACAGGTAGTTCAAATGATGAGTTAAATGGAGTGATTCAACAGCTTCACAGTAAATTTTCTCTCAAGGACATGGGGCAATTGAGTTTCTTCTTGGGCATTGAAGTGCACCATACTCCTCTCGGGTTGTTCCTGAGTCAGAAGAAATACATTTTAGAAATTCTTGCCAAGACTGGCATAGAAGGAGCTGCAGCTACACCAACACCTATGGTTAATACACCAAACTGACCGCATCCGATGGTAGCCCTCCATTCACTGATGCTCATCTATATCGCAGTACCATAGGGATGCTTCAATACTTGTGCGTCACTCGTCCTGAACTGTCTTTCTGTGTGAATAAGCTGAGTCAGTATATGAACCTTCCCAGTGAAATACATTGGTGAGCAGTAAAACGGGTGCTAAGGTATCTTGTTGGGACTATTGATCATGGATTGTGTATCACCAAAGGTCAAGCTGAACTTGTGTGTTACTCGGATGCTGATTGGGCCTCGTCTGTTGAAGATCGGTGCTCCACCACAGGGTATGTTGTATACCTTGGCCAAACTCCTATTGCATGGTGCTCTAAGAAGCAAAATGTTGTGTCCAGATCCTCCTCTGAAGCTGAATATAGGAGTCTTGCCAACTGTGTTTCGGAGCTTATGTGGATTAGGCAGCTGACAGATGAAATTGGAGTCTTGCATGGATGTTCAATACCTGTAGTTTGGTGCGACAATGCATCTACTGTTTCCATAGCAGCAAATTCCACACATCATGCTCGGATGAAGCACGTAGAAATTGATCATCATTTTGTTCGTGAGAAGGTCCTAGCTGGATCTCTACAAGTAAACTTTGTTCCTTCTACACATCAAGTTGCTGATGTTCTTACTAAACCCATTACGCCTAAACTGTTTGAATCGTTTCAACAAGCACTCAAAGTATGCACCAAAAACGATGCTAGCAAATGTCCAAACATCAAAGAAGCCGGGAGAATGTTAGAATGATAGCTAAATTAGTAACTAACGTCAGTTAGGGTTAGTTGTTAATAATGGCGATTAGCGATTATTTCATTAGTTTGTTATCGCATTTGTGAATCGCATGCTTCTCTTTATAAGCATACATCAGTATGTACAATTAAAGAATCACTTTATGAAATGTTTCTTCTTGAAATATTAGCAGTTCTTCTTCTTTTTCGTGTAATCATAACACCCCCTGCTCATAACATGCACTCACCTCGAGTACGATCATGACAAGGCCACCACTGGCACAATCATGCCAATAGACAACTTGGTTCATCGCTCTTTCTTCTTCGGACCAACTCAAATTTTAGCTCTTAAAAGATCTATCCCCGACAACCTCCGTTGTTCAACGTTTGATATCTTAACAGCATGCATATGGCGTTGTCATACAAAAGCCTTGGAACTTGGCCCCGATGAAGATGTTCGGTTCATCTGCATAGTCAATGCAAGGTCCAAATTCAACCCGCCTTTGCCATTACCCATTAGGGTATTACGGGAATGCACTTGGGTACCCCGCCAAAATCCATTAGAATATGCAATAAAGCTAGTGAAAGAGGCCAAGGGAAAGGTAAGTGAAAAGTACATGAAATCAACGGCGGATTTGATGGTGATTAGAGGACGACCGAACCTGTGATTTAAATTGCGGTCGCGGTCGCGTTTTCGGTCGCATTGCGTTTATCACGGTTGCGGACATAACGGATGCTATTGCAGTCACTGCGGGTATCGCGGTCGTGAATTTTTTTTAAAATTCACACAACTTATTGTAAAACATAATAGCGGTTTCGGCAGTAGTAGTTTCAGACGCTGCCGCTACCGCTATATAACGGCCGCTATTTCGATAACGGACCGCTATTTGAATCCTTGAATCGAATGTTAACACGGTTCGATCCTTGATAGTGTCGGATTTTAGTCGAGCTAGGTTCAGGGAGGTTGATTTTGGGTGGGGTAAAGCAGAGTTTGGTGGACCAGCCAGTGGTGAAGAGGTTATAAGCTTTTATATACCTTCCAAGAACAAAAAAGGAAAGGAAGGGATTACAGTCCCAGTATGCTTGCCTGCTTCACTCATGGACAGCTTTGTTAAGGAGATAAATCGAATGCTGAAAGACGATGAAGCAACTGGAGGTTAGACTGGTGATTCTTGTAAAATAATTACTTGAAGATCATATCTGTGATAAAAAAGAAGAAGAAGAAGAGTTTCAGTATTGTTAAAAAAGATTTGATTTGCAATCATGTATGGGTTGAGAAGTGAGTGTGGTTTGTGATTTCTAAATATATGGTATTGCTGTAAGATGAAAGAACTGTTGAAATACTTGTATATTTAAAATAATACCCATCTGTTGGATGCAATCTGTATAATCTTCTTGTGTATGACCCGCCCAAACTACAAAATGATGTTACCAGATCCGTTGGTAAAAGACAAAAATTAGACAAATTTAAGGGGGTAATATTCCATCAAGGCTTGAATGCGCCATTCTTTGGGTGGGGCACTGAATGGCTATGCCGGCCCCGCCCGTAATAAGCATGTAAACGCCAAATGCTATAATAAATAGTGGCCCAACGAATTAGGATGGAATGCATCCAACCAAGTCTTTGTCGTGTTTCAATAATTACGAATAAAAAAGGGGTAAAGTATAAGAATATTCCAATTCATTCTATTTTAATCTCTTAATTATTAATTTTTTTTATTTTAGTCATTCAGTTTTTTGAAATTAAATATTTTAGTCATTCTTTTATTAGTTGCCTAACGAAAGTTTAACGTGCGCTTTGTTTTATTGGCCTAATAACAAAATTTAGCCCTCCAATATTTACACATTTTACCAATTTGATCCAAAATCTAAAAAAAATTCAACAAATTAGCCCTCAATGTTTATAAGATTTGTTATTTTAGTCCTAATTATAAAAATTGTAAAGAAATTTAAAAAATCTTAAAAATTTAAAAAGTGAATATAAATTATAAAAAATTTAAAATTTTCAAAATGTAAATATAGAAGTATTTTTAAGATTTTGTACCCCAAATGACTTTCAACAGAATCTTCCATTTTATTCTTTCTTTCATTCAAATGACAAAGTTAAAAATATCAAATATCAGACTTCTTTTTATAAAAATTAAAATTAATTAATTATGTAAATAACCTATTTTTTTTGATAAAATACGTAAATAACCTAAAGTCTATAGTAAAAGTTGGTGTAGTCAAAGTGTTTGGCGCCACCTGTATAAATACTAGGGAAACACTGCAATTTTTGCAAAAATGAAGGGGGCTTTAAACAAATTTTCCTTTTACTGGTGGAGCCAAATAATTTGGCGCCACCAGATTCCAACGCGTGTGCTACCTTTTGTCCTTTTTTTGTTATTTTATTTGTTTTTTAAATTATTTATTATTTGTTTTATAATATTTTAAGTAAATGTGTAAAATGTTTTATAATATTTGTTTATTCAAAAGTTTTTTTTAAAATTTGTTTTTTTGAATTGTTTATTATTTATTTTATAATATTTTAAATTTTTTATAATATTTTTTTATTCAAACGTTTTAAAAAATTATATTTAAAATTAAAAAATAATATTTTATTTGGTGGAGTAATTTAGAATGGCTCCACCACTTTATTACAAGTGTAATTTTTTTTTAAAATGTATTTTTTTAATATAAAAAGTTAAAATGTTGGTTGTGTATTTTTTAAATTTTAAATATAATTTTAAAGAACGTTTGAATAAACAAATATTATAAAATATTTAAAATATACATTAAAAATATTATAAAACAAATAATAAACAAATAAAAAAACCAATTTTCAAAAAATCGTTTGAATAAACAAATATTATAAAACATTTAAAATATACATTTAAAATATTATATAACAAATAAAAAAAATAAAAAAATAAAAAAAATGCGTTAGATGGGAAATTTGTTTAAAGCTCCCCCATTTTTTTTTAAAAATCGCAGTATTTCCTTAGTATTTTTATAGGTGGCGCCATTTTACCTGGCTCCATAAAAAAAATGATTTTTTTATCCCGATTGCTGACGTGGCATGTTGGTGGCGCCAAACACTTTGGCTCCGCCAACTTTTACGGTAGATTTTAGGTTATTTACGTATTTTATAAAAAAATAGATCATTTACATAAATAATTAAATTTTTTGGTTAATTTTATAAAAAAATCCAAATATCATAGCCTTGATCTACAATCTCCCTCCAATGCTTGAGCTAGAAGTGATAAGACACGAGAACATTAGAGCTTGGAACTGGTACTATTTTAGTAGCAAAAAGTAAAGCCTTCGGAGTTGATGTCATCAACACAACCATTTTTTTGGTTTATAGATTTGTTAATTTTAAGATTTTTTTGAGTTTTAATTAGACATTTGAGGCAAGCAATATACTAAAAAAAAACTAAATAAAAAGAAATTGAAATAAAAATAGCTTTAATTTTTAGGTTTTTTACATGTTTGGTTGTTGGAAAAATGAGAGCAAATGTAATTATAAATTATAAAAATTGAAAAAAGAAAATGTAACATCCTGAATTTTTGGGCCTATACGTTTAATGGGTGAATATGTGTAGTGAATTAATTTGAGTATTAGGAGTTCAGTTTGGGCTCAGGAAGTGGGCCGAGGCTTTAGTTCAATTTTCTGGTTGGGCACTCTAGTGGAGAGCCTGTTAGAATGAGGTATATAGGATATTATCTGCAAATAATGACGCAAATGGGCTTGTGGCCCAGTGGCAAAATGGCGCCACTAGGAGAGTAGGGAGGTGGCGTCAATTGGAGGCCCAAATTCGAGTTTCATGGAGCCCAAATTCTTTAATTTAAGTTAGCTAATTTTTGGCAATTAATTAGGTGGAGTTGGACGGCATTAAGGCTCTAAAATAGAAGGAATTATCTTAGTGAATAATATAGATATTATGGTGGATAATAAGGATAAAATAGCTGATAAAAGAAGGAAGAGGTGGTGCTATCTAGGTTTCTTTTAAAGGTATGAATAGATTTAGATAAAGGAGAAAAGTTAGGAGCTATCTGCTGAGAGCAGAGTTGGTGAAATTCCATCACCTAGAGGAGTAAAGAATTCGGCTACTTCATGGATAAGAGGCAACGAATTTTCCCTTTTCTTTTAGCTTGACTTTTAGTTATCGGGAAGGGCGTTTTGAGTTTGAACAATAGGTGCCAAAATTTCTATAAATAGGGGAGGATATCTCATTGATTCTGACATTTAAACCCTAATTTCTTCTCCTTCCATTGTGCCAAAATTCTTAGTCTCTCCCTCTCCAATTTCTTCTCTTCAATTTCTTCAAAAGCCGAAACCTCTTCTCCATTCTTTTTCCCTTTGAGCCGATTTCTCTAAAAAGCCGAAATCTCCATAGTTTTTCTTTATTCATCCTAGTTGAGAATTAGTTCTTCCGGCATTTAAATCTTTTTCTTTGACATTACTGAATCTTCTCTCCAAGTGCTAGCCGAATTCCCTATACTAAGGTAAGTGTCGACTTATGTTAGATCTCATATTCTATTTCGGTTCTTGAAAGGCAAAAGTCGAAAAACTAATAGTTTAATGGTGCTATGTTGGGCGGCATTCCGGGATTTGAAGGAAACTTGGTCGTCTGGATCTAAAAGCCGAAAATCGTTAGTCTCCAATTTCGGGATTTCAAGGTAAGGAGATCTATTGATTTTAGTGTGAAAATTCGAGATTTACTAACCTTTGGCCGATTATAGGGGAGGTCAATTTTCGTGATTTTCTGGCTTTTGGTTGAACCAAGTTATAAATCCGGATAGCAAGGATACCGACTAAGAGTTTAGTACTTCGCGATAGCAGGTGTGTAATACCTCCCCACCATCTAGATCTGCCTATTATTGTATGTTCATATGTTTTATATGTTATGATAAATGCCGAAATCTCGGTTTATTGATGAAAGCCCAAGGAGGGTAAAAGCGGATCCCCAGGTTAGTAAATAATCTGTTTAAATGTTATAAGTAAAATGCTTGTATGTGATTGCATGGGTTGGGTTGTTGAAAGGAGCAAGTTATACGTTATATGTGTAGCGGCTAATGCCGTGAATCATTATACTGAGCCGGCCATTAAATGTTATACGGGCTTCGGCCATTAAATGTTATAAGGGCTTCGCCATCATATGTGGATGAGCAGCAAGAAGACCGCCATCATGGTGTGTAGCGGTGTGGGTCGATTGTAGAAATCCCCAATGGTGTGAGCGGTTGAGTACGGGGTGTGTAGCGGATGGAAACCTAGGCAAACGGGTTGGGCCTTGCATATTATTTGCTATAAATTTTTATTATGATTATTACACTGTTTATTTTGTTTAATGGGTTTAAGGCCCAAACTCTAGTGGTGCATGAGGGTTGCACGCTGAGTCTCGTGACTCACCCTTTTAATTAACATTTCAGGTGATACCTAGTGATTCGGACCGGGCTGGAGAGGAACGCAAGGTGGCCATGCAGAAGAATATGTAGATTTGGCAAAAAGAGACTCAAGTTTTATTTTATATTTTTAATTAATGGACTTCAAATCTCGTTGTAATAAGGCCATGGGCTATTATGTTTTATTATGGGCTTCTATTACTTTATGTCATTTAAGTTTTATTTTAATTAAAGTAAGGCATGTATTTAAGTTTGGATTTTACTTTACTAAAGCATCTTCTATTTAAAACATATTTGGGCTTTTCTGAAAATACGACATGATTTGACAAAATTTTCTTAGTGACATACCAGATTCGGTCGTGGTGTTTGGGCCGGGTTTGGGGTGTTACAAATTGGTATCAGAGCCCGGTTCAAAACTCGGCTCTGGGGTTTTTTTTGGGCTTAAAACGTTTTCTAAAGTTGGGTTTTCGAAACATGCATATTTATACAGGTCTGTTAGCTTGGCATGGCACCTGCGTCTCCGGCCCAAGTCCGCCAGGTAAGTACCCTAAACCATTGTGTGATATACATGTGGGCTTTATGGGCGTTATGGGACGTAGACTAGTTTAAATAGACTCTGATGGACTATAGGCTTAGTTTAAACCACTTCTTAAATTTTCATAAGACTTAATTTCACTAAGCAAACCCGTGAACGAGCCACAAGACTAGGGTGTGGTAACAGCATACGCATGTCTAGGATTGGATCCTAAGAGCACGGTATTTAAGCGATCCTAGTGACTCACCTCCTCGTCATTTGGAATCCTACAGTGCGTGGACTGCTCACCCTAGCCACGAGGATTTGTTGACGGGCCAAAATCTATAATTAAAACCCGAAAGGACCAAATAGCATTATTTTTACAAAATTGCTAAAATACCCTTATTTTGAAAAAAAAAAGTACCAAGATACCCAGATTCTGAAACACCCTCGATTTACAAAGTCAACGGTTTTTAAAAGAAAAAAAAACATACAACACACAACATCAATCAAAAACCACAAACACTTGAACGCCACTATTATTCTTTTGAAATCAAATTCTCTAAGATACCCCTGTTTAAAAAAAAAATACCTTCTTAGTTTTGTAAATTTTTTTGAAAATACCCCTGACTTGTAAAATGACCAAAATACCCCTAATTTGTAAAATTACCAAATTACCCTTGATTTGCAAAATGACCAAAGTACCCCTGATTTGTAAATTACTAAATTACCCCTGATTTTCAAAATTACCGAAATACCCCCGGATTTCAAAATTTCTGAAATACCCCCAGATTTCAAAATTACCGAAATACCCTTATTTCATAAAATCACCAAGAAACCCTATTTTGGAAAATTATGAAAATACCCCTATAGGATAAATTACGAAAGTACCCCTGGGTAGTGGAATAACTAGAATACCCCTATGTATTGAGTGTGGATGTATGGATGTTGTATGTATGTTGATTGTTGAATGTATGTAGTTTATGGAACTAGGAAAGGTGAACTTGAGACTGAATTGCGAATTCGAAAGAACTACTATTAAAACTACTAATCAAAAGACTGTTCGTGGATAATCAGTGGAAGAAAACCAATAATTCATAAAAAAATTTAATCAGATAAATGCGAACTTATAGTATGAGTACAAGGGGACGAGGACGCTCTAGATGTGAATACCGGTGCGTATTCTACCATAGTGTACTAAGTGTTTATTTTGGGATTAGAATTAGAGTGCGTAGCGAAAGCATGGTAGTGAGACTTAGGTAGTACGATTAATAGTTAGTTGGAAATTTCGAGGACGAAATTTCTTTAAGGGGGTAGAACTGTAACATCCTGAATTTTTGGGCCTATGCGTTTAATGAGTGAATATGTGTAGTGAATTAATTTGAGTATTAGGAGTTCAGTTTGGGCTCAGGAAGTGGGCCGAGGCTTTAGTTCAATTTTCTGGTTGGGCACTCTAGTGGAGAGCCTGTTAGAATGAGGTATATAGGATATTATCTGCAAATAATGATGCAAATGGGCTTGTGGCCCAGTGGCAAAATGGCGCCACTAGGAGAGCAGGGAGGTGGCGTCAATTGGAGGCCCAAATTCGAGTTTCATGGAGCCCAAATTCTTTAATTTAAGTTAGCTAATTTTTGGCAATTAATTAGGTGGAGTTGGACGGCATTAAGGCTCTAAAATAGAAGGAATTATCTTAGTGAATAATATAGATATTATGGTGGATAATAAGGATAAAATAGCTGATAAAAGAAGGAAGAGGTGGTGCTATCTAGGTTTCTTTTAAAGGTATGAATAGATTTAGATAAAGGAGAAAAGTTAGGAGCTATCTGCTGAGAGCAGAGTTGGCTGAAATTCCATCACCTAGAGGAGTAAAGAATTCGGCTACTTCATGGATAAGTGGTGCACCTAATTTTCCCTTTTCTTTTAGCTTGACTTTTAGTTATCGGAAGGGCATTTTCGAGTTTGAACAATAGGTGCCAAAATTTCTATAAATAGGGAGGATATCTCATTGATTCTCAAATTTAAACCTAATTTCTTCTCCTTCCATTGTGCCAAATTCTTAGTCTCTCCTCTCCAATTTCTTCTCTTCAATTTCTTCAAAAGCCAAAACCTCTTCTCCATTCTTTTTCCCTTTGAGCCGATTTCTCTAAAAAGCCGAAATCTCCATAGTTTTTCTTTATTCATCCTAGTTGAGAATTAGTTCTTCCGGCATTTAAATCTTTTTCTTTAACATTACTGAATCTTCTCTCCAAGTGCTAGCCGAATTCCCTATACTAAGGTAAGTGTCGACTTCTGTTAGATCTCATATTCTATTTCGGTTCTTGAAAGGCAAAAGTCGAAAAAATAATAGTTTAATGGTGCTATGTTGGGTGGCATTCCGGGATTTGAGGGAAACTTGGTCGTCTGGATCTAAAAGCCGAAAATCGTTAGTCTCCAATTTCAGGATTTCAAGGTAAGGAGATCTATTGATTTTAGTGTGAAAATTTAGGATTTACTGACCTTTGGCCGATTATAGGGGAGGTCAATTTTCGTGATTTTCTAGCTTTTGGTTGAACCAAGTTATAAATCCGGATAGCAAGGATACCAACTAAGAGTTTAGTACTTCGCGATAGCAGGTGTGTAATACCTCCCCACCATCTAGATCTGCCTATTATTGTATGTTCATATGTTTTATATGTTATGATAAATGCCGAAATCTCGGTTTATTGATGAAAGCCCAAGGAGGGTAAAAGCGGATCCCCAGGTTAGTAAATAATCTGTTTAAATGTTATAAGTAAAATGCTTGTATGTGATTGCATGGGTTGGGTTGTTGAAAGGAGCAAGTTATACGTTATATGTGTAGCGGCTAATGCCGTGAACTGTTATACGGGCTTCGGCCATTAAATGTTATACGGGCTTCGGCCATTAAATGTTATAAGGGCTTCGGCCATCATATGTGGATGAGCAAAGGCAGGATCGCCATCATGGTGTGTAGCGGTGTGGGTCGATTGTAGAAATCCCCAATGGTGTGAACGGTTGAGTACGGGGTGTGTAGCGGATGGAAACCTAGGCAAGCGGGTTGGGCCTTGCATATTATTTGCTATAAATTTTTATTATGATTATTACACTTTGCTTATTTTGTTTAATGGGTTTAAGGCCCAAACTCTAGTGGTGCATGAGGTTGCACACCGAGTCTCGTGACTCACCCTTTTAATTAACATTTCGGGTGATACCTAGTGATTCGGACCCAGGTGGAGAGGAACACAAGGTGGCCATGCGAGAAGAATATGTAGATTTGGCAAAAAGAGACTCAAGTTTTATTTTATATTTTTAATTAATGGACTTCAAATCTCGTTGTAATAAGGCCATGGGCTATTATGTTTTATTGTGGGCTTCTATTACTTTAGGTCATTTAAGTTTTATTTTAATTAAACTAAGGCATGTATTTAAGTTTGGATTTTACTTTACTAAAGCATCTTCTATTTAAAACATATTTGGGCTTTTCTGAAAATACGACATGATTTGACAAAATTTTCTTAGTGACATACCAGATCCGGTCGTGGTGTTTGGGCCGGGTTTGGGGTGTTACAGAAAACATAAAAATATTTTAAAGATATTATGAATATATTTTATAATTTATAAAATTGAAACTAAAATGTTGAAAAATGAACTTGTTGAATTTTTAAATTTAGGATTAAAATAATACATGTGTTGTTGGGTAAAATACCCAAATATACCAAAAAAATTAAAAATTTACGGAAAAGGGCCATTTCCCATCAAAACGCGTCCACGTTAGCACGTTTTGAGGGGAAATGCCAGCAAAGCGTGCCCCTGGGGACGCGTTTTGCTGGCCAACGGTCAAAAGGCCCAACGGTCAATTTTTTCCCCTATAAAAATCCCCCAACCCTTTTATTTTTTTCACACTTTATTCCTTCTCTCAATTTTCTCTCAATTTTCTCTCAAAGTCCTTGAAATTTACTCTCAAATTTTAAAATAGTCCTTTACTATTTACAAAAAGCCCTTTTTAATTTTTTTTGGAAAATTTTAAAATTTTCGATCGTATTACAATGGCCGGGGAATTACTTCGTCTAGACGACAAGCACATCTCCGTCGAGCAAATGAAAATGGTGAGTTTTAATTTTAATTTTTCAATATTATTTAATATTTTTTAGGTCTATGCAATTTTAATTAATTTTTATTTTATAATTTTTTAAACAGTTTGTAGATCGGGTGTTGGAATGTTATATTCGCAACATGCATGGTCCCCCATCGCCGTTGATCGAGAATTACCTGCGGGAAGTGGGTTTTTGGCACGTGACCACGATAGGCCGGGGGTTCAAGTTGGAGCCGCCTTTGATCAGTGCGTTGATGGAGAGGTGGAGACCCGAGACGCACACTTTTCATCTTCCATGCGGAGAGTGTACCATCACTCTGGAAGATGTGCAGTTGCAGTTGGGATTGCCGGTGGATGGGTCGGTAGTCACCGGGTCCGCAACTTCTGGTGATTGGGGAGCCATATGCTACGAGCTTTTGGGTGCCATTCCGGATAAAATTCAAGGAGCTCGGATCGATATGGCCTGGTTACGAGACACATTCCCGGAGCCGGATGATCTTTCGACCGAAATAGAAAGAATACGGTATGCTCGGGCATACATTCTTCAGATAATTGGAGGCTATCTGATGCTGGACCTGTCTCGAAACCTCGTATACCTGAGATGGCTGCTGGAACTTGTTGATTTTAGAGCAGCCGGTGAATTGAGTTGGGGGTCTGCCGTGCTATCGAGGTTGTATCGGGAGATGTGCGGGGCGAGCGGCCGAGTAAAGTGAAAATCGGAGGTTGCCTATCACTACTGCATTCATGGGCATGGTTTCGATTTCAATTTTTACGTCCTCGACTCGACCACCCATATTCATTCCCACTAACAACGAGGTAAATTTAATGTTATATTTTACAATTATTACGTAGATTTATAGTATAATTGTATGCTAAAAATTTATTTAATTAGGTGGAACCATTCGGCTAGTCATGTTGGAATACCTACCTCGCTTGAAGATATACGACTTCTATTGGACCAACGGTCGGAATCACAAGTAAGTTTCGAATTTCGTATTTATAATTTAGTATTTTGTATTTAGTGTCTAGTATTATGTATATAACTAATATTTTGATAATGTTAATAGAGTTTCAATGGACACCGTACGAGGATCTGGAAATTCGGGCAGTAGTTCCGGAGGAGTTCTTCCAAAATCTGAATAATTGGCACGTGAAGGTCCCATTGATCACCTATGCGACCGTGGAGATGCACCAGTCAGATTGGGTTCTACGACAATTTGGATTCCGGCAACCGATTCCCGTGCCACCTGAGGTGCTCGATGATGAGCACAAAGTGGACTTACGGCAGCTGCACATGGATTGACCAAGATTTGGTCAGAACATATCGAGACGTGGGAGAACCGGTATGACTATTTACCTATCCGGGAATCGATCGTCGTTCCTGAGTTAGCGTGCCTGCCAGAATACATGCCATGGTTTAGGATCCATGGTAAGCGTGATCTGTTGTCCGGAAGAAGAGAGGCGACGGCAACTTCATCAACGAAGGAACGTCGGGGCCCTTAAATCCAAGGAGAAGGGGTGATGAGACGGGGCCATCAACAAAGACCGACACGATCCACCGCCCCATCAACGCATACCCACACGATCCACCGAGCCCATCAGGTTCAATTCGACGACACCGACATCACAAATGCCATTACCCTTTATGCCAAAAAGCGTACCTACCCTTATATGTATCCTAACCCATATATGTTTCTTTTCCCATCCCACCCTGTGTTGGAATGCATGGCGGGTTCGAGTCCGTTCTCGACTACTCCGACCGCGATCGATCTTGAGGTCGCTCGTCGCGCGAGGGGATCACAGGCAGGCGCCGCCGGGGAGCACTTCTTTTACCACCTCCTTCGCCATACGGATTCGCACACCCCACCGTGGTTTATGCAAACACCTCCGGGGTCATTATTTTATCAAGGTAGGTCATCCTCGCAACACCCACAACCAGACCCAGTGCCGGAGGAACCGGAATCCCTGCCCGAGGTTCCACGACCACCGCCGGAAGCTAGAAGAAGGAGGAATCCAGTGCGTAACCGCCGACCGCCCCCGTGTGGCACTGATTCCGACCAGCATCAACGTTGATTCGGATCGGCTTTTTTATTTTTTAAATTGTAATAATTTTTTTTATTTTTTAATAAAAAAATTTGTTTTTTATTTGTGTTTGTAATTTAATTTTAATATCTTCACTAAAATAGAAGTTGTTTATTTTTTTGTATATAATTTAATTTGAATTTTTTAATAAAATAAGAAGTTATTTTTTATTTCTTATTTTTTTGCAATTTAGTTTTAATATATTTAATAAAACAAGAAGTTTTTGTATTTTTTATTTTTTTGTAATTTAGTTTTAATATATTAAATAAATAAGAAGTTTTCTTTATTTTTTATTTTATTGTAATTTAATTTTAATATATGTAATAAAATAAGAAGTTATTTTTTATTTTTTATTTTTTTCTAATTTAGTTTTAATATATTAAATAAATAAGAAGTTTTCTTTATTTTTTATTTTATTGTAATTTAATTTTAATATATGTAATAAAATAAGAAGTTATTTTTATATTTTTTGCAATTTAGTTTTAATATATTTAATAAAATAAGAAGTTTTTATTTTTATTTTTGTAATTTAGTTTTAATATATTAAATAAATAACAATTTTTTTATTTTTTCAAATAAAATAATAGTTGCTTATATGTTTTTGTAATTTAATTTTAATACCTTTTATAAAATAGAATTTGTTTAATTTTTTTAAATTTAATTTTAAAAATAAATATCCAATAGGGAAATGCCAGAATTTAATTTTTTTGTAATTTGTTTTGAGGTTCCACGTCGGTAGCGTTTTCGTTATTCAAAGAAGCGCCCACCGGGCCGTGCTTTGTGTCCACGTCAGCAAAGCACGTCCACGGAGACGCGCTTTGTGCACAAAGCGCGTCTCCAGGGGAGCGCTTTGCTGGCATTTCCCTTCAAAACGCGCTGACGTGGACGCGTTTTGATGGGAAATGGCCCTTTTCCGTAAATTTTCTAGAAACCGGCCCAATTCCGTAAATTTTTAATTTTTTTGGTATATTTGGGTATTTTACCCTGTGTTGTTACCCTTAAAAAAAGTTAATATATAAATCCCTCTTCCCTTCCCCTGTTCTAAGAGCACTCTCAAACGCTTTGATTAAGAGTGTCACTACACACATACATACATACATACATACAAGTTTTGTGGAAATATTTTACGCTACATATTTACCCTTAATGAATTAATTACCTTGATCATTTTTAGTTGCTTATTACTATGGTTTATTTACTATATTAAATTATTACTTATGCTATTCGTGTATCACTTACATATTTTAGTACAAATGCCATGTAAGTGAAGGAAATATAACGGTTACTAATTGTATCATAAACTTGAAGTTTTCTTTCTAGATTTTTTATTTTGATTGTGCTATTTGAAGTTGCAATAATATACGGTAAAGAAAAACATGATTAGGTGAGATGCTATTTTCCTTAACAACATCTTATTTGATGTTCACGGTACGAAAGTATTACTCTATTTCCCACAAGAAGTTGTCCATATTTCTTGCAAACTTTGCCCCCTTGAATTTCTCCGATTTGGAGACATCAGTCTTGATGATACTCTAGAACGACATATTTTTATGTGTTAATTGTATATTTATTTTGAGTATGATCCTACTAATTTGGGCTATTTATGGTCTTTTATCTTTTAGGGACTAAATTGAAGGCAAAAGTAAATTTAAGGGCGAAAAGCGTGAATTTGGAGATAAAGTGGGCCAATATGCGACATAAGAAAAAAGGTGGTGCCGAAAATGCAAGCATCGAAGACATAAGGACAAAAATGCAAAGAAGAGATATTTTATAATCACAAGACTCTATTTAGTTTTTAATTATATTAGGATAATTGTTAGATACTATTATTTAGATATTATTTTAGCTTTTTATCTTTAATTATCTATATTTATCTTTTAGAATTTAAGTAGGACTAGACTAGGTTTCCTAGTACTATAAATAGGGGATGGAGTGACTCAAATTTCATATAATCTTTTCTGTAAACACTCCCTCCCCTAAAAAAGCTTAGCCTTGTTCTTTTCTTTATTCAATAAAATTTCATTTTTTTATTAAGTCTATTTCTTTTCCCAAAAGCATGAGCCACTAAATCTATCTAGCCAAAGGTTGTCAAAAATCCCCAAAAAAGGCTCATGAGGCTTAGAATCCACCTTAGCCTTCTCAACGAGTATTCATTACTTCTCCGCATTACGGGGCTGACGCTTCCGTCCCTTTCCAACTTGTACAAGGAACGATCGCTTTGTATATTTTGGGAAGGTTGCACAGTCGGTTCGTTAGCTTACTGCGTCAGTGGTTGTCGAGCCCAAGAGACAAAATGGCATGGGATTCGCTATTGGGAAGTGATGATCTAGTGTAAGACGGTCCCACAGGAGCGACGGTTGGCTAGAGTCAGGTTCCTCTAAATTATAGGCCTAAACCCCAAGTGGAGCTGGTGGTCGTAGGCATCCTCCTCCACTATAACTGGCTTATTCAGTTTGTGAAGGATCACTTAAAAGCCGAGGATTGAACCCAAGGAGGATCGAGACAACCGGAGGCTAGAATCTCGCTACATAAGAAACTCTCTCTTTTCCCAAACTCTGTTTATTTTTATATTCTCTATTTTAATTTTTGCAATTTATTTAATTTCGCAATTTCAATCAACTTTTAATTCTGTCTTTTTTATTCTATCTTTTTATTTTTTTCCCCAGGTACGCAGGTTTTCTTGGGCACGATTCTGTCCGGGATCTCACGAAACAAGACATTGTGCAAATCCAGTCCCTGAGGATTTGACCCTACTTCCCTTATACTATACTTTTTATTATTTCTATAGGGATAGGATATATTTGGTGCTTCAACGACGCATCAAATTTTGGCGCGTTGCCGGGGACTGGCAACGTACTAATCTTGTTTTTTGTTTCTTATGACCAGATTTACTCCAGGTACTCTTGTGTTTGATTCAGAGATTGAAAAGACTGCGAGAGCTAATCGCAAGGAAACAAAGCTGAGGAAAAAAATAGTCAGCGATGGTTGGGACTCAAAGTAACCCACCGCTAGAAACTGAAGTCGACGACGAAGTTGAGTCTAGGGTTAACGAAAACCCTACTCAAACACTTGCAAGCGAAAAAGTAGAAATTGACTCACCAAAAGAAGTGCTTAACGCTAGGGTTAACGAAAACCCAAATTTAGCACATCAACCAATGGCTCAAACAATTCGACAACTGGCTGAAGCTTCGGTAGAACAACCGCCATTGTGCATCGCGTATCCTACTATGGATACTAATTTTGAACTGAAGTCAGGTTTAATCTAGTTACTGCCAACTTTTCGTGGGTTGCAAAACGAAAATCCCCACAAGCATCTGAAAGAGTTTCATATGGTTTGTCTTAGTATGAAACCTCATGGGGTAACTGAGGATCAAATCAAATTGCCTGCTTTCCCTTTTTCCCTAGTAGATTCTGCTAGGGAATGGTTATTTTATCTACCCCTTGGATATATTACAACTTGGGCTGATCTTTCTCGTTTGTTTCTCAACAGGTTTTTTCCAGCATCTCGTGCAGCTGAGTTAAGAAGGGAGATCGTATGACTAAGGCAAAAAGAAGCAGAGTCTCTTTACGACTATTAGGAGCAGTTTAAGAAGTTGTGTGCAAGTTTCTCACAACATGGTATAACGGAACAATCTCTTCTCCAGTACTTTTATGAAGGCCTGAAACCCATGGAGATGAATATGGTAGACGCCGCTAGTGGAGGAGCGTTGGTCAACATAACTCCCCAATAAGCAAGGGACTTGATATCCACGATGGCTGCAAATACTCAGCAATTCTGAGCCAATCCTGAGCCCCCTAGAAGGGTTCACCAGCTAAGTAATTCGACCTTAGAAGATAAAGTTGATAGACTTGCTAATATTCTAAATTCTCTTGTTGCAGAAAAAGCAAAACCAACCCGGCTATACGGAACCTGTACTACACTTGAACATACAACGGATGCATGCCCTAGTCTATATAATGATACTATGGCTCATTTGGATGCTGTAGGAAACTTCCCTGGACTACCACAAAGGCGATATGACCCCTACGCTAATACCTACAACCCAGGATGGAGGGACCATCCTAACTTGAGTTATAGGGCTAACCCACGGTATAATCAGCCATACCAAAATCAGTTTCCACAACAGCCACGAGATTCATGTACTTATCTAAAAACTATGGTAAATAAATTAGCAGCTAATGTCTTTGATTTCCAACAGCAAACTCTTAATTTCCAAAAAGAAACGAAGACATCTATAAGAGAATTGACCATATCAATTGAGAAATTGAACTCTCAAGGGAAGCTACCGTTACAAACAGAACCTAATCCAAGACAATACGTAAATACAGTGACATTGCAAAGTGGAAGGTATTGGAACAAATTCCTGACAGAAATCTTGGCCAATATTTCACCCAAGAAAAGCCCGAGAACGATGAACAGGTCCGAACGAAACCTCCATTGCCTAAAATTCAACCTCCATTTCCAGGAAAGTTATACCAGTGTCATAAAGGTAAAGAGGACAATGAGATCCTTGAAACATTCAGAAATGTCGAGATCAACATACCACTATTGGATGCCATCAAACAAATTCCGCAATATGCCAAGTTTCTTAAAGAGCTCTGCACCAACAAGCGAAAATTAACAGGTAATGAAAGGGTAAACGTTGGTGAGAATGTATCCGCAGTGTTACATCGGAAGATGCCAGCGAAATGTAAAGATAGGGGCATGTTCGCAATACCATGCAAAATAGGCCACTTGGGAATAAAAAGGCTATGCGTGATTTAGGGGCCTCCATAAATGCCATGCCTTTTTCTATTTATGAATCACTTAACGCGGGTTTTTTGACGAAAACAGGTGTTATCATACAGTTGGCGGACAGGTCTGTTGTGCATCCCGAAGGAGTCCTCGAGGACGTATTAGTGATAGTTAATGAGCTTATTTTCTCTGCAGATTTTTATGTGATAAAAATGGAAGAGGATAAAGCTCTTGGGTCTTCAGACATCTTGTTGGGGCCACCTTTCCTTAGTACTGTAAATACTAAGATTAACGTGCGTCGCGGAATCCTCACGATGGAGTTTGACGGAGAGATCGTGAAGTTTAATGTTTACGTTGCTATTAGTCACCCAAGTGAAATCTTGAACGTAAACCGTGTCGACATAATTGACTCATTAGTTGAAAAAACTTTTGAGTCATCTTATGAAGATAAATCTAAAATAATGTTTGATAATTTTTCTATTAATAAATTGTTGGCTCCTATGGATACTAAACTTCTACCTTCTGTTATGCAGGCACCAGATCTGAAATTAAAATCACTTCCCGAGCATCTCAAACACACATTTTTGGAGAATGATGAGACCATTGCCGACTTAAAGGGGATTAACCCCTTGACAGACACACATAAGATTTCTTGGAGGAAAACACGAAACCAAGGCTAGAGGCGCAAAGACGGTTGAATCCAAATACGGTGGATGTGGTAAAAAAAAGAGAATTTCCAAGCCCATACGAACGAAAGAATTCAGCTGGAACAGCCCCAATACTAGTTGAGGCGTCAAGCTAGCGACGTTAAACAAACGCTTGTTGGGAGGCAACCCAATTTTTATTTTTATTTATTTTTTATTATTCTTTCTTTTTCTTTTATTATTTATTATTTTATTTTTTTTGTATATTAATAAATTTCTCTTTTTCTATCTAGGTAAACCTGTGAGAAAAAAAAAAGGAATTGGCATACTTTAACAAATAGCCCTTATCCTATCCTTATTCTAACAAGGAATAGTGCGTCCTTGCCCTATGACTAACTAAAACCTGCCTCCAAACACTCACCCTTCAGCCAAAAACCATTCTTATACACCCTCAAACCCTAAAAATAAACTCATTTTTACACCAAAAATCCATCAGCTGCCGCACCTTTTTCCTCACCCCTTCATCACCGATTTTTAGCCACCATGGTGAGAACCCAAAGTCGAGCCGCCGCCGCACGCGTCACCTACCCCATCACCACCCCTCGTCACTTCGCCTTCTTCTTCCCTTCCGCACGAAACCACCGCGCTGTCGCATTCCTCTCCGCGTGCGCCATCCTCTCTGACAGTAATTACACAGGGAGTTCTTCTAAACTTTTTCCACCTATTTGTTTATTTTCTTCCACATCGAGGACAATGTGTTTTAAGTAGGGGGAGGCATTCCTCATTATTTCTGTCATTTATCTGCTATTTTTAGTGTTGTGTTGCTGTTGCTACTACCTTATACTCGTTTCTGCCCACATTTAATTTTTTAGAATATTCTGCCTCTTTTCATGCCCAAGATTTTTACCAGGAATTGCCCACTATTTGACCTACAAGCATGATTTTTGTCTTCTGAGAAAATTATGATTTTGCTATAATTGATTTCATCTCCACTGTTTTATTTATATTATGTTAAAATAATTATGATTAATAGAGTTAGCCCTATTTTGCTTTTAGTAAATTTGATTAAGTCTAAATACAAAGAGGACACTTAATACAACTGCATGCTTAAAATATGTTCATGACTATTAATGTGGTTGCTGAAACTTATTTTTGACACTTGATTGTTGCTCCTAAGTCCTCCAAAATTAAAATTTCGTTTAATAATAATGTTTCTGTGGTTATGAGTGCAGTTTAAAACATGACTAGCTGAGTAACCGGGGTAGGGTGCTTGGGTTGTCATCTTACTTCTCGTCAAAAGGTTGTGTGACGTGTTAGGTAAAACTCCACTAATCGGAATTAAAATACTTAAGAATGTGTTGGGCTAAGTAACCGAGGTGAGGTGCTTGGCTGTCATCCCTCTTCGCATCAAAAGGTTCGAAATATTCTTAAGAAAAATATAATAAATTAGGAGTATGTTGGGCTGAGTAACCAGGGTGGGGTGCTTGGCTGTCATCTCTCTTCGTGTCAAAAGGTTCAATATATTCTTAAATAAAAACAAATAAATAAATAAATAAATAAATAAAGAAAAAAAAGAAAAAAAGAAAAAAAAAGAGATGTATTAATAAAATGTGGGGACTAAAGGTAGAAACAAATAAGGTGTCGTGGTAGGTTTGGTAAATTACCTAATTTTCATGAAATAATCCAAGTCGATCTTAATTCTTCTGTGTGTTAATTGGAATACTTTTTCAAATTTACTTAAAGCAAGCTAAGGGTTCTCTTTATTTTTCATATGCATTTTGACTAATTTTTATAAAACTTTGGAGTGGTACTTCTTTCATGGCAAATTCTAAATTTCACAGTGGATAGGAACCATACTTGAGGGCAAGCATGAGCTAAGTAGGGGAATTTGATAATACTCTAGAACGACATATTTTTATGTGTTAATTGTATATTTATTTTGAGTATGATCCTACTAATTTGGGCTATTTATGGTTTTTTATCTTTTAGGGACTAAATTGAAGGCAAAAGTAAATTTAAGGGCGAAAAGCATGAATTTAGAGATAAAGTGGGCCAACATGCGACATAGGAAAAAAGGTGGTATCGAAAATGCAAGCATGGAAGACATAAGGACAAAAATGCAAAGAAGAGATATTTTATAAACACAAGACTCTATTTAATTTTTAATTATATTAGGATAATTGTTAGATATTATTATTTAGATATTATTTTAGCTTTTATCTTTAATTATCTTTAATTATCTGTATTTATCTTTTAGAATTTAAATAGGACTAGACTAGGTTTCCTAGTACTATAAATAGGGGATGGAGTGACTCAAATTTCATATCATCTTTTCTGTAAACACTCCCTCCCCCAAAAAAGCTTAGCCTTGTTCTTTTCTTTATTCAATCAAATTCCATTTTTTTTATTAAGTCTATTTCTTTTCCCAAAAGCATGAGCCACTAAATCTATCTAGCCAAAGGTTGTTAAAAATCCCTAAAAAAGGTTCATGAGGCTTAGAATCCGCGCTTAGTCTTCTCAACGAGTATTCATCACTTCTCCGCATTACGGGGCTGACACTTCCGTCCACGTCTCTTCAAAAGTGATCTTTCCAACTTGTGTAAGGAACGACCGCTTTGTATATTTTGGGAAGGTTGCACAGTCGGTTCGTTAGCTTACTGCGTCAGTGGTTGTCGAGCCCAAGAGATAAAATGGCGTGGGATTCGCCATTGGGAAGTGATGATCTAGTGTAAGACAGCCCCACAGGAACGACGGTTGGATAGAGTCAGGTTCCTCTAAATTATAAGCCTAAACCCTAAGTAGAGCTGGTGGTCGTAGGCATCCTATTCCACTATAACTGGCTTATTTTGTAATACCCCTAACCCGTAACCATCACTGGTTTAGGCTTAAGAGGCATTACCAGACAATCGGAAACTTTTACAGACATTTCATAATTTAATTCAAAGAATCCAAACTAAGTGTCCCTGGAATAGGTCAACGAGACTTTAAACAAGCTTTAGAATAGGGCTGGGACTAAACCAAACACATACGAAAATTCTCAAAAATTTAAATTTTATTCAAAGATACAGAGGTCACACGCCCGTGTGGGTAGGCCGTGTGCCTCCCACGGCCTCAGACACGCCCGTGTGTCTAAGCCGTGTGAAAACAGGGCATACATACTGACTTTTCTACACAGCCGTGGACACGCCCGTGTGCCCCACCCGTGGTCGCTACTGACTTGCACCACACGGCCAGTCATACGCTCGTGTGTCCAGCCCGTGGTCGAATCTGACTTGATCCACGCGGCCAGTCACACACCCGTGTGTCTTACTCGTGGTCGAGTCTGACTTGTTTTGTAATGCAACCACGAGGGACACAGTCGAGCCACACGCCCGTGTGCTCAACCGAGTGGGAAAATATAGGCCATTTGCAAGGCCAAAATGCCACCCACACAATGGGTCATCCCTACAAGCACATGCAAGCCTCATACCAATTCAATTCATACCAAAATAATCAACTTAATCAAGCATTCAAAAGCATATCAAACACACCATCTTATACAACATTTAACTCAATTTATTCACAAATCATTTCCAAGTAAAATTCATCACAAACATCAATTCTGTGTAGATGATATTTGTTCTTTATAGTCACCTTGTTCAACTGACGATAATCAATGCACATTCTCATCGTGCCATCTTTATTTTTCACAAATAGAACAGGAGCACCCAAGGTGAGAAACTCGGTCTTGCAAACCCTCTGTTAGTCAACTCTTGCAACTGTGACTTTAAGTCTTTCAACTCTGTTGGTGCCGTTCTATACGGAGCTATCAAAATAGGTGTTGTCCCCGATAACAAATCAATACTAAATTCAACTTCACGTATCGGAGGTAATCCCGGCAATTCTTCAGAAAATACATCAGAGAATTCACAAACCACTGGCACTGATTCAACTTTCTTTTCAGTTACTTTCGAGTCAATCACATAAGCAAAATAAGCTTCATACCCCTTTTTCACATAACTCTGTGCTTTTAACACTGATATCATATCCTGTAATCAATTCAAATCATTAGACTCAATCCGAACTATTTCATCATTCTGACATCTCAAATCAATAATCTTTCTTTTGCAATTCACAACAGCATCATGTAGTGTCAACCAGTCCATACCCAAAATTATATCGAATTCATCAAAAGGTAATAGCATCAGATCAGCCGGAAAACATATATCTCGAAACATCAATGGATAGTTCTTGCATACTTTGTCAACCAAAACACATTTACCTAAGGGGTTCGATACTCTAATCACAAATTCAGTAGACTCTACAGGCAAAGTCTTACTGGATACTAAATTCATGCATACATACGAATGAGTAGAACCTGGGTCTATCAATGAAATCACAGAAGTATCATAAAGAGTAAATGTACCCGTTATAACATCTGGAGAAGCTTCCTACGGGCTCGGATTGCATAAGCTCTAACAGGTGCTTTAGCTTCAGATCTCGCAACAGTGTCTTTCGTAGTTCTCTGACTACCACTGACATTTCTTGCATTTTGGGAAAGTCTACCTCTCGCTGAAACATTATCAGATCTTGGATTCTGAACAATCTCTTGTTCAATAGACTCTGGACAATCTGGGATGAAATGATCTAATGATCCACATCTGAAACAAGCTCGATCATTCAATATAAAACTACCTTGATGTCTTTTACCACAGTGCTTACATTGAGGTCGTTTGGATCGGACATTTCCCACACTAGCTATCGATGTAGCTGGAGCTCTAGAATTCGATTGTGATCTAACTCGATCTCTTGAATTCGAATGTCCCACATTAGTTCTGGAACGGCTATACTCATCTCTAAATTTCTTTGAAGTAGACTAAAATGATTTGCTCGAAAATCTCTTTCTCGCATCTCTGACTTCAGACTCAGCTTTTCTTTTGTCTTTCCCGAGTGCCTCAACTTTGCACGCTCGATCAGCAAGCACAACAAACTCGTTTATTTCTAAAATCCTAACAAGCAAACGGATATCTTCATTAAGGCCATCTTCAAATCTTTTGCACATTATTGCTTCGGTCGATACGCATTCTCCAGCATACTGACTTAATCTTACGAACTCGCATTCATACTCAGTCACGGTCATCCGACCCTGTTTTAGCTCAAGAATATTTTTTTTTGTTTCTGATCAATAAACCTCTAACTGATGTATTTCTTTCTGAAATCAGACTGAAAGAAATCCCAAGTGACCCGTTCTTTAGGAACAACCGAGATCAAAGTCTTCCACCATTGATAAGCAGAGTCTCTTAGCAAAGAAACAACACACTTTATACATTCTTCATGAGTCAATGACATCTTATCAAATACTCGGATAGTGTTCTCTAGCCAAAACTCAGCTTTCTCGGCATCGTCATCATTAGTGGTCCTAAACTCTTCAGCCCCATACTTGCGGATCTTATAAACAAGAGGTTTGTTCAACAAATTCAAGTTCATAACCGGAGGCACATGTCTGAGGGGGATTAGGCGGGGGCGGAGGTTGTGAAACAGCCGGATTAGTTCTTACGTACTGAGTGAACCACTCATTCATCATTTGGAAGAAAGCTTGTTTAGCTTCTCCCTCTTGACTGCTAGTAGCCGGTCTCGAATCAGATGACGCTGTCCCTTGAGCGGGAGCAGGCGCATTTCTTTCAACGTCGTCAGCTACAGCTCTTTCGGGATCTATTACTATACGGAAAACACATTTTTACACGTCAGGCTTCATCACACTATCACATTTCATATATACGGCATGTATAGCTAGACTCTCACACGCTACGTTAGTCCGAGAATCGACTAAATCGTAGCTCTGATACCAACCAAATGTAACACCCGTAACCCGTAACCATCGTCGGTTTAGGGTTAAGAGGCATTACAGAACAATCGAAAAATTTTACAGACATTTCATAATTTAATTTAAAGAATCCAAACCAAATGTCCCTAGAATAGGTCAACGAGACCTCAAACATGCTTTAGAATAGGGCTGGGGCTAAACAAAATACATACAGAAATTCTCAAAAATTTAAAATTTTTTCAAAGTTACAGAGGTCACACGCCCGTGTGGGCAGGCCATGTGCCTCCCACGGCCTCAGACACGCCTGTGTGTCTAAGCCGTGTCAAAATAGGGCATACATACTGACTTGCCCACACGGCCGTGGACAAGCCCGTGTGCCTCACCCGTGGTCGCTACTGGCTTGCACCACACGGCCAGTCACACGCTCGTGTGTCCAACCCGTGGTCAAATCTGACTTGATCGACACTACCAGTCACACACTTGTGTGTCTTACCCGTTGTCGAGTCTGACTTGATTTGTAATGCAACCACGAGGGACACGGTCGAGCTACACGCCCGTGTGCTCAACCGTGTGGGCAAATATAGGCCATTTGCAAGGCCAAAATGCCACCCACACAATGGGTCATCCCTACAAGCACATGCAAGCCTCATACCAATTCAATTCATGCCAAAATAATCAACTTAATCAAACATTAAAAAGCATATCAAACACACCACCTTATACAACATTTAACTCAATTTATTCACAAATCATTTCCAAGTAAAATTCATCATAAACATACCCTTTACTTATAACAACCATTCATCATTTATATGCATACTTTGCATCAATAAACTTACCATCATTTTGACCATTTCCTTATTCATTAAACCATACCAAACAAACATCATATAACATGGCTATTCATTCATAACACAACTATTTATCTAGCCATATCACATGGCTATGTACATATCTCAAACATATTCCAAAACAACTAGCCTATACATGCCATATTTAACTATATACACATTCAAAAGTACCAAAGTTAAGATTGATAGTGTGGTGATGATCCTCGATGATTCCCAAGCCTTTCGTAGCTTTAACGATCTATAAAACATAACAAACACACACAAAGTAAGCTTTCAAAAGCTTAGTAAGCCATATACAAATAAACTTAACATAAAATGCACATAATCACATTGATACAATATCACTAATATTTTGCATTTGCAATTTCATAACATGTTCTATGGCTCATTTGCTTAGCCATAGATTGCTATTATATCCCAACTCAAAAAATCACTTTTACTCATAACACATTCAAACATATATCACATATTGTCTCATCAAATCTATACACATATTTACCTTGGTAGGTTCATTCATATACTTACCTTTCATACACTTGCTTAGTGTACAATTCAAACGTACCTGACTTGTTTATATTTTTCACGTAATCTTTCATTTCTCGGACTTGCCCGTTGAACCGTTCAAAATCAAATAGGAAGCTCGGAATACTCAAAATGGTCATACAATGCCAACGTCTCAGACGTGGTCTTACATGTAACCAAATATCGATGCCACTATACCAGACAGGGTCTTACACGAATCAATACGATGCCAATGTCCCAGACATGGTCTTACATGTAAATCTCAAATCGATGCCAACGTCCTGGACGTGGTCTTACACGTAAATCTCAAATCGATGCCAACGTCCCAGATGTGGTCTTACACGATATCACATATCGGACACCTATGTCATGACATATACAATCCTATCTATTCCTAGGTTTGTACGGGACTTTTTCGGAGGTTGACATTATGTCGATACTATCTCGGAATTCATGTACTCATCATCTCATACAAATTTACTATTATGAATTTTCATATGAGCATACCTATATCAATGTAAATACATTTATTTGTATATAGACTTACCTCGGATTCGGATAAATGGAAACGAACTCGGCTACTCAATTACTTTCGATTTCCCACGATCTAAGTCCGTTTTCTTTGGTTCTTGATCTATACATATTCAAATTTAATTCATTTACTCACTAGTTCATTCAATTCAATCCAAAAACACATATTTAGAGCAATTTACATATTAGCCCTCATATTTTCATATATTGACATTTTAGTCCCTATTTCATAAAATCACAAAATTTACATAATTCAATGCAACCCATGCTTGGCCGAATATTACCCATGCTCATACAAGTCCATACATTTCATTTATTTTGCAATTTAGTCCCTCAAAATATTGTTTTCTCAATTTAATCTAAATTACTCAAATTCATCAAAAATTCAACGACAAACTATGTTAATCTAACAAATATCTTTCATAATTCATCTACAAACATCACAAAACTCATGTGTTCATCAATGGAACATTTCAAAATCTTCATCAATTCACAAAATTGAAGCATGGGTTTTGAAGAACACTTAGCAACGATTACAAAAACGTAGAAATTATCAAAAACCAAAACCAAAACATACCTTACTTTTTGCTTCTAGCTAGCTGAATGTTCAAAGCTTTAAACTTTCTTTTCTTTTCTTGTTTTCGGTGGTGGATGATACCAAAATAATGAAACAATTGTTTTATTTTATGTTTTACTTAACTTATTAAACATTTTACCACTTTAACCTTTATTAAACCTTATAAAAATCATGTATAATATGGACATAAATGTCCACTAGCATGAACAAAGGTATAATATCCACTTAAGGACTTCACTTTTAATAAGCCATGTCAATTTAACACATCAACATATGAATTTCCGCTTTTACCTTTTATGTATTTTAGTCATTTTCTCAAATTAAGCACACAAACAACAAAATTAATTCACGAAACTTTCACACATCCTTAATCATGTAATGCAAACACAAAAAATAATATTAAAATATTTTTTTGACTCAGATTTGTGGTCCCAAAACCACAATTCCGACTAGAGTCTAAACTGGACTGTTACAATTCTCCCCCCTTAGGGATTTTCGTCCCCGAAAATCTTACCGTTGAATAGGTTCGGATATTGTTGTCTCATTGTATCTTCAGGCTCCCACGTAGCCTCTTCAACCCCGTGTCGATGCCATAACTCTTTCACTAATAAGATTTTCTTATTTCTCAATTCTTTCACTTCACGAGCTAAGATACAGATCGGTTCTTCTTTATAAGTCATATCAGATCGGATTTCAATCTCAGACAGAGGAATCACATGTGATGGATCGAATCTGTATCGACGAAGCATTGATACGTGAAATACATTATGAATCTTTTCTAGCTCAGATGGCAACAACAATTTATACGCAACAGGTCTGACTCGTTCGATAATTTCATACGGCCCGATGAACCTCGGACTCAATTTGCCTTTACGTCCAAAACGGAGTACTTTCTTCCACGGAGGTACTATTAAAAATACTTTATCACTGATTTCGAATTCAATGTCTTTCCTTTTTAAGTTTACATAGGACTTCTGACGATCAGACGCTGCTTTAGACTATCACGGATTACTTTTACTTTCTGTTCAGTGTCTTTTATCAAATCAACCCCGTGTATCTTATTTTCCCTTAGCTCAGTCCAATACAGAGGTGTTCGACATTTGTGTCCATACAAAGCTTCGTAGGGTGACATTTTGATGCTTGACTGAAAACTATTATTATATGCAAATTCAATCAATGGCAAATATTTTTACCACGTACCATCAAACTCAAGAATGCAACATCTCAACATATCCTCGAGTATCTGAATAATCCACTCGGATTGACCATCAGTCTACGGGTGAAAAGCTATACTGAAATGTAATTTTGTACCTAAAGCTTCTTACAATTTCTTCCAGAATCGTGATGCAAATCTCGGATCTCTATCAGACACAATGGACAATGGCACTCCGTGCAATCTCACAATATCAGAAATATAAAGCTCAGCTAACTTATCAAGTGAGTAATCAGATCGTATCGGAATAAAATGGGCAGATTTCGTTAATTGATCAACTACGACCCAAATTGCATCTTTCTTTCTCGGAGTCAATGGCAATCCAGAAACGAAGTCCATCGTCACTCTATCCCATTTCCACTCGGGAATCAGAATCGGTTGTAGCAGACCAGACGGAACTTGATGTTCAGCTTTAACTTGCTGACAGACTAAACATTTCAACACAAAATCAGAAGTATCTATTTTCATACCAAACCACCAATAGTGTTGCTTCAAATCATGACACATTTTTGTACTTCCCGGATGAACAGATAATCAACTATTATGAGCTTCATTCAAAATTAACTGAATTAACTCTGGATTTCTCAGAACACAAATTCGGTCTCGAAATCTCAAACAATCATCATCATCGACTCAAAATTTAGAATTAGAGTTCGAATCACACTGAACTCGTTTCGATATCATTTCATTTTCAATCTTCTGTGCATCACATATTTGTTGTAAGAACAACAGTTTAGCTTTCAATTCTGCCAAAACTGAACCATCATCAGACAGTTCCAAATGAGCATTCAAAGCACGTAATGCAAATAGTGATTTTCAACTCAGAGCATCAGCAACAACATTTGCCTTACCCGGATGATAATCTATTACAAGCTCGTAATCTTTTAACAACTCTAACCATCTTCTCTGTCGCAGATTCAAATCTTTCTAAGTAATCAAATACTTCAGGCTTTTATGATCTGAAAACACGTGACATTTTTCACCAAAAAGGTAATGGCGCCAGATCTTTAATGCAAACACAATTGCAGCTAGCTATAGATCATGTGTCAAATAATTCTTTTCACGCGGCTTCAATTGTCACGAGGCATAAGCTATAACTTTGCCTTCCTGCATCAAAACACATCCCAAACCATTCAATGAAGCATCACTGTAAATTACGAATTCTTTACCTGATTCTGGTTGTATCAAAACTGGAGCTTCAGTCAACAAAGTTTTCAACTGATAAAAGCTTTTCTGACATTTATCGGACCATTCAAATCTCACATCTTTCTGAAGTAATCTAGTCAACGGTGTAGCAATCATCGAAAAGCCTTTTACGAACCTTCGATAATAACCAACAAGTCCCAGAAAACTGCGAACTTCAGACACATTCTTGGGAGGTTTCCATTCCATAATAGCAGAAATCTTACTCAGATCAACTCGTATTCCAGAGGCTGATACAATATGTCCCAGAAAACTAACTTCTCGCAACCAGAATTCACATTTACTAAATTTTGCATACAATTGCTTATCTCGCAAAGTTTGCAAAATAATTCTCAGATGCTCAGCATGCTCAATCTCATCATATGAATAAATCAAGATGTCGTCGATGAATACAACAAAAAATCGATCTAGGTACGGTCTGAAAATTCTGTTCATCAGATCCATAAAAATAGCAAGAGCATTTGTTAGTCCAAAAGGCATTACTAAAAACTCATAATGCTCGTACCACGTTCTGAAAGCAGTTTTCAGAATGTCTGAATCTTTTACTCGCAACTGATAGTATCCCGATCTCAAATCTATCTTTGAAAACACTGTAGCTCCTTTCAGCTGATCGAACAAATCATCAATTCTGGGTAGATGATATTTGTTCTTTATAGTCACCTTGTTCAACTGACGATAATCAATGCACATTCTCATCGTGCCATCTTTCTTTTTCACAAATAGAACAGGAGCACCCAAGGTGAGAAACTCGGTCTTGCAAACCCTCCGTTAGTCAACTCTGCAATCGTGACTTTAAGTCTTTCAACTCATTGGTGCCGTTTCTATACGAGCTATCAAAATAGGTGTTGTCCCCGATAACAAATCAATACTAAATTCAACTTCACGTATCGGAGGTAATCCCGGCAATTCTTCAGAAAATACATCAGGGAATTCACAAACCACTGGCACTGATTCAACTTTCTTTTCAGTTACTTTCGAGTCAATCACATAAGCAAAATAAGCTTCATACCCCTTTTTCACATAACTTTGAGCTTTTAACACTGATATCATAGCTTGTAATCAATTCAAATCATTAGACTCAATCCGAACTATTTCATCATTCTGACATCTCAAATCAATAATCTTTCTTTTGCAATTCACAACAGCATCATGTAGTGTCAACCAGTCCATACCCAAAATTATATCGAATTCATCAAAAGGTAATAGCATCGATCACCGGAAAACATATATCTCAAAACATCAATGGATAGTTCTTGCATACTTTGTCAACCAAAACACATTTACCTAAGGGGTTCGATACTCTAATCACAAATTCAGTAGACTCTACAGGCAAAGTCTTACTGGATACTAAATTCATGCATACATACGAATGAGTAGAACCTAGGTCTATCAATGCAATCACAGAAGTATCATAAAGAGTAAATGTACCCGTTATAACATCTGGAGATGAAGCTTCCTCACGGGCTCGGATTGCATAAGCTCTAACAGGTGCTTTAGGTTAAGATCTCACAACAGTGTCTTTCGTAGTTCTCTGACTACCACTGACATTTCTTGCATTTCGGGAAAGTCTACCTCTCGCTGAAACATTATCAGATCTCGGATTCTGATCAATCTCTTGTTCAACAGACTCTGGACAATCTCGGATGAAATGATCTAATGATCCACATCTGAAACAAGCTCGATCATTCAATATAAAACTACCTTGATGTCTTTTACCACAGTGCTTACATTCAGGTCGTTTGGATCGGACATTTCCCACACTAGCTATCGATGTAGCTGGAGCTCTAGAATTCGATTGTGATCTAACTCGATCTCTTGAATTTGAATGTCCCACATTAGTTCTGGAACGGCTATACTCATCTCTAAATTTCTTTGAAGTAGACTAAAATGATTTGCTCGAAAATCTCTTTCTCGCATCTCTGAATTCAGACTCAGCTTTTCTTTTGTCTTTCCCGAGTGTCTCAACTTTGCACGCTCGATCAGCAAGCACAACAAACTCTTTTATTTCTAAAATCCCAACAAGCAAACGGATATCTTCATTAAGGCCATCTTCAAATCTTTTGCACATTATTGCTTCGGTCGATACACATTCTCGAGCATACTGACTTAATCTTACGAACTCGCATTCATACTCAGTCACGGTCATCCGACCCTATTTTAGCTCAAGAATTTTTTTTTGTTTCTGATCAATAAACCTCTAACTGATGTATTTCTTTCTGAAATTAGACTGAAAGAAATCCCAAGTGACCCGTTCTTTAGGAAAAACCGATATCAAAGTCTTCCACCATTGATAAGCAGAGTCTCTTAGCAAAGAAACAACACATTTTATACATTCTTCAAGAGTCAATGACATCTTATCAAATACTCGGATAGTGTTCTCTAGCCAAAACTCAGCTTTCTCGGCATCGTCATCATTAGTGGTCCTGAACTCTTCAGCCCCATACTTGCAGATCTTATCAACAGGAGGTTTGTTCAACAAATTCAAGTTCGTAACCGGAGGTACATGTCTGAGGGGGATTAGGCGGGGGCGGAGGTTGTGAAACAGCCGGATTAGTTCTTACGTACTGAGTGAACCACTCATTCATCATTTGGAAGAAAGCTTGTTTAGCTTCTCCCTCTTGACCGCTAGAAGCCGATCTCGAATCAGATGACGCTGTCCCTTGAGCGGGAGCAGGCGCATTGCTTTCAACGTCGTCAGCTACAGCTCTTTCGGGATCTATTACTATACGGAAAACATATTTTTACACGTCAGGATTCATCACACTATCACATTTCATATATATGGCATGTATAGCTAGACTCTCACACGCTACGTTAGTTCGAGAATCGACTAAATCGCAGCTCTGATACCAACCAAATGTAACACCCGTAACCCGTGACCATCGCCGATTTAGGGTTAAGAGGCATTACAGAACAATCGAAAACTTTTACAGACATTTCATAATTTAATTTAAAGAATCCAAGCCAAATGTCTCTAGAATAGGTCAACGAGACCTTAAACATGCTTTAGAATAGGGCTGGGACTAAACCAAATACATACAGAAATTCTCAGAAATTTTAAATTTTTTCAAAGTAACAGAGGTCACACGTCCGTGTGGGCAGGCCATGTGCCTCCCACGGCCTCAGACACGCCTGTGTGTCAAAGCCGTGTCAAAATAGGGCATACATACTGACTTGTCCACACGGCCATGGACACGCCCGTGTGCCTCACCTGTGGTCGCTACTGGCTTGCACCACACGGCCAGTCACACGCTCGTGTGTCCAACCCGTGGTCAAATCTGACTTGATCCACACGGCCAGTCACACGCTTGTGTGTCTTACCCGTTGTCGAGTCTGACTTGATTTGTAATGCAACCACGAGGGACACGGTCGAGCTACACGCCCGTGTGCTCAGCCGTGTGGGCAAATATAGGCCATTTGCAAGGCCAAAATGCCACCCACACAATGGGTCATCGGTAACATCCTGAATTTTTGGGCCTATGCGTTTAATGGGTGGATATGTTTAATGTGTTAATTTAAGTGTTAGGGGTCCAAATTGGGCTCAGGCTTAGGTAGAGGCCTTGATTAAAATTATCTGTTTGGGCATTATAGGGTTTAAAAGGTAGTATCTATGTTTAAAATATGTGGATAATAAGCAGATAAAGGCTATTATTTAGGAATTTATTTTATGTGGATAATAAGCAGATAAAGGCTAAAATTTAGGGATTTTAATGATTAAAATATGTGGATAATATGCTGATAAAGGAGGGAGGAGTTAGAGATAATTAAGTCTCTTTTAGATGAGCTAGTAGATTAAGATAAAGGAGAAAAGATAGGATTTATCTCAAGGTTAGGTAAGTGCCAAATTTCTATAAATAGGGGAATATCTCTTCAATTTTGGCATTTGGGGTTTTTTTCTCATTTTTTCTCTTCTTCTCTCGAGTAAAAGCCGAAAACTCCTAAAGTTCCACCTTCTTTTCATTCTCTGCAAAGCCGAAATCTCTAAGCCTATTCCTCATCTTCACTTTGATTCAAAAGCCGAAACTACACCTATTCTTCTCCTTAATATTCATTGGCCGAATCTCCCTTAGCCATCTTTTCAATTTTTAGTTATTTCAAAAGCCGAAAGCGCGATAGATCATCTTTCCGAGATTTTTCCTAGAAACCGAAACTCATAGATCTCTAAGTTATAGAATCGTGTTACATTCGGGATTTCAAGGTAAGAGGATTTGTTTATTCATATATATAAAATCGGGTAGAATACTAACTATGGCCGAATATAGGAGAGGCCTATTTTCACATCTTTTTGACTTTTTGAAGCAAAGCGTAGATCAGGTTAGCAAGGGTATCTACATTAATCAGGTGTGTAATACCTCCCCACCATCTAGATCTGCCTATTATTGTATGTTCATATGTTTTATATGTTATGATAAATGCCGAAATCTCGATTTATTGATGAAAGCCCAAGGAGGGTAAAAGCGGATCCCCAGGTTAGTAAATAATCTGTTTAAATGTTATAAGTAAAATGCTTGTATGTGATTGCATGGGTTGGGTTGTTGAAAGGAGGAAGTTATACGTTATATGTGTAGCGGCTAATGCCGTGAATCGTATACTGGCTCGCCATTAAATGTTATACGGGCTTCGGCCATTATATGCTATAAGGGCTTCGGCCATCATATGTGGATGAGCAGCATGACTGCCATCATGGTGTGTAGCGGTGTGGGTCGATTGTAGAAATCCCCAATGGTGTGAACGGTTGGTACGGGGGTGTGTAGCGGATGGAAACCTAGGCAAACGGGTTGGGCCTTGCATATTATTTGCTATTAATTTTTATTATGATTATTACACTGTTTATTTTGTTTAATGGGTTTAAGGCCCAAAATCTAGTGGTGCATGAGGGTTGCACACTGAGTCTCGCGACTCACCCTTTTAATTAACATTTCAGGTGATACCTAGTGCTTCAGACTGAGCTAGAGAGGAACACAAGGTGGCCATGCAGAAGAATATGTGGATTTAGCAAAAAGACTCAAGTTATTATTTTATATTTTTAATTGGTGGATTTTAAAATTTCGTTGTAATAAGGCCATGGGCCACTAGTTTATATTTTGTTTTATTTTGGGCTTTAATTACTTTTAGTTATTTAATTTTTTTATCTTAATTAAACTAAGGCATGTAATTAAGTTTGGTTTTATTTTACAAAGGAATATTCTATATGAAATATATTTGGGCTTTTCTCAAAAAATACGACATGTTTGACAAAAATTTCTTAGTGACATACCGCATCCGGTTGTAGCAATTGGGCCGGGTTTGGGGTGTTACAATTAGTATCGAGCCCGGTTCAAAACTCGGCTCTGGGGTTTTTTGGGCTCAAAATGTTTTCTAAAGTTGGGTTTTCAAACATGCATATTTATACAGTGTCCATTAGCTCAAAGATGGCACTGCGTCTCCTACCCCAAGTCCGCTGTAAGTATTCTGAACCATTGTGTGATATAATATATGTGGGATTGATGGGCTTTATGGGACGTAGACTATCTAGATTAGAACTTGATGGACACTAGGCTTAGCTGAAACAACTCCTTCAATCTCATAAGACTTAATTTCATTAAACAAACCCGTGAACGAGTCGCAAGACTAGGGTGTGGCAACAGGCATGCGCATGTCTAGGATTGGATCCGGAAGAGCTTCGTACTTAAGCAATCCTAGTGACTCACCTCCTTTTCACTGGAATCCTACCTGGTGCGTAGTGACTGTTCACCCTAGCCACGAGGATTTGTTGACGGGCCAAAATCTATAATTAAAACCCGAAAAGGACCAGCCACATTATTTTTACAAAATTGCTAAAATACCTTTATTTTGAAAAAAAAAAGGTAACAAGATACCATGATTTGCAAATATACCCCAGATTTACTGTAAACACCCGATTTACAAAGTCAACGGTTTTAAAAGAAAAAAACATACAACACACAACATCAATCAAAACCACAAACACTTGAACGCCACTATTATTTTTTGAAATCAAATTCTCTAAGATACCCTGCTTAAAAAAAAAAAAATACCTTCTTAGTTTTGTAAATTTTTTTTGAAAATACCCCTGACTTGTAAAATGACCAAAATACCCCTGATTTGTAAAATTACCAAATTACCCTTGATTTGCAAAATGACCAAAGTACCCTTGATTTGTAAATTACTAAATTACCCCTGATTTTCAAAATTATCGAAATACCCCCATATTTCAAAATTTTCGAAATACCCCCAGATTTCAAAATTACTGAAATACCCTTATTTCATAAAATCACCAAGAACCCCTATTTTAGAAAATTACGAAAATACCCCTGGGTAGTGGAATAACTAGAATACCCCTATGTATTGAGTGTGGATGTATGGATGTTGTATGTATGTTGATTGTTGAATGTATGTAGTTTATAGAACTAGGAAAGGTGAACTTGAGACTGAATTGCGAATTCGAAAGAACTACTATTAAAACTACTAATCATAAGACTGTTCGTGGATAATCAGTGGAAGAAAACCAATAATTCATAAAAAAATTTAATCAGATAAATGCGATTTGATAGCACGAGTACAAGGGGACGAGGACGCTCTAGATGTGAATACCGGTGCGTATTCTACCATAGTGTACTAAGTGTTTATTTTGGGTTTAGAATTGGAGTGCGCAGCGAAAGCATGGTAGTGAGACTTAGGTAGTACGATTAATAGTTAGTTGGAAATTTCGAGGACGAAATTTCTTTAAGGGGGTAGAACTGTAACATCCTGAATTTTTGGGCCTATGCGTTTAATGGGTGGATATGTTTAATGTGTTAATTTAAGTGTTAGGGGTCCAAATTGGGCTCAGGCTTAGGTAGAGGCCTTGATTAAAATTATCTGTTTGGGCATTATAGGGTTTAAAAGTAGTATCTATGTTTAAAATATGTGGATAATAAGCGGATAAAGGCTATTATTTAGGAATTTATTTTATGTGGATAATAAGCAGATAAAGGCTAAAATTTAGGGATTTTAATGATTAAAATATGTGGATAATATGCTGATAAAGGAGGGAGGAGTTAGAGATAATTAAGTCTCTTTTAGATGAGCTAGTAGATTAAGATAAAGGAGAAAAGATAGGATTTATCTGCAAGGTTAGGTAAGTGCCAAAAATTTCTATAAATAGGGGAATATCTCTTCAATTTTGGCATTTGGGGTTTTTCTCTCATTTTTTCTTCTTCTCTCGAGTAAAAGCCTAAAACTCCTAAAGTTCCACCTTCTTTTCATTCTCTGCAAAAAGCCGAAATCTCTAAGCCTATTCCCTCATCTTCACTTTGATTCAAAAGCCGAAACTACACCTATTCTTCTCCTTAATATTCATTGGCCGAATCTCCTTAGCCATCTTTTCAATTTTTAGTTATTTCAAAAGCCGAAAAAGCGCGATAGATCATCTTTCCGAGATTTTTCCTAGAAACCAAAAACTCATAGATCTCTAAGTTATAGAATCGTGTTACATTCGGGATTTCAAGGTAAGAGGATTTGTTTATTCATATATATAAAATCGGGTAGAATACTAACTATGGCCGAATATAGAGAGGGCCTATTTTCACATCTTTTCGACTTTTAAAGCAAAGCATAGATCGGGTTAGTAAGGGTATCTACATTAATCGTGTGTAATACCTCCCCACCATCTAGATCCGCCTATTATTGTATGTTCATATGTTTTATATGTTATGATAAATGCCAAATCTCGATTTATTGATGAAAGCCCAAGGAGGGTAAAAGCGGATCCCCAAGTTAGTAAATAATCTGCTTAAATGTTATAAGTAAAATGCTTGTATGTGATTGCATGGGTTGGGTTGTTGAAAGGAGGAAGTTATACGTTATATGTGTAGCGGCTAATGCCGTGAATCATTATACGAGCCGCCATTAAATGTTATACGGGCTTCGCCATTATATGCTATAAGGGCTTCGCCATCATATGTGGATGAGCAAAGATGACCGCCATCATGGTGTGTAGCGGTGTGGGTCGATTGTAGAAATCCCCAATGGTGTGAACGGTTGGTACGGGGTGTGTAGCGGATGGAAACCTAGGCAAACGGGTTGGGCCTTGCATATTATTTGCTATTAATTTTTATTATGATTATTACACTCGCTTATTTTGTTTAATGGGTTTAAGGCCCAAAATCTAGTGGTGCATGAGGGTTGCACACTCGAGTCTCGCGACTCACCCTTTTAATTAACATTTCGGTGATACCTAGTGCTTCGGACCGGGCCGAGAGGAACGCAAGGTGGCCATGCGAGAAGAATATGTGGATTTAGCAAAAGACTCAAGTTATTATTTTATATTTTTAATTGGTGGATTTTAAAATTTCGTTGTAATAAGGCCATGGGCCACTAGTTTATATTTTGTTTTATTTTGGGCTTTAATTACTTTTAGTTATTTAATTTTTTTATCTTAATTAAACTAAGGCATGTAATTAAGTTTGGTTTTATTTTACAAAGGAATATTCTATATGAAATATATTTGGGCTTTTCTGAAAAATACGACATGTTTGACAAAAAATTTCTTAGTGACATACCAGATCCGGTCGTAGCAATTGGGCCGGGTTTGGGGTGTTACATCATCCCTACAAGCACATGCAAGCCTCATACCAATTCAATTCATGCCAAAATAATCAACTTAATCAAGCATTCGAAAGCATATCAAACACACCACCTTATACAACATTTAACTCAATTTATTCACAAATCATTTCCAAGTAAAATTCATCACAAACATACCCTTTACTTATAACAACCATTCATCATTTATATGCATACTTTGCATCAATAAACTTACCATCATTTTGACCATTTCCTTAGTCATTAAACCATACCAAAAAAACATCATATAACATGGCTATTCATTCATAACACAACTATTTATCTAGCCATATCACATGGCTATGTATATATCTCAAACATATTCCAAAACAACTAGCCTATACATGTCATATTTAACTATATACACATTCAAAAGTACCAAAGTTAAGATTGATAGTGTGGTGATGATCCTCGATGATTCCCAAGCCTTTCGTAGCTTTAACGATCTATAAAACATAACAAACACACACAAAGTAAGCTTTCAAAAGCTTAGTAAGCCATATACAAATAAACTTAACATAAAATGCACATAATCACATTGATACAATATCACTAATATTTTGCATTTGCAATTTCATAACATGTTCTATGGCTCATTTGCTTAGCCATAGATTGCTATTATATCCCAACTCAAAACATCACTTTTACTCATAACACATTCAAACATATATCACATATTGTCTCATCAAATCTATACACATATTCACCTTGGTAAGTTCATTCATATACTTACCTTTCATACACTTACTTAGTGTACAATTCAAACGTACCTGACTTGTTTATATTTTTCACGTAATCTTTCATTTCTCAGACTTGCCCGTTGAACCGGTCGAAATCAAATAGGAAGCTCGGAATACTCAAAATGGTCGTACAATGCCAACGTCTCAGACGTGGTCTTACATGTAACCAAATATCGATGCCACTATACCAGACAGGGTCTTACACGAATCAATACGATGCCAATGTCCCAGACATGGTCTTACATGTAAATCTCAAATTGATGCCAACGTCCTGGACATGGTCTTACATGTAAATCTCAAATCGATGCCAACGTCCCAGACGTGGTCTTACACGATATCACATATCGGACACCTATGTCATGACATATACAATCCTATCTATTCCTAGGTTCGTACGGGACTTTTTCGGAGGTTGACATTATGTCGATACTATCTCGGAATTCATGTACTCATCATCTCATACACATTTATTATTATGAATTTTCATATGAGCATACCTATATCAATGTAAATACATTTATTTGTATATAGACTTACCTCGGATTCGGATAAATGGAAACGAACTCGGCTACTCAATTACTTTCGATTTCCCACGATCTAAGTCCGTTTTCTTTGGTTCTTGATCTATACATATTCAAATTTAATTCATTTACTCACTAGTTCATTCAATTCAATCCAAAAACACATATTTAGGGCAATTTACATATTAGCCCTCATATTTTCATATTTTGACATTTTAGTCCCTATTTCATAAAATCACAAAATTTACATAATTCAATACAACCCATGCTTGGCCGAATATTACCCATGCTCATACAAGTCCTTACATTTCATTTATTTCGCAATTTAGTCCCTCAAAATATTATTTTCTCAATTTAATCTAAATTACTCAAATTCATCAAAAATTCAAAGACAAACTATGTTAATCTAACAAATATCTTTCATAATTCATCTACAAACATCACAAAACTCATGTATTCATCAATGGAACATTTCAAAATCTTCATCAATTCACAAAATTGAAGCATGGGTTTTGAAGAACACTTAGCAACGATTACAAAAACGTAGAAATTATCAAAAACCGAAACCAAAACATACCTTAATTTTTGCTTCTAGCTAGCCGAATGTTCAAAGCTTTAAACTTTCTTTTCTTTTCTTGTTTTCGGTGGTGGATGATACCAAAATAATGAAACAATTGTTTTATTTTATGTTTTAATTAACTTATTAAACATTTTACCACTTTAACCTTTATTAAACCTTATAAAAATCATGTATAATATGGACATAAATGTCCACTAGCATGAACAAAGGTATAATATCCACTTAAGGACTTCACTTTTAATAAGCCATGTCAATTTAACACATCAACATATGAATTGCCACTTTTACCTTTTATGCATTTTAGTCCTTTTTTTCAAATTAAGCACACAAACAATAAAATTAATTCACGAAACTTTCACACATGCTTAATCATGTAATGCAGACACAGAAAATAATATTAAAATATTTTTTTGACTCGAATTTGTGGTCCCAAAACCACTATTTCAACTAGAGTCTAAACTGGACTGTTACATATTCAGTTCGAGAAGGATCACCTAAAAGCCGATGATTGAACCTAAGGAGGATCGAGACAACTAGAGGATGGAATCTCGCCACATAAGAAACTCTCTCTTTTCCCAAACTCTGTTTATTTTTATATTCTCTATTTTAATTTTCTCAATTTATTTAATTTCACAATTTCAATCAACTTTTAATTTCACTTTTTTATTCTCGTTTTTTTTATTTTTTCCTGTGCACGCAGTGTTTTCTTAGGCCCTATTCTGTCTGGGATCTTACGAAACAAGACATTGTGCAAATCCAGTCCCTGAGGATTTGACCCTACTTCCCTTATACAATTTTTTTATTATTTCTATAGGGATAGGATATATTTGGTACTTCAACGACGCATCAAGTCTTATGGTTAGGTGTCGCAGACAACACCCCTTTACCCAAGTCAGCCCTACAAACAACAAGCTCTCCCATGAGCTCTTCAAACCGTTCTTTCAAATCTGTCATCGTGGCTTCGGTTTTTTCCTTCATAACAATCATCATAGCTTCAAGAGCATCATTCTTCTTTGTCAGCTTACCTACTGTAGTCTTGAGAGCCCTTTGCATGGCATCCATATTGGAGCTGGAAGCTTTTACTACCTGTCCCTTGAGCTGATCTTTTACTGAGTCCAACTCTGCGGTATGTCCCTTAACTACCTTGAGTGTTTCCTTCATACCAACCAAAAATTCCTCTAGATTAGACACTCGACCTTCCAAAGCTAATAGCATATCCCTCAATTTGCTCACTTTCCTAGCTCTCCCATGCGTCTCCCTTAACTCAATCTAATTATCTACTTCTTTCACCATCTCAACAGCGCCTTATCGAACACCACTGATGACAAACTGCCAAAAGCGCACTAAACCGAAGAGGTGCAATTCCCTGCCCCACAATCTGTTCCTAAATGGAATTAACACTCATCGATTACTATAAATTGCCATTGTTCAAAAGTCAAAACCAACAATCACAGGAGCGCAAAATTCACTTACCAACCAATTTAGAAAACACGAACCAAGGCACAATCCAATGATAACTCCACCAGCACAGTCGGAAAGGAAGAAGAAAGAAAAGAAGTTTTACCGGAAGAGAAAAACTCCTGAACCATGCAAGAGAATTCAAGAGAATGTCATATTGAAAATTTGGAAGATGAGAGAGAATTTTCTTTAAAAAAAAATAAATATAATAAAAATAAATGAAATAAAAATCTAAATAAAATACGATCACATCCCTTGATTTTCTCCCACTAATCTAGTGCTTAGACTTTTAGTTCAACCGAAATTCTATCTGATAATCGAGCAAAAATAATACCCACGCTCGCTCAGGGATTCGAACACAGAACCTCCACACAACACACAAACTCCTTTACCACTCGAACCAGCATACTCATTCTAATATAGTATTACACATAATTAAATATAAGCCCACTGAATAGAGATAGGGCTTTATTCCAAAAACAAAAAAAATTGCCAAAGCTAAGGCTTAAACTTGGGACCTCACACACACACCCAAAACACTTAACCACTGAAGTAGATACACAGTTGTGTCAAACAATTATAGAAACCCAAACAAATATTTTGGGGAGTTACAAATGACATCATCATGATGTCACTAATGACATGTGTCGTTGTCTGATACTGTCACCTGTCCCAGAGTTAACGGTGTTAGACTCGAGTGCTAATATAGTCGACAGAAAAAAAGTTCGGGTACCAATCTGGGACTAAAAAATCTTAAGTACCAATCTGAGAGAAGTGGACAAGTTCAAGTACCAATTTTATATTTAACCCTTTACTTAATGATTACTATAAATTTTCAAGAGAAAGTTACGTTACTTTATTCAAAGAAAACAAACATTATATATACGTCATATTAATTTGGGAAGACGAATTCAAAATGTTAAATTAACTAAATAAACATGTAAAATAGATTAATCTGGGGAAATAAATTCCAATGTTTAAATTGACTCCCTAAATATTCTAATTTAAAAGTTTACATCGTTGCCGATTGAGTCTTAGTTCGATTGATATGTATATTGTTGCCAATATAGGAGGACATAAGTTCGAGTGCGTTGAAGCGTATTATCCTCCTATTTATGGGTTGAGGAGGGGCTATAGATAGTTCTAAGCACTGTGTCAAAAAGAGAAAATAAAATCAGAACTTATAAAAAGATTATTCAAAAAAAATTACATCGTGATTCTATCTAACTTATTTTACATTGTGTGATCGACTCAATTTGTTAGTATGTCAACAAAAGAGGAAGTTTATAATCAGTAAGCTTGTGTGTGGATTGTACTTCAACCTAACAAAAAAACTAGTATTACTACTAAATGTTATATCCTTCGCCCGTTGAATCAACCCTAAGCCTTGTTTGTTTTCAAATAAGTCCAATTAATTAAGGAATCCACAAATGAACAAGATAAAAGTATTGATTATTCTATAGGTTTTAATAAAAATTAATTAAGTCAATTACTAGAAATAAATATAAAGAATATATTTTTTAATATTATGTATGTCCGTTTTATGGTTTATATTTTTATCAAATAAAATAACAAAAATACAACATATTATAAATATAAAAAAAATTTATAACTTATAATTCCTTAATGGTTTATGATAATAATAAAAAATTATTAGCTTAGGCTTGAAGATAAAATGGTAAAACAATATATATTTTCGAATGTATTAAAGAGAAAAATGGTTTAAAATAATTATTCAAGGTTAAAATAGTTAAAAGAGAATTTTTTTTAATTTTCGAATGTGTTACAAATGTCACGGGTCGCGGATAAAAGTCTATGACGAATGCGCATAGAACGTTTTATGGAGGTCAATTGATTAAATGAGACTCATTCAACTCACTTGAAATGACCCGATTCGTGGAACATATGGAGAAACACATTTACTTGAAGCTTTGGTGACGCAATGAAATACTTCAGTAAAACTAGAGTTACTAGGGTAATTATTGTAAATCCTAAAGGATAAGAATGTATAGAGTTTAAATCCCTTAGGACTCTCATCTTGTTGATAGACACTAATCTCAGCCGTTGATGTATTTTGATTTGTACCATTGGATTTGAGGGAGCTCAACTATAAATAGGAGCATTTCCCTCATTTGTAATTATTCAGTTGTAATCCTTCAAAGTAATAAAATACTTTTGAGAGTATTTACTCAAACACTTGGTGTGCTATTATTTTCTTTTGGCTTTTCTATTCAATACAAGTTCCTTAGTCTTTTCGAGTTTGCTTCTGCTTTGTTTTTGAGTTAAGGAAAATTAATAAGCCTGCTAACCAGTCATTTTTTGTATTAGTGAGGTAGGGGCTACATGGCCTCGAAAGGTTGCGCCTTGGAAGGTTGCTAGTTCCTTGTTTCGCCGACATAGAAATAATAAATTAGTAGCCTTATTAGTTTCATCTCTTGTTTAACAATAATTTCTTTTTTCCTAAATCGTCATTTGATTTGAGGATTTAGTATTAGAATTTTTAGTGTGTACCCGAAACGCAGAAAAATAGAAATCGGCGAAAGCTGAAATTACAAACTATCGACGCCACACAGGCGTGTGGTCACCCGTATGGTAGGCCGTGTGCGACAACAAGCCGTGTGATCGACGAAGGCCAGGCCGTGCACAAGACACGGCCGTGTGATGGCTATAGTGTGGCCGTGTGAGCCACACGGGCTAGACTAAATTGGGCGTCTGAGCCACACGGGCGTGTGATAACTGGGCCAGGCCGTGTGATCCACACAGGCTAGGCTAATCTAGGTGTGTGGGCCACACGGGCATGTGGGCCCAAGTTTCTGAAATTTCCCTAGAGTTGCAAGGGTTGTCTCAAACGACTGTGGGCCTATTGTAGGGTCGATAAAGGCTAACAAAACCCTAAATTGTATGATCTGTTTGACTGATATTTTATACTGAGCATGATAGTATATGCATATTATATCTGTTATCTGTAATGAAAGCATGTTAAGCATTATTTATTTGTTATTTCTGTATGCAAGTACTGTTACTGTGATTGGGGTGGGATAATGTATATTGGAGGAAGTGTTCTGAAGGCAGATTATGCCTAATATCTAGCAGCACAGCTGCATTATATCTGATATGTGCCGCATCGGTACAGCGTGGTATGTAGGGCTGGGTGGGTGTTTTAAACCCCACATGGTGTGTAGAGATGGTCGGAGATGGTGTGTAGAGGATGGGGGTAGGATTCTGTTATCTGATTTGCATATCTGTAATTGTATCTGTGTCTGAAATGGGCTCCAGCTCGAATCTGTATTTGTATTTGGCATGGGCTCAGGCCCGATTGTGAATCTGCTTGATTTGTGATATTTTGTATGTGCATATGCTTAATTCTGGTGGGTTACACACTGAGTTTACGTAAACTCACTCTTTTCTATTTATTCTGTTCAGGTAATCCACAGAGTTAGGTGGATTGGTGCAGCGGAGGACTCGACGGTGACCACTCGCCAAAACTGTTTAACTTGTTTTAGTTTTTATTTAAGTTTGGCGTTAAGATTTGAGAGTTTGTATTTTCTGGGACTCTCTGGACTGTTTTAAACTGTTTGGTTTTGGTTTTTGGTTTTATTTACTTATAACTGTGACGGTTTACCAAAAACAAGGGTTTCTGAAATCTTGAGAACGGTTTTCTAAACACAACGATTTTACAAGCTTCCGCTACAAACACTTGTTATCTCTAAATGATTAAATGAAAAAGAGTTTTGAAATCAAAAATAGTGATAAAGGATAGATGAAATGAAAGGGCTTTTAATTTAACGACAACAAATTTTCAACCCATTTCATGTGACACTTCTAGATTCGGCTATAACGTCTAGGCCGGGTTTGGGGTGTTACATCATTATTTTCCTTTTCTTTCATTTTTCTATTTCTATTTCTATTTTTTACCTTTCCTTTTTTCCTTTCATGTTCCCTCCCCCCTTTTCTTTCTATCTTTATTTTCCTCCATTTTTCTCTTTTTCCTGCCTCATCGACACTGTTGCAGTCGCTATTGATATGAACCGCCACTCTTCGGTATGAGCAGCCGCTCTTAAACTTTCATCCATGTCAAGAGGATAATATCATATAAGGATTCTGGCATTATTTTGGGGAGTTTTTCACTTCTTCCCTTTTTGGACTATCAATGGAGGAACCTATGGGGTTGAGCATCGGTTGGAATGGATGGGATTTTAACAAATATATTTTTTATTTTACAAATTTGGGTTAGATCCTTTTTCATTTTCTTCCTGAACACGATGCTTCCTTTTTTTGTTCCGTGCGTATTGCATGGTGATTCGTCTGGTAATTTGGAGGCCATTATTGCTAAGAAGCGAAAGGGGAGATTGGGAATTAGGGTTCAAAAATTGAAGTGCACTATGATTTTCTTGTGTTTCAAACCCACCCCATTTGTTAGCCGAAAGAAATCCAAGCAATGAAGCACTAATTATTCAATTAAAATAGCATATTACAACTAACCATTTTTGTTCAAAAAACTTTGGGGGGTAACATAAAACAGCTTGGAACAACCAATTAATCTGCTACAAATTTGGACTTTTATGCTCATTTTGATCTTAACTCCAATTGAAAATAAAGATGCAGAGATGAAGATAAAACACACAAAAAGTAAGATTATAAAGAAAGGCATGGTCTTCCTTTTGCCTCAAATGACTTGCCTTTTAAGCCCCCTTTCAAATTAATACAAAATAATAACGAAGCAATAATTTTTCAGGGAAATTTTTGAGATACAATTTTTCTTGCAATGAATCGGTTAAAATTAATCAGTTCATTATTCCTTTTTTTTTCATTTTTTTCATTGGTGATGCAGAATTTATCTCCAACATCCACAACTATACAAGTTCTGATGACACCGTCTCTAATTTTTGGCCAAGCCTCGCCATTTTATAGATTCATTTTCTGTGCCATGTTCACTTTAACTCTCTCTTTAATCGCCTGTACAAAATTCTGCCACTATGAAACCATCGTAGATAGCGACGATAACCTCCCTACAGGCTACAACTCTCTATCGAACAAAATTTGGGTTATCTAGAATTAACAAAATCTGGGTAGGAAAAAGAATAAGAAGAAAAGAAAAAGGGAAGAAACAGAGGGAAAATGAAAAAAAGAAAAGAAGACAGCGACAGTGACGGTGATTACTCATACCGAAGAGTGGCAGTTCATATCAACAACGACGACATCAGTGGAGATGAGGCAAGAAAAAGAGAAAATAGGGGAAAGAGAAGACAGAAAGAAAAAATGGAAGGGTAAAAAAATAGAAAAAAAAGAAATAGAAAAATGAAATAAAAAGAAAATAATTACATCATCATGATGTCACTAATGACAGGTGTTATTGTCTGATACTGCCACCTGTCTCAGAGTTAACAGTGTTAGATTCGGGTACCAGTATAGTTGACGGAAAAAAAATTCGGGTACCAATCTGGGACAAAAAACCTTAAGTACCAATCTGAGAGAAATGGACAAATTTGAATACCAATTTTATATTTAACCCTTAAGTAAATGAACAATAATTTTTCTTATTTATTGTATAGGATTGATAAATGGCATCATTGCTACCATCGTCTTCATTACAACTATCTCGTGTATTCGATGACATATGGTAATGTACACAAAATTCGAATAGTAAATTGAGTTAAAAACTTGAAGTCATATTTTATTTATAATCTTGAAAGGAATATAATTTTTAAAAATTTTAATTATAAAGAAAATTCTTTTGATTTTTCATCTTGAGCTTCGAAATAAGTGTCATCTAGATTTAATTTTAGAAAGATGCTCTTTACTTCAAGGTTAATTAAAACTTAATTTTGAAGTTAAATTTGATTGAGATTTTTTTTTGAGAATTTGATTTTATTTGAATTTAGGGGTTGTTGATATTAGATCTTGAATCAATAATTCTGCTTCAAGGTCGTCGATACTTGACCTTGAAAACGGGTTTACAACTCATTTCTTTAGTTGAATCGAATTGAAAGGCAGCTTTCTTCATAAATGGTTTTTGTAACGCCCCAAAATTTGATGATTTGAAAGTTGGATTTTGTCGTAATTAAGTTTCTATATATGTGGTTATGTAGTCTGCTTATGTGAACGAGTGAACGAGGTCAGGAGTTCGAGTCAAATCCTTAGAATTTTTCTTATCCATTTTAAGCAACCTCAATCCTAGAATCGCATAATTAAGTTAATTTACTGTAAACCTGTGTTAAGAATGAGCCTGCTGATTCAATGGTTAAGTGTCTGTATTCTATTTGGTCCTGTGTTCGAATCCCGGAGTATGCGATAGGGAACATTTTTTTGTAAGTGTTAGAAATTTGATAGGAAGGTATTAAAACTTTAATTTGTCATCATCTTCTTCTTTTTATTTTATTTTTCCTTTCTATCGTTTCTTTCCATTCCTTTCTTCTTCTTTTTCAATTCTTTTATTTTCTTCATTCTGATTGTTGTCGTAAGTAAATACGGGTCTAGTCAAAGTTATACTCTGTAAATCGCATCAATTGAAAGGCTATTAAGTAAGTCACTGTCAATTCGTTCGTTTTCACAGTTTTCCCTTATGTTCTTCGTAACTTGCTCTGAATTGGGTGTTGAGTGTATTGTGAGAATCATTGATAGACGATTGGTTGTTTTCTTATTTAGGCGGAAATATCAGAAGTAGTGAACAGCAACACGTCAATTCTAGTGGCCACCATTAAATTTTTGACTTCGAAGATCCTCTACATTGTTATTACTTCGAAATCTCTTCAGGTGCGTACCGAAAAACCCTGTTTTTGCGAATTTCAGATGCCGAAAAACGTGGCTGTCGACGCTACAAGGCCGTGTGTGTAACACCCCTAACCCGAAACCGCCATTGGAATAGGGTTAAGAGGCATTACCGAACAATAAGATCATTCATTTTAATCCACACACACATATCTAGGGCATTTTATACAATAGCCCTCACATTTTCACATTTCGACACTTTAGTCCCTATTTCGCAAAAATCACCAAATTCACATAATTTCTCCTAGTATAAGCTTAGCCGAATTTTACTAACGTCCATACAAACCCACACATTTCATTTATTTCACATTTTAACCCTTCAATTTGCTATTTTCATAATTTAGCCCTAATTAGCTAAATTCACCAAAAATTCAAAAACAACACATGTTAATCCAACACTAAGTTCTCATATTTTACTATCAACTAGCATATAGCTCAAATGTTCATCATTGACTCATCACAAAAACATCATCAATTCACAAAATTACAACATGGGTTAGCTAGAGCACGAAGCAACGATTACGAAAATGTAGAAATTATCAAAAACCGAGCTCAAAACATACCTCAATCAAGCTTAGCAAGTGCCGAAATTTCAAAAGCTTCAATGGCTATTCTCTTTTCTATTTTTCGGTGGAAGAAAGATGAGAAAAATGGCCATCAAATTTGTTTTGTTTTGATTAATATTAGCTTATTAAACAAATACCAATTTTTCCCTTTTATAAGTCATATAAAACAAATATATTTTAAGGTTAATAAGTCATTAGCCACCCACTATCTTTAAAAATGGCTTAATAACAACATAAGGCCTCCATCTTAGAAAGCCAACAACAATTAAATACTCATAAATCAGCACACAACATTTTACACTCTATGCAATTAAGTCCTTTCTCTTAATTCGACACACAAACGATCAAATTATCACACAAAATTTTCACACAGACTAAGTCACATACCATTCACACAGAAAATAACATTAAATTAACATTCTGACCTCAGATTTGTGGTCTCGAAACCACTATTCCGACCAGGGTCTAAACCGGGCTGTTACAACTCTCCCCCCTTAGGGATTTTCGTCCCCGAAAATCTTACCAGTGAATAGGTGTGGATATTGCTCTCTCATAATGTTCTCAGGCTCCCACGTAGCCTCTTCAATTCCGTGTTTGTGCCATAATACTTTCACTAAGGAAATTTTCTTATTTCTCAACTCTTTAGTCTCTCGTTCCAAGATTCGGATCGGTTCTTCACTATACGACAAGTCTGACTGAATCTCAACCTCAGTAGGAGCAATCACATGAGACGGGTCTGATCTGTACCGTTGAAGCATTGACACATGAAACACGTTATAAATCTTTTCTAACTCAGATGGCAATTTCAATCTATAAGCAACCGGCCCAACTCGTTCGATAATCTCATACGGTCCGATGAACCTCAGACTCAGCTTGCCCTTTCGGCCAAATCGAAGTATTTTCTTACACGGAGACACTTTCAAAAACACTTTATCACCGACCTCAAATTCGATATCTTTTTATTTTAGATCTGCATAAGACTTCTGACGATCTGAGGCTGCTTTCAAACTATCACGAATTACTTTCACTTTCTGCTCAGTCTCTTTTATAAGATCAACCCCATGAATCTTGTTCTCACTCAGCTCAGTCCAATACAATAGAGTTCGACACTTTTGACCATAAAGAGCTTCATATGGTGCCATTTTAATGCTAGATTGAAAACTGTTGTTATACGCAAACTCAATCAATGATAAATGCTTTTCCCACGTACTTTCAAATTCAAGTATGCAACATCTCAGCATATCTTCGAGAATCTGAATGATTCGCTCGGATTGACCATTCGTTTGTGGATGAAAAGCAGTACTGAAATGCAATTTCGTGCCTAAAGCATCTTACAATTTCTTCCAGAATCACGAGGTAAATCTCGGATCTCTGTCAGACACAATAGATAGAGGTACCCCGTGCAATATCACGATCTCTTCAATATATAATTCAACCAATCTATCAAGTGAATAATCTATTCTCACTGGAATAAAGTGAGCTGATTTCGTCAATCTATCAACTATCACCCAGATCCCATCTTTCTTGCTAAGAGATAAAGACAAACCCGACACAAAGTCCATCGTGATTCTCTCCCATTTCCACTCAGGAATCATAATCGGTTGTAATAAACCGGACGGAACTTGATGTTCAGCCTTAACTTGCTGACAAACTAAACACTTCGACACAAAGTCGGAAATATCTCTTTTCATACCATACCACCAATAAAACTGTTTCAGATCATTATACATTTTAGTACTCCCCGGATGTACAGTCAAATGACTATTGTGAGCTACATTCAAAATCATTTGAATCAACTCTGAATTTCTTGGAACACAAATCCGATCTCTGAATCTCAAACAATCATCACTATCAACTCGAAATTCCGATACAGCATCCGAGTCACACTGAACTCTTTTTGCTAACAACTCATTATCAATCTTTTGAGCATCACATATTTGTTGTAAAAACAACGGTTTTACTTTCAATTTAGCTACAACCGCATCATCATCACACAGATCTATCTGATTGCTCATAGCTCGCAAAGCATATAATGATTTTCGACTCAAGGCATCAGCTACAACATTAGCTTTACCCGGGTGGTAATCTATCACAAGTTCATAGTCTTTCAATAATTCTAACCATCTTCTTTGTCGCAAATTCAAGTCTTTCTGAGTCATCAAATACTTTAAACTCTTATGATCAGTATAAATATGACATTTTTGACCAAATAAGTAGTGACGCCAAATCTTTAACGCAAACACAATTGCAGCTAACTCAAGGTCATGCGTTGGATAATTCTTTTCGTGCGGCTTTAACTGTCTCGAAGCATAAGCAATGACTTTCCCTTCTTGCATCAGCACACAGCCCAAGCCATTAAACGATGCATCACTATAAACTATGAACACTTTGCCTGATTCGGGTTGAATCAAAACTGGTGCTTCCGTTAACAACACTTTCAACTGCTCAAAACTCTGTTGGCATTTTTCTGACCACTCAAATCTAGTATCCTTTTGTAACAACTTTGTCAATAGAGTCACAATCATCGAGAAGCCTTTCACAAATCGCCTATAATATCCCGCTAGTCCCAGAAAACTACGGACTTCAGACACGTTTCTCGGAGGCTTCCATTCCAAAATAGCAGAGATTTTACTCGGGTCAACTCGTATCCCAGCAGTTGATACAATATGCCCCAGAAAACTGACCTCATGCAACCAAAATTCACATTTGCTAAACTTTGCATACAACTGTTTCTCACGTAGAGTTTGTAGCACGATTTTTAAATGCTCAGCATGCTGCGTCTCATCACATGAATATATCAAAATATCATCAATGAACACCACCACAAAGCGATCTAAATACGTTCTGAATATCCGATTCATTAGATCCATAAACACTGCAGGAGCATTTGTAAGTCCGAAAGGCATCACTAAGAATTCGTAATGTCCATACCTCGTTCTGAAAGCAATCTTCGGCATATCAGACTCTTTAACTCTTAACTGGTAATAACCAGACCTCAAGTCTATCTTTGAAAACACTGTAGCTCCTCTCAACTGATCAAACAAATCATCGATACGAGGCAACGAATATTTATTCTTTATCGTCACTTTGTTCAACTGTCGATAATCAATACACATTCTCATAGTTCCATCTTTCTTTTTCACAAATAACATAAGAGCTCCCCAGGGTGAGAAACTCGGTCGTGCAAATCCTCTATCAGTTAATTCTTGCAACTGCGATTTTAACTCTTTCAATTCTGTTGGTGCCACTCTATACGGAGCTACCGAAATGGGAGTGGTTCCCGGCACTAATTTGATACCAAATTCCACTTCCCGAATTGGAGGCAATCCCGGCAGCTCTTCAGGAAACACATCTGGAAACTCACATACCACAGGCACATATTCAACTTTCTTTTTTGACACTTTTGTATCTATCACGTATGCCAAATAAGCTTCACAACCCTTTCTCACATAGTTCATAGCTTTCATCGCAGATACAACAGCTGGTAATCCTTTCATATCACTGGATTCAATTCGAACTAACTCACCGTTCTGACTTCTCAATTTAATACTCTTTCTTTTGCAATTCACAATGGCATTATGCAGAGTAAGCCAATCCATCCCCAAAATTATATCAAACTCATTGAATGGTAACAACATCAAATTAGCCGGAAAACAAGCATCCCGAAACATCAATGGGCAATTCTTGCACACCTTATCCACCAAGACACACTTGCCTAAAGGGTTTGACACTCTAACCACAAATTCAGTAGACTCCACAGGTAGAGTTTTACTCGATACTAGATTCACACACACATAGGAATGAGTTGACCCCGGATCTATCAATGCAATAACATCAATATCAAATAAAGTGAAAGTACCGGTGATGATGTCTGGAGATGATGCTTCCTCTCGTGCACGTATAGCATAGGCTCGGGCAGGTGCTCTCGCTTCTGACCTCACAGCTGTGTCATTTGTCCCTCTCTGACTTTCGCTCACATTTCTGGTGCTTCTAGGTGGTCTACCCCTAGCTGTCACGTTACTCGGTCTTTCATTCTGAACATTTTCTTCTTCGACCATCTTTGGGCAATCTCGAATAAAATGATCTCGGGATCCACATTTATAGCAAACTCTATTATTATACTTGCCCCAGCACTCTCCCACATGTCGTCTTCCACATTGTCTACACACAGGCTTGTTACTCTTAATACTGCCAAACACTTGATTCATTCGGAGCTTGAATTCGTGGACCAGTATTTTGTCTCAAACGATCTCTACTTGGATGTTCAAATGAAGCATTTGAACGATTGCTTGTATCTCTATATCTCTTCACTGAATGTTGATAGAACTTATTCATCGATCTCTTTCTTTCATCACGAGCCTCGGAATCGACTTTTTTCTTTTCTTTACCGAGCTCTTCAGCTTTGCATACTCTCTCAACTAATACAATAAATTCGTTTATATCAACTATCCCAACCAATAATTTAATGTCTTCATTCAATCCCTCTATGAAACGTTTGCACATAGTAGCTCCGGTTGAAACACATTCTCTCGCGTATTGACTCAATCTTACGAATTCCCACTCGTACTCAGTAACAGACAAACGACCCTGTTTCAATTCTAGAAACTCTTTACGTTTCTGATGAATAAAGCGTTGACTGATATACTTCTTTCTAAACTCGGCTTGAAAGAAGTCTTAGGTGATTCTCTCTCTCGGAACCACAGATATCAATGTTTTCCACCAGTTATAAGCCGTGTCTCTCAACAGGGAAACTGCACACTTAATGCACTCATCTGGATTCAACGACATCTCATCAAATACTCGAATTGTATTCTCGAGCCAAAACTCAGCTCGCTCAGCATCATCATCAGCTGTAGCCCTAAATTCTTCGGCCCCGTACTTTCGAATCTTGTCTACAGGTGGTTTATTCAATCTGATCGGATCTACAACTTGTGGCACCACAGGTACTTGTGGGGGTAGAGGTTGTGGAGTGGTCGGATTCGTTCGAACGAATTCCGTAAACCATTCACTCATCATACGGAAGAAGGCTTGCTTAGCCTCTCCTCTCTCACCAGTGTCATTCGGTTTAGATGTGGCCGGCGCTGTCCCTTGAGCCGGAGCAGGCGCATTACTCTCTACATCATCAGTAATTACTCGATCGGGATCCATTACTATATGAAAACACATTTTTCAACTGTCAGAATTCATCACACTATCGTAATTTCATATATGGCATGTATAGCTAGACTCACACGCACTACGTTAGTTCGAGAATCGACTAAATCGTAGCTCTGATACCAATAAAATGTAACACCTCTAACCCGAAACTGTCGCCGAAATAGGGTTAAGAGGCATTACCGGACAATAAGATAATTTATTTTAATCCACACACACATATCTAGGGCATTTTACACAATAGCCCTCACATTTTCACGTTTCGATACTTTAGTCTCTATTTCGCAAAAATCACCAAATTCACTTAATTTCTCCTAATATAAGCTTAGCCGAATTTTACTAATGTCCATACAAACCCACACATTTCATTTATTTCACATTTTAACCCTTCAATTTTCTATTTTCACAATTTAGCCCTAATTAGCTAAATTCACCAAAAATTCAAAAACAACACATGTTAATCCAACACTAAGTTCTCATATTTTACTATCAACTAGCACATAGCTCAAATGTTCATCATTGACTCATCACAAAAACATCATCAATTCACAAAATTACAACATGGGTTAGTTAGAGCACGAAGCAACGATTACGAAAACGTAGAAATTATTAAAAACCGAGCTCAAAACATACCTCAATCAAGCTTAGCAAGTGCCAAAATTTCAAAAGCTTCAATGGCTATTCTCTTTTCTATTTTTCGGTGGAAGAAAGATGAGAAAAATGGCCATCAAATTTGTTTTGTTTTGATTAATATTAACTTATTAAACAAATACCAATTTTGCCCTTTAATAAGTCATATAAAACAAATATATTATAAGGTTAATAAGTCATTAGCCACCCACTATCTTTAAAAATGGCTTAATAACAACATAAGGCCTCCATCTTAGAAAGCAAACAACAATTAAGTACTCACAAATCAGCACACAACATTTTACACTCTATGCAATTAAGTCATTTCTCTTAATTCGACACACAAACGATCAAATTATCACACAAAATTTCACACAGACTAAGTCACATACCATTCACACAGAAAATAACATTAAATTAACATTCTGACATCGGATTTGTGGTCTCAAAACCACTATTCTGACCAAGGTCTAAATCGGGCTGTTATAGTGTGGTTGACCGTGTAACTCACTGTTCATCGAATTCAAGCTACACGGGCAAGGGACACGAGCGTGTGTCCAGGCCGTGTGTGGCCATGTTAGTGCAGGGTTCACACGGGCAAAGGACATGAGCATGTGTCTAGGCTGTGTAACTTACTAAGTTGAGAATAAGGACCACACGGGCCAGGGACACGGGTGTATGCTCAGGCTGTATGAGTCACATGGGCAAGGACACGGACATGTGTCCAAGCCATGTGACTCAGTGTTTACGATTTAGACCCACATGGCCAGATAACACGGGCAAGTGTCAGGCCGTGTGAGCCACACGGGCAAGGACACGAGCGTGTGTCCAGGCCGTGTGACTCACTGTTTACGATTTCTAACCACATGAGCAGACGACAGGGGTGTGTGCCAGGCCATGTGAGCCACACGACCAAGCACACGGGCGTGTGACATATAAATAGGGTCCAGACTTTATTTTGTAATGTCGTAAGTGTTGTCTAACACGAGCACTGACCTCCACAATGTATTTATGATCTGGATTTTATTGTACGAGGACTATCTGATGCTCTAAGATTGAGATATGGACTATATAAGTGTATGTGTACTGTGATGGCTATTAATGATACCGATCTGTACTATCTATTTAAGAAATGAATCGGAATAACTGAACACATGTTGTTGTTATTTGTAATCTGCATTTGCATGGGTTGGGATATTGTGAAGGTGGAAGTAATCTGCTCTGAATAAATGGCTAAGCCACGATGTATATATATGAATCTGGCGCTTGTCGCATTTTGATCTAGCAGCTAGCCTACATCTCTGTAAACGTGTTGGACAGACACTTTATAGTGTGTAGGGTTGGTTGGGCATTAAACACCCTTAACGATGTGTTGGGATGGCCGGAGATGGTGTGTAGCGAATGGGGGTAGGAATAACTGCATATGTATCTGATCTGATCTATATCTGAAACTGGAATTGCTTATGTTATTTAACTGAATCTTGGGATTTGAGAATTATCTTATAAATGTGCTTTAATTGAATGGACGTCTTTTATGCACTGGGTTCACAACTCATTTCGTCGTTGATTAGATTTCAGGTGGCTCTCAGACTTGAATGGGTCGATGCTGCAGGAGCTCGGTCAATTCGATTATCTTTTCTTTAAATCTTACTATTAGTAATTTCAGCTTTCTCTGATATTATGGTGTTTGGGGAGATTAAATATTTAGTTAATTACTGTGATAGTTATAAAATGTTGAATGATTTCATTTTGACTGCGTTTACAGATGTGGTTTTCCTAATAACGACAATGCAACTCTCTGGACTTGGTCTGGACGTCTAGGCCGGGTTTAGGGCGTTACAGTTTTTGGCTTCTTCTCCTTGGTTGAATTGGATCGATAGGTGACTTTTTTTTAGAACTTATGGTGTTCTTCAAAATTTCTTCAGTTTCTTTAAAGAACTAGATTTAAAAAAAAAAATGATTCTTCCACTAAAATGTAAAAACACAAGTATGAAATATTTTACACGCCATGCATACCGAATATATATAGTTATATAAGATAGTGAACATATAAAAGGAGTCCCACGCCTTAAGATGACTTATAAACTACCTTACCAATGTTTAACTTTAGATTTTCACTTGTTAATTTTACAAGGAAGATGAAATGAAACCAGGTTTACGTTCTATTGGCTTTCCCTGTAACATGCCATCTAATTCTTTCACGAATATTTCCATAGCTCGGGCTGGCAACGTAATTGGTAGCACAATTCCAGCCTCTCCTTTCTTGTTCTTGACTGGTATTAAAAAACTTGCTACTCCAGGTATTGCCCCTACTCCACCTTTAGCTGGACCACCATAAACTGCCTTGCCCCACCCGAAATCCGCATCGTCAAACCCGGCACGTGTCACATCCGACACCAGGTAAGATCGAACAACCGTGAAATGTGGTCGACCCTTAATCACCATTAAATCTGCTAATGATTTCATGTATTCTTCCGTTACATCATTCTTTGCTTGTTTCACCAGCTCTAATGAATACTCTAATGGGTTTTGACAAAGTTTCCCTGCTTGTGCTACTGCCACTGGGAACGCGAATGCATTTCCGTAGTACCCCGAAGGTAATGGAGGATTAAACCTGGAACGTGCGTTTACGATGCATATAATACGTACCTCTTCCTCGGGATTAGCTTGAATTGCGATGGTTCGACAACGCCATAAACAAGCAGTCAATAGCTCAAATGTTGAACACTTACGAAGGTATTCCGGCACAAGTTTGCGAAGTGCTGAGACTTCCGTGGGGCCAAAGAAAAAGGACCGATGGACCATGTCATCGTAGGGGACAATGGTTCCCTCTACTTCTTCGTACTCACGATGCTTACATGTGACTGTCGGTGGATCTCTAGCCGCCAACAGATGCCTTTCCCATACGGGTGGAATGGATGGGGTAAGCCAACCACGAGCCATTTCTCCTACAGCAGACATGAATTGAGCTAGGCCAGCAGCATCGCTCATGGTGTGGTTCAGGCGAAGGGCGAAGATAAAACCACCGCATCTAAGCCGCGTTACCTGTTAACCAAGAATATTAAATTTGGTTATCTATCATCAAAATCATATATAAATCTTTTAAAAAATTATATTATTTATTTGATTTTAAGTTTAATTATTTGTTTAACAAAAAGAATTTGCAAAAAAAGTGTGAAAATTATTTTTGGTACATAAGTCAATATAGTAATTGTGAGAATTGTTTTCTTTCCCGATGGGCCACCACACTGCTCATTTCACGAGCACTAAAAATTAATGGTGTACAAACCAAATTAATGCTGCCTTTATATAAAGAAGGAAAATTTTGATTGATTGCTAGCTTGACCTACACTTTTTTATTTTTCAGACTAATGGCCATTTTATGATATTTAAAGATATAAATATTAGCTCAAATTTATATATAAATTATTTTGAACCCTAATCTCGTTGCTGTTAGAATTTTACCGTATATCTCTTATAATTCTTAAAAAAAAATTATATAAATTATTTTACCTAATTAACCCGAGACGTATTTTTTAATCTTTTACATTTCATTCAAAAAACGCATTTTTATCATTTATCAAAAGTCTTGAAATTTGATGTATGTTTCATTCTGATGGTTGTTAGTGACACTCATTTTCATGGCACCGCCATAAACTTTTATTATCATAATCTGAAAGGTCCAATGACAAAAATGGCAATGATAGGGCCCACCATCCAAATTATAATTTTTGTCAATATGGGTCCTATTATTCTCAATAATGTGATTCAAATATTAAGATCCCTTTTTTGTTTTCTTTCATATAATTTAAGTGGAGGTTAGTCCGTTCATGCATCATCAATATATGTGGATCCATATTTATTTATTTTAAGTTCCATGTTTATGCTCATAGATAGAGTAGGACTTAGATTGGGATGAATTCAGAAAATAGGAAGAAAAAAACAAGTTGCCTTTATTAAACCTGATTATAACCTTTTTACTTTATTATATATATATGATGTAAATAGTGTGCGTGTGTGGATCCAATGATTTTAGGGTTTGGGTCTTTCCTTCTCAGTCCTTATCTTTGGAGGGGTTAATAAGATTGAAAATTAAAAAGGTTGGGCCACAAACAACCACTACGGGGCTCAACTAGAAAAGTAAATGTGCATTGAAGTGACCCTAAACAAATGTGAGTGGTCATGTTGGGTTCATAAAGTTCGAGAGTTCTCGCATAGAGTTGTCGGAGCAGTTAGACTTGTCAATATTGAGGGGTCTGGTCTGTTTATGTTGGACAATTTTGGTTTTTAATCATTTTCTTTTTCTTTTTTCAATTAAGGAATTATAATTTTTGTCAATATGGGTCCCATGATTCTCAATAATGTGATTCAAATATTAAGATCCCTTTTTTTCCTCTTTCATATAATTTAAGTGGAGGACCATCCTTTTATGAGCAAAAGTATTATTGAAGACTAAAAATTAGTTTTTATTTTATTTTATTTATTAAAAGAATAGGTGAAATAATTTTTATACGTTAGATCAAAATGTGAATTGATGTTTTGTGTTAAAAATTTTATCTATTTATATTGTTAAAACTGACGTGGCTAACGAAATAACCAGATAGTTATACGTGGCGTGTCACGTATACTTTATGCTTACGTACAATGACCAATTTTTAACAAAAAGACCAGTTTAGTCTTTAATTTAATGTACCAAGACTAATTTATCTATTTTTTTAGTAGAAAAACAAAATACAATTCAACTCTTAATAAAAAAAGTTTTTATAATACTTTCACCTAATTTTGTGCTATTATTTCAATTTTGCAAGGTTGTTTAGTATTCCGAAAATAATATTAAACTTGGTATTATACCATATAAAAAATAATGCAACTATTATTGGTGGGCTTTGCTTGTCGTTTTTAATCATTGGGCAAGAGGAGAGAGTAAAATTTATGAGTAGTACATGATAAGTAAATTTTGTAAGGATAATTATTTAGTATATTGTTTTAATTTATAAACAGGATTAAATAATGATTATGTATTTTGAATTGAAATTTAAAAAATAAAGGAGGAACGAGAAACATTAAATTATATTTTTTACCTTATTAAAAATTTCAAAAATTTAAAGGTTAATATAACAAATAATAACCTATTGTTTTATCTGAGAAGTGTGTGAACATACTGCCTCTTTATATTTTATAATTATCAAAATTGATATCAGTGATTTGAATATTATGTTTACAAAATATTGAGATGTATTCTAGAAATATAAGTTACCGGATTTTTTTAATATTGCATATTTATGTGATGTTTAAAATAACGGAATTTGTATAGCTTAAAACAGCAATAAAATTTAATACATCATGTTTTAAATCAATGGATAGGTAAAATAAGTACCTGAATAAGTATTACGGGGCAATTCAACACCCTAGAAGAACCCGGAACATCATAAAGGAGCTCCTCCAAGCATGGGAATGGTGGTTGAAGTACATCACCGAATTGCTCGAGCGTAACATCCGCATCCGCTTCGATAAACATTAGACCTTCACCCGTGCAATCCACCATCAGCTTGCGCTGAGGTCCTTCCCTTAGCCTACCGGCAAACGGGTAATAAAACACTAACGCTTGTGCAAGTGCCTCCTTGATCACCCTAACAGGGTCTTTTCCTTGCATGGAAGGATTGTATTTGTAAAATTGGATAACCGGAATTTGGAACCGAAGACCTTCTTGATCATCGATGTCGGATAATAGTTTGTATTCATGAGGGGTAGGCTTAGCTGGAGCTATCAGTTCAGGTTCATGTCGGTGAACCTTGAACACTAGGGAAGTGGAGGAGGTTGCCATGATACCAAAAGGAGCAAAAGGATGGAGTGTGGTGTTGTTAAAAGGGGAGTGTTGGTTTGCTTTTAAGTGCTTGTGAGAGTGGTATTTATAGGAAGAAATGAATAGTTATTTCCCACTTTGTTACCAAGTTATCGTCTAATATTATCTTAATTTTGGTGGACAAAATGTGGGTTGTTGAAAAGTTGTAAAATAAAAGTGGGAAGGAAAGGGATGAGAAATTGTGGTGTGAATTTCATGGCAGCCGGTTTTAAATTAATTTGACTTGACTTGAGATTTATAACGTTTTTTTACAACAACTATACATGATATTGCTCAACTTTTTCCAAATCAAAGGATTGATTGACCCATTACATTAAATTAAATCAACTTCACTTGACTTGCTATTGCTCAAACTTATCTCTAAATGATTAAAACCAAAATTTTGTAATTTTCTTTGTTGGCCCAAAATTGTTTTTTACCCGTTTTGAGTGAGACATTAGTAAACAATAACTCATAAAATTTGGAGTAAAATGGGCCAAAACTCATGCTTACTCCCATCCCTGTATCTAAAAATATTATTATTAAAGTTTCTTTCAAAAATAAATCCTACGTTAAAAGAGTGTTTGAAGTTTAAATTTGGTTTTAACTCTTTGGAATGGAACTTTGCGTTGACCCGTTGGGTAGCCGTGAACGGTCGAGCTCCACTGTGGCGTCGGAATTAGAAAGGGCAGCTAAGAAGGTTAAAAACAGAGAAGTTAATTACTAGGGTGGAGAGCGATGACCAGGAGAAGAAAGAAACAAGTAAGGCTTCCTTCAGGGACATGTTGATGTCTAATATTGAAACCGAGGAAGGCAATGATATATATCTGGACTGGACGAGGATGAAATTTGCTTAAATAATGATGATATTCATATATCTATGGACATCCCCTACCCTAATATTTACTTTTCAGATCTTGTTCATGATTTGAGTATGAAGCAAACGACTATTTTCAGGCTCCTTGGTTGCTCTGTAGGCTACTAAGCACTTGTTGGTAGGATCAAACTTCTTTGGAAACCTGTTAACCTTGATAATGATTATGTCTTAGTCAAGTTTGCAAATCCTCTGGACTATAATAAGGTATTAACGGAGTGGCCACGGCAGATGAGACACACCCGCAAAAGGTGGTCGTTGAACAAGAGACGACATATTAACTCCTGTACTTAAAATAAGTGAGCAAAAGAATCCCTACATCAAAATTTGGTGTTTATATATAAGGTATAATAATAAGTTTAGCCCTCAATCTTTACACATTTATATAATTTGACTCCTACTTTTTTATTGGAAGTAAATTAAAAAATTTTGAAACTAATAAGGTTAAAGACCTTAGTAACAAATTAAAAAAAAATCAGTTAAGCCTTTTTAAAATTTAAAAATTATTTTAAAAAAACCATAAAATTATCAACAAAATTTATAAAAGAAGTAATAACAATTTAAAATTATAAATTTTTTATTAAAAATAATAATACCAACCCAATGAAAGAGTAAGGGTCAATTTTTATAAAAAAATATTATAACAATTATATTTTAATGGAACAGTATTGTTATTTTTTAATACAAATTTATAATTTTAAAATATTTATAACTTATTTTATATTTTTTTAAATTTTTATTTTTAAGTAATTTTTAAATTTTAAAAAGGTTTAATTATTTTTTTGAAATCTTTTACTAAGGTTTTTTCGACCCTTTAGTCTTTTTAGTTTCAAAAAATTTGATGTCCACGAAACCAACAAAAAATTTGATTAAGGCAAGTGCACCTATTAATTAATAATATAGTTACGGTGAGTAAAGATATCATTCCCATGAAGACTAAAAGTACTAGTAATTACCGTCTTTCTATTATTTAACTAATAAATTTGAGTGATTGATTAAAAACTAAAATTAACTAAATTAATTAACTACGAATGCGACAAAGAACAAATCAGGAAAATAACTTATTAACAAATAAGAAGCGAAACAATACCCAAGAAAGAATTCACCTAGACTGCATTTGTCATTATCATTCTAAATTATGCAATTTCTTCACTTAGTATCTTGATCCGTAGAAATCCCTAAATTATGCTAATATCTCTATTCAAGAATAAGAGTAACTGACTTTAGGTTGATTAATTGAAATTTCTTTCTAATTAAAACCCATATTATCACATTAACTTGATCTATGGATTCTCCTATTAGATTTGACTCTAATCCGGTAGATTTATGTCGTCCTATTTCTAGGATTGCATGCAACTCCACTCAATTACGCCATATCTACTCTTAAACATGGTCTATTCCTCCTCTGATTTAAGCACATCAAACATGGATTAATAGTTTAGAAATATTAAACCAATAATTAAGTACATATAATTAAGAACAAGATCTAAGTATTTATTGCGTAAAATAAAAATCAAACGACAGAATCCATCATAGGGTCCATCTCCCTAGGTATTTAGAAAATTAGTTCATGCTAGCTGTAATGGCCCATTTTTGCCCGGGCCAAGGAAAACCAAAATGAAAATAAAAAATAATAAATGTCCTTATACAGTCCATTTACAATAAAAGGGCTTAAAGCCCAAACAAATACCATCAGACTGCCTTAACCCGCTTACAAACCCAATAGCCCAGATTTTAATTACCCACCAAACAAGCCCAATACCCGTGACCCAATTCAGAGGCCCTAGTTCCTAAACAGATTATCCAGCAGCCCACTTACACCCATTAGCCCAGAACCTAAACTACCCAACAGACCCAAAACATACGGGGCCCAAAACGGCCCAAATGTTAAACAGAACCAGCAGAAACCTAGGGTTTCAAACCCTAGGCGCCGCAAGAGTAAACACCCCAGCAAGCCGATTGTCGCGCGCGCGAGCCATCCGGACCTCGTCAAAGCCGCGAATCGCGCAGACAAGTCACGCCGCAGATCACCACGAACTGTCCACCGCAAAAGAAACAAATCGCAGCAGAAGAGGCAAACAGTGGCGAAAATCTTTTTATTTCCTTTTATTTTGCTTATTTTGAAGGCTATAAAAGCCTTCCCAAAACCTGTAACAAAAGGGGGGATACGAACGGAGAGAAGGAGAAAAACAGAGGAAATATTGAGATACAGAAAAATACCAATACAGAATACACAAGCAATAAAAAAAGCAGAGGTTATTTCAAAGGATTTTTTTTTTTTTATTTTTCTCTATTTTCGAATACTATTTTTTTTTTCTTTTTATCTTTTTTAGCTATATATATATATTATATATATATATATATTAAAATACATAAAAAAGCAGAAAAATACCTTTTTTTAATTTACGCCGCGGTGCGCGCACGCGTCACGACAACGAATCTGCGGTGAGCCTCGCCGAGCTCTTCTGCGGAAATCGCCAACCAGACGAGCCTTGAGAGCGTTTTTGAATTTTTTTTTAAAAACAGATTACTAAATGGTTTTTTTACCTAAATATTAGTTTATATAATATTGTAAAACGACGCCGTTTTAGCTTAAACAAATAAGCGTTGAAACGACGCCGTTTTGAAGGTCAGGATCCGCGCGTTGACCCGACCCGGGGAGGATCCGCTCGTTTTCATTGAACGGTCTAATTGCCATTATAGTCCTTCCGCATTATATCTATTTTACGATTAAGTCCTGTTACATTTTTAAATTTTTATAAATGCGCCCAGAATTATTTCTGAGTCTCAATTTAGTCCCTCTTATATCTGTTTTATTTAATTTTTTATATATTATTTTAATTTTATCGTATTAAAATGTTATATTATCTTTTATTATTTTATTAATTTTGTTAATAATATAAAATTCATATATATATACATTATGTATTTTATATATATATATTTAATTGTTATTATATATTATTTTACTTGGTTTAATAATTTATATATTATCTATTATATTGTATTTTGACTTGTATATTATATAGTATTATATTGTATATATATATTATTATATTATATAATCTATTTTATTTATATTATTTATAACATATAATTTTTATGATTAGTATATTATGTGTATATATGTTTTATTTAAAATTATTTTATATATTAGTTACTAATTTTTTTATGTATAATCCTTATTAATTATTTTATATTATATTATATATTATGATTTTCATTAATTATTATACATTTATTTGTATCTTTATATTAGTTTATTATTGCTAGCATGTTTTTATATATATTATATCACATTATTCTTTTATTAATTATTGTTTGATAATTTGTAATTATGTAGAATAGCTATTAAATATGTATGTTGTATACTTAAATCATTGTTTTCTAAAAATACCTTTCGAATTAAAATATTTATTTCAAATGGTTTTCAAAATACGGTGATATGTGATATTTGAAGGATTTCGAGAAGAATTTTGCCCTAACTTATTGGGTTCGATTTTTCTCGTAAAACTTTAGGTATTACATGTCCCTTTTTCCTTAAAATGAGATTTACCAATTTCAAATAAAAAACCTATTCTTGGAAATTCAAAGTGTTGTGCCTTAACTTACTGGGTTCGACATTTTGCATCTCGGGGTAGAAATTTCCTAAAATAAAGACGAGCTTAATTTCAAAGTTATAAGGTGCTATACCTTAACTTACTGGGTAAAGTACTTTATTTCTTTGGGATAGGTAAGTCTTGGTTTTCTTTCTAATAAAAGGATCATATTTTGTAATTTTCTTTATTTTCAACATTCGGACATGATTTTATCAATTTGGTACCAATTTTTGGGCGTTATGAGGGTGCTAACCCTTCCTCATACGTAACTGACTCCCGAACTCGTTTTCTTGTTTTTGTGGACCAAAAATGTTTTAAAATTAAACGTTTTACAAGGTGATCTAATCACACCTAAGTAACAAAGATTGGTGGCGACTCCCATTTTGTTTTCAAAAAGTCGATCCCCGTTTTAAAACGATTTTTAAAATGGTTTCGACACTAGCAAATAAAAACATCCAAAATACAGTATAACCACAAGAAATAAAGAAACTCATAATAATCTCCAAAGAAATCAAAAGGAAATATTCAATTTGGATGGAAATCTACTTCAGAATCGGCTTCAATGGTGTTTTACGAGTTCTTTTCTTAAATATTCTATTACGGCTCTCTCTTATCTTCTTATTTTTGTCATATATATATATCAGGATGCTCGAAAAATCCTAAAAATCGCGTTTTTCGGCTGTTCGGAGTATAATTCGCAAAATCGACACGTCCTGCCACATGGCCGTATGGCTCACACGGCAATGTGGAAGGGGTCAGCCCGTGTGGCTACTGTAACTTGCTCCGATTTTTCGATTTTCGCTCCTTTTGCTCCCAAATGCTCTCTTAAGTATAAAAACATGAATTTAAAGGATTAGGGGCATAAATTTCACCATTAGCATTGAATAATCACCAAAAAATGCATTAAGAATGAGATTAAAACATGTTACATTTAGCACCTATCAATTTTCTAATTTACTTCCAATAAAAGAGTATGAGTCAAATTGAATAAATGTGTAAAGGTTGAGGGCTGAACTTGTTATTATACCTTATATGTAAATACTAAATTTTAACATAGGGACTATTTTGCTCACTCAGCTAACATAACAAGGGAAAATTTATCCATTTCATCAGTAAAAGAATTAAAATGCAATCCAAAATATAATACAAAAGTTATGTAGTACTTTTAGCCATTTTAAGCCTACCAACTTTTTTTTCCAGCCAAGCTAATTTAATTTAATTTAATTTAATGCAATGGGTCAATCGATTTTTTTTTTTTTAATTTCAAACTCAACTTTCATTAAAAGGAAATATTAATTTTGTGCCTAAATTAGATATGTAATGGGCCAGGCTAATTAGATATGTAAGTTGCACATAAATTAGAACAATTACATCATTTTGTGCCTAACTTATTCTTCCCTATCAAGTAAATTTAATTTAATTCAATTCAATTAATTCAATAGGTGAGTCAAACAATCCATGTTTTGTCTAACAAAATTAAGATATTAATTTTTCCCTTTCTATTTAAATAATATTATAACACTCTTGATTTGGCCTAGGAATTTTTGCTAAGTCGAAAGGTGTTACATTCGATCACCAATGTGATCCTGTAAGCCTCTCTTTATATTTATAAAAGGAGTTCATCAAAATCTTTAAGTATTTAAAAAAAAAAAAACAGTGGAACACATTTATTAAAATTGATAGTTTTCTAAACAGAAATATCCTGCAATTATCAGATTATAAATTAAATATCATGCTTTAAAATAACTAAGCTAGACTATTTTCAACCTAAAATAAAAAGAAAAATAATTAATAATTATAATTCAAAAATAAATTATTTTAAGGGGAACTTAAATAAACTTTAAAATAGAAATAATGAAGAAATCTTGCTAGTCTAAGGTTCCTCTGATGCGATCCTGAGTCCTAATTTTCTGCGTTACTTGAAAGGAAAGGAAAGGAGGAGTGAGCTTACAATAACTTAGTGTGAGTCTAAATTATAAACCATTATATACAATTGTAACAACGTAAAGCATATAATATATACATAGTAATGAACTAAGCATTCTTCATGGTACATATAATAAATGTATAATCAATTTATTTATGATGCAATTCAATTTATGGATTAAGATCCCATTCGTCCATCCTATCCACCCTCGAGCATTGCCTGACACTCCAAAACACATAACAATAACTGGTCATCCCAGATTTGATTTCTGTGATGATGATCGTTCACTTGCCATCTGTGACGATGACTTATACTACAATAACTTGTCATCTATGACAATTTATGTATGGCATGATTTCACTCACAATAGTAAAACTATTGTTCGATAAAAAGAAGCAATGGTATTCTCTCACTAGCATTGTATGGATTATGAATATGGAACATGACCACGAAACATTTATCCGAAACAAATAATTTTTCATTACTAGTATGATTAATGATCACTTTCATTATTGAAGTTACAATGATTACCACGAAATAAAATTAGATCAGATTAGGTGAACGATTTACCCTAAAGGAATTATGGATATAATATGAAGGCAACACACATATGAAAGGATCATTGGACAAAAGCTTAATTAAGTAACTTTCATAATGGAATATAATGAGGAGCTCAACCATGGTACTTTTAGTGAACTAACTTCATGTTTAAATAATTAATAGGTGAAGAATCGCAACTTAACTACAAATTATTTTACCTTAATTATATATGTCCAACTAATCCTCTGCTAACTAACTATAACTTTGAATATATAACATAATAAGAACTGTGGTTGAATAGATAGAAACAACAATTGAGAAATAATTTGTCTGGATTACTATCCACGATAAATGTATTTTTTTGAATTATTATTTAATGGGATAAATAAATTAAATAATTAAGTATAAAGTGAAAATTATAATTGTTGCGTAATTCTATTTAGACAATTAAATAAAGTTGCACATAATTAATGATCTTAACAAAAACAAAATTAGATTGTATAAATTATATAATTAAAATTAATTATATTTTAATGATTAATTTTTGAAAAAATATTTAATTATTGAATTAATTAAATAAAAATATTTTATTTTTTTATTTAAATCAAGAGAGGTAAGTCAAGTAGGGGCATGTGTCCGACGACATGTAGGGCATTCGCCCCATGGAGTTGCCAACCATGTATTGTGAGAAGTCCTAATTGGACCTGAACTACTATTGTTTAATTAATGTATTCCGAATGAAAATTAAACTTTGTAAATATCCCTTTATAAATACCCTATGGTGGCCAAAGATTATATGCATAGGGAAAATTCTGTCTAAATTTAACGATAATTTACTTGATTAATTTTTTTATATTCTAATAAATTATATTTTTCTTGGTTTTAGATTTTAGATTCGATGAATTATAATTGATTTCATCTACCAAATATAATTCAAATTTAGAAGTTGTATTTTCAGTTTTGGGATCAGATTTTGACTTCTACCCTTTTGGGAGCCTAGGATTTTTCCAGTTTTCGGTTTTTTTAGTTAGATGCCACTCTTTAAACATCCAAGAGTTTGAGAATGGTGAGAAAGATCAATTAGTTAAAAGCTTGAAAATTTTGACCTTTAACTTAAGTTTATTGGAAATTCGAGCCCCTCCCAGAGCCCTTTGCAATTTGGACACATCTTTATGTGCCTCTGAACACATGTACTTATTTAATCAAATTTATTACTTTAGATATCACAACAAAGATACGTTTTAATTTTTTTTTAATTCCATTATGCCAACTTTGACATGTTTTCTAAACAACTTTCCTACACTATAATCCTTACTCTGAAATTTTAGTAAAATTAGTTCTATTCCTAAGTGAAGTAGATAAAAAACTTAGTTAAGTTATTATTTCATTTAATATTTAAATTTTATATGAAAATATATTAGTCATATTTGATTCATGGAAATGATCTTTAATAAATAGAATTACATTCGCAAATTTTATTAAAGATATGATGTAGATCTTAATAATTAATAATATTTATATATTATATTTTTTATAACTTAAAAATAATAATAAAAAATTCAAATATAATCTTAATCTCGAATGTTGTTATATTTATATAACAACCTCTCCATAACAACAAAATATTAATAGATAGAGAGAGTTACTGTATGCATTGGGGAATTGTTTCACTTATATTAATATAAAATTAAAATAGTTTTACTTTCATAAATTTGCATACAACTAATATTTTAACAATTTAACTATCATATTTCATAATTCATTCACGTAGATCATGCATGTCAAGTTTGGAGTAAATTAAACATTTCCTAACTATTTATTTTCAGTAAAAAAAATTCAATTTTTAAATATATATTAGGAATAAAGCAATATTTAATCCCTAAACTTGGTAACTTTCGCACCTCAGCCCCTGAACTTTTTCTGGTCCACATTAGTCTCCAAATTTGTAACTTTTCTCAATTTGGTCTATGAACTTGGATTTTGTTAAGGGATTGTGCCACGTATCAATTAAATTTTTTTTTATTTCTTTAAATTTTTTTAATATTTTTTAGTGTAATACCCCTTGCTCGACCAGATTATCAGGTCCGAGCTACAGGATGCTACAGAAGTTGCCGGAGCAACTACAATCAGATTCATAACAAAATATCGATTTCACATGCATTCAATCATCCGTCATGGTTGCCTTGCAATTGTACATCACTTTCGAGTTTTAACCAGGAAAGCTCTTTTGTTGACCCGAGCACGGAATATGACCAAATTGCAAAGTTGTAAAACTTTAGTGTCGACGTCATGACATCATCAATTCCACGTCGGGACATCGCCAAAATAGTATGTCACATCACGACATCAGGTCACTCAACGTCGCGACGTCACTTACTGTCGATCAACGCTGCGATGAGGAAGGATGCTCGTCGGGACGAGGACTCTATATTTGACAAAATTTGTGTCACATCCCAAAAATAGGGCTAGAAGAAATATGATACTATTTAGATTTTTTTTAAAGCATAGGGTAAGAGAATTTGAAGGCCTTAAAAATTATTTGTGTTAAAAAGTAACAAGAATGAGCTTATTGTTTTAGTGGTAAAGGCTTAGCATACCTTTAGGTCTTAAGATCAAAACCCCTTACGTGCATTCAACCAAAATATTTTGTTTTCCTATTTTTACCCCATGAAAGTGCCAAAATTTTAAAATTTAGTCCTTATTTTAAAATAGTCCTAATTCTGTATAAATTCCTAAAACCTATTTCAATTAGGGAAAAATAGTCTTATAAATAGGAAATCTTTTCAAACTGTAACACTCCAAACCTGGTCTAGACGTTACGGTCGAATTGTGAAGGTTGCATCTTATGTGAAAAAAATGTTGCTTAATTTTTGGTGAAAAACTCATTTTTCACTTAAAGGGAAACATAATTGTATATCACATTGATAACGTAATAATTTCGAAAAACACGTGTGTATTTTTGTAACGCCCTAACCTTCTTATTTTTGTTTCTGTAAATTTTTACACAATTGTGTATCTGCTTTAGTGGTTAAGTTTTCTAGGTGTGTGTGTGTGAGGTCTTAGGTTCAAGCCTCACCTTAGCTAATTTTGTTATTTTTGACCCAAGCCCTACCCTTGTTCAGTGGGCTTATTTAAAATTGTCTGTTAATTGAGATCAAAATGAGCTTACTGGTTCGAGTGGTAAGGGAGTTAGTGTGTTGGAGGTCCTGTGTTCAAATTCCTGCGCAAGCGTGGGTATTATTTTTTCTTGGTTTTGTGATGGAGTTTTAGTGGAATTAAAATTCTGAAGTGGTTGAGATTGAGGTGTAAGTGGGAGAAAAATAAGGGATGTGTATCATACTTTTATCTTTCTTATTTTTATTTTATTATTTTTCTTTCTCAAAAATTTCAGTTTTCCTTCCAAATTTCTGACGTTCCTTTTTGCTTCATTCCCTTCTCTTCTATTCTGTTACTTTCTCTTTAATTTGTAACCTCCTTTTTGTTCGTTCAAATTGCGATGTTTCAGTTCTCGGTATTTGTGCGTGTTGGTAAGGGGCTTAAGTGTACTGTAGTTTTGGTTTTCGAATTACCGATTAGAGGTTTATAATTTTCTATTTAAGCAGTAGAGAATCGTGTAGAGCGGAGCTCTCCTTGTGTTGATTTGTAATAGAAATCGTGCGGGGTTTTGAGGTAAGTGATGAGCTGTCGTATTAAAACTTTTGTTGGTTTCGTGGTTTCAGAATTAACCTTGGTTTAGACTGAATTTGGGGGATTGTTGTGTCGATTTTTAGGTTCTGGAGGGTTCGTGGTTGCAATAGCATCAAAATGATACCAGGTGTGTACCCGAAACATAGAAAACGAGGCTTCGATAAAAGCCAAAAAACGATTCTGTCGATGCCACACGGGCGTGTGGTGGCCCGTGTGTGAGACACGGCTGTGTGATCGACGAAGGTATGGCTGTGCGTAGGGCACGACCGTGTTGTGGTCGGAGTGTGGCCGTGTGAGCTACACGGGCTAGGCCAAGTTGGGTGTGTGGGCCACACAGGCGTGTGGGTTTTTGGGCCAGGGCGTTGTGGTCCACACAGGTAAGGCCAATCTGGGCGTGTGGGCCACACAGACGTGTGGGCCCACACGGGCATGCGGGCCCATATTTTTGAAATTTTCTCTAGGGTTGCACGGGTCATTCCAATCGATTGTGGGCCAACCGTAGGGTCGATAAGGGCTAACCAAACCCTAAAACTGTAGATCTGATAGTCTAATATTCTGTTATGAGTATGACAATGCTATGCATGTCAGATTATTCTGATATTTGTACTTAAGCATGTTGAGCATGTCTAGTATGTTTCTGTATATGATTGTGGGGTGGGATTTGTATATGAGGATGAAGTATTCTTTACGGCGTTCATCGCCTATATTCTGGCAGCTTGGCTGCATATTATCTAACATGTGTCATAATGACACGATATGATGTGTAGGGATGGGTGGGTGTTTTTAACCCCACATGGTGTGATGGGATGGTAGGAGTTGGTGTGTAGAGGATAGGGGTAGGATTCTGTGTTTCTGATCTGTATATTTGATTCTGTGTACTGTATCTGAAAAGGCCATGAGCCTGACGCTGTATCTATATGTTTGCATGCTTGTTTCTATTAGGTTACACACTGAGTTTACGAAAACTCACATCCGCTTATCTGTTCTATTCAGGTAATCCACAGACTTAGGCAGATCAGTGTGGCAGAGATTCAGCGGTGACCACTCGAGCGTAAACTGTTTAACGTTATTAATTTATGGTTTTATTTACGATTTTGGTTTTATTCTGAGAGTTTGACTGTTTGGACTTTAAGATTTTTAACTATTGATTTTGGTTTGTTAATAATTTACATGCCTTGATAAATTATTTTATGAAATCGACGGTTTTTAAGAAAAAGAGGTTTCTCTAAAAATAACAAATCGGGTTTTTAAAATTTATTACATTTATTAAACTTTCGCAGTGGTAAGTGTTTGATAAACAAATTAATTGAATAACATTTTCAGTATAATCATGATTGAACACTAGGTATTAAAGAATTGAATGATTTATCAAGTCAACACCGTTTTTAAAACCCATTTCTTGTGACATCATCAGATTCGGCCACAACATCTAGGCCGAGTTTGGGGTGTTATATTTAATGGTATCAGAGCCAGGTTGTAAAACTTGGGATGTGAATTTTGGGTTCCAAAATTGTGATTTAAAAAGAATTGGTTTTCAAGTATTTTGGATAATTTGAGAAAGTATGTGGTACACCGAGTCTCTGGCGCCGATCCTGTAAGTGTCTTTATACTTAGATAGAATTGTTCTGAAAACACTGTAGTTAGTAATTGCTGAAACTGTACTGAAATAGTTAGAGACTGAAACTTCTGAAAATATCTCTGAGCTTCTAATTATTTATGCATAAAATATCTGATAATAAAAACTGAAACTGATGCATAAAACTTTATAATATAGATAAATTTGAATTATACAATGAGCGCTCGTGGAATTCGTAGACGTGGTATTCATGGCCGTGGAAGAGGCCGTATGGGGCTCGAGCTGAGTCTTCCTCTCTGGGCAGTATACCAAATCTAGATACGAGTGAGACACCACTTTCTTCACATCGAGGCTGGTCTCAAAGCCATTCTACCGGGATGATGCACTATCCCAAGCCATGTTGAGGATTTTGGAGAGGGTCGCTAGACCCCATTCTGGATCTGAGGGCCCTGGGTCGGTAATTGAGCGACTCTGGTCCAATGGTACTGAGCTGTTTAGGGGTGTCACTGGAGTTGCCCTACTATGGCCGAGTATTGGTTAGAGGCCACGGATAGGATTATGAATGATTTAGACTGTACTCCTGAGCAGAAGTTGAAGGGTGCAGTCTCTTTGCTTCGCTACGAGGCATATCAGTGGTGGTTAACAATTGAGGAGGGTACTCAGCCTGATCGTCTGAATTGGGATTTCTTTAAGACCACCTTTTAGAGTAAGTATGTGGGGACGAGTTATGTGGATGCTCGTAGGCGTGAGTTCATGAATCTCACGCAAAGTGATAGGTCAGTGGTCGAGTATGAGGCCAAGTTTCTGACGTTAACCCACCACGCTCGAGGCATGGTGGCATTTGAGTATGAGAGGTGTGTCCGTTTTGAGGACGGGTTGAGAGACAGTCTGAGGGTACTAGTTGCTCTAAAGAGGGAGCGAGAGTTTACGGTTCTGGTTGAGAAGGCAAAGATCACCGAGGATGTTAAGCGTGTAGAGCGCTAGAATAGGGACCGAGAGAGGGGTAAGAATAAGAGGGATTTGGAGCCTTCTAGTTCTATTTAGAGGCTTAAGAAAAAGGCCAGACTTGATGGGTCGATTAGAGTTGGGGCTCCTGTTGCTCCTACTGAGATTCAGCCGTGTGGAGATTGTGGTAGGCGCCATCCGGGCGAGTGTTGGAGGCGGTTGGGGGCTTGTCTGAGGTGTGGGTGTTTGGAGCATCAGATTCGAGAGTGTCCACAGTAGGTAGATCATGTAACACACCAAACCCGGCCTAGACATTATGGTCGTATCTGGCAATCTCACACGATAGTGTTTTTGAAACCTCGTTGTTACGATGAAAACATTCAATGTTATTATATTTAGTAAACCTTTGTTAGAACTTAGGAAGTCGTTTTTATTCATTTAAAACATTTGTTTTGAAACATCCCTCGTTGCGGAAGCTTTAATAAAATAGTCTAGGTGATCATGCGTTTTGAAATTACTTTAACTTTTTGAAAACCGAATTTCCTACGACCAGTAGGAAAAAATCCATAAAGTAAAATAAATAAATAAAAACCAAAATTTAAAACCAATGTCCCAGAGGGTCCTTAAATTACAACCCAAATAATCAATAATAATAAAATCATAAATCGTAAATTGAAAACCATGAAGTCTAAAAATTACTATGGTCACCGCTGAATCCTCCGTCGCACCGATCCGTCTAAGTTTGGGGATTACCTGTGTACATTAAACAAAAAGGGTGAGTTTACGTAAACTCAGTGTGTAATCCTACAGAAACAAACAAACAATCAAGATTCACGATTACACAGCTGAAACGGTCTTAGGCCTAAGCCATTTTCAAGATGTCGATGGCGATTTGGGCCTTAGCCCATCTCAAGACAAAGATGTCAAAAATGTAGTAAGGCCTTAGCCCATCACAATGATCGATGAGCATGATGCCAGCTTATCGTGAGCAAAATCCTACCCAACCAGCCTCTACACTCCATTTCCATCCAACCCTACACTCCATGTGGGGATATAATCAACCCACGATCCCTACACTCCAAGTAGTACCGAATGCAAAGACAATCTGATGAGTTTGTAGTGAGTGCCAATAAATTAGGCTTAAAGCCTTTCAAAGACACTTCCTCCGAATAACAACCCCAACCCAATGCAATGCAACACACAATGGATGATATGCTATTATGCAATTTCAAGAGACATATATTCAATTCGAGATATTAACATGCTCAAGATGGATATCATTCATCAATTTCACACATTTAGGGTCTAAGTAGCGCTTACCGACCCTACAGTAGGTTGACAGTCGACTTGGGCGACCCGTGCAACCTTAAAAACATTTCGGTAAAAATGGGCCCACACGCCCATGTGATCTGCCCGTGTGGGCCCACATGCCCGTGTGGCCCACTTGGTCTAAATTGGCCTTGGCCGTGTGATCCATTTTTAAAGTAACCCATGCTAGCTCAATACTCATATATGTTTTCACTATTTACTTATATGTTCATCCAAAGTTGTCTACTTGAGTCATTATCACTAAATTATTTATATCTTGAGCTACAGAATTCCAAATTAATATCCTCTTGATGTTTTTGAAACTAGACTCAAATACCTTTCTATAATAAAATTTTCAGAATTTATAGTTTATCAAATAAATACAGTAAAATCTTTAAAGTTATCCCTATTCTGCTATTTGACAGCTTCATCCTTTCCTTACTAAAAATTATTTATCTCTTAGTACGGAATTTAGATGATGTTTCTGTTTGTTTCTCTTGAACATGGACTAATTAAGGATTTAAACATATAAATTTAAGCCCCTAATTATTTTTTTTTACAATTTTTGATGATTTTCCTAAGTCAGAACAGGGGAACCCGAAATCATTCTAACCTTGTCTCACAAAATTTATTATATCTCATGATTTACAATTCCATTGCTTACACTGTTTCTTCCATGAAAAACTAGACTAAATAAACTTTAATTTCATATTTAATTTAACCTCTATCTAAATTCCCACTATTGTTGATGATTTTTCAAAATTAGACTATTGCTGCTTTCCAAAACTATTTTAGTGCAAAATGTTGATTTCCAAGTTTATAACACCCTTGTTTCCTTTCTCTACAATTTTTCGCATCATTTTCTCTTATTTCTCGACAACAAGTAATTTTAACTTTTTGCTAAATCTCGTTTTCTACGTTTCGGGTACACACCTAGTATCGTTTCTGATGCGTAAGCACTCTTAAGCCTCCAGAACCTAAAAATCGACCAGCATATCTCCAGATTAATCACTTAATTAATTTTTAATCAACCAATTTCGGAAGGAACTCGACTAAAAACCTAGAAAAACCCTTACCTCGCTTGAGTAACCACGACTTCGCACAATCACAGCGTCGATTCAAAACCACCATCCCCTTGATTAACTCCTAAACACCAAAAAGGAATCCCCCTTTTAGAGATTAACCAAGAACGATTAACAATAGACAAAACCGTTACTTACCGAACACGCGCAACCAATGATGAACAACCAAATCAATTGGAAAAAAAAGAAAGAAACAAAAGGGGAAAAAATAATGGAAATTTTGACAGCAACTAGGGGAAAGAATCGACAGGGGAGGGAAAAAAAGAAGAAGAAGAAAACGTCAGAAAAGGTTTGGGGAATTGGAGAGAAAACTGAAACTCTATTTTTTTTGCAACAAAAAGCTAATCATATTATTTTCTGATAATCTCTCCCCAATTATCTCCTAAAATCACTCCCTATTAACCCACTAAAACACAACTACTCAGAATTTTGCCCTAACACAACTCTTAGCCGAAATCGGAGAAAAATACTGTCTCCACGCCATCACAGAGAATTGAACACAGGACCTCCAACACTCCAACACTCCACTTAACCACCAGACCACCGGGCCCATTCTGATATAAACTTACCAACAATTAAACTTAAGCCCTTTGCACAAGGTTAAGGCTTTATTTATAAAAAAAACACCAAAATTTGCCCAAGTAAGGCTTGAACTTGGGACCTCACACACACACACCTAGAACACATAACCACTGAAGTAGATAGACATTGTGTGTTACACATATACAAAATCAAAAATTGAAATTTTGGGGCATTATAGATCAGATGCAAGCTTCGAGACCGGGTTTTGTACAACCTCAGGGGGCAGTTCAGCAGCCATCTAGGGGCGTGGACCGGCTAAGGGTGATAATGGTATGAGCCGAGGGTAGAGATGTAACACCCCAAATTCGACCTAGACGTTATGGCTGTATCTGGCATTGTCACACGGTAGTGTTTTTGAAACCTCGTTGTTACGATGAAAACATTCCATGTTATTATCTTTAGTAAACCTTTGTTAGAACTTAGGAAGTCGTCTTTATTCATTTAGAACATTTGTTTTGAAACATCCCTCGTTGTGGAAGCTTTAATAAAACAGTCTAGGTGATCATGCGTTATAAGTTACTTTAACTTTTTTAAAACCGAATTTCCTACGACCAGTAGGTATAAATCCATAAAGCAAAATAAATAAATAAAAACCCAAATTTAAAACCAATGTCTTAGAGGGTCCTTAAATTACAACCCAAATAATCAATAATAATAAAATCATAAATCGTAAATTGAAAACCATGAAGTCCAAAAATTACTGTGGTCACCGTTGAGTCCTCCGTCGCACCGATCCGTCTAAGTCTGGGATTACCTGTGCACATTAAACAAAAAAGGGTGAGTTTACGTAAAATCAGTGTGTAATCCCGTGAGAAACAAACAAACAATCGGTATTCACAAAGCACGCTTGAATGCCTTGGGCCTAAGCCCTTTTCAAGATTAGTGACATTTGGGCCTTAGCCCATCTCAAGACAAATGTCAAAAATGTAGTAGGGCCTTAGCCCATCACAATGATCGTGAGTAATAATGATTATGCAAAGAGCAAAATCCTACCCAACTAGCCTCTACACACCATCTCCGTCCAACCCTACGCTCCATGTGGGGATATAATCAACCCACCCATCCCTACACTCCAAGTAGTACTGAATGCGGCACAAAACAAGAGTTTGCAAAATGAAGCTACCCGAAGAAATTAGGCTTAAAGCCTTTCAGTACACTTCCTTCGAATAACAACCCCCAACCCAATGCAATGCAACATATAATGGATGATATGCTATTATGCAATTTTAGTACATATATTCAGTTCAGATATTAACATGCTCAGTACAGATATCATTCAGTCAATTTCACACATTTAGGGGTCTAAGTAGCGCTTACCGACCTTACAGTAGGTTCACAGTCGACTTGGGTGACCCGTTCAACCTTAGAAATATTTCGGTAAAAATGGGCTCACACGCCCATGTGATCTACCCGTGTAGGCCCACACGCCCGTGTGGCCCACTTGGTCCAAATTGGCCATGGCCGTGTGATCCATTTTTAAAGTAACCCATGCTAGCTCAATACTCATATATGTTTTCACTATTTACTTATATGTTCATCCAAAGTTGTCTACTTGAGTCATTATCACTAAATTATTTATATCTTGAGCTACAGAATTCCAAATTAATATCCTCTTGATGTTTTTGAAACTAGACTCAAATACCTTTCTACCATAAAATTTTCAGAATTTATAGTTTATCAAATAAATACAGTAAAATCTTTAAGTTATCCCTATTCTGCTGTTTGACAGCTTCATCCTTTCCTTACTAAAAATTATTTATCTCTTAGTACATAATTTAGATGATGTTTCTGTTTGTTTCTCTTGAAAACAGACTAATTAAGGATTTAAACATATAAATTTAAGCCCCTAATTATTTTTTTTACAATTTGTGATGATTTTCAAAAGTCAGAATAGGGGAACCTGAAATCATTCTGAACTTGTCTCACAAAATTTATTATATCTTATAATTTACAATTCCATTGCTTACACTGTTTCTTCCATGAAAAACTAGACTCAATGAAACTTAATTTCATATTTTATTCAACCTCTAACTCAATTGCCATTATTTTTGATGATTTTTCAAATTTAGAATACTGCTGCTGTCCAAAATTTTGATTTCCAAGTTTATAACACCCTTATTTCCTTTCTCTATAATTTTCACATCATTTTCTCTTATTTCTCTTATTTCTCAACAGCAAGCAATTTTGGCTTTTTTTCTCGAATCTCGTTTTCTATGTTTCGGGTACACACCTGTATCATTTTGCTGCTTACGCAATCCCGAGATCACCAAAAACCTATAATCGACAATCCCAACTTTAGAATCGGTCTTAAACTAAGATTAAACCGTATTCACGTACCAAAAGGTCTAAGCTTGTCCGTTCATCACTTACCTTCTAACTTCGCACAATTCCACCACTACTCAACACGAGGGAGATAACAATCGAAACGATTCACTGCTGTAAAAATAACCATTCCTCATTAACGAAGAGTTCAACAAAGTTAAGAACGAATTCAAAGCCAAAACCACTCGCCCAAACAACACAAGAAAACGCATACCTTATACGCTTACCAAACGATCACCACTTTGAGTCAAATCAATGAACGTTAATTCCAGCGTCACGATCGACTCCTAAATAGTCAACAAAACACCCCTTAATCCCTTATCCAGAGTAACATTCGAGTCTAATAAAATGGAAACTTACTGTACAACACAATTGCACTCTTGGACAAAGAGGAAAAGATGAAGAAAGACAAAGAAAACGGAAGGGGAATTCAAAGGAAATTCGATAGCAAGGATTTATTATTTAGAAAAAAGAGGAAAATCAAAAATTAAGAGTGGGGGAGAAGAGAGAAAATGTCAAAAAGGTGGAAAAGAGTCTGAAATTTGAAAAAAACTAAACAAAAAGATAGTGCCTAAAAATCTGGTAACTCATCTCCTTAATTCTCTCTTTAACCTTCCACAACAACTCCACTACTCAAAATTTCAATTTGACTAGGACTCCACCACGCCACATGGCCAAGCAACAAAAATAATTCCCTTGCTCGCGAAGGGACTTTAACTTCAGACCTCCCACACGCCAACACACACCTTAGCCACCAGACCAGCAGGCCCATTCTGATATATTTTTACCAACTTTTAACTATAAGCCTACTGACCAGAGATAAGGCTTTATTCATAAAAATACCAAAATTTGCCCAAGTCAAGGCTTGAACTTGAGACCTCAAACACACACACAGAACACATAACCACTAAAGCAGATACACAATTGTGTGTCACACATACACGAAATCAAAAATTGAAATTTTGGGGCGTTACAAGAGAGCACTGGGCAGATGTGCTGGTCAGACTGAGGCGAGGTAGCCTGCATTGGTTTATGCTGCTCGACGCCAAGAGGATAGAGATGCTCCAGATGTTATCACCAGTACGTTCTTAATTCTTGGCCTTACACTACTTTGATAGACATAGGTTCCACACACTCCTATGTAGCTTGTTCTGTATCTGAAAACTTGGGGATTTCTATTGAGAGCACTTTTAGTGAGGTTAATTTACTGAGTCCATTGGGGTAGTCTGTTCGGTTAGTAAAATTTATAGAGATGTTTTGTTAGAGGTGCAAGGGGCCGTATTTCTAGCAAATCTGATAGAGGTACCATTTGGGGAGTTCGACTTGATTTTGGGTATGGACTGGTTAGTCAAGCACTAAGCCAGTTTGGATTGTGCGACTAAGAGGGTCGTTCTGAGGACTGAGGATGATGAGGAAGTGGTTGTGATCAGTGAGCGTCGAGATTATCTGTCCAATGTGATCTCCGCTCTTGTGGCTAAAAATTGATGCGGAAAGGGTGTGAAGCGTATTTGGCTTATGTTAGTGTTTCAAATTTTGAGGACTTTTCTATCAGAGATATCAAAACTGTGAGGGATTTTTTGGATGTCTTTCCTGAGGAGTTATTGGGATTATCTCTGAATTGAGAAGTTGAGTTTGTGATTGACCTTATACTGAGAACAACTTTGGTGTCTATCGCTCCCTACCGTATGACACCAAAAGAGCTTACAGAGTTTAAGGCTCAACTTCAAGAACTTCTGGATAGTGGTTTCATCTGCCCTAGTGTGTCTCCGTGGGGAGCACCGATTCTATTTGTAAAGAAGAAGGATGGAACCATGAGGATGTGTATAGACTATCGGCAACTGAATAAACTGACAGTAAAGAATGAGTATCCACTTCCGAGGATCGACAATCTGTTTGATCAGTTTAGAGGGGCTTCAGTGTTTTCAAAGATTGATCTTCGTTCTGGGTATCATCAATTGAGATTTAAGGAGGTGGATGCTCACAAGACTGCATTTAGGACTCGTTATGGGCATTACGAGTTCCTAGTTATGCCTTTTGGTCTGACGAACGCTCTGGCGGCGTTCATGGATTTGATGGACCGAGTCTTTCAGCCATATCTAGATCAGTTAATTATGGTTTTCATTGATGACATTTTGGTTTACTCTAAGACTGAGGATGAGCGTGATGAACATCTTAGAGTAGTGCTTCAGATACTCCGAGAAAAGCAACTCTACCCTAAGTTAAGCAAGTGTGAGTTCTGGTTGCGTGAGGTGACTTTTTTGGGGCACGTGGTTTCTGCTAAGGGGATCTGAGTTGATCCAAGAAAGATTGAGGCTGTGCTTGATTGGAAACAACCTAAGAGCATTTCTAAAATCCTCAGTTTCCTGGGTCTGGCGGGTTATTATTGGCAGTTTATCGGGGGGTTCTCTCTAATTGCAGCTCCTTTAACTATGATGTTGCACAAGGGTGTTCTTTTTGTCTAGACTAATGTGCAGCAATCGAGCTTTGAGAAGCTCAAGTCTATTTTGACTCAGGCTCCTATTCTGATACAACCTGAATTTGGAAAAGTGTTTGTGGTATACGGTGATGCGTCACACGTCGGATTGGGATGTGTATTGATGCAAGATGGAAAAGTTGTGGCTTATGCATCCCATTAGCTTAAGACACATGAAGGGAATTATCCGACGCATGATCTCGAATTGGCTGTGGTGGTTTTTGCGTTTAAAATCTGGAGGCACAAGAGTCTTAAGTACCTCCTTACCCAGAAGGAGTTGAATCTTAAGCAATGTCGATGGATTGAGCTACTCAAAGATTATGACTGCACGATAGAGTATCATCCTGGTAAGACCAATGTGGTGGCTGATACTCTAAGTTGTAGGGCGATGATGGATTTGAGAGCGATGTTCGCTCGACTTAGTTTGTTTGATGATGGGAGTCTGTTAGCCGAGTTGCAAGTTAAGCCGACTTGGATTGATCAGATTCGAGATAAGCAGTTTGGGGATGAGTCTTTGGAGCAACGGTTTCGTCAGGTTGAGAATGGTAGTACTTCGGATTTTGGGCTGAATAATGATGGTGTTCTGTGTTTTCAAAGTCAGATCTGTGTGCTGATAAACCGTAATATATACATATTTTAATCCCACATTTAGCATACTTTTTGGATGAATTATCCCTTGAATTGTTGAATTTGATGCTCCTAATCCTTTAATTTCATGTTTTATACTTAGGAGAGCATAGAAGGATGAAAAGAACGAGAAACGAGCTAAAAATGGACCAAATGGGCCAAAGTAGAATTCCACACGGCCTAAGCCCAAGCCACACGGCCGTGCCCTTTTAGCAGGCTCGACCACGGCCTGAATACGATTCACACGGGCGTGTTGCACGGGCATGTCCCTACCGTGACAAAGAGGAATTTCACTCAGAATAGGATACTTGTGGGCCAAGTAAGGCATCTCGAAAGCTTATATAAACACCCTAGAGGCCAACCTTTAAGGGGGCGTCCAGCTAGGCCAAGTTGCCAAGCTAGAGAGGTTAAAATTGTGGGATTTACTCGAAGAAAGCCAGTTGATTCATCTCAAGAAGCCAAAATCATACTCAAGACGGAGGATCTCTCCTTCAATTCCTTCAGGGGGTTTTAGGGTTTTCTTATGTTTTGTTTTATATTTTCTTCTGAGATGTATTCTTTTATGATTATGAACTAAAAACCCCTCAAATACCTGAGGGGGATGAAACCTAAGACGGATCTTGTTATTGTTTTCTGAACTATATGATAAATACTTGATTTGTTCTTAATTATGTGTTCTTAATTATTGTTTTGATATTTCAGGATATTGATTCAAGTATTGATGTGCTTAGGCAGAGGAGGAATAGACCCTGTCTAAGAGTAGATCTAGCATAATTAAGCGGAGTTGATCGCAACCCTAGAGATAGGATGACGAAAATCTACCGGATTAGGGTCAAACCTAATATGGGAGTCCATAGATCGAGTTAATGCAATTCTAGGGGTTTTAATTAGAAAGAGATTTTAATTAATCAACCTAGGGTTAGACGTTAGTAGCCTCGAGAGAGGTATTAATATAAATTAGGGAATCCTACGGATCAAGTCAAGTGAATAAATCATCTGGTTCAGAGTTAGATAACAAGTGAAGTCTAGGTGGATTCTTCCTTGGGTATTGTCTTAATCAATTGGTTGTTCCCACAAGTATTTCCCCAATTCATTCTCTTTGCCTTAGCATCTTTAGCTTAGTAGTTAGTTAATTTTAAATTAAACAATAATTCATTTTAAATCTTAGGCTATATAATAGAAAGAAAGTTAGTATTAGTACTTTTGGTTCCTTTGGGTTCGACATTCCGATCTTGCCACTAAACTATACTACTGTTCGATAGGTGCGCTTGCCTCAATCATTGTCATAGTTAGTTTCTAGGCTAGATCATTCGTTATATAAATTTTTAAGACTCTGACACACGATCATGTACCGAATTATTCCAATTTGAGGCAGTCAATTCTGAGAGAGGCGCATAGTAGCCCTTATGCTATGCATCCCGGTGGTAATAAGATGTATCACGATCTTCGTGAGTTGTACTGGTGGTCGGGTTTGAAGCGTGAGGTTATAGATTTTATTGCTTGATGTTTGACGTGCCAGCAGGTCAAGGCTGAGCACCAGTTACCTTTGGGTTTGCTACAATCCGTTAAGGTTCTTTTATGGAAATGGGAACGAGTGACGATGGACTTCATTAGTGGGTTGCCCCTGACACCCACTAAGAAAGATTCTATTTGGGTTATCGTGTATCAATTGACCAAGTCCGCTCATTTCATTCCGATTCGGGCTGACTATTCTCTGCAGAAGTTAGCGAAGCTTTATATCTCCAAGATAGTTAGACTGCATGGGGTTCTTATTTTGATTATTTCAGATAGAGATCTTCGCTTCACTTCTCAGCGTGTGGGCCACAAGGGCGTGTGGGCCGACACGATTAAGCCACACGGGCATGTGGGCTGATATTTTTGAAATTTCCTCTAGGGTTGCACAGTTCGTTCCAATCGACTGTGGGCCAACAGTAGGATCGGTAAGGGCTAACCAAACTCTAAAACTGTAGATCTGATAGTCTGATATTCTGTTCTAAGTATGATAATGCTATGCATGTTATTTAATTTAATCATGCATGGCCCACTTCATGTCTTAAAAATATAATATGCTCAATTTAATATAAAATAAGCCATTTTATGCATGAAAACTATATAATAAAGCATAAAATCACATTTTAATAATTTCTATGTCTAATTTCATATTTTCACATATTTCATTAATTTATTAAATAATTACTTAGTTTTAACAACAAATTTAAGTAAAAAGGTGATAAATTATATAGGAAAAATCCTATATATTTTTTCGTTTACACATGTCTGATTATTCTGATATCTGTACTTAAACATGTTGAGCATGTCTAGTATGTTATTTTGTATCTGTTTCTGTATATGATTGTGATATGAGGAGGAAGTGTTCTGTACGGCGTTCATCGCCTATATTTTGGCAGCTTGGCTGCATATCATCTGACATGTGTCGTAATGACACGATATGGTGTGTAGGGATGGGTGGGTGTTTTTAACCCCACATGGTGTGATGGGATGGTTGGCATTGGTGTGTAGAGGATTGAGGTTAGGATTCTGTGTTTCTGATCTTTATATCTGATTCTGTGTTATATATCTGAAAAGGCCATGAGCCTGACGCTGTATCTATATGTTTGTATGCTTATTTCTATTTGGTTACAGATTGAGTTTACGAAAACTCACATCCGTTTGTCTGTTCTATTCAAGTAATCCAAAGACGTAGGCGGATCGATGCGGCGGAGACTCATCGGTGACCACTCAAGCGTAAACTGTTTAATGTTATTTGATAAATCATAATAGTAACATATTTTAAGCCCACATTTAGCATACTTTTGGATGATTTATCCCTTGAATTATGGAATTTGATGTTACTAATCCTTTAATTTCATGTTTTATACTTAGGGAAGCATAGGAGGATGAAAAGAATGATAAAGGGGCTAAAAACGGACCAAATGGGCCAAAGTAGAAATCCACACGGCCTGGGCCCAAGTCACACGGTCGTGCCCCTTTAGCAGTATCGACAACGGCCTGGATTCAATTCACACGGGCGTGTTGCACGGGCGTGTCCCTACCATGACAAAGAGGAATTTCACTCAGAATAGGATACTTGTGGGCTAAGTAAGGCATCTCGAAAGCCTATATAAACACCCTAGAGGGCAACCTAAAGGGGGAGTCGACAGAAGCCTTCTATCAAGGCTTTTGGGGCGTCCAGCTAGGCCAAGGAGCCAAGCCAGAGAGGTCAGAATTGTGGGATTTACTCGAAGAAAGCCAATTGATTCATCTCAAGAAGCCAAAATCATACTCAAGACGGAGGATCTCTCCTTCAATTTCTTCAGGGGTTTTAGGGTTTTCTTATGTTTTGTTTTATATTTTCTTCTGAGATGTATTCTTTTATGATTATGAACTAAATCTCTCAGATACCTGAGGGGGATGAAACCTAAGATGGATCTTGTTATTGTTTTCTGAACTATATGATAAATACTTGATTTGTTCTTAATTATGTGTTCTTAATTCTTGCTTTGATATTTCAGGATATTGATTCAAGTATTGATGTGCTTAGGCAGAGGAGGAATAGACCCTGTCTAAGAGTAGGTCTAGCATAATTAAGCAGAGTTGATCGCAACCCTAGAGATAGGATGAGGAAAATCTGTCGAATTAGGGTCAAACCTAATATGGGAGTCCATAGATCGAGTTAATGCAATCCTAGGGGTTTGAATTAGAAAGAGATTTCAATTAATCAACCTAGGGTTAGACATTAGTAGCCTCGAGAGAGGTATTAATATAAATTAGGGAATCCTACGGATTAAGTCAAGTGAATAAATCATCTGGTTTAGAGTTAAATAACAAGTGAAGTCTAGGTGGATTCTTCCTCAGGTATTGTCTTAGTCAATTGATTTTTTCCACAAGTATTTTCCCCAATTCATTCTCTTTGTCTTAGCATCTTTAGCTTAGTAGTTAGTTAATTTTAGATTAAACAATAATTCACTTTAAATCTTAGGCTAAATAATAGAAAGAAAGTTAGTATTAGTACTTTTGGTTCCCTTGGGTTCGACAATCCGGTCTTGCCACTAAACTATACTACTGTCTGATAGGTGCGCTTGCCTCAATCGTTGTCAAAGTTAGTTTCTAGGCTAGATCATTCGTTATATAAATTTTTAAGACTCTGACACACGACCATTATTAATTTATGGTTTTATTTATGATTTTGGTTTTATTCTGAGAGTTTGTAATTTCTGGGACTCTTTGGACTTTAAAATTTTTAACTGTTGATTTTGGTTTGTTAATAATTTGCATGCCTTGGTAAACTATTTTATGAAATCGAAGGTTTTTACGGAAAAGAGGTTTCTCTAAAAAGAACAAATCGGGTTTTTTAAATTTATTACATTTATTAAACTTCCACTGTGGTAAGTGTTTGGTAAACAAATTAATTGAATAACATTTTCAGTATAATCATGATTGAACACGAGGTATCAAAGAATTCAATGATTTATCAAGTCAACACCGTTTTCAAAACTCATTCCTTGTGACATCATCAGATTCGGCCATAACGGCTAGGCTGGGTTTAGGGTGTTACAATTTTGACGAAAACCTCCTTTTATTAGCTTTATCAAAACATATCCAATTTATTCTAATTTTTTTTTTGCGTGACAAAAATATTGTATTGGATTTCAAATAAAAACATTGCAGCGGAAAGTTTATTTTTAAAATTTTTTCTTTCAAAGGAAAACATAATATATTCTTAAATACACCATCTTGTTTAAAGTTCTGATTATAGAAAACATGTTTTGTAGAATATATACTAAAACCAATAATAAAGTCCCAACCATAATTTAAAAATTCCAAAAAGTCAATAGTTAAAAACCAAAACATACTAAACCAAAAGGTGCAAACCGAGCTCTAGAGTAGCCGTCTAATCCTAAGCTTGAGGATAACCTGAAATGTTACAAAATAGACGAGTGAGCTAGAAGCCCAGTGTGTGACTTGGCTCACAACAGAGTTTACTTAAGGATTTTGCAAACACAAATTATCAGTTCGGAATTTTTCATATCTTATAACATTTCGAAATCATATTGTTTAACATATTAGAATCGCATCGTATAGCACATCTGAGTATATCATATAACATATCAGACATATCCTACTCCTATCTGCTACACACCATTTCCATCTAGCCAATCACACCAATTAGGACTTCAAGAGTTCATCCAACCAATCACACCGATATGTGGCAGTATGCCACTTATAAATATGAAGTTGAGTTGCCCAACAGAAATTGCGGTTTAACCATTATAAGTGCAGTAAAACTACCATATTACACTTCCTCCATCATAACATAACCCACCCCAAATACAAGGCATAATCATAATCATAATCATAATCATAATATCAAAATCTCATATATACATATAACATAAATCATATGGCATGCATACCTAAGCATATATATACATATATTTGTTTTTGAAACATAGTATAACATATAATTTATACAAAACAAAACTTACCTAACATACTTCTAAGCTTATCCATGCGTATATATATGAAAACTTACACTTTTCTAAACCTACATAATGCCCATGGGCCCAATTTTATAGTCCCTTAATCGGCCCTTAATCGGGCCTTAAAATTGGCCAAAAAAGCCCATACGACTCTATGGACCACATGGCCCAATAAGCCAGCCCGTGTGGTCTACATGACCTACCTGTTCAGGCCGTGTAATCGCACACGATCGTGTGCTCCATATGACTTGGCACAAGGTCAACCATACGGTCGTGTGGTGCACATGGTCGGTCACACTGCCGTGTGACGTTGGGCAATTTCGAAAACAACCCCTGTTTCATGGTTTTTCTGCAATATAGTCGAGTTTTTCTGGTTTGTTTACACACTTCATTGTTGATTAGATCGACTACACAATTGGAACTCACGAATTCTACAATCATTCATTAAATCACACTAATTAACCAATGAAAAACCCTTCTAAAATCACATTCTTAAACTGAAGTTTTAGACCTTAAGACGAAGTTGAGCACTTACTTCTTCGAAACAGTGTCCAAAATCATGTCTACTTTGCTGGAGGGTTTTGATTTCCACACTTATCACCTAACCAAGAACCATAGAAACACTTAACATTATCATGGAAAGTAATCTGACACCAAGAACTTTAATCTTGTTCCAAAACAAAATAAGGCTATAATAATAGAAAAATTCCTTAACAGAACTTACACCACACCTTACCCAAAGATCAAAAAACAAATTCCACACATGTACACCAAAGACGAATGGAACGACAACAACATAATCAATGGGAAAAGAAGCAAGAAGAGAAAACTCACAAAAGCAAAGAGAAAGCACTGATATTATCCCAACCTACCAGATTATTTAGAGTTCTAATCTAACACAAATATTAACCCATGGCTAAGAAACAAAAAGAATTCCCACTTTGCACACACAGATTCGAACACAGGACTAAAGGGTAAGTTAGCAAACACTTACCATCGAACCAGCACGTTCATTCTATCATAACTTGAATGGAAATAAGATTTAAGTCAAAATATTAGGGATAGGAATTGAGCTAAAAATTAACTGTGAAACCCCAAACCTGACTAGGACGGATCGACCTAAATTCGAAGCGTTACATTAGCCACCTAAGTGACTCTCCGGCTAACGACCACCCAAGGCACACCCCGACCTTATAACGCCTCAATCCTATCTAAATATCAGTTATTTATTAATACGGAAGCAACTTATGAACCAATTTTAAACTTTTCCTAGGTAATTTAACCTAAGGGCATTTTTTTTCATTTTTCCACCTATGCTAAAACTAACCAGATTTTAGATCTAAATGTTTACCAACCTTCTTTTAGTCAAAATTATGCAAGCGTAAAAATTTCAGCTTAAATTGAGTTCGTTTGCTATGTCTAATTCAAGTTTTGCTATTGTAGACTAAATTGTAACAAATACAAACTATCAAGACCTATTCCGAGTTACAAATTAAGTGCGTTTCTATCGAGTTTTACTCATTACGAGACTAATTCTAAAACTTTACCAAGTTTCCTTATCATCTAAGGAGCTAACTAGACTAATCAATTTTCAGGTCTAAATCATAACTTTAACAAATTAGAATACCAATTTAAAGAGACAAAAATTCAAACCCCCAACAAACCACACGGCAGTGTCCCCCTGGCTGTGTGTCATCAAATGTCCGTGTTCGTGTCGTGAAAAACTTTTAGGTAGATTGCACACGCTCGTATGGAAATCCTATACGCCCGTGTGTGATAGCTCCAGTTTCCACATACCCATATCACTTACCCATACGATCATGTGTAACCCCTCACACGCCCGTGTTCAACCCTTCACATACCCGTCTGAAAACCATTGCACCTATTTTTACAAAAAAATTGTTTTAAAACTCGATTTTACATATTTTAACGACCGGTTAAACTCGATTTAACTGCGATTAATTAACATAAATAAACACACAACTTCAATTGAATTTATTAACATCAATTAAGCCTCAATTAGATAGAATTAGACAATTAATTTCATGCACATCAAACACCGAATAAATCAAATAAGTGGCATACCTTAGTCGCTAGTAAACCACTCCATGGAAGCTTCATTTAAATAATCATTAGTATAAATTTCATGCTTCACACACCATGTTATCAATCATCGTGTTATCAAGAAACAATACACCGTAAATCAATCAATAATTAAACTCAAACATGCCTCAAAATTAATATAAAACCATCCAAAATAAATGTCCAATGTCAAAAGTCCATTTACAACCAAAATCAAACTAGTTGTAACACCTCAAATTTTGGGGCTAGAAGTTTTGGGTTTTGTGGTTAGGGTCAGTGAGTTGGTGGTGCTATTGAGTTTAGTGGCGCGTTTAAGTATCAGAATGGGTCTACTAGTCTGGTGGTTGAGTGAGTGCTAGTGAACCTTTGGGTTCAGGGTTTGAGTCACTGTGTACGCATTCTGGGAACCTTTTTATTGTGTTTTATTTTGTTTAGTTTTAAGTAATATTTTTAATTATTTATTGTTGTTTTTATTTTTATTTTTATTTTTTTCTTCTCCTGGAAGTTGTTTTTTTCTTTTCTTTTGGGGGCTCTCTGTTTCTTTTCTTTTTTTAGGGTTTTACTTTGTTTTTCTTTCTTGTATTTGGGAAAACGATTCTTGCTGTGTAGATATTGAGGAGTTTCGCTTCTCCATTGTTGAATCAGGTGTGGGATTCGAATCTTGTCTACTTTTATTTTTGTATTTGTGATTTATTGTCTCAGCAATTCTCGTTTGTGTTCTAAACAGTCAATTTTGGGATTGTGGAATTCGTGTATGGGACTATAATATTGTAATCGTAACATTTTTTGATATTAAATTGCTTCCAATTTGGGTTACTATGGTATGGATGAGATTTATTAAATGTTACGGAGTGTTTAAGGGTTGAAAATCACAATTTGCAAGCTATTTTAGAGTGGTTTCGTGGCCACTGGGGTTCCCACACGGGCGTGTGCCAGTTCACACGGCCGTGTGCCTTTGGGAATTAGGGTTTTCGACCAATTTTGGTGCCACACAGCCTTGCCACACGACCATGTGGCCGACTTGGGAATTTTATCGTTTCTCACACGGGCATGTCCCTAGTCCACACAGGCGTGTGCCACAGTCACACGACCGTGTGCCCCTTTTTCATGGGCTTTTAACCTCCCACACGGCCTAGGCATTTCCACATAGCTAGAGCATACGGGCGTGTGGTCTTAAGACACTTATAATGCTTCGGTGTGCTTTTTTGATCTGAAAATGGGTTGTGCGCTTCAACCCTTGGCTAAGCTTAAACAAGGGTAGTTAAGAATTCTGATCTAGGCTTCAGCCTGAGTGTATTTGTGTGACTGTCATGTGAAGTGTTTGAATCTGAATCTGTTCTGTTGGGTGTGTGTGCATAGGTGTTCTGTCTGGCTGTCTGATATTGTGTCTCTATTCTTTGAGATTGTATACATACATACATATGCATAAAATATTTTGTGATGGGATCATGAAGAGAAGGGAGACTGATTCTGATTTGATTTGGTAGTTAAGCTGTAATTTCCCGGTATAGCAGTTTACCGCGTCGCACTATACCGTATATACGTTAGCTATGTTACATACCCTTATCTAATCTGGCAGTTTAACTACAAATTTACTGGTATAGCGATGTACCGCATTACACTGAATCGCATGTATGTTAGCTATGCTACGTATATATATTTGATCTAGCAGTTCAAATTGTAATTTGTCTCAGATTTCACGGATTTTCGCCTTTCGCATCAGCATAACACATACATCGCCTTTGCCGCATATATCTATCTCGATCCGCGGTTCAACTGCATTCTGATAAGTCATTGTTGCCGGGTAACCCGAGATGATTTTATATGGTGTGTAGGGTTGGATGGGCCTACTTCGTCCTAATTGGTTTGTTTGGTTGGATGAGCTTTAATAGCTCTTTTTGGGTGTGATCAGGGGACGGAGAGGTGTGTTGGCTAGATGGGTGGGTTTTTATTAGATTGCATTACATCCGCATTTTTCTGTAGGTTCTGACTGAAAGACTAGTTGTCTATGATCTGTTTGTCTGATTAGCATTTGTTTTGAGACTTTTGTGTGAACCTAATGTGCTCTGATTGTTAAGCCCTGTTTGGACACCAGCTCCGGTGTGATTTCTGTTTATGTGTATGGTTGAAATTCTATTGCGCTTCTGATGTGAATACTCTATTTATGTCTCTTGTTTTGTTTCAAACTCACACTGAGCTCGAGTAGCTCACCCCCTCTTAGTGTTCCCTTTTCAGGTACATTTCTGAATTTTGACGCTGGACTTGGTATGCGGAGGTCTCGAACAGTCTTGGAAGAAAATATAGTACAAGTTTGCATTTTCAGTTTCTATTTTGTTATTAAGTTTTAAAACTGTAAGGTTTTATAAAATTGTGGTACAAGTTTCGTTGTAATTTTTATCCGTTCATTTAATTCCGGTTTTATAATAAACTTAACTATAACTTTTAATTAACTGATTTTAAATGATTAAATGATACGTTTCAACATGTTAACTTATTTTGCAAAAATTCACCTACGATCACTTCGGTGATCAATGTAACATCCAGGGTTCGGTCTAAACTTTTAGGCCGTGTTTAGGGTGTTACATTTAGTGGTATCATAGCCAAGTTTACAAAAAACTTAGCCTGTGTTTTTACGTATCCGTGTGCGCACGTGGTTTTTTTAAAAAGGAATTTTTGAGAAGCTTTACCACAGTAAGTTGAAAGTATTTGTATTTCGAAAAATGTTTTAAGAAAATGAGTTGTCTGAGACTCTGTAACGCCTCGAATTTTAGGCCTAGATGAATTGGGCTTTGGGCTTTGGGTCTCAGAAAACTTTTAAGTGAGCGAGAAAATGACTATTGGCGTGTGGGCTTTGAGGGTTAATGAATTTGGAGTGTCTAGGGGTGTTAGAGATGTTCTGGGATCAAGTAAGGGTATAGGAAAATTTTTGGTTTTAGCCCTTAGGGAACTGTGACTTCAGTTAGTAGGCCTTTTAAATAAATGAAGAAGAAAAATGACACAAAAGAGCTTGTGGTGTAGTGGCAAAGTGGCGCCACTTAGGTAGCAGGGAGGTGGCGTCGTTAGCAGGCAAGGGAGTCCAAGGTTCGAGTAGTGGCATGGTATTTTGTTGGGGATTTAATTTTTTGCCTTCTAGATGGTTAGTAGTGGCATTGGATGTGAACTTTGAAGGAAGTGTTCATAAAAGAAAATTAAGGAAGGGATAAATGAGCTTATCTTAGAGAAAATTTAGGATGAGATTGAGGAGTTATCAGGGAGAAAAGTTAGGAGCTGAGAAGTGTGAAGTGTTGGTGCTGAATTGGACTTCGGGGAAAGGTAGTTTTGGCTTTTGGCCATAAAAAGGGGGTGCCGAATTCCTTTGAAAGGTTCCTTGGGTTTTCCATTACTTTTCTTTTCTCCCCCTCATTCTGTTCTTCTGTTGCCAAATTCTTCCATTGCCGAAAAACCATCATTCCTTTTTGCCGAAATCCCTATTGGTGTTGCGTTCTTCTTCTTTCTCTGAAAGCCGAATACTCGCTTATAATCGAATAGCCTTATCTTTTTGCCGATTCCTTGTTGTTTTTCCTCAATCACAAATCGGTTTCTATTATCTACTCTTAATCAAGTTTTAAAAGCCGGATCTCGTTCAGTAACTATCTAGGCCGCAGGATCAAAGGTTGGATTCGGTAAGTACTTAGTCAACCTCTTTTAGTGTGTTTTGGTAAAAGCTGGAGGGCTATCTAACTCTTTCTTGACGTTAACCCTGTATTAACAAGGGTAGGGTTCAAAGATCGCAAGCGTGGTAAGGATCTCTAGCAAGTGGTAAGTGTACACGTCTCAATTGTGGATTAGTAAGTGGCCGAATGTAAGTGTGGTTTATAGAGGTGACTTGTGTGGAAGATGAGTCACTTGATTTTTGATAGTATATGTGTAGGTGCAGATCTAGTGGATATTCGTGAATAGTAGCTAAGGAAGGGCTACTAGAACTGGTGGCACACGGTAAGGTTATGGAAAGGCTTCGATTTTTGGGTAAATATTGTGGTTAAGTGTGTGATTGATTGGAGGTTGGTATTGGTTGTAGGTTCAAGGCTGATGATAGTGTAACACGTCTCATTTACCAGGTGTGTACATACACTTCACACACGACAAGTCGGCAAAAGTCGAAATCCCGAAAACCCAGAGTGCAGAAAAGCCGAAAAGTCGAAAGGTTGGCACCGGCAACCACACGAGCGTGCAAAAAATTGTGTGGGAACACCGATACGATTACCGAGGACAAAAGAGCGATCGCATGATCTCGGGCCACTGTTTGGCCGACCGGGCCAGACAGGGCTAAATAGGGCTGCCGAGCTCGTGGGCCCAAATCGGCAAGAGTTGATATGTGAAATTGAATGATGGATTGATATGGATGGTTGTATGATTTGATTATGATCGGGCCTAATGGGCTACATAAACATGATTGGGCTTAATGGGCTATATGGGCATGATTGGGCTTAGTGGGTTATAAACCGTAAAAGTAACATATTTTAGGCCCACATTTAGCATACTTTTGGATGAATTATCCCTTATTTTATGTAAAAAGGTGCTCTTAATCCTTTCTTTTCATGTTTTATACTCAGGAAAGCACCGGAGGATGAAAAGAACAAGAAACGGGCTTAAAATGAACCAAATGGGCCAAAGCACGAAATCAACACGGCCTGGGCCCAAGACCACACGGTCGTGCTTCCTCAATAGTCTCGAACACGGTCGAAGCCATGAAATACACTGCCGTGCCTCATTAATGAAGTCCGAACATGGCCCAAAGACGATTCACACGGGCATGTGCCATGGCCGTGTCCCTGCCGCAGAAAAGAGCAATTTCAATCGGATTTGGATACTTAGGGGCAAAGAAACACATTCCAAAAGCCTATAAATACACCCTAAGTATAACCTAGAAGGGGGCGGTGAGCTAGGCCAAGGAGCCGAGCCGAAAAGGTCAGATTTGTGGGAATTCACTCGGGGATAGCCAGTTGATCCATCTCAAAAAGCTGAAATTCTACTCAAGACGGAGGATCTCCTCTTCAATTCCTTAAGGGGGTTTTATGGATTTCTTATGTTTTGTTTTATCTTTTCTTCTGAGATGTTTTCCTTTATTGTGATGAACTAAACCCTCAGATACCTGAGGGGGATGAAACTTAGATGAATCTTGTTATCGTTTGCTGAACTATATGATAAATATTTGATTTGTTCTTAATTATGTGTGCTTAATTCTTGTTTTGATATTTCGCGGATATTAATTTGAGTTGGATGTGCTTAGGTGGAGGAGCAAAAGTCCTTGCCTAAGAGTAGATCTAGCATAGTTAAGCGGAGTTGATCGCGCGCCTAGAGATAGGGTGACGAAGCGTTGCCGGATTAGGGTTAAACCTATTATGGGAGTCCATAGATCGAGTTAATACAATTCTAGGGGTTTTAATTAGAAAGAGATTTCAATTAATCAACCTAGGGTTAGACGTTATTCACCTCGAGAGAGGGTTTAATATAAATTAGGGAATCCTACGGATCAAGTCAAATGAATAAATCGTCTGGTTCAGAGTTAGATAACAAGTGAAGTCTAGGTGGATTCTTCCTTGGGTGTCGTCTTAATTAAATGGTGTTTCCTTAAGTTATTCCCCCAATTTCATTCTTCTTTGTCTTAGAGACTTTAATTTTAGTAGTTAATTAATTTAGATTAAACAACCACTCGCTTAATTCTTAGGCTAAATAATAGAAAGAAAGTTAGTATTAGTACTTTTAGTTCCTTTGGGTTTGACAATACGGTCTTGCCTAAGCTATACTACTGTTCGATAGGTGCACTTGCCTCAATCGTTGTCATAGTTAGTTTCCAGGTTCGATCATTCTCTTTATAAATTTTAAAACTCTGACTTCACAGCGATCAAGTTTTTGGTGCCGTTGCCGGGGAACTAAAATATTAAGAACACTCTATTTTTATTACTGTAGCCATTTTTATTTTTTATTTCTTATTTTATTTGCTAATTTTTCTTCTTTTATTTCTTCTTCCTTCCAGGTACATCTAGTTTATGACTAGAAGGAACCCGAGAGGACCTTTAGTATACGACAGTGATATTGAAGCTACTGCTCGTAGAAATCGCAGAGAAATTAGAAGAGCCCTAAATTACCAAGAAGAAGAGCGAAAAGACGAATCCAATCCTACTGAAGGGATGGACGCGAGTAATCCACCACCGCAAGATGTGGCAGAAAATAATGCTCCACGTACTATGTATGATAATGCTAAATCTCATTTAACAGGAGCCGAATCTAGTATTGTTAGGCCTGCTATAGTGCTAATAATTTTGAATTAAAGCCTAACACTATACAAATGATTCAACAATTTGTTCAATTTGATGGTTTGCAGGACGAAGATCCAAACACTCATATAGCTAATTTTCTAGAGTTCTGTGATACCTTCAAAATAAATGGCGTTTCTGATGATGCCATAAGGCTTCGGTTATTTCCCTTTTCATTAAAAAATAAAGCCAAATAGTGGTTAAACTTGTTACCACGAGGGTCAAACACCACATGGGATCAAATGACCAAAAATTTTTTATTAAAATATTTCCCACCGGCCAAAACGGCCAAATTACGGAATGATATCTCTTCTTTTGTGCAGATGGATTTAGAGACATTATATGACACATGGGAGAGATACAAGGATCTCTTGAGAAGGTGTTCGCACCATGGTTTACCTTTGTGGCTCCAAGTCCAAACTTTCTATAACGGGGTAAACCCCTCAATGAGGCAACTAATTGATTCAGCCGTCGGTGGAACCCTGAACAACAGAACTCCTGAAGCAACCTACAAGTTTATTGAAGAGATGTCACTGAATAACTATCAGTGGCAGGTTACAAGGACAAAACGAATAAAATCAGTCGGAGTTTTCAACATCGATGCAGTAACCATGCTATCAACACAGGTAGAGATGATGAATAAAAAGCTTGATAGTTTGTGTTCTTCGCATGTACATCCAGTGATGCAGTGCGACGCAAGTGGAACTGTGGCGAATCCTGAGTACGCACCCTACCAACCGAGCATAGAAAGCGAACATATGAACTATATAGGTAACGATTTCAGATCTAATAATAATCCTTATAGTAATAATTATAACCCAGGTTGGAGGAACCACCCAAATTTTTCATGGGGAGGACAAGGTAATCAAGGAAATCAAAGAAAACAACCTCCTCAAAATTTCCAAAATTAGCCCTATCCACAGGAGAAGAAGTCGAACCTTGAAGAGATGCTGACAAAATTCATGGCAGCTACAGATAACCGTCTCCAAGACATTGAGACCACCCTTAAGAATAAACAGGCATCAATTAAAGGGATCGAGAGCCAAGTCGGGGAACTTACTAAGACAGTTGGACAACTTACTAACACGGTTGGATAGCCTGCAAAGATAATTTTCGAACGACTGCAAGGGCGTCTACTAAGCAACACTGAGATTAACCCAAAGGAGCAAATCCAAGCCATATCAGCTCAAGAAAGTGAAGGGTTAGACGAGTCCAATTCAAGGCAAGAGGATGAGGTCAAAGAAGGTAAGGTTGAGGTAAGTTATAATAAGCCAAAACCGGTAATCAAAGAATACCAACCTCGCATACCATACCCTGAAGCATTAAGGAGAGACGACACAGAGGAACAGTTAGGTAAGTTTCTTAAACTTTTAAAGAAATTACATATTAACTTACTGTTACTTGAGGCTCTTTCACAGATGCCAGATTCTAGAAAATTTTTAAAAGAACTTTTGACGAACAAGCGAAGGATAGACGAGGCGTCACACGTGGAACTAAATGCAATGTGCTCAGCAATCTTGCAAAATAAACTACCACAGAAATTAAAAGATCCAGGGAGTTTTACAATTCCATGCTTAATTGGTAGTTTATCTATTGATAATGCGTTAGCTGATTTAGGGGCAAGCATAAATGTCATGCCTTATAAATTTTTTAAACAACTAGGTCTAGGGAAACCTAAAAAAACTAGGATGAGCATTCAACTAGCTGATAAAACTGTTAGAATTCCTAGGGGTATAATCGAAGATGTGCTCGTAAAAGTTGAAAAATTCGTATTCCCAGTAGACTTTGTCGTTTTAGACATGGATGAGGACAATAGTATCCCCTTAATCTTAGGAAGACCATTTTTAGCAATTGCCAGGACTAAAATTGATATTGATTTGGTAATGAGACAGTCACTCTCAAAGCTCTTGATTTGGCTAGAACATCGAGTAACCAAGGTGAGAAAACTAACTTTATTGATAGCCATTCGGTTAACTCTTCTTTTTAGGAAGCACCACAAAAGAATAACTGAACCCGATCCTAGACCTAGTGTTAACAAAGAAATAACTCATGAGGAACGAGGGATTCAATTTGATGATCTAGACGAGTGGAAGACGCATTTCAAGGAAAAAGTAGGAAAAAGTAGGAATACACGAAGCAGAACCAGAGCCACTCCACGAAGCAAACAAATTCAAAATCGGAGATCAGGTATTGATAGAAAAAACTGACCCTCGAATATCTCTTCCTGACCCTAACACAAACAAAGAAATACCGTTTAGGGTAATCAGTGTTTTTCCATACGAAACAATCGAGGTAAGTAATCCTATCTTTGGCACTTTCAATATAAACGCATCTCGACTTAAATGCTATCATGATAATGAAACCGATAGCATGAGGAAGGACTTTCAACTCCTCAAACCACCATGAACATACAAATGAGAGGAGAGTCTAGCTTAAGACTATAAACGGGCGCTTTTCGAGAGGCAACCCGAATACTAACCCCATTAACTTTTACATTTTTTTGTCTATTTTATCTTTTCTTTATAGTATCTAACTTTAAACTAACCAAAAGTGCAGATTTTCAGCCCACACGGCCTTGCACACAGCCGTGTGGAAGTACAGAATTACTGTACTGACACAGCAGAGAGGGTACAAGTCAGAAAGAATCAAATCTTTGAGTCATGGACTCCAACCACCAACCCACGGGCACCGATAAAACGCCACGGCCGTGCGACGCGGTCGTGGACGACATTAACTTAGCACCAACAGGCGTGGCGACCTGAGCATGGGCGTGGGAGGAACAAACAAAGCCCAACACGGCCGTGTGATACGACCGTGTGACTTAGCATGCCCACGGTACACAGGCGTGTGATTGTACTTGACTTGAAAATTCTATTTAAACCACCCACCCCTCCCTTTTCTCACCTAACATCCACCCTTCTTCATCTTTTACACCCTTACACCATACCATCTTAGCATTCTTCATTCTTACAACATTCTTCTCAATCTTTTGGCCATGTCGAAGAAACGGAAGGAACCCAACACAGTCTCCCTCATGGAGACCAATCTATATAAGTTCATGCCGGCCGCTTCAATCATTCGACGAGCCAAGGATATTTGAGGCCATTTAGTTTTTATTTCGTTTTTCTCTTTTTCTTCAATTTCCTTATCTTTACTTCTCTTCTGCTTAATTTAACTTATTTTATCTAAGTTTCTTAATTTTAGGTTCTAAAGGTGCTAGGAATCACGCTACGCCACCATCATCACCATATCCCCACCTTAGAAATCACACCCAACAATAAGGACCCTACGGTCCATTTATCTTTTCTTTTAATTTTAGTTTCATCATTATTTTTCTTCACTTTAGCTTACTTTTCTTTATTTATTTAATTAGTATAGTTTTAATTATTATTATTATATCCTGGCTAATCCTCCACGAGCTACCCAATTTCTTCATCTAGCGCAGGATCGTCATCCAGACCGACCCCTCCAATGTATTTTCCACATCCTCCAAGGATTTCATCCATAATTCAGTAAGTTTCACTTTTCCTCATATCTTATGATTTTAATATTATTGTGTTATTATCTAACTTTGTACATTGAGGGCAATGTACATTTTAAGTGTGGGGGGGTGAACAACCTAAAAAGGTTCCTAACTTTTTTCATTATTCTCAAATTTCTGAAATTAGGTGCCAAACTTTTTGCATTATTTTCAAATCCTGAATTATGTCTTGTTTCTTAAAGTGAGTTTTTCATATTATCATTAGAATGAAATTTCTATGATTCATGATCTTTATTGATATGTTTTAGATTAAGTCATTGATAATTGTGCGTTGATAATTAAATTCTAAGAATACTAGAGAACCAAGCGTGATAAGTCTATTTTTCAGAATTAAAAATTTTCTAGGTTGTCTACCTGAATTTGAATATTACTTTGAAGTTTGAAATTTACAAGGTTGATATCAAAATACCCATAATTTTTGTGAGATTCTGAGCCTTATAGAGCATAAATTCTTTTTATTGCTCACTTTATGAGTGTGTCAACATTGATTTGTTACTCTAGAACTTGCATCGATTATACATGTCAAGACCACATCTTTGATTTGATATACAAAAATAATAAAGGCACCTAGGATTTAACCCACTTACTCCACTAAAAACCTACCTTCATAATTAACCCCTAGTGAACCCCTTTGATCCTAACAACCCTTTTTATTGACTCACCCACTAATTTTAACCCAGAAACCCTTTGTTTTTGTTATCACCATTCCTTTTGACTACCCTTATATCGAGATTTGATTTGATTAATAAGCCTAACTATGCTTCTTTTTTATTTTAGTAATTTATCCTTTGTTATGTATTTATGATTTGTTTTTAACAAAAAAATCGAAGTATATTTATTATTCATTTTTAGTTGTGATTAAATGAGCTTATATGTTTGAATTCCAAATATTGAAGAAGAAGCTCGTATTATTAGTATTATTAGCTCTCAGTTGATGTGATTACTTTTATTTAGTCCATTGTTTCTAGTTAGGTAATTTTTCAGGTCAATCTCTATTCTAACCCTCTAATTCAGCCTTTATCCACACCTTTAACCTAAGCCCCATTACAACCTTGTTAAAGACCTTTTGGTTTGTGCATCATCTCATATTACAGTGGTAGAGATTTGATTTTCATGCAAGCCTATGGGATTAACTTTTCAGGTTTGACGTTTGGGTGCTTAATTTTGAACCTTAAACACTTAGAGTGATTTGAGTGAATCTTTTGTGAGGATGTCACTCCTTGTAGGTTTTGGATCAGAGGTAATTGTTTAGATGAGGGGAAACACCTATGTTTTGTGCTACAAATGTATGACTTAGATTGATTGAATCTTTAGGACTCTTTGAGTTAAATTATCCATGTATAAATTATCTATGAATTATGATAAGACATGGTTGATATGAATATTGAATCATGGAAAGTTCGTTTTAATTGTAAGTTGAGAATTTTGCTTGAGGATAATCAAAAGCTTAAGTATAGGGGTATTTGATAAACCGTAAAAGTAACATATTTTAGGCCCACATTTAGCATACTTTTGGATGAATTATCCCTTATTTTATGTAAAAAAGTGCTCTTAATCCTTTCTTTTCATGTTTTATACTCAGGAAAGCACCGGAGGATGAAAAGAACAAGAAACGGGCTTAAAACGAGCCAAATGGGCCAAAAGCACGAAATCAACACGGCCTGGGCCCAAGACCACACGGCCGTGCTTCCTCAATAGTCTCAAACACGGTCTAAGCCACGAAATACACGGCCGTGCCTCATTAATAAAGTCTGAACACGGCCCAAAGACGATTCACACGGGCGTGTGCCATAGCCGTGTCCCTGCCGTAGAAAAGAGCAATTTCAATCGGATTTGGATACTTAAGGGCAAAGAAACACATTCCAAAAGCCTATAAATACACCCTAAGTATAACCTAGAAGGGGGCGGTGAGCTAGGCCAAGGAGCTGAGCCGAAAAGGTCAGATTTGTGGGAATTCACTCGGGGATAGCCAGTTGATCCATCTCAAGAAGCCGAAATTCTACTCAAGACAGAGGATCTCCTCTTCAATTCCTTCAGGGGGTTTTAGGAATTTCTTATGTTTTGTTTTTTCTTTTCTTCTGAGATGTTTTCCTTTATTGTTATGAACTAAACCCTCAGATACCTGAGGGGGATGAAACTTAGATGAATCTTGTTATCGTTTGCTGAACTATATGATAAATATTTGATTTGTTCTTAATTATGAATGCTTAATTCTTGTGTTGATATTTCACAGATATTAATTCGAGTTGGATGTGCTTCGGTGGAGGAGCAAAAGTCCCCGCCTAAGAGTAGATCTAGCATAGTTAAGCAGAGTTGATCGCGCGCCAGAGATAGGGTGACGGTTGCGTTGCTTCTGGATTAGGGGTGAAACCTAATATGGGAGTCCATAGATCGAGTTAATGCAATTATAGGGTTTTTAATTAGAAAGAGATTTCAATTAATCAACCTAGGGTTAGACGTTATTCGCCTCGAGAGAGGGTTTAATATAAATTAGGGAATCCTACGGATCAAGTCAAATGAAAATTTTGTCTGGTTCAGAGTTAGATAACAAGTGAAGTCTAGGTGGATTCTTCCTTGGATGTCGTCTTAATTAATTGGTTTTTCCTCAAGTTATTCCCCTAATTTCATTCTTCTTTGTCTTAGAGACTTTAAGTTTAGTAGTTAATTAATTTAGATTAAACAACCACTCGCTTAATTCTTAGGCTAAATAATAGAAAGAAAGTTAGTATTAGTACTTTTAGTTCCTTTGGGTTCGACAATCCGGTCTTGCCTAAGCTATACTACTGTTTGATAGGTGCACTTGCCTCAATCGTTGTCATAGTTAGTTTCCAGGTTCGATCATTCTCTTTATAAATTTTAAAACTCTGACTTCACAGCGATCAGTGGGCCTTATGGGATTTTAGAAATGCATGCTAGGGTTTTAAAGGACTCTAGGCCTAGTTCTGATAAATTCTTAAATAGCATAAAACTTAAGTTAGTAATCAAACATGTCTGTGGACAAGTCGCTAGGTTAGAGTGTGGCAATGGACATATACATGTCTAGGATTGGATCTAGGGAGAGCTTGGTATTTAAGCGGTCTTAATGACCCACCTCCTCTTCTCTGGGATCCTACCTGGTGCATAGTGTTTGTTCACTTTAGCCGCAAGGACTTGTTGATGGGCCAAAGTTCATAACTAAAACCCGAGATGAAAGAAATTTCAAAAATACCCTTGTATTGTAGAATTACGAAAATACCCCTAGAGGGTGGATTTTCTAAAATACCCCTAGGTGCTTAATGTGTGAAAATATGTATGTTGCATTTATGAGATATATGTTTCACTTGGGTGGGTTTGATGATACGGAGGAAGATATGTGAGGATCGCATAGTCGTTTAACGACCGTGGATCCACCAGTGGCTTTAAGCCCATTATATGCTTAGCAGCTTTGCTGCAACGTTTGAGTAGTGCCGCTGTTGGTGCTACCTTTGGAGTGTAGGGATGGTTAGGTTGATATTCATATCCCTACAAGAGTGTAGGGTTGGAAGGGAAAATGAGTGCAGGGTTGGATTTGGGATGGGAGCATTGCATTCATGTGATACTGATGTGATATGGGGTCATTGTGGGCTAAGGCCCAAGACCACCGATTTTGATAGGGCTTAGGCCCAATGTGATAATTGCATGTTGGTTGGATTACCGAGGGTCGTACACACTGAGTTTTGAAACTCACACCCTTTTTATTTAATGTTTTAGGTGAATCTCAGTAAACGGCTCGACGTGGAAGAGGACTCGGAGGTGGCCACACTACAAACTACTTAGAAGTTTTTAGTTTGTTTCGAATGACTTTATTTTAATTACTTTATTTTCATTGGGACGTAATAAGGCCTTGTATTGCCAACTTGACTTTACATTTGGGTTTTATTATTGTTTCAACTACCTAATTATTAAACTTAAATAAATTTCTAAAGTTTAACATGGTTTTCGAAATAAATATAACATATGGACGTTTTCTTAAAACATGGGCTTTCTTCACAACTTAACAAGTTGCAAGGATTTTGGGTTTCTAAATTTAAACTTAAGTTTTTAACTAAACAAATTCGTTTTGGAATTATCCCTTTGATGTGACATCACCGAATTTGGCCATAACGTCTGGGCCGGGTCTGGGGGTGTTACAGACTCCGATGCTGATCCAGGTAGAAATTTGAAATCGTAAGATTAGAAATGTAGATTCTTATACTTATTTTGTCTTTACTTTCTGAAAGTGTAGATATCTTAAGTTAGCCACAAGACGGATATTGATTCTGAAGGTAAGCAAGATCGTGAGAAGTCGTCTACTTCTTCGGGGCGTGAGGCTGTTCAGGAGTCGGAGGACAGTGCAATTTTGCCAACTACGGGTAGCAATAACCCGGAGCTTGGTACTGATGTGTTGACTAAGGTAGTGAGGGAAGTACTAGAGAAAGTGGTTGAGGCTAAGATAAGGGAGTCTATTGAAACGCTCCAAGCTAGGTGTGTAGACTGTGGGAAGAAGAGAGATCGCAGTCCTTTGAGGTTGGAGCCTCGTCCTGCGAAGCGTGTTAGAATGCATTTGAGTGACAATAGCGATTTTGCGGAAGGTACCGGTAGTGGTGCGAGCGTTCCATTCTGTGAGCATTGTAAGAAGCGCCATCCTGAAAATTGTTGGAAAAAGACGGGAGCATGTTTTCAATGTGGGTCCATAGAACATTGGGTTCGGGAGTGTCCTCAACGATTTTGAGACAGGTATGATTGTGAATGTTTGGACTTTTAGATTAAAGTATTGAAGTTGTGTGTGTGATAGGACAAATGTGTATCTGCTTCAGTGGTCAAGTGTTCTAGGTGTGTGTATGAAGTCTTAGGTTTGATTTGGTTTTGCTCGAGTTAGAGTGCGCAGCGGGAGCATGGTGGTGTAGCTTGTGTTATACCACTATTCTGTTAGTTGGAAATTTCAGGGACAAAATTTCTTTAAGGAGGGGTGAGTTGTAACACCCCGGATTTTGGGGCTAGAAGTTTTGGGTTTTGTGGTTAAGGTCAGTGAGTTGGCGGTGCTATTGAGTTTAGTGGCACGTTTAAGTATCATCATGGGCCTACTGGTCTGGTGGTTGAGTGAGTGCTAGTGAACCTTTGGGTTCTAGTTTCGAGTCGCTGTGTACGCATTCTGGGAACCTTTTTATTGTGTTTTATTTTTTTAGTTTTAAGTAATATTTTTAATTGTTTATTGTTGTTTTTATTTTTTCTTTTTTTTCTTCCCCTGGACGTTGTTTTTTTCTTTTCTTTTGGGGGCTCTTTGTTTCTTTTCTTCTTTTTGGGGGTTTTTCTTTGTTTTTCTTCCTTGCGCTTGGGAAAACGATTTTCACTGCGTAGATATCAAGGAATTTTTCTTCTCCGTCATCGAATAAGGTGTGGGATTCGAATCTTGTCTACTTTTATTTTTTTCTTCTGTGATTTATTATCTTGGCAATTCTCATTTCTGTTCTAAACGGTCGATTTTGGGATTGTGGAATTCATGTGTGGGACTATGTTGTAATCGTAACCTTTTTTTTTATATTAAATTGCTTCCTATTCAGGTTACTATGGTATGGATGAGATTTATTAAAGGTTAAGGAGTGTTTGGGGGGTGAAAATCACGATTTACAAGCTGTTTTAGAGTGGTTTCGTGGCCACTAGGGTTCCCATACGGGCGTGTGCCAGTTCACATGGCCGTGTGCCTTTGGGAATTAGGGTTTTCGTCTAATTTTGGTGCCACACGGCCTGCCCACATGGCTGTGTGGCCAACTTGAGAATTTTATCGTTTCTCACACGACCGTGTCCCTCAAAAACACAGGCGTGTGAGTTTGAGGATTAGGGTTTGAGTGATTTTGTGTTATACGGCCTGGCCTGTAACACCCTTTGCCCGTAATTTATGCTGGAACAGGATACGAGGCGTTACCGGACATAAACTCAAGCATTCATACAAAACCAAGACTTAAATTTTCCATCCAAATTAAAAATTTTCATAGCTTCCTCTTAACGTCCTTAATATGGGCCTAGGAAGCCCAAAACATGCTGATCGTGTCCAAACTAACTATGACAACGAATTAGGCAAGCGCACCTATCGTTCGGTAGTATAGCTATGGTAAGACCGGAAATATCGTATCCTCAAGGACCAAGAGTACTAGTGGTTACTATCTTTTTATTATCTGGCCTAGGTATTAAGAGAATCGATGTTTAATTAACTAATTACTAAACTAAGGATGCTAAGACACATAGAGTGAATTGGGAAAATACTTTTGGGAAAACCAGTTGATTAAGACAATACCCGAGGAAGAATCCAAGACTTCACTTGTTACTTAACTCTCGGAACTGCATTTATTTTATTCACTTGACTTGATCCGTAGGATTCCTAATTTATATTATTATCCCTTTCGAGACTAATAACGCCTAACCCTAGGTTGATTAATTGAAATCTCTTTCTAATTAAAACCCCTAGTGTTGCATTAACTCGATCTATAGACTCCCATATTAGGTTTGACCCTAATCCGGTAGATTTTCGTCATCCTATCTCTAGGGTTGCGATCAACTCCGCTTAACTATGCTAGATCTACTCTTAAACAGGACTTTTTTGCTCCATCACTAAGCACATCAATACTTGAATCAATATCCCGAAATATTAAAACAAGCATTAAGAACACATAATTAAGAACAAATCAAGTATTTATCATACATTTCAGAAAACAATAACAAGATCCGTCTTAGGTTTCATCACCCTCAGGTATTTGAGGGGTTTAGTTCATGTTTAATAAAGAATACATCTCAGAAGAAAGTAAATAACAAAACATAAGAAAAACCCCAAAACCCCTTGAAGGAATTTGAAGGGAAGATCTTCCGTCTTGAGTGTGATTTCGGCTTCTGGGATGAATCAACTGGCTGTCTTCGAGTAATTTCCTGTGTTCAGCCCTCTCTGGCCTCGCTCCCCTTTTAGGTCACCCTCTAGGGTGTTTATATAGGCTTAGGAATGTCTTTCTTGGCCCACAAGTACCTTAATCCGAATGGAATTAAAATAGGTCAAGGCAGGGGCACGCCCGTGTGGAACGCCCGTGTGAATCGAGCCCAAGCCGTGTTCAGGCCTGCTAAGGTGGCACGACCGTGTGGTGAACTCCAGGCCGTGTGAATTTCTTACTTTGGCCCATTTTCTCCGTTTTCGGCCCATTTCTCATTCTTTTCATCCTCCGATGCTCTCCTAAGTATAAAACATGAAATTAAAGGATTAAGAGCATCAAATTCCACAATTCAAGGGATTAAATCATCCAAAAGTATGCTAAATGTGGGATTAAAATATGTATATATTACAGTTTATCAAATACCCCCACACTTAAGTGTTTGCTTGTCCTCAAGCAAAATCCTCAACTCACAATTAGAATTAACTTCCCTCAATTCATAATTCTCATCAACAATGTCTTATCATAATTTATAGATAATTCATACATGGATAATTTAACTCAAAGAGTCCTAAAGATTCAAACAATCTAAGTCACAAATTTTTGTAGCCCGAAAACATAGGTGTTTCCCCTTATCTAAATAATTACCTTTAATTCAAAACTGACAAGGATTGACATCCTCACTAAGGATTCTCTCAAATCACTCAAAGTGTTTAAGGTTCAAGATAAGCACTCATAAGTCAAATATGAAAAGTTAATCCCATAGGCTTGCCTGAAAATCAAATCTCCACCACTATAAAAGAGATGATACATAAATCAAAAGGTTTTTAAAAGGGTTGTAATGAGGCTTGGGTTAAAGGTGTGGATAAAGGCTGAATTAGAGGGTCAGTATCGAGATTGAATTGATAAATTACGTAACTAGAAAAATAACTGAAACTTAAATAATTACATCAATTAAGAATTCATCACTAATACACGAGCTTCTTCTCAAAATGTGAAATTAACACATACGCTCAAATAACACAGAACTAATAATGAATATACTTCGTTCGTTTTTTTAAGAATAAGTACATCCAAATAATAATAAAGAACTTTTAACAATTGAAATAGAGAACATAGTTAGGCAACTTTTCAAATCAAATCTCGACAAAAAGGGTTAAAACAAGAAGGAAAAATTCTCAATGAATAAAAAAGAATGGGTCTTGGGTTAATATTAATGGGTGAGTTAATAAATGGTTTATTAGTCTCAAAGGGGTTCACTAGGGGTTAATTATGAAGGTAGGCTTTTTCTGGAGTAAGTGGGTTAGATCCTAGGTGCCTCTATCATCTCTGTATATCAAATCAAAAGTGTGGTCTTGACATGTATAATCGAAGCATGTTCTAGAATAACAAATCAATGTTGAGACACTCATAATCAATAAAGTGAGCACGAAAAATGTATGCTCTAAAGGATCAAAATCTCACAAAAATTATGGTTTTTGATGTCAACCTTGCAAATTTCAAACTTCAAAGTAATATTTAAATTTAGGGAAACAACCAAGAAGATTTTTAATTCTAAAAATAGACTTATCATGCTTGATTCTCTAATGTCTTAAAGTTTAAACCATCAATGTACAATTACCTATGACTTAATCCGAAGCATATCAATGATAATCATAAATTAATAGAAGTTTCATTTTAATAATAATATGAGAAAATTACTTAAGAATAAGACATAATTCAGGGATTTTCAAATAATACTGTAGCTAACCCCCCCACACATAAGATGTACATTGTCCTCAATGTACAAAGATAGATAATAGCAATATAGTAATAAAATCATAAGATAGGGAGAGAAGTGAAACTTCCTGAATTTTGGATGGAGTCAATGAAAGGAAACGGTAAAGTTGGAGAGAGGTGAAGGTGAGGAGGATACTCCGGTGGTGGTGTGGTCGTACGTTAACAGCCCCTTGAACCTAAATTAAATAAATCAAAATATAATAATATAAATTAAAGACGAGAAAGATAAAAGAAAAGAAATTAAAAATGAAAAAAAGAAAAAAAATAAAAAATAAATAAATGGACTCAAAGGTCCCACGGGCGTGTCGCATGCCCGTGTAGATTTCTCAGTTTCGACCACAGCCGAATCGTATGGCCGTGGCATTTTATCGCAGCCCATGTTTTGGGATAAGTTTTGTCCAATTTCCACACGGCCACGGCCACGCCCGTGTGCAAGGCCGTGTGGGTAGGGAAACCTGCGCCTAAAAATTTGGTTAGTTTTTAGTTAGATGCTAAAATTCAAAAATATGGACGTTAGTAGGGTTAGTGCTCGGGTTGCCTCCTGAGAAGCGCTCGTTTAAAGTCTTAAGCTAGACTTACCTTTCATTCGCATAACCATGGTGGTTTGAGGAGTCGAAACTCCTTTTTCTTACTATCAATTCTATCAACATATGGTTTGAGGAGATTTTTTGAGATTTTAGAGTTTTAAATTTATAATGATCGAACCTGTAACTAACTATAACAACGATTGAGGCAAGTGCACCTATCGAACAGTAGTATAGCTTAGGCAAGACCGGATTGTCGAACCCAAAGGAACCAAAAGTACTAATACTAACTTTCTTTTTATTATCTAGCCTAAAATAAGTGAAGTTGTTATTTAATCTAAATTTAACTAACTACTAAGCTAAAGACGCAAAGACAAAAAGAATGAATTGGGGAAATCTTTGTTGGAAAAACTCGGTTGATTAAGACGATACCCTTAGGAAGAATCCACCTAGACTTCACTTGTTATCTAACTCTGAACTGCACGATTTATTCACTTGACTTGATCCGTAAGACTCCTAATGTATATTAAACCCTCTCTCAAGGCGAATAACGTCTAACCCTAGGTTGATTAATTGAAATCTCTTTCTAATTAAAACCCCTAGAATTGCATTAACTCGACCTATGGACTCCCATATTAGGTTTCACCCTAATCCGGAAAAATCTCGTCACCCTATCTCTAGGCGCGCGATCAACTCCGCTTAATTATGCTAGATTTACTCTTAAGGAGGGACTTTTGCTCCTCCACCTAAGCACATCAAACTTGAATCGATATCCTGGAAATATCAACACAATAATTAAGAACACATAATTAAGAACAAATCAAGTATTTATCATATAGTTCAGCAAACGATAACAAGATTCATCTAGGTTTCATCCCCTTTAGGTATCTGAAGGGTTTAGTTCATAATAATAAAAGAAAACATCTCAGAAGAAAAGATAAAACAAAACATAAGAAATCCCTAAAACCCCCTGAAGGAATTGAAGGAGAGATCCGCCGTCTTGAGTAGAATGTCGACTTCTTGAGATGGATCAACTGGCTATCTTCGAGTGTTTCCCACAAATCTGACCTTTTCGGCTCGGCTCCTTGGCCTAGCACACCGCCCGCTTCTAGGTTATACTTAGGGTGTTTATATAGGCTTTTGAAATAGGTTTCTTTGCCCCTAAGTATCCTTTTTCGAGTGAAATTGCTCTTTTCCACGATAGGGACACGGCCATGGCACACGCCCGTGTGAATCGTCTTTAGGCCGTGTTCATACTTTTAATGAGGTGACATGCCCGTGTAAATCGTGATCAAGCCGTGTTCTAGTCTATCAAGGAGACACGACCGTGTTGGCTCAAGTCCAGGCCGTGTCGATTTTCACTTTGGCCCAATTTTGTCCGTTTTGAGCCTGTTTCTCGTTCTTTCCATCCTCCGGTGCTTTCCTGAGTATAAAACATGAAAAGAAAGGATTAAGAGCACCTTTTTACATAAATCAAGGGATAAATCATCCAAAAGTATGCTAAATGTGGGATTAAAATATGTTACATTTACGGTTTATCATCGACCGTTCTGTATGGAAAGACCTTAAGTACCGTAAAAGGAGTCGCACCGTTTTTATTAAGCTCTGAAGTGGCTATTCGAGGGTCGGTTGTATCTAACAGTACCTGATCCCTGATTTGAAATTGGTATGTCTCATCTTTAAGTTTGACATGGTTTTGCTTTGGTTCTTCGTGTTTTTTCAAAATTAGTCCTTTTTCAAAATTAAGCATGAAATCACTAAAATTTTCATGCACTCATATAATTATGCTATAACACAAAAACTAGTATTAAAAATAATTTCTCCAGCCTCAGATTGGTGGTTCCGAAACCACTGTTCTGACTAGCTCTAAAATCGTGCTGTTACATGGCCACACGGCCATGTGGCTAATTTGGGGGTTAGGGATTCCACACGGGTGTGTGTTTTAAGACACACGGTTGTCTTTGGTGGGCACACGGGCGTGTGAGACCCTCGCACGGTCGTGTCAGCCCTGTACTCGAAATTAGTGCAAATGGACTAAGAGTTACCCGGCCTATTCCCATAGCCATGTCCCTAGTCCACACGGGCGTGTGCTTCAGTCACACGGCCGTGTGCCTCTCTTCACATGGGTGTGTGCCACAGTCGCACGGCCGTGTGCCCTTTTTTCACGGGCTTTTGACCTCCCACACGGCCTAGGCATTTCCACACGACCAGAGCACACGGGCGTGTGGTCTTAAGACACTTATATTGGTTTGGTATGACTTTCTGATCTAAAAATGTGTTGTGCGCTTCAACCCTTGGCTAAGCTTAAACAAGGGTAGTTAAGAATTCGATCCGGGCTTCTACTGAGTGTATATCTGTGTGGATTGTCATGTGAAGTGTTTGAATCAATCGTTTCTCTTCGGGTGTGTGTGCACAATCGTTTCATTCTGATCTGCTCGATATTGTGTCTCTGTTTTATGAGATTGTATGCATACATACATCTGCATAAAATATTTTGGGATAGGATTATGAAGAGAAGGGAGACTGATTATGATCTGATCTGGCAGTTAAGTTGCAATTTACCGGTATACCTATTTACCGCATCGCACTATACTGTATGTATGTTAGCTATGCTACGTTCCTTTATCTGATCTGGCAGTTTAACCGTAAATTTACCGGTATAGTGGTTTACCGCACGCACTGTACTGTATGTACGTTAGCTATGCTACGTATATATATATATATATCTGATCTGGCAGTTCAAAGTACAATTTGTTTGTACTGCAGATTTTTGTACTGCACTGTACAGAACATACGCCATCCTTGCTGCATATATCTATCTGATCTGGCAGTTCAATTGCATTCTGATAAGTCATTGTTGCCGAGCAACCCGGGATGACTTTATATGGTGTGTAGGGTTGGATGGGCCTACTTGGTCCTAATTGGTGTGTTTGGTTGGATGAGCTTTAATAGCTCTTTTGGGGTGTGATCGGGGGACGGAGAGGTGTGTTGGCTGGATGGGTGGGTTTTTATTAAACTGCATTACATCCGTATCTGTCCGTGAGATCTGACTGAAAGACTAGTTGTCTGTGATCTGTTTGTCTGATTAGCATTTTGGCTGAGACTTCTGTGTGAACCTAATGTGCTCTAATTGTTAAGCCCTGTTTGGACACCAGTTCCGGTGTGATTTCTGTTTCTATGTGTGTTTGAAATTCTGTTGCGCTTCTTATGTGAATTCCCCATTTCTGTCTCTTGTTTTATTTCGAACTCATACTGAGCTCGAGTAGCTCACCCCCTCTTAGTGTTCCCTTTTTAGGTACATTTCTGAATTTTGGCGCTGGACTTGGTATGTGGAGGTCTCAGACAGTCTTGGAAGAAAATATAGTACAAGTTTGCATTTTCAGTTTCTATTTTGTTATTCAATTTTTGAACTGTAAGGTTTTATAAAATTGTGGTACATGTTCCGTTTTAATTTTTATCCATTCATTTAATTCCGATTTTATAATAAACTTAACTGTAACTTTTAATTGACTGATTTTAAACGATTAAATGATACGTTTCAACATGTTAACTTGTTTTGCAAAAATTCACCTACGATCACTTCAGTGATCAATGTAACATCCTGGATTCGGCCTAAACTTCTAGGTCGGGTTTAGGGTGTTACACTAGTTATCGGGAGTTCCACAATGCTCGACTACAGTCTCTAAAATGCATAATAAAGTCTCTACCAAGCCTAGATCTCTTGGAACTCTCTTGCTCGGCTCCTCAGCTCCTCAATCCCGTCGAATATCTGCACGAATGTGAGGATGTGAGCTTTGAAAAGCTCAGTGAATGTTAATAAAAACAACAAGTAAATTAACATCCAATTCATACTTAATTCACAACCAACCATTCACCGATTGTCAGCCAAAAATAATTAAAATGTCAATTTGATTTTCATAAGTATTTTCAACACCAAAAATCAATTATTCATGGCTTTCAATCATCAATTGATATAGTAATAATCACACAAAAATATGTTGGCATACACTTCTCATGGGTTAATCAGGTGATCATATATAAGATAAACAGATCTCTGAACTCCCACAAATATCAAATGCAGTCCACCGAGTTGAGCGGGCTGAAGCACACGCTCCCTTATAGTGCCTCAAATAACCCATTGAGTGGAGACTCATGCTCAACACTACCTTATCTACTCCAACAAATTAGTCCACCTAGAGCCATATGCTCACAATGTCACAAATAAAGGTGAGGTCCCACATATCCTATGGCATGCCAACTATATCTAATGGATCCACCATGCATGTTGCCAATGTATTCAATCAAACATAGCATATAAATCAGTCATTATTATGCTCAATTTAATGTGACATGATGCTTATGTGTAACTTGTAACATAGCATTTATTATCCAATTAAATCAAGCAATTCATTCATCAATTTCCCATATTCAGTTACCAATTGTAATGCCAACATATCATGATAAAAAAATTTTAGTACACATGCTTAAAATCATCCTTAAAATTAATCTAATTAAATAGCACAACACCACCCAAAAGCTCACTTACCATTTTTTTTCAATACAAATAATTTTTTTTGTAGATTTAATACCAATGTTGCAAAATCAACCATTCATCCATAATTAATTATTTTTAATCATTAATGAAGGTACTAATTAAACATAATTGAGGGTCAAGTTACCAAATCTCCCTTAGAAACACTCACCACAAAATTTTATTCTATCACAACAAGTGATCAACTAAGCAATTTCGAGCTTCAATTCTGATTATCTCGATCCTCTTTAAGATTTTGAGCTTCAACAAAGGTAAAGTAGACATTACCACCTTTCCAAAGCTATATTAAACATAATTTTTAATTAACTATGCTAATCAAAATTCACTCACAAAGATACCTTACCGGATTTGTAACATCAAGTCAAAAACTCGATTCCTCACAAAATCGATCTCTGTAGCCCTCCTAATCACTTCCAAACATCAATACTAAACCAAATACACATAAACTAAGCATTAATTTCACATTTAAATCAATTCCACAAAAATCCATAAAATTAATTCAAGAAGATGATGAAATTTGGATTTCTTCAAATTACCTTACAAATCATGTTTAATCTTGATAATTAAGACCAAAAACCTTTTAATAGATTCATTTTGAGTTGGAACATCCATTGATTTATGGATTTCCTCTCAAAATTGAAGATCCACAATTAAAGCACCTTAAGCTTTTGAAGAAGATGACATTGATAAAAAAATCCTTTGTTTGACTCTCAAATCATGTAAAAATGTTTCTAATCTTCATAAAAACAAGTTTAGGGTTGAAGATTACCTTTGATTCGCTCTAAATTCGTTGATTGAAAATCTTCAATTAGGAAGCTTGAGAAATTTCAAAATATTTTTGGATACTTTTGAGAATAGTTTCGGGTGAATTGACAGAGTATTTTGAGAAGGAAAATGGTTGGATCTATTATCTAATGATAGATATTTAAAACCATGCAAAGAAAATGAAATTTATAGCTCTCTAATCTGATGTAAATGGTGTGAAAAGTAGGCTAGATGCATTGTTTTTAAAACTGAAATAACCCACCAGAATTTTAAAATTGGGAACTTTGTCTAATGGCCACTCTCACATTTCCCTTGTTTTACCATTTAAACTCAATTTAATTAATATTTGAATTTAGCTCAAATTAACCCCCAATAAAAATTATTTTAAAATTATTTTTCGACCCAAATTAATTGTTTTCACTAATAATTATTTAAAACCTTTAAAATTAATTTTCCAAAAATATTTTTATTTTTCTGGATTATTGTTTAATCAATTTTAGAGAAAATTAGCCTCCTAAATGAAAATAATAATTGCTAGGAACCCCATAAATTCCTAGTTTCACACTCGAAACTCGAAAAATAAACTCGAAACGACTAGACTCGATTTAAGGATATTACAACTTTCCCCTCTAAAAAGAAATTTCGTCCTTGAAATTTACCTGAATCAAACAGATATAGTTATTGACATTTCATCACCTCTTCCGACTCCTAGGTGGATTCCTCAGTCTTGTGGTTGAGCCACAAAACTTTCACCAACGGAATCGTCTTATTGCGTAGCACCTTAACCTCATGATCTAGGATCGCAACTGGTTTCTCCTCGTACAAAAGATCATATCGAACCTCGATCTCCTCAATAGTAACAATGTGAGAAGGATCAGATCTTTACTTTCGTAACATGAAAACATGAAAAATGTCATGAATATGCTCTAGCTTAGGCGGCAACAACGAACGATAAGTAACCAATCCAATCTGCTCGGTAACCTCATAAGGGCCAATGAACCTCGGATTGAGCTTACCCTTTCGCCCTAACCTCAAAACTTTATTTCATGGCGAAACCTTTATAAATACCTTATTACCAACCTGAAACTCGATGTCTCGACATCTCAAGTCAGCGTAGGACTTCTGTCGATCAGAAGCAGCCTTCTTCCACTCGCAAATAAGTCTCGCCTTATCCTCAATCTCTCGAACCAACTCTGGACCTAAATTCCTCTTCTCCTTCATATCGGACCAACAAAGAGGAGTCCTACACCTCCGACCATACAAAGCCTCAAGCTGTGCCATCGGAATGCTCTTCTGATAGATATTATTATACGCAAACTCGGCTAATGGCAAGTGACGATCCCAGTTACCTCCGAAGTCGATAATACAACTATGAAGCATGTCCTCAAGAATTTGGATCACCCTATCTGACTGTCCATTGAGCTGCGGATGATAAGCTAAATTGAAATGAAGCTTCAAACCCAAAGCCTCATACAATGCCTTCCAAAATCTTTAAGTAAACTACGGATCTCGGTATGATATTATTGAAACAGGAACTCCATAAAGATGAACAATCTCTCGGATGTAGAGCTCAGCTAACTGATGCAAACTAAAAGTCGTACGAAGTGGCAGAAAATGTGCAGACTTTGTAAATCTATCCACAATCACCCAGATCAAATCCTTACATGTTAGAGTCAATGGTAAACCCGAAACAAAATCCATCGTAATCCGTTCCCATTTCCACTCTAAAATTTGAATAGGCTAAAGTAAACTCGATGGATGCTGATGTTTGGCTTTCACCCTCTGACAAACCAGACGTCTCGCAACAAAGTCAGCAACATCCTTCTTCAACCCAGGCCACCAATATTGAAACACCCCAAACCCGGCCCACGAGATTTGCCCAGATTTGGTATGTTCCTCAAGTAAACTGGTTTCAAAATTCTTTCGTTACCTAGAGAAAACTTGTGCGATTTTGAAAAAAAAACATTGTTTGGGTTGGGCTTGTGTTGAAAACGAATTCAATTCTTTATATTAAAAATTTTTCTTAAACTTTAATAGGTAAAACTCATAATCATAATAAATAGAAATAAATGGAAAACAATTCAACTATGGCCTTATAGCCTTATTACATCAAATAATTTCCAAGTAATTCAAGTACTTAAATAAAAATAGTAGTTCATAAAATAAAAACTTCATGTTGAGCATGGCCACCACAAGTTCTCGCCGTCCCGGTCCATCACTGCTCATCACACACAAACATGGTCCCACAACGGGGTGAGTCAAACGGACTCAATGTGTACACGACACTAAGTCATAATAGAATCGGGCATACAGGAGTTACACCTTCAAAACATAGAATACAAGTTATGATGCATTCCCAAACCCAAACCTAATTGTCCATCCGCTACACACCCCCGTACCAACCATGCACACCGTGGGGACTACTAAGTCGACCCTCCTTCCGCTACACTCCAAATTGCGGTCTTAGGTCACCGCATTCGTGGTCTTAGGTCGCCACGTTCAGATTACTGTGGTCTTAGGTCACCACTTTCAGAATACTGTGGTCTTAGGTCACCACTTTCAGATACGTCGTGCATTTGCCGCAACTCTAGTGGCAACTCCAATTGGTATGCCACTGCTCCAACTCGCTTCAGTACTCGATAGGGCCCTATAAACCTTGGGATTAACTTCCCCTTACGACCGAACCTCATTACCTTTTTCCAAGGCGAGACTTTCAGAAACACTTGGTCTCCCACTTCAAACTCTATTTCCTTCCGTTTAAGGTCTGCGCATGCGACTTACGCCTATCGAGGCTTCCTTTAATCGTGCTCGAATCATCTCAACCTTCTCTTCGATTTGACCACTAACTCGGACCCAAAACTCGACGTTCTCCTAACTCACCCCAACAAGTAGGAGTTCTACACTTCCGACCATACAATGCTTCATATGGTGCCATCCGAATGCTAGCCCGATAGTTTGTTGTTGTAGGCGAACTTCGGCTAAAGGCAAATAGTCTTCCCAACTTCCTCGAAAATCCATCACACGGCCTCTCAACATATCCTCCAACACTTGTATAACTTCGTTGCATCGCCCGTCCGATTGTGGATGAAAAGCCGTAGTGAAGTCCAACTTAGTGCCTAAAGCTTGATGAAGTGCCCTCCGAATCGAGACGTAAACCTTGGGTCTCTGCTCGGAGATGATCGAATCTTCGTACACCATGTAACCTCACAATTTCCGCCACATATAACTTAGCCACCAAGAGAATAGTCAACTCTTACCGGATGAAGTGCGCGGACTTAGTCAAACGGTCTACTATCACCCATACCGAGTCCTTCTTAGTAGGCGTAAGGGAAGCCCACTAACGAAATCCATGGTAATTCTCTCCCACTTCCATTGCGGAATCTCGATTGGTTGAAGCAATCTGATGGAACTTGGTGTTCACCTTAACTTGCGACACGTCAAACATTTCCCCACAAATTCAGTCACTTCTTGCTTAAGATCGGACCACCAAAATTGTTCCCTTAGATCTCTCAGACGACTTAATGCCTCCGGATGCGTAGCATAAGGGCTACTATGCGCCTCCCAAGAATCCTTTGTCTTAACTCCTTGTCCTTCGGCATACAGACTTTTCCTTTGTAACACAATACTCCTTCATCATTAACGCCATAATCCTTTAATTCCCGCTCGCACTTGTCGTAACTTAGCACTTAGATCCTTATCAACCAATCTGTCCCTCTTTCACCTCCTTCACCATGTGGGCTTGACTTGCAACTCTAACAAAGGGCTTCCATCATCGTACAAACTTAAGTGAGCGAATATAGCCCTTAGATCCGACACAACCTTCCGACTTAGGGCATCGGCTACCACATTCGCCTTGCCGGATGATATTCTATCGAGCGATCGTAGTCCTTCAACAACTCCATCCACCTTCGTTGCCTCAAGTTCAACTCCTTCGAGTCAACAGATACTTAAGGCTCTTGTGGTGCATGTAGATCACCGACCTTTCTCCATAGAGGTAGTGCCTCCAAACCTTAAGGGCGAAAACCACTGCTGCCAGTTCCAAGTCATGAGTTGGGTAGTTAACCTCATGAGGCCTTAGTTGCCGAGACGCATAAGCGACTACTTTTCCTTCTTGCATTAGCACACATCCTAATCCCGTATGCGGCGTCACGAGACACCACAAAATCCTTCCCACCTCCGGTGAATTAACACCGAGAGCCTCCGTCAACACCTTCTTAAGGTTGTCAAAGCTCTTCTGTTGATTATCAGACCATTCAAAGGGTACTTCCTTCCTTAGTAACTTTGTCAAATGCGCGGCTATTGACGAGAATCCTTCTATGAACCTTCTGTAATAGCCTGCCAAACCTAAGAAACTTCGAATCTCAGCCACGGACCTAGGTGGTTTCCAATCCAACACTGCTTCGATCTTCCTAGGATCCACTCTTATTCTTTCTGCGGATACCACATGCCCTAAGAATGCCACCTCCTTAAGCCAAAATCCACACTTGCTGAATTTGGCATAGAGCTTCTTCTCCCTTAACACTTGTAGCACCACTCGGAGATGTTCATCATGCTCCTCTTCAGACTTAGAATACACCAAAATATCGTCGATGAACACAACGACGAACCTATCCAAGTAGGGTTGAAAAACTCGGTTCATCATATCCATGAATGCGACTGGAGCGTTTGTCAATCCAAACGGCATCACCACAAACTCAAAATGGCCGTATCTTGTCCTAAAAGCGGTCTTATGGATATCTACCTCCTTCACCTTCAACTGGTGATATCCCGACCTTAAGTCTATCTTTGAGAATACTGCGGGCCCCTTCAGCTGATCGAACAAATCATCGATCCTTGGCAAAGGATACTTGTTCTTGATGGTCAGTTTATTCAACTGACGGTAATCTATGCACATACGCATAGTTCCGTCCTTCTTCTTTACAAATGCAATCGGTGCTCCCCATGGAGACACACTGGGTCGTATGAACCCACGATCCAACAACTCTTGGATTTGAGCCTTGAGCTCAACTAACTCCTTTGGCGCCATTCGGTATGGAGTGATTGACACATGAGCTGTTCCCGGTAGTAAGTCTATTCCAAACTCTACCTCCCTATCTGGGGGTATTCCTGGTAATTCCTCCGGAAATACATCTTCAAAGTCTTTCACCGTTCTAACTCCACTGACACCTTATTCCTTTCCACCTAACGCACTTACGAAGGCTAAGAATGCCTTGCACCCTTTCTTAACCATTTTCTCAGCCTTCAACGCCGAAACTACGTTGGACAGGTAGTTTCTTCTCTCTCCGATCATTACTACTACTTCATCCACCGGGGTTCTTAGTTCCATTCGTTTAGCCGCACAATCCAACACGGCTTGGTGCTCTACTAGCCAGTCCATTCCAAGTATAAGTTCAAACTCCCGAAAGGTAGTTCCATTAAGTCACCAAAGTTCACTCCACGAATCTCTAGGGGTACATTCGAAAGATCTTATCCACCACTACAGCTTAGGCCTAATGGGCTTACTACAGTCATCTGCTTATCAGAAGGTTCAGAGTCTAGGCCTAGTGTTTTCACTACACTACATGCAACATAAGAATTGGTCGAGCCCACATCAATTAGAGAAAAATAGGGCTTGTCAAAAATAAAGAACGTCATCGGTTATAACGTCCGTGCGTCTCCATCTTCCCTCCGGTGAACCGCATAAACCAAACCTGGTTGCCTTGCCTCAACGATTAGCAAACCTCTCGCCTTGTGTTCCACGGCCTCTGCCCGGCACCATTACCTCATTACTCGAACCACGACCTCGTTGAGGCTGCGGTCCTCCTCTACCACCGACTAACATTACGAGTCGTTGGTCGCTTTCATCCGATTGCTTAGGACAATCCTTGATCACATGGTCCTTGGACCCACATCTAAAACATCCTCCTATTTTCTTCCAAAGACTCTCCTAAGTGCTTCTTTCCACACACATCACAAGGTCGATACCGCCCTTCCGAACCAACTTGTCGACCTCACGGCCTATCAACTCTAGGCCTCTTATGAACCTTTCCGGGACGTTCCAAAACCTCTTTTGGGCCTATTCCTATCCATAGCCTTGCTTTGTAGAATCCTTGATTCCTCACCACCTTGGCCTTTTCTACCAAAGCGTAAAACTCCCCGCTCCGATGCGGTGCTATCAACGATCTCGAGATCATCCCTTAGCCCGTCCTCAAAATGGACACAAATACGCTCATGCTCGATTGCCACTACTCCTCGAGTATATCGGCTCAACCTTAGGAATTCACCTCATACTCCGCCAGGACTTGTTCCTTGAACCAAATTTCTAAATGCCTTCCTTTGCTCATCAAGATACCTGGTTCCCACATACTTCTTCTCAAAATGCTTCCTTAACATATTCCCGTGTCGATCCTCACCGTGGCACCATCCCGAAACGATCAACCACCATCGATCACGCTTCATCGCGTAATGGTGCCACCATTCATTTTAACTTCTCCTCGGGGTCAAGTCAAGCTCATCCATGATGCGCTCTGTTGCTTCCAACCAAGATTTCACCGAACCGGGTGCCACACCCGATACTCCACGAAATATTTCGGCTCCATTAGCTCGGCCGCCGCTCGAGCCTGCGCACTTACGGGTTCCCGAATTTCCTCCTGCACCAGACCACCAACTCCAAAACTCGTAGAGTACGCGACTGCGACCACGATCATCCCCGTCTGAGCTTGCGCTCAACACCAACACCTGGGGGTGGTGGTGGCGGTGGTATCTCATTGTCAGAACCTTGACCCGATCTAACGGGTTCTGATACCGTCATCCTTCCTCTACCTCGTCCATGACGATCACGTCCTCTAGAGCTCATTTCTAACGTCGTGATCTGATTAAGAAGTTTTATGAATTAGTCTTTGTTTCACTTGATTACCCGCGAAGAAATTTTATGAAAAGAGTTTTAAGAGTGGTTCTTTCGTATGCACACAGTCTTTCCATTCATTCATCCATACATCCATCAAACAATCATGAACTCTCGTTCATTCAGAGAAAGGTTGTAGTTTTCATTGTTATTATTTTTTTCTTCCACTACCCAGGGGTATTTTCGTAATTTTTCAAAAGGAAAAAGTTCCTTGGTGATTTTGTCACAAAGTATTTTGGTATTTTTAAATTTCTGGGGTATTTTGAAAAATTTTGAAATCCAGGGGTATTTCGGTGATTTTGGACCTCGGGGGTATTTTGGTGATTTTTTTTCCAAGCCAGGGTAAATTTGTAAAATCTTATAAATCAGGGATATTTCAAAGGTTGCAAAACTTTGAGGGTTCTTTTTGAGAATTGTACTTTTCAAAACGGTGATGTTGCAAAATTTTTGGAAATTAGGGTCATTTTGGTAATTTTATAAGTTAGGGGCAATTTTGAAATTTCCAAAATTCAAGGTATTTTTGATAATTTGCAAATTAGGGTTTTTGAAAATTGATAAAATAATGAAATTTTGGCAAAACTGTTGGGTAGTTGGTCATTTTATAAACCACGGGTATTTTGCTAATTTTACCACTAGGGCATTTTTGTATAAATCGGAAATCTTTCGGAAAATTTTGTAAAGATGGTTTTCATGAATTTAGAAGAAAGTTTTAAGAGTTCTAAAACTAGGGTTTTGTTGATTCGCTAATTCCCTTTCGGGTTTTAGTTATTGTGTTTAGCCTATGACCGAGTCCTCTTGGTCGGGTGAACAAAGCTACGCACTGCATGATTCGAGTGGAGAGGAGGTGAGTCACGCGGACCGCTTAAATACCAAGCTCCCACCGAAACCATTCCTAGACATGCGCCTGCAGGAGGTTGCCACACCTCACCGAGCCCTCTCAGGTTAGGGTGAACCGAAGCTACGCACTGGTGGGATTCTGCGAAGAGGAGGTGAGTCACTAGGATCGCTTAAATACCGTGCTCTTCCTGATCCAATCCTAGACATGTGCACAGGGGTTACCACACCCCAACTTAGTGACTTAGCCATGGGTTTGTTTAACGTTCCTTAAGTCTTATGTGTTTGTGTTTGAGTAGACTAGTCCTAGGGTTCAAGTTCCTATCATGCTATTCTACGCTCCATTCCTTTTCTACCCTTCTAATATTCATTACACATAATCACACAAATAGTTAGGGGTACTTACAGTGGATCATGGTCTCGGAGACTTTAGGTGCCATGCTAGAAAACCCGCTTGTTTCATAAAATATTTTCAAAAAAAAAAAAACTCATTTGGGCTCGCTTTGAAAATGTTTTGGGCCTTGGCCCACAGCCGAGGAGTTTTAAAGCTGGCTCTAATACCAAATCAAAAACACCCCAAACCCGACCTACGAGATTTGCCCATTTGGTATGTTCCTCAAGTAAACCTGGTTTCAAAATTCTTTCGTTACCTAGAAAACTTGTGCGATTTTGAAAAAAAAAATTGTTTGGGTTGGGCTTGTGTTGAAAACGAATTCAATTCTTTATATTAAAAATTTTACTTAAACTTTAATAGGTAAAACTCATAATCATAATAAATAGAAATAAATGGAAAACAATTCAACTATGGCCTTATGGCCTTATTACATCAAATAATTTCCAAGTAATTCAAGTACTTAAATAAAAATAGTAGTTCATAAAATAAAAACTTCATGTTGAGCATGGCCACCACAAGTTCTGCCGTCCCGGTCCATCACTATTCATCACCTGAAACATGGTCCCACAACGGGGTGAGTCAAACGGACTCAATGTGTACACGACACTAAGTCATAATAGAATCAGGCATACAGGAGTTACACCTTCAAATCATAGAATACAAGTTATGATGCATTCCCAAACCCAAACCTAATTGTCCATCCGCTACACACCCCCGTACCAACCATGCACACCGTGGGGACTACTAAGTCGACTCTCCTTCCGCTACACTCCAAATTGCGGTCTTAGGTCACCGCATTCGTGGTCTTAGGTCGCCACGTTCAGATTACTGTGGTCTTAGGTCACCACTTTCAAAATACTGTGGTCTTAGGTCACCACTTTCAGATATCACGGTCTTAGGTCACCGTGTTCGTGGTCTTAAGTCACCACATTCACTTCCCCTTTCAAACAAACCCATATGCCCCATATAATAATGATATGCATAAATATGCCGAGTTCACATTCTTATCATATTCTCATGTTACTAATGACCTTTTTCATATTCTTTGTAGAAGTAGGAAACGTGCTGAGTACTTAGTACCATAACATGGTACCCTAGCCACTTTCATATTCTTAATATCACATATTTTAATAAAACAAGCCATGAAACATATTAAGAAGTAGTGTAAATACACACCGATTTGCTTAACCACTTCACTTTGAAATCCCAAATCTGATCTACTGCCTTAGATCTCAAGTTCCTACAATTGATTAATCACTTACTATTTAGCACAAAGCCTATTCGGCTAGAAAACCAAATCCTAGTAGGATTTGTATTCTTAAAGCTTACCTTGGTGTCGATTTGATGATTTAATCAAATCCCGAGAAACTCGTATTTTTCCCCTTTGAAATCGGCTAGTCACTAAATCCCTTGAATTGGTTAGTTTTCGGCTTAAAACACATAATAATAGATCTACTACTACAATAGGCCTTGGCCAAATTTACCTTTGTTCTTACCTTCCAAATCTTAAATCCCGAATTAGATCCTTGCTTCTTTATTGTCACGTCGAAATCCCTATGTACCCATGTTAGATCCAATCTAACATTAAATCATAATAATATAGCTTATGGCCGAATGGTATTCATAACTTACCTTAGATCTTAGAAGTTCCGAAAGATACCTTCTTGTAGTTGACAATTTCTTAAATCCCGAAAACACCCTTCCATAACTCGACCAAAATCCATAATAGAGATTAGTCCCTAAATTTTAGATAGGTTTAAAATATAAAAGAATTGAAACCAAACTTTGGATCTTACCCTTTTTAAGAAATCGGTAGCACCCTTGTTAAAAGCCCCTTAAAGAATCGGCTTTGATGACTAGATGATAAAGTTTCTGGCTTTGGGATTTAATGGAGAAGTCGACTAGAGGTTCTCTTGGGGTATTTGGTTTCCACGAAAATAAGGAAAAGAAACTTGAGAATTTTGGCAATGGTGGACTATAGATTCGGCTTGACAAAAGAAAAAGAGAAGAGAAGAGAGGAGAGCACTCAGAAATTCGGCAGAGAGAGGAGGAGGAAGAAAAATTGATGAGTAGCCATATTTCCTTCCTTTTATAGCCAAACTACTCCTCGTAATCCCTTACTTGGCCACCACTCTTCTTTATTTGATAGCTTTATCTCTTAATTTAAAATAATTAGAGAATAATCCTTTATTATCTCTTCAAAATAATCCAAATTAAATCCCTTATTTATCACCTTATTAATCGAATATTAAGGAGAATAAAACTCCTCCTTTCTAGAAGGCTTGTGCCGTCCACCTGAGAGCTTCCGGAAGCAAAAATAAAACTTCTTTTATTTGCTTCCCAAGTTACTCAACCTGTGCCCAACACCTTGCATGTGGCGCCATTTCCAGAGGCCCTAAGTGGCATCTTTAGGCCATCTGTTCCAAGCTTTGTTTGTGTGTCAAATTTCACAAACTTTTTCTTTTAAGGCCACCTTGCCTTAATTTCCTCTTTTAAACTTTAAAACTAGACATTTCTAAGTCATTTCTAAGTTTCCAAAAATTTTCGTTCATCAGAAACTTGACATTTTCTTACATTTCCAAGTTTCCAAATGTGCACTTTCCTATTTTGAATCATTTCCAAATCATTTCCATCCATTTCCAAGTTTCCAAAATGTTCACTTTCCATTTTTTTTTAACTTAACATTTCCATACATTTTCAGGTTTCCAAAAATGTTCAAAATTTATTCTTAGTACATAAAACATGTTACTTCGTACAACTAAATCGAAAATGCATAGGCCCTTTCCAGGATGATACAAATATAGAACCCGAAGATCCTAAAACATCTTATTCCTACCGGGATGCATAGTAAAATGACTGCTATGAGCCTCGGTAAGAATCAAACACCTCAGATCCTCGTCATTCAGAACACACAAGCGACCTTAGAAACATAGAACACCATCAGAGTTAAGATCAAAATCCCCTTGAACACCTGACTCAACTTTGTGATAACTGCCATTTAACCAAACTCTCATTAAAAGGTCGACGCTCATGAATCACAGTTAAAGAAGAACCTGGCCACTGAAGTTTAGCCAATAGACCCCCATCATCAGAGATAGACAACCTCGTAAACATAGCCCTCAAATCAACCAGAGACTTGTGAGTCAAAGCATCTGCAACTACGTTCACCTTCCCCGGATAGTACTCGATCACACAGTCATAATCTTTCAGCAACTTGATCCAGCACCATTGTCTTAAGTTCAACTCTTTCTGGGTTATGAGATGCTTAAGACTCTTGTGATCAGTGTATATCACACACTTCTCACCGTACAGATAATGACGCCAAATCTTGAGCGAGAAGACTAACTCCAGATCATTAGTCAGATAGTTACACTCATGCAGCCTCAATTGCCTCGACACATAAACAACTACCCTACCCTTCTACATCAACACCCAACCAGTCTCGTATAAGAAGCATCACTGTAGACCACATACTCCTTACCAGATATCGGCTGTGTCAACACAGACACTTCGGTCAAAACTGACTTTAGCTTCTCAAAACACTTTTGCCTCTCATCAGTCCACTTAAAGTGTAACGCCCCGAATTTTGGGCCTAGAAGAAATAGGTTTTGAAAAAGGGAACAGTTAGGAGACTGAACATAAATATTTAGTTGTGCAAGAAAGTGACATAAATGAATGTCTACTTCAGTGGTTAAGTGATTTAGGAGTGTTTGGAAGTGTCTGAAAAGTCAGAGGTTCAAGCCTTGGCTTAGGAAATTTTTTTATTTTAAGTAAATAAAATCCTTGGATCTAGATAGTAGGTTCTTAAATTATTGTGGTTAAAATATGATACAAAGGAGTTGTTGGTCTAGTGGTAAGGGACGTGTGGAGTGTACATGGGGTCTAAGGTTCGAGTGGTGGCACATCAAAAAGGGAGTATTTATTTTACTGCCAAATTCATGTTGGTGGTAGAGTTGGATTAAAATACTGCTGAATAGAGTTTGAACTGGTCATAGAGAGAATTGAGGAGGGATATTTGGAGAGATTTGAGGAGAGAATATTGGGATTTGGGAAGGTTGTTGTTGTGGAGAGATAATAGGAGAAAATTAATGGATAGGAAGTTGATGGAGAGTGTGTAGCCAAATTGGAGGAGGGGTTTTTGGGATTTGGGGTTGTTGCCGATTTGGTGAGAGTTAAAATTCGGGTTTCATTCATTTTCTTTCAACCTTGGCCGAATACAGCTTCTCTCCTCCCTTACCATTTTTCTTTTCGATTTTCTCTCCTAGCCGATTCTCCCTTCTTCTTTTTTTAAGCTCTGCCGAATACTCTCCCCTCTTTTCTTTTTCTCTGTTCTTTTCCTTGTTACGTTGTTACTTTGGCTGAGCACCCATCGCACCTTTCTATTTTTGGTTCTCGGCTTTAGCAAGGGTTCGTTGATCAATTGAGAGCGCACGATTTTTCTCTTCTTCTCTCTCAAGTGCTATTCATTGGCCGAATACTGATAGATTAATCTTGATTCTTGGTTCTTTGTATGCTACATCTCTGATCTACAATCAGTTTTATCGTTGTTAGTAAGTGGTTATGGTATGATAAGGAGTCATCTGTTACTTTTTGAGAAACAATATTGAGTGGTAAGTGGGGTGCAATTGAGATGGTTTGTCAAGTATGAGTCTAATATAGAGATGGTGACTTTTGTGTAGGTGGTGGTCGAGGTTGTTTGGCACATTGCTTGGGAACCAAGGGTGCGATGATCATTGATTTTTGAAATAAGAGTGTTTGGAACGAGGAGAAACTGCAAATCGCATAAGGTGTGTGATAGTACTCTGTAAATAGTAATTGGTGAAAAATTTGAAAAAAGTGTGTACTGACACTGTTTTAACCGTAGGTCGGCAAAAGCCAAAAAGCCAGAAAATATGGCATTTGATGCCACAAGGGCGTGTGATCGCACGTGTGGTAATCTGAGCCCGCGAAACAGGAGCGTTTTTCTGTAGAGGCCACCATGAGCGGTCCTATGGGCTTAGGCCATTTTGGGCCATGTTGGGTTGAAATGATGACCGAAATACCCCCGTAAGGTAAAATAACTAAAATACCCCCATAGGGTAAAATGACCGAAATACCCCCATAAGATAAAATGACCGAAATACACCCATAGGGTAAAATGTCTGTTATACCCCTAGGAGATGAAATGACTGTAATGGCCTTATGTTATGTATGACTGATTTGCTCTATGATATGTATGACTATGATTGAGCATGACGTTTTGCATACACGTATGATATTATGTCACGACATATTGCATGGGGATGTGTTGTTATATTGAAGGAAGTGTACTGTACTAGTAAGGCCGCACGGGTCGCCCAAGATCAGGACCTCACCGATGACTATATACCGCTTATTTTATCGCGACTTTGGTGCAATCATCATTTAGTGCCGCAATCGATGCTAATCTTGGTGTGTCTGGCTGGGTGGGTCGATTTTATCCCTACATGGTGTGTTTGGGGAGACGGAGTGGTGTGTAGAGGCTGGATTGGGTAGGATTTCTAACTGCATATCTACACTGATTAATGATACTGTACTGTTACTGCATTGATTAATGATATTACATACTGTTCATTGCATGACTGATATCTGTTATTGTTATGGGCTAAGGCCTCACTGATACTAATACTGAAATTGGGCAAATGCCCTACTGATTACTAGCATTGTGCTGGGCTCAAGCCCAATCGTTTACTGTTACAGGAAAGGGCTTAGGCCCACACTAAACTGGACTATTATTGTAACGAGCTCATGCCCAAACTGCATTTATCTACAGTTTAATTGGCTGTTTTCTTGTTAGGGGATTACACACTGAGTTTTCGTAAACTTACCCCTCTGTTTAACTGTACAGGTAATCCCTAGTCGTAGGCGGGTCGATGCTGCGAGGGACTCAATGATGGCCACACAATCGCATCAGCTTTCATTTTTAGCTTTTGATTTATAAGTAACTGAATTTGGGTATTTTTATGTAATAAGGCCTCTTTAAAGTTATAAACTTTAAATTGGGGGTTTTTATTTATTTAGTTTGATATAAAATACTAGTTGTAGAAAAAACGGGTTTTCAAAAGGTAACTGTTTTCAAAGACACCATGTTTTTGTAACATTTCCTAAAAACTTCCGCAATAAATGATATTTTGAAAATTAGTAACGTTTTAAAAGTGATTAGCTTTTAATGATGCACGCTTTGGAAATGAACAACCCGTTTTGGAATCACCGTTTAATAACAAAATGATTAATTGATTTTGAGGATTTCAACGACAATAAGTTTTACGCTAAACACTTCATTGTGACACCGCTAGATTCAGCCATAACATCTAGGTCGGGTTTGGGGTGTTACATTTAGGTAGTGTTCTCCTGAAGCAACTTTGTCAAAGGAGCAGCAATGCTCAAGAACCCCTCGACAAAGCGACAGTAAGAACCAGCTAACCTCAAGAAACTTTTGACCTCAGAAACAGTCCTTGGTGGTTTCCAATCCAAAATCGCCTTAAACTTCTTCGGATAAACCCGAATACCCTCAGCTGAAATGACATGACCTAGAAAAACCACTTCACGAAGCCAAAACTCACACTTGCTCAGCTTCGCATACAACTGCTTCTTCCGCAAAACTTGTAGAGCCACTCTCAAGTGCTCATCCTGCTCATCCTCTGATCGAGAATACACCAATATATCATCTATGAAAACCACTACCAACCGATCCAGGTATGTAACAACCCGATTTAGACCCTAGTCGAAACAGTGGTTTTGGGACTACAAATCTGAGTCAGAAAAATATTTTAATATTATTTTTGGTGTTTACAGTATGTGAATTAATATGTGTGAAAGTTTCGTGTGAAAATTTTATCGTTTGTGTGCTCGATTTTATAAAAGGACTTAATCGCGTAAAATGCGAAAGTGGCAATCTAATTGTTAAAGCACTAAATTGCTATGGCTATTAATTGTGAAGTCCTTAAAATGAAATTTAGCCATTATGTAATTGAGTGGACGGCATTAGGCTTTTAATATATAGTTTTTATATTATTTTATAATGGTTAAAATATTAATTTATGTGTTAAATTATAAATAAATAAAAACAAAACATTAAAAGCAAGGCATGCATGTTAATCTTTGGCCAAATGTTTACGAAAAAGAAGCCATGGATGAGCTTAAATATTCGGCACTCTTGAAGCTTAATTAGGGTATGTGTTTTGCTTGGTTTTCGATAATTTTTATGTTTTTGTGATCATTGCTTAGTGTTCTCTTAAGCCCATGCCTCAATTTTTGAAAGTGTTGATGATTTTAAAAGTTACCATTGATGAATTCATGGGTTTTATGATGTTTGATGATGAATTATGCAAGCTTGGTGTTTTATATATATGTTTTGTAAAGTGATTTTTGACAAAAAATGTAAATTAGGGATTAAATTGAGAAAAGTGTAAATTGAGAGGTTAAATTGTGAAATAAATGAAAGAAATGAGCTTCTAGGGACCTTAGTGAAATTCGGCCAAGCATGGGTGTGGTGAAATTTTTGAATATTTTTTGTTTTATGAAATAAGGACTAAATTGTAAAAAGTGAAATGTTAGGGGCTAAAATGTAAATTTCCCATTTATATGTTTTTGAATGAAAATTTAATGAAATTTTGAATAAATAAGTTAATTTTGATATTGATTAGATTGGCAAAAGCAGAATTCGGATCTAGATCGAGGGAAAGTCAAAATATCGGATTAGTCAACTTAATTTGTCATTATTACGAACGAGGTAAGTTCGTATTTTAATAGACGTTATGAAATCATGTTATAAATGCATATTATTTGTGTGATTGAATTTAATGCCGAATGGTAATGTAAATATATATGTATTTTGAATAACTTATATATGTTATTATGATGTTAAATTGTTCAAGAAGTAGAATATATGAATACGAGAAAGCATCGACAATGTGATAGCGTCTGAAAGCCCGGTACAAACCATAGGAATAGTTAGGATACATATGTCATGACATAGGATTTCGATATGTGTTATCGTGTAAGACCACATCTAGGACGTTGGCATCGATTTGAGATTTACGTGTAAAACCATGTCTGGGACATCGGTATCGTATATGATTTCGTGTAAAACCCTGTCTGGGATAGTGGCATCGATATTTGATTACATGTAAGACCACATCTAGGACGTTGGCATTGTATGAGCTTTCCGAGCTATCCGAGTATCCTTATTGATTCCGAACGGTTCAATGGGCATTCTGAAAAATAAGTGATTAAGTGAATGACATTCCGATTCAGGTACGTTGAAAGGTATACAATGTTTGGAAATGAAAGGTAAGTATATGTGAAAAGAATGTTATGTGTTGTATATGGAAATTAAATGTGAATATGTGCAAAGGAAATATGAACAAATGTATAAGTTGTGATTTTTAAAGTTGCATAAGTCAAATTGTCAGATATTGTATGAATGAAAGGTGAATTTGAGTATAAATGATGATATGAGATTTATATGAGAAAGATATATGATTGAATGTGTTATTTCCCATAATGTGCTCCTTTGGCTATATGAAAATGTGAATTAAATGATATATGAGAATTGAATTGAATAAGCTTGTGAAAGCTACTGTTAGCTAGTTATGTAGTATAATATTGAATGATGATAATTTGAAATGAGATCTTGTTATAAATTTAGAAAAGTTGTGTGTGATAACATATCATGCTTATGGCATTGTAATGAAATTATTTGCTATGATAAGTTTATTAAGATATGAGCTTACTAAGCTTTCAAAGCTTACTCCGTGTGTTTTTCCTATGTTATAGAGTTTCGGAGATTTGCTCGGGTTGGAAGTCGTGGGAGATCTCATCACACTATCCAGTATTTGTTTCGGTAAATAAATGCTTTGAGATTTGGTTATGTGGGATGTTGATAAACCGTAAAAGTAACATATTTTAATCTCACATTTAGCATGCTTTTGGATGATTTAAGCCTTGAATTATGTAATTTGGTGCTCTTAATCCTTTGTTTTCACGTTTTATACTCAAGAAAGCAATGGAGGATGAAAAGAACGAAAAACAGACTTAAAACGGGCCAAATGGGCCAAAGCACAAAATCGGCACGGCCTGGGCCCAAGACCACACGGCCGTGCCTCATTAATAAAGTCCAACACGGCCTGGCCATGATTCACACGGGCGTGTGCCATGGCCGTGCCCCTGCCGTGGCAAAAAGAAGTTTCATTCGGATTGGGATACTTGGGGGCAAAGAAACACATCCCAAAAGCCTATATATACACCCTAAGTATGACCTAAAAGGGGGAGCCCAAGGCTATCATCTAGGGGCGTCTTGCTAGGCCAGAGAAGGCAGATTTGTGGGGATTCACTCAAGGATAGCCAGTTGATTCATCTCTAGAAGCCAGAATTATACTCAAGACGAAGGATCTCTCCTTCAATTTCTTCAGGGGGTTTTAGGGATTTCTTATGTTTTGTTTTATCTTTTCTTCTGAGATGTTTTCTTTTATTGTTATGAACTAAACTCTCAGATACCTGAGGGGGATGAAACTTAGATGAATCTTGTTATCGCATCGAACTATATGATAAATATTTGACTTGTTCTTAATTATGTGTTCTTAATTCTTGTGTTGATATTTCCGGGATATTGATTCAAGTTTGATGTGCTTAGGTGGAGGAGAAAAAGTCCCTGTCTAAGAGTAGATCTAGCATAGTTAAGCGGGGTTGATCGCACGCCTAGAGATAGGGTGACGAGATTTTGCCGGATTAAGGTGACACCTAATATCGGATTCCATAGATCGAGTTAATGCAATCCTAGGGGTTTTAATTAGAAAGAGATTTCAATTAATCAACCTAGGGTTAGACGTTATTTGCTACGAGAGAGGGTTTAATATACATTAGGGAATCTTACGGATCAAGTCAAATGAATAAATCGTCTGGTTCAGAGTTAGATAACAAGTGAAGTCTAGGTGGATTCTTCCTTGGGTGTCGTCTTAATCAATTGGTTTTTCCTCAAGTTATTTTCCCCAAATTCATTCTTCTTTGTCTTAGAGTCTTTAATTTAGTAGTTAATTAATTTAGATTTAAACAACAAATTTCCTTAATTTTAGGCTAGATAATAAAAAAAAAGTTAGTATTAGTACTTTTAGTTCCTTTAGGTTCGACGTTCCAGTCTTGCCTTAACTATACTATTGTTCGATAGGTGCACTTGCCTCAAATCGTTGTCATAGTTAGTTTCCAGGTTCGATCATTCTCATTATAAATTTTAAGACTTTGACATCGCGAAAATAACGATCAATTTTTTGGCCATGTTGCCGGGGAACTAAAATATTAAGAACACTCAATTTTTATTACTTTAGCCAATTTTTTATTATTATTGCAATTTATTTTCATTATTATTTTTTATTTTTAAATTTATTTTTTTACTTTGCTAATTTTTCCTCTAATTGCTTTTGGCAGATAATTTTAGCTTATAGAGAAGATGGCACTGAATAATTATCAGTGGCAAGTCATGAGGACAATTCCCACTAAAGCAGCACACCCAGTAATGCAATATGACTTGAATCTAGGAGGCGTGGCGAATCCTGAGTACCCACCCTACGGATATGGCATGGAGAACGAACAAGTCCACTATATGAGTAACTATTCTAGACCTCAAAATAATTTTTATAGTGACACTTATAATGCAAAGTTGGAGGTACCATCCCAATTTCTCGTGGGATGATCAAAGTAGCCAAAGACCTAACTTCCTCCAAATTTTCAACAACCACCTCACCAACAGGAAGAGGAGTCGAACCTTGAGGAGATGCTGACAAAATTTATAGCAGCCTCAGAAGTACGTTTCCAAGACACAGAAACACATTTCCAAAATATAGAAACAAAACTTGAGGCATTGACACAGAGTTCAAGGATCGATCGGCACTTACTAAGTTAGTTTTTGAAACACGATCAGAAAGCTTACCTAGGGAAAAAGAGCAAATTCAAGTCGTAACAGCTCATGACAGTGAAAGGTTAGTGGAATCTGACCCAAGGCAAGAGCCTAAGGTAAGTGAAGGTAAGGTTGAAGTAAGTCATGATTTACCAAACCCGGTAATTACAGAGTACCAATCCTGTGTGCCATACCCCAAAGTAATAAAGAAAGACCACACAGAGGAACAATTCGGTGAATTTCTTAACCCTCCAAAGAAATTACATATTAACTTTCCGTCTCTTGAAGCTCTTTCACAGATACCAGATTCAAGGAAATTTTTAAAAGAGTCATTGACAAACAAACGGAAGTTAGACGATACGTCGCATGTGGAGCTAAACACAGTGTGCCCAGCAATTCTACGAAATAAATCATCACGTGAGCTCACATCTCGTGTACTGTCAGATGTAACTGACCCTCGAATAGCAGCTTCAGAGCATAATTCAAACGGTGCGACTCCTTCTACGGTACTTAAGGTCTTTCTATACGGAACAGTCAAGGTAACACATTCTAATTTCGGAACTTTTGAGGAAAACATTACTCGACTTAAATTTTATATCAATAACAAAATTGATCACATGAGAAAGGATTTTCACCTCCTCAAACCACCATGACCATATGAATGAGAGGTAAAGTTTAGCTCAAGACTATAAACGAGCGCTTCTCGGGAGGCAACCCGAGCACTAACCCCATTAATTTTTATATTTTTTTATTTTTACTTTTATTTTTCCTTTTAGCACCTAACCATAAACTAACTGAGGTATAGATTTCCATACCACACGGCCTTGCACACGGCCGTGGCCGTGTGGCCACCACAGGAAGGTACAAGGGCGGGGGCAACCACCAGATCCATAATTTCTATTTAACCTCCTTCTTCCTTTTTCTTTTCCAGTTGTCTTTCTTCTTTCATTTTCCATTATTTACTTTTATTTTTACTTTTATTTTTATTTATTTTTATTTTCTTCATTATCTTCTTCTTATTCTTCATGCCATTTAGATTTAGATTAGGATACAATAAAATCAGACCGGCTACTTTGAGGATTCAAGTTCAAATGGTTCGAGGCGCTTCCCCATGTTCACATCCAATCCTATCCAGTTTCTTTTCATTAACTTCATCCAAAATTCAGGAAGTTTCACTTCTCTCCACATCTTATGATTTTATGATTATTTTGCTACTATCTATCTTTGTACATTGAGGGCAATGTACATCTTAAGTGTGGGGGGGTTAACTATAGCATTATTTGAAAAATCCCTGAATTATGCCTTGTTCTAAAGTAAGCTTCTCATATTATGATTAGAATGAAATTCCCTTTGATTTATGATTTTTATTGATATATTTTAGATTAAGTCATTGATAATTGTGCATTGATAATTAAATTCTAAGATACTAGAGAATCAAGCATGATAAGTCTATTTTTTTTAGAAATTAAAAATTTTTCTAGGTTGTCTACCTGAATTTGAATATTACTTTAAAGTTTGAAATTTACGAGGTTGACATCAAAATACCCATAATATTTGTGAGATTTTAAGCCTTATAGAGCATGTATTCTTTTTCTTGCTCACTTTTTAATTATGAGTGTGTCAACATTGATTTGTTATTCTAGAACTTGTATCGATTATACATGTCGAGACCACACCTTTTTGATTTGATATACAGAGATGATAAAGGCACCTAGGATTTAACCCACTTACTCCACTAAAAACTTACCTTCATAATTAACCCCTAGTGAACCCCGTTGAGTCCTAACAAACCTTTTTTATTGACTTACCTGCTAATATTAACCCAAAACCCTTTTTTTGTTATCACCATCCTTTTTGACTACTATTTTTGTCGAGATTTGATTTTGAGCAGTTGCCTAACTATGTTCTATATTTCAGTTGTTAAAGTACTTTCTTATTATTGTAAATATTTGATGACTTGTTCTTAAAAAAAAAAGAAGTATATTCATTATTAGTTCTATGTTCTATGAGCTCAAAATAGTTAAATTCACATCTTTAGAAGAAGCTCGTGTTATTATTAGTGTTATGAGTTTTCAATTGATGTAATATCTAATATTCAGTTCGTTGTTTCTGGTTAGGTAATTTGTCAATTCAATCTCTATTCTAACCCTCTAATTCAGCCTTTATCCACACCTTTAACCTAAGCCCCGTTACAACCCTATTAAAGACCTTTTGATTTGTGCATCATTTCATATTATAGTGGTGGAGATTTGATTTTCATGCAAGCCTATGGGATTAACTTTTCAGGTTTGACGTTTGAGTGCTTAATTTTGAACCTTAAACACTTTGAGTGAATCTTTAGTGAGGATGTCAATTCTTGTAGGTTTTGGATCAGAGGTAATTATTTGGATGAAGGGAAACACCTATGTTTTATGCTACAAATGTATGACTTAGATTGTTTGAATCTTTAGGACTCTTTGAGTTGAATTATCCATGTATAAATTATCTTTGAATTATAATGAAACATTATCAATGACTATCATGAATTGAGGGAAGTTCGTTTTAATTATGAGTTGAGAATTTTGCTTGAGGACAAGCAAAAGCTTAAGTGTGGGGGTATTTGATAAACCGTAAAAGTAACATATTTCAATCTCACATTTAGCATGCTTTTGGATGATTTAAGCCGTGAATTATGTAATTTGGTGCTCTTAATCCTTTGTTTTCATGTTTTATACTCAGGGAAGCACCGGAGGATGAAAAGAATGGAAAACGGGCCAAATGGGCCAAAGCACAAAATCGGCATGGCCTGGGCCCAAGACCACACGGCCGTGCCTCATTAATAAAGTCCAACACGGCCTGGCCACGATTCACACGGGCGTGTGCCATGGCCGTGCCCCTGCAGTGGCAAAGAGAAGTTTCGTTCGGATTGGGATACTTGGGGGCAAAGAAACACATCCCAAAAGCCTATATATACACCCTAAGTATGACCTAAAAGGGGGAGCCCAAGGCTATCGTCTAGGGGCGTCTTGCTAGGCCAGAGAAGGTAGATTTGTGGGGATTCACTCAAGGATAGCCAGTTGATTCATCTCTAGAAGCCAGAATTATACTCAAGACGGAGGATCTCTCATTAAATTCCTTCAGGGGGGTTTTATGGATTTCTTATGTTTTGTTTTATCTTTTCTTCTGAGATGTTTTCTTTTATTGTAATGAACTAAACCCTCAGATACCTGAGGGGGATGAAACTTAGATGAATCTTGTTATCGTTTACTAGTTCTTAATTATGTGTTCTTAATTCTTGTGTTGATATTTCCGGGATATTGATTCAAGTTTGATGTGCTTAGGTGGAGGAGCAAAAGTCCCTGTCTAAGAGTAGATCTAGCATAGTTAAGCAGAGTTGATCGCGCGCCTAGAGATAGGGTGACGAGATTTTGCTGGATTAGGGTGAAACCTAATATGGGATTCCATAGATCGAGTTAATGCAATTCTAGGGGTTTTAATTAGAAAGAGATTTCAATTAATCAACCTAGGGTTAGATGTTATTCACTTCGAGAGAGGGTTTAATATACATTAGGGAATCTTACGGATCAAGTCAAATGAATAAATCGTCTGGTTCAGAGTTAGATAACAAGTGAAGTCTAGGTGGATTCTTCCTTGGGTGTCGTCTAAATCAATTGGTTTTTCCTCAAGTTATTTTCCCCAAATTCATTCTTCTTTGTCTTAAAGTCTTTAATTTAGTAGTTAATTAATTTAGATTTAAACAACAAATTCCCTTAATTTTAGGCTAGATAATAAAAAGAAAGTTAGTATTAGTACTTTTAGTTCCTTTGGGTTCGACATTCCGGTCTTTCCTTAACTATACTATTTTTCGATAGGTGCGCTTGCCTCAAATCGTTGTCATAGTTGTAACGACCCGAAATTCGGCATAGTAAGTGGAGAAATAGTAAGTGGTATCAATACTTATGAAAATAAGTATTCAATTTGCTAGCATAATTGAGCATATGGCAAAGAGGATATGGCATTAAGTGAAGAGTATGGAGGGAAGAGGTTCGAATCCCCTTGATGCAAAATTTTGACTATTTTTTTTGTGTTCTTTCCCTAAGTGTCGGCCATGATGGTATATAAGGCAAGGTGGACTTTTTAATTTTGGCAAGGTGGCTAAGGAAATAAGGAAAAGATGAATGTAAGGAAAGGGATCAAAAGAAAAGGAAGGAATAGGGAACATGTTGGCTTAAGGTGTGGAAAATGTTTTGGAAAGAAATTGTTGGTCAACATCCATCCTTGTGGCAAGAGTTACATACGGTTTTGCTAGGAAGAGGGGGGAAACCGAAGCTTTTCTTTGCTTTTGAGTGTTCTTTCGGGTTTCTTTTTGAGAGTGACGTTTTGGGTACTTCTTCCTTGAGCATTTCGGGTCATCTCCTTTTCAATTCTTCTTGTCGAATTCTTAAGCCCTCCCTTTTCTTCTCCAATTTCCTTCCTACTCATTCCTCTCCATAGCCTAACCTTTTCTCTCTTCCCTAATCCTTAATCGTTTCATTCTTTTTCTCTCCTTAACTGAATGAGTGCCCCTCATATCTCAATCGTTATTTTTGTAGCGTAATAGTGGGAAGGCCGAATCTATCACATTTGATTCATCCGTAGCCATAAGTACAATCGGTAAGAAGTAGTTCTCTCTTTGTCAATAACTTTGTTTCATCCGAGTTTTTCCTTAATAATCGAGTGTTCTTCTTTCTCTCTCTCGGAGTGTCCGAGTTACATTCTTTTCTATGATATGGCCATCGTTGGACTTAGGGCTTTCAACAAGGTGAAGGAGCACAAGTGATTTGTATTAACCAAATCGTTATCGTCGACTGAATCAAGCAAGTGGGGTAAGAACGTTGTTATAAGATTTGTTTTGGTCAAAGGTGGATAATTTCTAACGACTCTTTCGCCACCAAATATTGTTAGGACGGGATTTGTGAGCCAAAGGGTAGGATTGATTTTGGTGCACTGAGGGAGATCACATTCGTGGTGTTGAAACGGTAGAAAGCACAACTCGTAATCAAGGTGTGTAATTCCGTACCCTTCCAAATATATATTTGAAATGGTGTGTAATCTCATACCTCTCTGGGTGTTGCATGAAATATTCTATGATTTGGTCGAAATACCGAAGAAAACCGGAAAACCGGCATCCGAGACCACTCGGGAGTGCGTATGTTCGTAGTAGTAACCATATTTTTGCAATAAAACAGTTTGGTCAGCAGCAGTGACGTGATGTTGAAAAATCATGAAAAATAGGATAAATGGAGTTAGAAAGTGGAAAAGATATCGAAATAAAGCCTACCGTGTCTATTTTTATATGAAAGAAACAATGGAGGAAGAGAAATTTTATATTCTGTGATATTTTAATTTTAGTGAGACTGGCTCTGATTGACTTCGTGGTTCCCTGTTCTATCTTGGAAAAATCATTCAAAATTGTACAAGGTGAATTAAGAGTTATAATTTATATTTATAGATTCCTTAGTGAGCCTATTTTCAATATAAATAAGTGGGAGCAACATATGAAAACTGTACAGTTAGATATTTGAATTTCAGGTAAGAGAGGTCAGAACCATTGGACAGTGAAACAAGGGAAACTTTAAGGAATAAACTGTACTAAATGGTTAAGCCAAAAATTCTGGAAATATTGTAGTAAGAAGATACATGAGTCTAGTTTCAAGGAAAATTTACGGATCTAAATTTTGTGTTTCCTAACTCGAGTTATAGTCAATTTAGTCAGTATGATGCAGATGGACAGTTTTAAATTTTTATGCCTCACATTAGTAGTTAAGTCTAGGTTGCCAAATTACCAAAGTACCCTTGGAGGGTAAATTACCGAAATACCCCTGGGTTGCGAGATTACCGAATTACCCTTAGTGGGTAAAATTACCGATTTACCGAAATGTCCTTATGGACCGATTTACCGAAATGTCTTTATGGACCGATTTACCGAAATGCCCCTATGGGCCGAATTGATAGAATGCCTTAGTGGGCTGAATTACAAAGCTCAATAATGGGCCGATTCATCGTATTAAATTACTAGACTAATGGTTGTTATACATGTGGATATTTTATGTTGTTATGTGTATTGCATCATCACATATTGCATGGGATGGGAAACTTGAATGAAGAGAAGTATAGACCGGTGGCTCTGCCACAAATTCTGATAATGGCTATGTGCCAATTTAAATATGGCTTTGTGCCATCGTGATTAAGGCTGTGTGCCGATTATATTACCGTATATGATACTCTGGTGGTTAAGCCACAAAATTATTATAAATGGCAAAATTGTGTCCGCAAATTGAGAGATCAAGCGGGGTGGGTTGACTTGATCCCCACAGAGAGACTTGTTGGTACGGGAGAGACCGGTTGATGGGTTGGGTTGCATACATTTGCTTCATATATATATGTTCTGTTATGATAGTGGGCTCCGCCCAAGATGTTGCTATATGGGTTTAGGCCCAAAGTGGATGACTGGTGAGGGATTTCACACTCGAGTTCTTGTAACTCACTCCCCTTTTCTTAACCCTTGTAGGTAATGCTCCGTGAATGAGGACTTGGGCCCATGGATGACTCGGTGGAGGCCATACTTCAGAATGATGTTATTGAACTTTCAATTTCTATTTCGGTTTATTTTATTATTTTGCTATTTTGGTTTAAGTTGTAATAATGCCTCTGGGATATGTTTTAAATTGCTTTATGTTTAGTCGTACTTATAATATTGCTTGAATTGTTTTAACGGGGATTTTCTAAAATCATAAATAATGGTTTTCCAAAATTGATTAATAAATGGATTTTATAACAAACTTTTACAAATATTTTAACTCGGAAATTTTCTCTCGAATTATCAACAATATTTTCAAAAGCCACGGTTTTAAAGCTCACTACCTCGATTTTCGACTCATCAAACGATCTCTCAAAAATACTTGTATTTTATCTACGTTTCCGCAACGATTTCAAAATACTTCTGCTGCTCTATTTCTAAACATCACATTTTTGTAAATTGTTTATTTCAATATGCTTTCGCCACCAAAAAGGTTTTTAAAGATAATTACGTTTTCAAGTAGTTAACAATTGCTTAAGTGTTTTGGGTTTTAAAAAAGAGGTTGTAATTCTCAAACAAGTTTTTCCATGTGACACACCAGATTCGGGCCTAACTTCTAGGCCGGGTTTAGGGTGTTACATTTTATGGTATCAGAGCCCGGTTGTAAAACTCGGCTGTGATTTGGGTTTAAAAGTGTTTTCAAAGCCGTTTAAAATTTTAAATTATACATGTATGTTCTAAAGGAAGTATGGCACCACGGGTATCCGGCACCAAGTCAAGTAAGTATGTGTTTTTATTTTATGATTATTGTGTTAGTACTGTGGTAAGAAAATTCCACCAAATAGAATACTCTAGAACTTTTAGTTTTAGGAGCTGAAACTATAGAGATTGAGACTTTAGGATGCGTATTGCGAAAACAACTTTACTTCCTATACTCCATAAAACATTGTTTAATAAAACACTGAAATAGTATATTGATTCATAAAACTCGTAATAAGATTAAATCGATTTAGCAAGTATGAGCGTTAAAGGACGTAGACGCGATAGATGTGGACGTGGTAGAGGCTGAGGTGCTAAGGCTAGATCTTCAGCATCGGGGCATGTTTCCGAAAGGGAGGCGCTGGCATCGCCAGTGGTTGAGACGGGATCTCATGATCGAGCTGGGGTTGATGAGCTAACTCAGATAGTTAAGGAAGTATTGGAGGAGGTTAAAGGAATCAGTGAAGCACTTCGAGTTGAGGGTGTGGACTGTAAGAAGAAATTAGATCGCGGCTCTCTAGGGCCGCAGTCTCGTTCCGTAAAGCGTGTTAAGGCACGTCCAAACTTTCCGACTTGCGATTATTGCAGAAGGCATCTTCCGGGAGAATGCTGGAGGAGGTCAGGAGCATGCTTGAGATGCGGGTCTAAGGAGCATAAGGCTCGGGATTGTTTCATCACCATCAAGTCAGGTATGTTATGGTTGGACGTGATGATTGAATGTAGAAAATTTTAGGTATAAGTGGTAGATAATTGCTTGCTTCTGTGGTTAGATGTTTGGTTGAGTGAGAGAGGATTCAAGATTTTGTTAAAAGTACATTAGTGTTATTAAGATCAGAGTGCGCAGCTAAAGCATAGTGGTGTGATTTGAGCGATGCGTTTAGTAGTTGGATGGAAATTTCGAGGACGAAATTTCTTTAAGGAGGGTAGAATTGTAACGACCCGAAATTGGGCCTAGTAGGATTGGGCCCATTGGACCTTGAGCGTAGAAGCGTTTTAGAATTTATGGGAATTTGAGAACGACATTATTTCAAGTTGGACTTATTAGGAAGGTGATTTTGGAAAGTTATGGGGTTCTATGAAGGCTCGGGGTTGAATTGGGACCTAGTAAAAATTTGGTGTTTAAGCCTATTCAGGAGAAATAGTAAGTGGCATCAATACTTATGAAAATAAGTATTCAATTTGCTAGCATAATTGAGCATATGGCAAAGAGGATATGGCATTAAGTGAAGAGTATGGAGGGAAGAGGTTCGAATCCCCTTCATGCAAAATTTTGACTATTTTTTTGTGTTATTTCCCTAAGTTTCGACCATGATGGTATATAAGGCAAGGTGGACTTTTTAATTTTGGCAAGGTGGCTAAGGAAATAAGGAAAATATGAAGGTAAGGAAAGGGATCAAAAGAAAAGGAAGGAATAGGGAACAGGTTGGCTTAAGGTGTGGAAAATGTTTTGGAAAGAAATTGTTGGTCAACATCCATACTTGTGGCAAGAGTTACATACGGTTACATACGGTTTTACTAGGGAGAGGGGGGAAACCGAAAGTTTTCTTTGCTTTTGAGTGTTCTTTCGGGTTTCTTTTTGAGAGTGACATTTTGGGTACTTCTTCCTTGAGCATTTCGGGTCATCTCCTTTCCAATTCTTCTTGTCGAATTCTTAAGCCCTCTCTTTTCTTCTCCAATTTCCTTCCTACTCATTCCTCTCCATAGCCTAACCTTTTCTCTCTTCCCTAATCCTTAATCATTTCATTCTTTTTCTCTCCTTAACCGAATGAGTGCCCCTTATATCTCAATCGTTATTTTTGTAGCGTAATAGTGGGAAGGCTGAATCTATCACATTTGATTCATCCGTAGCCATAAGTACAATCGGTAAGAAGTAGTTCTATCTTTGTCAATAACTTTGTTTCATCCGAGTTTTCCCTTAATAATCGAGTGTTCTTCTTTCTCTCTCGTTGGGTCTGAGTTACATTCTTTTCTTTGATATGGCCATCGTTGGACTTAGGGCTTTCAACAAGGTGAAGGAGCACAAGTGATTTGTATTAACCAAATCGTTATCGTCGACTCGTCAAGCAAGTGGGGTAAGAACGTTGTTATAATATTTGTTTTGGTCAAAGGTGGGATAATTGCTAACGACTCTTTTGCTTACAAAATATTGTTAGGATGAGATTTCAGTAGCCAAAGGGTAGGATCGATTTTGGTGCACTGAGGGAGATCACATTCGTGGTGTTGAAACGGTAGAAAGTACAACTCGTAATCAAGGTGTGTAATTCCGTACCCTTCCGAATATATATTTGAAATGGTGTGTAATCTCATACCTCTCTGGGTGTTGCATGAAATATTCTATGATTTGGTCAAAATAACGAAGAAAACCGAAAAACTGGCATCCGAGACCACTCGGGAGTGCGCATGTTCGTAGTAGTAATCATATTTTTTCAATGAAATAGTTTGGTCAGCAGCAGTGACGTGATTTTGAAAAATCACGAAAAATAGGATAAAGGGATCTAGAAAGTGGAAAAGATATCAAAATAAATCTTACCGTGTCTATTTTTATATGAAAGAAACAGTGGAGGAAGAGGAATTTTATATTCTGTGATATTTTAATTTTAGTGAGACTGGTTCTGATTGACTTCATGGTTCCCTCTTCTGTCTTGGAAAAATCAGTCAAAATTGTACAAGGTGAATTAAGAGTTATAATTTATATGTATAGATTCTTTAGTGAGCCTATTTTCAATAGAAACAAGTGGGAGCAACATATGAAAACTGTACAGTTAGATATTTGAATTTTGGGTAAGAGAGGTCAGAACCGTTGGACAGTGAAACAAGGGAAATTTTAATGAATAAACTGTACTAAATGGTTAAGCCAGAAATTCTGGAAATATTTTAGTAAGAAGATATATGAGTCTAGTTTCAAGGAAAATTTACGGATCTAAATTTTGTGTTTCCTAACTCGAGTTATAGTCAATTTAGTCAGTATGATGCAGATGGATAGTTTTAAATTTTTATGCCTCACATTAGTTGTTAAGTCTAGGTTGCCGAATTACCAAATTACCCTTGGAGGGTAAATTACCGAAATACCCCTGGGTTGCGAGATTACCGAATTACCCTTAGTGGGTAAAATTACCGATTTACCGAAATGTCCTTATGGACCGATTTACCGAAATGCCCCTATGGGCCGAATTGATAGAATGCCTTAGTGGGCTGAATTACAAAGCTCAATAATGGGCCGATTCATCGTATTAAATTACTAGACTAATGGTTGTTATACATGTGGATATTTTATGTTGTTATGTGTATTGCATCATCACATATTGCATGGGATGGGAAACTTGAATGAAGAGAAGTATAGACCGGTGGCTCTGCCACAAATTTTGATAATGGCTATGTGCCAATTTAAATATGGCTTTGTGCCATCGTGATTAAGGTCAGTTGTGCGATTATATTACCGTATATGATACTCGTGGTTAAGCCACAAAATTATTATAAATGGCGACTTGTCCGCAAATTGGAGATCAAGCGGGGTGGGTTGACTTGATCCCCACAGGAGAGACCGGTTGGTACGGGGAGAGACGGTTGGATGGGTTGGGTTGCATAGATTTGCTTCATATATATATATATATATGTTCTGTTATGATAATGGGCTCCGCCCAAGATGTTGCTATATGGGTTCGTGCCCGATGGATGACTGGTAAGGGATTTCACATTGAGTTCTTGTAACTCACTCCCTTTTTCTTAACCCTTGTAGGTAATGCTCAGAATGAGGACTTGGGCCCATGGATGACTCTTGGAGGCCATACTTGAAATGGTGTTATTGAACTTTAAATTTCTATTTCGATTTATTTTATTATTTTGCTATTTTGGTTTAAGTTGTAATAAGGCCTCTAGGATATGTTTTAAATTGCTTTATGTTTAGTCGTACTTATAATATTGCTTGAATTGTTTTAACGGGGATTTTTTAAAATCATAAATAATGGTTTTCCAAAAGTGATTAATAAATGGATTTTATAACAAACTTTTACAAATATTTTAACTCGGAAATTTTCTCTCGAATTATCAACAATATTTTCAAAAGCCACGGTTTTAAAGCTCACTACCTCGATTTTCGACTCATCAAATGATCTCTCAAAAATACTTGTATTTTATCTATGTTTCCGCAACGATTTCAAAATACTTCTGCTGCTCTATTTCTAAACATCACATTTTTGTAAATATGCTTTCGCCACCAAAAAGGTTTTTAAAGATAATTACGTTTTCAAGTAGTTAACAATTGCTTAAGTGTTTTGGGTTTTAACAAAGAGGCTGTAATTCTCAAACAAGTTTTTCCATGTGACACACCAGATTCGGGCCTAACTTCTAGGCCGGGTTTGGGGTGTTACAATAGTTAGTTTCCAGGTTCGATCATTCTCATTATAAATTTTAAGACTTTGATATCGTGAAAAAAATGATCACATGTATATGCTAGTTTTCATATATTTGGTTTTGAAATTTGTATATGTATAAAGCCATGCGAAAATGACTTGTTCATGATGCAAATGTTGGTAATTATATTTGGTCATCTTATAAGTTTAATTGAGAGGTATGTTTTATGGTTAATATGTTGTGATGTTGGTTATATGATTTGGCAATGAGGAGTGGTAAGTAGGATATATATTCGGCTTATTAATTAACTCATTTTGGAAGCATGAAAAGTGGTATAATATGGTTTGGTAAAAGGGTAATTTGAATAACTATAAATTACATATTGTTTTGATGTTGAAATATGAGATAATATGTTTAGCTTATAGATTGAGTGATGGAAATGTTATGATTTATTGAGTTAAATTTGATAACCGAAAGGTTGTTTATTTAAATTGTTGGACATTTGAGATATGGATACATATGCTTATTTAATGTTTGCTTGTAGTTCGTTTTAAAAAAACATCAAATCGTTGATTCAGTGAATGTTTATAAAATGTGTTATATATAAGTAGTTATATGTTCGGCTATGGTATTTGACTATTTAGGCTCGGTTTTGAATGACAAAAATGTATATAATCTAATTGTTGTGGAAGTTAAATTGGATGATTGATCATTGAATATATATTAATTGGTTGTGTATATGAATTATAGGCATGATAATTAGCATGCGAATTAGGTATGTGGTTCATGTGTGTGGTTGAATATAACATGTTTGATATGTTATTTAGTTTCAAATTAGATATTTTATGACTTGTCAATTGTATTCGAAAATGGTTAAATTTGATTTAGTAAAACGTACATAAGGTTATAATGTTTAAAATCCTATGATTTGGTAATTGTATTTGGAAATGGCTTTTGGTTTTAGAGTGTTATGCGCATGGTTGGATGATGTTAAAAATATAGTTGGTTATGTATAAAGTTACCTAACGTTTTATGTGCAAATGATTATTAAACTGTGAGATATGGCCAAATTAGTTTGACAGGCGCATGAATAATGTTTATTAAATGTTACGTTTGTTATTTAGATAATGATATGGGTTGGAACAACTTAATATGCGAATGTACTTAGATTTATAAAATGTTATGATCGTTGATTTGTTATGGAATAGATGTAAACAAATGGATGTCTCGATATATGCTCGGTATATGAAATGAAATATGTTTGATTATAAATTGGGTATTCGAATGTTATGGAAATGATGGCCATATGGCTTAAATTTTTGTAATTATGAAACATGTACAAATTGGTTTTAATATTTGATGGCTTGGCTTGAAAGTTTTGAATTAGCAGACGTAATTGAAATGGTTAGATATTGAAATATAGTTCGTATAAGAGAATATTCGATAAAGCATGATTTGTGTGGTTAGTTATGTGATTCAAATAGATGATTTTGACTTGTATAAATAAGAAGTTGGTTTATTAATTTATTTTGGAAAATTTTATAAAAGAGAATACATTACTGGGCGTATGAATTGTGCAAAATGTCTATTCTGAACTGTGTTTTGTTCGGTAATGCCTCATAACCCTAGTTCGGTGATAGATACGGGTTAGGGGTGTTACAAGGTAGGAATGGAATACTCGATTCATCATGTCCATAAATGCGGTAGATGCATTTGACAACCCGAGTGGCATGACAAGAAACTCGTAATGACCATACCGAGTCCTGAAAGTAGTCTTCATCAGATCCGAATCCTTAACCTTGAATTGATAATACCCAGACCTCAGATCAATCTTTGAGAAAATCGAAGCTCCCCAAAACTGGTCAAACAAATCGTCATTCCTCGTTAGCGGATACTTATCAGATTTTAAATGTAAGGTAACAAATGAATTAATTACTAATCGGATTGAAATTGTAGTTAATGTACAAAGTATCTAATTGGTGCATGTTTAATCTAGTAAGTGTAAAAGTGGGTTAAATTAGTAAATCGTATTAAACAATATTCTTTCCTTGCATAACTTGTAAGATTGTTGTGATTAAATTGTTCAATATAGAAATATATTTACTTCACTCTATCTTATACTTGCTCATGAAAATTGGTTAATTAATCCAACATAGGAATATGTTTGAAAGATTGATTAACTTAATAAGTTTTTATATGCAATAGTTAACAAAAGACCAAGTTGCCATGAAATTATTCATAATAACATGAACATAATTTTAATAATTCTAAGTTAAAAAATGAGATTAATCTAACACACTTATGTCATATTGATTAAAACCTACTAGAAATCGTGCATTGAAATTTTACTTTTTATTTTAGTTGATTACTTTGTTAATTTTTATTTTTTAGATTGTCTCTTTCAAATCAATATATTTTTCTCTACTAAACTCCTTAAATTTACGTTTCATAATACTTGCTTGTACAGTCCCTGTAGGTACAATAATTCGACATACTTGTCACGTTATTACTTGTTACGATTGTGTACACTTGCACATTTTCGTCGTTCCAACAATCTGCAAGGAAAAGGGAAAATAAACTAGGTAAGCATATAAGATGCTTAGTAAGTTCATAAATATTAAATAAAACCTACCTTATCATTTATCTAAATACAATAAGCTACCATAAGTTGGTGTAGTTTGGCTAGACATGGAAAAAATAAAACATCAACAGGTGAGCATTAACTTATAATCAAAATCATATGATACCACAAATACTCGACATGCCAATTCATGTCATTTTGGATAACTAACCTCAAAAGCTCATTCCATCCAAAGATAGTACAATCACATACATATTAAAGGAGTTATGTTTAATGCATTCAACATTATTCCATTTGAGTATCAAGATCATTTCATTTCATTTCATATAAACTGTTTCGCCTAATGAACCTTAGTGAACAGACTCGAATGCACATGTATCTACACCACACCAGTTTCTCGTCCGAGCTGAATATATACATGTTAGGTTACTCACTCGGGCTAAACATTTAATGTAACGCCCCAAATTTGGGCCTAGAAGGAAATAGGTCTGGAGCGTGGGAACACATAAAAGTTTATGTGTGCAAGAAAATGACACAAATTGCTTGTTTGCTTTAATGGCTAAGTGATTTGGGTGTGTATGGGAGTGTGTGAGAAGCCTGGGTTCAAGTCTTGGCTCTTGCAAAATTTTTAGTTTTTCTCTTAAATGAATATGGGCATTGGCATATAGGCTTTTATAATAATAGTGCTTGATTATGACACAAGAAGAGTTTATGGCCTAGTGGCAAGGTGGCGTGTAGTGCAACTGCAAGGTCTGAGGTTCAAGTCCTGGGTTGCGCAATGGGTATATATTTTGCTGCTTGAGCTGTGTAGGTAGTGGAGTTGTTGAAACATAGCTAAGGGGAATTTGAATGGAGTTGAACTGGTCATGGAGAGGTTCAAGGAGGGATTTTAGGAGAGATTTAGGGGAGAAAAAAGTGGAATTTGAAGTGTAGTAGAGTTGTGCCGAAATTGCATAGTGGGTACACATGAATTTTCTGCAGAGCTGCTATTCTCTCAAACTTTCGGTTTTGTATTTTTTTTTCTCTCTCTCTCTTGCGTTTTGGTTTTTTATGCCGTGGGTGCCAGAAATTAGCTTTTTGCTGCCTTTTCTCTCTGCTTCTTGTATTGGCTTCTCCCTTGTTCACTATTTCGATTTTGCTTCATTCCTTCCTCTCTTCTTTCTTCGGCTTTCTTAGAGTTCCCTCCTACATTGCTGGTCAAATTCTCTTGTAGTCGAATTTCTCTCTCTGCATTCGATTAAGGTAACTTGGTTTTCTTTTTGGGTGTAGAATCCTTGACTTATGGCTGAACCTTGTCAGAGCCGCCATCTCTGCTTGAATTCACGGTTGTCTTTTCCCTTTCTTTACTTTCTCGAAAGAATTTTTCCTCTAACATCATCTTGTCTCTGCCAAGCATCGCTGTGGGTGTGATTGTACCATCTAGTGCCTCAGGTTTAGGGGGTGCATGTGTAGACCGATTACTTCTATCTACCATTCTTATTCTACGTTCAGTAAGTTGTTTTCCGCTTGATTCAAGTTATTTACGCTTCTGATGAATAGTCAACAAGATTAGGTTGTAATACAAATTTTTGGCCAAGAATCTTGAAATCAACCTTCACAAGCGGGTTTAAGCAAAGCAAAGTCACCCTCGTTCAATCAAGGTTTGGTGCTCGTGGATCTTAGCACGGTTTCGCAAAGCAGGTGTGTAGTCACACCCCTCTCTTTTGTGAATCGGCAAAAGCCGAAATGCCAAAACTTCGGCATTTGTGGCCCCACGAGTGTGCGATCGGTCGTGTGGTAAACCAAGCCCACCAATCGTGGGTGATAGACTGTAGAGGCCACCGCGAGCGTTCTAATGCTCTTGGGTCGATGTGGGCCTCGTTTGGCTGAAATGGGCCGTGTGGGCCCAATGGGCTCGTGGGCCCCACACGGATAAAATCCATTATAAGTGGCAAATACTGGACTGGGCTATGTAGTTTGCATAGCCATGACTGAATTTGGGCTAAATGAGCCACACGAGCGTGTGGACCCACTTGGGTCGAATAAAGGGCCTTAGGCCCATTTACACCGTTATGACCATTTAGGTTATCTGTGTCGCCTGAGGCGACTGTAGACCTTCGGAAAGGTCGTTATCTGCACCGAGACCCCAAGGTAAGTAAAATGACCGTAATGCCCCTATAGGGTAAAATGACCGTAATGCCCCTGTAGGGTAAAATGACCGTAATGCCCTCGTAGGGTGAAATGACCGTAATGCCCCTGTAGGGTAAAATGACTGTAATGCCCCTATAGGGTAAAATGATCGTAATGCCCCTGTAGGGTGAAATGAATGTAATGCCCCTGTAGGGTAAAATGACCGTAATGCCCCTGTTGGGTAAAATGACCATAATATCCCCCAATGGGTAAATGACTGATTTGTCTGTGATGTAAATGACTGATTTGTCTGTGATTTAAATTACTGATTCTGAGCATGGCATTCTGCATACACGACATACTGCATGGGGTTGGGATTCTGATATGGAGGAAGTACTGTACTAGTGGCTCTGCCACATTCATCACATCGGTGGCGCTGCCACATATATCGCATCGGCGGCTCTGCTGCGTTATTATTACTGGCAGCTATGCTGCGATATTGATGTGCTGGCTGGGTGTGTCGATTTTATCCCCACACGGTGTGTTGGTTGGTACGGGTGGTGTGTTTGCTGGATTGGGGTGGGTTGCATATTTGCACCGCATCGATATTGTATTGGGCTTAGGCCCACACATTCTCGAAATAGGCTATGGCCTACACCGCATCATTATCGAATAGGCCAAGGCCCGCATCATTCTCAGATATTGTTACCGATCGATCGATAGGGGATTACACACTGAGTTTTCGTAAACTCACCCTTTCTTTTTAAAATGTACAAGTAATCCCCAGCCTTAGACGATTTGGTGTCATGAGGACTCTTGAGGTGGCCACACGATCGCGATTTTCTGTTTTAGACTTAGTTATTTAATATCAATTTTCATATTGGGCTATTGATTATGTAATAAGGCCATTGGTGGGTTTAATTTTTAATTGGGCTTAGCTTTCTTGTTTTAAACTGCTAAACAGATACAAAAGAGGTTTTCAAAATAACAACGATTTTCAAGAAAAATACGCATTTTAAACTTCAAGGTTTTAATTAGAGAAGCTTCTGCGATTTTATTCAGTTTAAAGAAATCAACCTTAATAAATATGGCAATCGTTTTGATAAGATGGTTTCAGATTGTAATAACTTAATTTGCTAAAGTTTCTCAAGCAATAAAAACTAAATAGGTTTTAACCTAAATACGAAGTTTTATCAACAAGTCCAAATTTCGAAAATTACTTCGATGTGACACGTCAGATTCGGTCGTAACATCTAGGCCGGGTTTGGGGTGTTACATTTAAAACAACACATTGGGTTACTCGTCTAAGCTAAACTTGTGTCACATGTATTTGAGAATCTGCTACAAATGTTGACCTCAATAACATCTGTAATTAATCTCGTTCAAGCATGCACAAGACCCTATTGTTATGGTAATTGTATCCTATCCTTTTCTAGGTTCACACAGGTATCTATTACACTTATAAACATCACATTTTGATTTAGTCCAATTCTCAGCTTTTATTCCAATTCACAACCAATTCATTTACAATCAAACATAAAGATATAAATAAAATACATATCAACCTAAGTAAATCAATACCATATGAACTTACCTGATCAAAACACCAAACAAGTTGATTCTTCAAGGACTAATAAACTATTTTTGTTTTTCCTCAATTACCTCCGGTTTGATCTAATTCTTGATCTATACAAATTTTTCATACAATCCATCAAATTTTCAACATTTACACATTATGCCATGACATGAATGAACCTATATAATCTCATTTTTCAATACCCTTAAAGTTTTAAATTTTATTCAATTTAGTCATTGAATTCGAAATAACCGTATCTTTCAATTTTTAACCTCGATTTAAAATCAGACTTCAATTACATTCATTAGGGACCCTCTACTTCCTATTTATACAGAAATTTCAAAACAATTTCACATTTTATTCATTTTAGTTCCTATGTACAAAACTAACAATCAAACTTTACAACCTAATCTTTTTTTCACAATCTAAGCTTAAAATCATCAATTTAATACAAAATTCTTTAAGAAATCAATAATTACAAGTTTCAAAAAATTTAACAGTTTTACAAATTGGTACATGAGCTAGCTAAGGCTTTGTTTGTTTACCAGTAAAATATTTTCCGGAAAATGATTTCTGGAAAATGATTTACTTTTCTGGAAATGATTTACTTTTCTGGTGTTTGGATGAACTTGTGTAAAATATTTTCTGGTGTTTGGCAAATTTCCTGAAAATATTTCATAAAAACTGTTTTAAATGAATCAAACGCACATTTGAGAATTTATTATCTTTTCATTGTTTAATTGAGTTTATTTTATATCTATTAATAAATTTACATTTTACATTGTTTTTACATATATTGCAATGATTTATTTATTTTTAAATAAATCAAATTAAATATATAATAATACTTAATTATTAAGTTAGAATATTAATTGTCATAAATTGAAAACAACCAAAGCAAATAAATTATTCTTAATTGTGTTATAAAAAAATAAAAAAACAAAGATTGAATAATTATAAATTAGCTTCCAAACCACAATTAATACTAGAAATTAATAATATTATCCAAGTACATAATTAGTAGTACACCACATGATAAAAACAACATTGTCCAAGTGCATAACTAATATTACACTACATTAAAGTATCAATATCTTCAACCTTGAGAAAATTTTTGAAGCCAAATTTTTCTATGCTTCTTACTTTTAACTAAAAAATATTTGGCCTCGGATTCATGACCCACAAGATAGTCAAACACACTACAAAGGAAGTCGTCATCAAATCCTTCTACCTCCATCGACATCACTTCTTCGTAAAGATGTGGTGTCTTATCTGCAGTAAATTGTTCCAAAGCATTAGCAATTTTACCAAATTGTTTACCCACAAGTTTAATTTGCTCATCAACGACACTTCCTTGAGCATTTTTTCTTTTACGTTTAGATGTGCCAAATGAGGATACTTTTGTTCTTACCTCCTCAATCTCTTCATTGTCACAGTCTATAGGCATTGAATCTTGGTTACCACCATCCAAGTCTATGTCAACAAATGTTCTGGCAAAACTCCCTGTTATAATTTCTTTGCCAAAAACCAAAGCCATTTCATCATAATGATCAATGCTTTTATTCAGAAATGGTTCATACTTCTTGTGTGCCTGTTGGATATTATACACAATTAAAATAACAAGTAAAAAACAATTGAAATATACATAACATATATATACATATATTACCATCACTACTGCATCATATGTCGCTCTATCACATGTGATCATTTTCATGTTATCATCCCATCCAAAACCACTTTTAGTCTGAATTGTGCATATAATCTACCACTAGTTTTTTACAGTCCTCAAATGATTTTCCACATGCTTCACATCGCATTGGACTTGAAATCTTTCAGATATAGCTACAACAACCCAATTAATAGAAACTGTTTTGAAAGTGTTAGAAGGTTTATTTCCTTTCTGGGCCTCCTCTTCTAGAATTTCGAGAAAAAGATGTTCTATCGGTTTTGTCCACCTGAATTGCTTGGATGTCCCTTCTTTGTTGCCCTTACCCATTCTACATAAATAATTTTCATTGTCAATGATTTCAATATCCAACAAGCTTAAAACATAATAAATTCAATATCCAACAAATTGAAAACATAATAATTTCAAAATCCAACAAACCAATTTCAATATCAATAGCGAACCAAGATTAAAAAAATAACAATTTCAACACTAAAATATACATAACATAGAAACAATAACCCTAAGCCCTAAACCTACCTAATATTTCTAGCCATATAATCAATCCACATAGTTTATGCAATTTTGTAACACCTCAAACCCGGCCTAGACGTTATGGCCGAATTTGGCGATGTCACATGGAATGGAATTTTGAAAATAATTTATTATGATAAATGATCGTGTGTCAGAGTCTAAAAAATTTATATAACGAATGATCTAGCCTAGAAACTAACTGTGACAATGATTGAGGCAAGCACACCTATCGAACAGTAGTATAGTTTAGTGGCAAGACCGGAATGTTGAACCCAAAGGAACCAAAAGTACTAATACTAACTTTCTTTCTATTATTTAGCCTAAGATTTAAAGTGAATTATTGTTTATTTAAAATTAACTAACTACTAAGCTAAAGATGCTAAGACAAAGAGAATGAATTGGGGAAATACTTGTGGGAAAATCTAATTGATTAAGACAATACCCAAAGAAGAATCCACCTAGACTTCACTTGTTATCTAACTCTGAACTAGACGATTTATTCACTTGACTTGATCCGTAGAATTCCCTAATTTATATTAATACCTCTCTCGAGGCTACTAACATCTAACCCTAGGTTGATTAATTGAAATCTCTTTCTAATTAAAACCCCTAGAATTGCATTAACTCGATCTATGGACTCCCATATTAGGTTTGACCCTAATCCGGCAGATTTTTGTCATCCTATCTCTAGGGTTGCGATCAACTCCACTTAATTATGCTAGATCTACTCTTCGACAGGGTCTATTCCTCCTCTGCCTAAGCACATCAATACTTGAATCAATATCCTGAAATATAAAAGCAAGAATTAAGAACACATAATTAAGAACAAATCAAGTATTTATCATATAGTTCAGAAAACAATAACTTTCATCCCCCTCAGGTATTTGAGGGGTTTAGTTCATAATCATAAAAGAATCCATCTCAGAAGAAAATATAAATGATCGCTGTGAATCAGAGCTTTAAAATTTATATAAAGAACGATCGAACCTGGAAACTAACTTTGACAACAATTAAAGGCAAGTGTACCTATCAAACAATAGTATAGCTTAGGCAAGACCGGATTATCGAACCCAAAGGAACTAAAAGTACTAATACTAACTTTCTTTTTATTATTTAACCTAAAATAAGTGAAGTTGCTTTTAATCTAAAATTAACGAACTACTAAGCTATGGACACAAAGCCAAAAAAAGACTAAAATTAGGAGATAACTTTTAGAAAAACTCGCTGATTTAGATGATACCTCAGGAAGAATCCACCTAGACTTCACTTGTTATCTATCACCAACCATATGATTTATTTACTTAGTTTGATCCGTAAGACTCCCTAACGTATATTAAACCCTCTCTCAAGGCGAATAACGTCTAACCCTAGGTTAATTAGTGGAACTCTCGTTCTCTTATAATAACCCCCTAGAATAGCAAAGAATCGATCTATGGACTCCTATATTAGGTTTCACCCTAATCCGCAAAAATCTCGCAACCCTATCTCTAGGCGTGCGATCAACTCCGCTTAATTATGCTAGATTTACTCTTGGCGTGGTCTATTCCTCCTCCACCTAAGAACATTAAATTTGGATTAAGCTCACATAATTAAGAACAAACTAAATATTTATCATATAATTTAGAAAATAATAACAAGATTCATCATAGGTTTCATCCCCTTCAGTATCTCAAGGATTTAGTTCATAACTAAATAAGAAAACATCTCAAGAGAAAAGATAAAACAAAACATAAGAAATCCCTAAAACTCCTCAAGGAATTGAAGGAGAGATCCACCGCCTTGAGTAGAATCCCGCTTCTTGAGATGGATCAACTGGCTACCTTCGAGTGATTCCCACAACTCGACCTTTCGGGCTTGGCTCCTTGGCCTAGCTAGCCGCCTTGGACAAAAGCCCTGGCAGGAGGCTTCTGTTGAACTCCCCCATTAAGTTGCCCCCTAGGGTGTTTATATAGGCTTTGAGATGTGTTACTTGGCCCTCAAGTATCCTAATTTGAGTGCAATTCCTATTTGGGAGTTTAATTAGACTTTGGAGTGTAATTCTTTGCCTCCAAGCATCCAAATCCGAGTAAAACTCCTCTTGGTCGTGGCAGGGACACGGCCATGGCACACGCCCGTGTAGATCGTGGCCAGGCCGTGCTCAGACTTCTTTAATGAGACACGGCCGTGTGAATCAAGGGAAGACTGTGTTCTAGATGATCAGTGAGGCACGGCCGTGTGGGCTAAGGTCCAGGCCGTGTCGATTTCATGCTTTGGCCCATTTGTCCCGTTTTAAGCCCGTTTTGCGTTCTTTTCACCCCCTGGTGCTTTCCTGAGTATAAAACATGAAAAGAAAGGATTAAGAGCACCTTTTTACATAAATCAAGGGATAAATCATCCAAAAGTATGCTAAATGTGGGATTAAAATTTGTTACTATTTCGGTTTATAAAATACTCCCACACTTAAGCTTTTGCTTGTCCTCAAGCAAAATTCTCAACTTACAATTAAAATGAACTTTCTATAATTCATAATTCCTATCAACAATGTTTTATCATAATTCATAGATAATTTATACATGGATAATTCAACTTAAAGAGTTCTAAAAATTCAAACAATCTAAGTCATAGATTTTGTAGCTCGAAAATATAGGTGTCTCCCCTTATCTAAATAATTACCTTTAATTCAAAATCGACAAGGATTGACATCCTCACAAAAGATCCACTCAAATCACTCAAAGTGTTTAAGGTTCAAAATTTAGGCACTCAAAAGTCGAACATGAAAAGTTAATCCTATAGGCTTGCCTGAAAATCAAGTCTCCACCATTATAATATGAGATGATGCACAAATCAAAAGGTCTTTAACAGGGTTGTAACGGGGCTAGGGTTAAGGTGTGGATAAAGGCTGAATTAAAAGGTTAGAATCGAGATTGAATTGATAAACTACCTAACTAGAAAAAAATGAACTGATAAATAAATAATTACATAAATTGAAACTTTGAAACTAATAATGTAACACCCCATACCCGAGTCCGAGGCTCAGACCGGATGCGAGACATTACTATGCTTGAACTTACTCAATCATGACATTACGGGCTATAAAATTTCGTTCCAAATTTAAAACTTCTCATTCTTAAACAATTTGTACATTTCATGGGCCTACGAGGCCTTAAACTCGTACTGGAAAACTTTCGGAACCTTATCGAAAAACTTTTCTTTGAAACAGGGGTTACACGCCCGTGTAATATAAGACACGCCCGTGCATAGGCATACACGCCCATGTCCTCAAATCGTGCCTAAAAACTCAGTATTCTGCCAATTTCCACACGGCCATGACACGCCCGTGGACTTAGACCATGTACTACATCTTGATATACTGACTTATTTCACACGACCGGGCACACGCCCATGTTCTAACCGTGTGTCATGCACGGCCCTAACACACGGCCGTGGGATTAGTCCGTGGCCTATTCTTACTTATAAGACTAAGGTGCAGTTTACGCACGGCCTAGACACACTCCCGTGTGTCTAACCGTGTGGGCACTTAGAGGCTATTTACCAAGCCAATTGCCATCCTGTAATTAAAATACAATTCATACTCATTTCCACAAATCAATACTACATCATCTTGAATAATACTACATGCTTCATTGATGATTATAAACATACACACTTGGCCAATCACTTAGCCATATACAAAAGAATAACAAACTTAATAGCCTATACTTTGGCTCTTCTTAAAACATTTACTCAAAATGTACTGCTACCTATACATGCCATACTTAATAAAACAACTTGGCTATACCAAAATAGCGATTGATAGTGTGCTCCGAGCTCTGATGACGGTGATCCTCGATATTAGCTTGGCGGGACTACATGGAAAGAAAGAATGAAAGACATAAGCGTTTAGCTTAGTAAGTTTGCATAATGCACATAGCAACATTCTTATTTAACATAGACCATTTGAAATAAACAATGGCATCATAAATTCAGCTATATAAAGCTTACTTACTCATACTTGATTCTTACATAACTCATGAAACTTACTAGTCTCATACTTGATAGGCAAACAAAGTACCTGTATCACTAGATCACATTGATCAAAGATACTTGAACTTAATACTCATAATTTCTAATTCATCATTCATAACATGGATAATATTCTTTTTCACTTGATAATAACCTTACTTACTTAGCTTTCTTGTTATCTCTTTGGAGCTTAACTCGTTTGCCCGATGAATTTATATGAATAATCGAGGATACTAAATCTCATCTAAATTTCGAGGCCATGACTTAGCATGGACTTATACGAAGTCTTTCTTGTTCTCACCAATGCCATGCCTTAACTTGGACTTATATGGGATCTCTTTCTCTTGATAACTTTTCAATGCCAAGCTTGCCTTGGTCTTACATGATAACTTGTTCAATGGCAAGCTTGCCTTGGACTTACATGATAACTTATTCAATGCCAAGCTTGCCTTGGACTTACATGATAACTTACTCAATGCCAGGCTTGCCTTGGACTTACATGATAACTTACTCAATGCCAAGCTTGCCTTGGACTTACATGATAACGTACTCAATGCCAAGCTTGCCTTGGACTTACATGATATCTTGCTTGCTTGCCGATGGCATGCCTCGGCTTGGTCTTATATGGACTTTCTTGTTTCATGTGGTAGATCGAGTATCCTAAGTTATTCAACTTCAATCGGGGCTTTCTCATGCTTGATCTCATTAATTTCTTTTTTTAACATAACATTAAACATTTTCATAATAACATTGTACATTATACTAAGCAATTCAATGATATAAATCATAAAGCTTAGAAATCATACAAACTTACCTCAATATACAAAATGTAGCTAGGTATGCAATTTAGTCCTCGACCTTGTTCTTGCCTTGATTTCGATCCGGGCTTCGTTTTTCTTGATTTGCAAGCTTCAAAAGTTTGAAGAACCCTAGCTATGGAGTCTCCCAAATTTTCGGCACAAGGGGGAAGAAGATGAATAGATTTTTATCATCTTTTTCCTATTTTAATCACTTATTAGGCTAATGACCAAAATGCCCTTCTCTTTAAAAATTTCTATTTTACTAACTCATGTCCATTTTTGTCCAAAAATTATAATTTGGGCAAATTGCTATTTAAGGACTCATAATTGCTATTCTAAAGCTATTTCATAAAAAATGCTTCTAGAAACTCATATTTTACAACTTTTGCAATTTGGTCCTTTTTGACCATTCAACTTCAATTTAGAATTACGTCATGAAACTTTCACACTAACATACAAACATGGCATGAACCTTAAAAACTCATAAATTCACCTTGGATTCGTGGTCTCGCACCACTATTCCGACTAGGCCCTAAATCGAGCTGTTACAATTCTCCCCCTTAGGGATTTTTATCCTTTTAAATCTTACCAGCAAAAAGGTTTGGATACTGGTTTCTCATTCTCTCTTCTGGTTCCCATGTGGACTCTTCTATTCCATGTCTTTGCCATAATACTTTCACTAAGGCAATACTTTTCTTTCTTAGCTGCTTCACTTCCCGAGCTAATATCTTGACTGGTTCTTCACCATAAGTCATGTCGGGATGAATCTCTACCTCTGACTGGGGAATTACATGCGAAGGGTCTGATCGGTAGCGTCTTAACATTGACACGTGAAACACATCATGTATCTTTTCTAACTCTGATGGCAAAGCCAATCTGTAAGCTACAGGCCCAACTTTCTCGGTAATCTCATACGGTCCAATAAAACATGGACTCAACTTGCCTTTTCGGCCAAATCTGAGAACTTTTCTCCAAGGTGACACTTTCAAGAAAACTTTATCTCCGACTTGATACTCTATCTCTTTTCTCTTTAAGTCCGAATAGGACTTTTGTCTGTCCGATGCAGCTTTTAAACTTTCTCGTATCACTTTCACTTTCTCTTCAGCTTCTCTAACCAAATCAACCCCGTGAATTTGGTTTTCTTTAAGCTCAGTCCAATATAGAGGCGTTCGGCAATTACGCCCATATAAAGCTTCATAAGGCGCCATCTTTAAGCTCGACTGAAAACTATTATTGTAGGCAAACTCTACTAATGGGAGAAACTTTTCCCAACTGCCTCGAAATTCAAGAATACAACATCTAAGCATATCCTCGAGTACTTGAATTAACCTCTCGGATTGACCGTCAGTTTGAGGATGAAAAACGGTACTAAAGTTCAACTTTGTACCCAAGGCCTCTTGTAACTTCTTCCAAAACCTGGATGTGAATCTCGGATCTCTATCCGATATGATTGACAAGGGAACTCCATAAAGTCTTACAATTTCTGAAACATACAAGTTTGCCAACTTGTCTAGTGAGTAATCAACTCGTACAGGTATAAAATGGGCTGACTTCGTAAGTCTATCAACCACAACCCATACAGCATCTTTCTTGATCGGAGACAACGGTAAACTTGTTACAAAATCAATAGTAATACGGTCTCATTTCCATTTCGAAACTAAAATGGGTTGAAGCAAACCCGAAGGTACTTGATGTTCAAATTTTTACTTGTCGACAAATCAAGCATTTGGAAACAAATCTGAAATATCTTTCTTCATTCTCGCCACCAAGATCGTTGCTTCAAGTCATTATACATCTTGGTACTACCTGGATGTACAGATAAACATCCATTATGGGCCTCATGCAAAATTCTCTGAATAATTTCTTGTTTTCTCGGTACACAAACTCTATCTTTGAACATCAGACTTCCATTGGGACTAATCCGGAAGTCAGACTCAACATTTGTCTCGCACTGAGCTCTATTAACTTGCAATTCACTATCCTCTTTTTTGGCTTCAATGATCTCTTGGAGGAAAATTGGTCTAGCTGTAACACCCATAACCCGAGACCATCTCCGGAACAGGGTTAAGAGGTGTTATAGATCAATCAAAACATTTAACATCTAATATTTACGACACAAAGTCAATCATCTTCAATCTTATTCAACTACAAACATAGTGTCCCTTATCGAGGTCTACATAACCTCATTCACATGCTAAAGAGGGGTCGGGACTAAATTGAAACACATACAGAAATTCTCCGAGATTTAAAACTTTTCTAAAACACAGAGGAGACACGCCCGTGGGAGGAGGCCGTGTGCCCTCCATGGCTACTAGACACCCCCGTCTGTCCATCCGTGTCTACATACTGTCTATTTCAACACGGTCACTAGGCACGCCCGCAGCCCGCCCGTTGTGTCTATATATAACCGACTATTTTAACACGGTCACTAGGCACGCTCGTGTGATCGTTCGTGTCTATATACTGACTATTTTAACACGGTCACTAGGTATGCCCCTGTGCCATAGCCGTGTTATACTAGGATACATTCTGCCAATTTACCCACGGTCTTAGGCACGCCCGTGTGCCTCAACCGTGTGACATTATAGGCCATTTACAAGGCCAAAATGCCACCCACTTAGGATCAAACCTACAAGCAACACATACCAAAACATATCATGCACATGAGGCAACTAAAAACTTATCAAAATGACCATTCAACTTATGCATTCAATTCCCATTCCAACCATAACAAATTCAATACCAAAACTTATCCCATCACAAGCATAAAGCATTCAATATCAAACATCATTCCTTCTCAATTTCATTAACTCATACTAGCATTTTACCAACACAAAGTTACCATTCATAAGTCAACTCCTCAACCCACAAACCATACCAAAAGATGCATCACATATATCAAGTTCATTCTAGCTAAACTAGCACATATCTAGCCATATCTCATGGCTACTTACAAACATCAAACATGATTCAAATGACCAGCCTATACATGCCATATTTAACTATATACATTGTTCCAAAATAACCCAAAATAGATTTGCCGATAGTGTGACCGAGATGCTTTGTGATCCTCGATCCGAGCTAGCTTTACTCGACACTCGCAATGCAGAGAAACAAATCACACAGTAAGCTTTATAAAGCTTAGTAAGTTCATAACATAATACAATTATCATATAAAACTAAACCAATGTATAAAATAAACAATCACATAGGTCTATTATCTCATATTCTTGCCTTCTCATCCATAGGTAAAATACTTATTTCCTCAATCATAACTCGATTATACTCATCAACCACAAAGGTTCAATACGTACCTTAACCACACATAGTTATTAAACATCCAAGCTATTCAATGCTCGATATTATTTGCCGATCATCCTTTAGTTTTCATTCAATTTGATCGCACACTCAAGCTTATATATACATGCTCGTAGCATATTTGTCATCGCACACTTAGTGCCTAATCTTTTAACCGACTTATCTCGGTAACGCACACACAGTGCAAATACTATAAGTCGTAGCTTTCATATCATCACACACACAGTGCCTTTCATTTCTGTTTCGATTTACATTTTCGCACACTTAGTGCCATCACTAAATCTTGCACATAGCATCTCAATTTCATACTCATATACCTATTCAATTCATAGTACTAAAACATATCTCATTAACATGTATTGTATCCGAACTTACCTCGGACGTCGACTATCGATACGATTGATTAATCGAGTACTTTATCTTAGCCTCGATCTCGATCCGAACCTCTTCTCTCTTGGTCTATATACATTCAAATTCAATCCGTTCAATCACTAACTCATTCAATTTAGTCCACACACACACATTTAGGCATTTTACAAAATAGCCCTCACATTTACACATTTCGACACTTTAGTCCCTAATTCACAAAATCATCAAATTCATCAAATTCCACCTAGCACAAGCTTAGCCGAATTTTACTAGTGTCTATACAAACCCATACATCTCATTTATTTCTCAATTTAACCCTTCAATTTGCTATTTTCACAATTTAGCCCTAATTAACTAAATTCATCAAAAATTCAAGAACAACACATGTTCATTAAACACATATCTTTCATTTAACACATATCATCACACACACAGTGCCTTTCATTTCTGTTTCGATTTACATTTTCGCACACTTAGTGCCATCACTAAATCTTGCACATAGCATCTCAATTTCATACTCATATACCTATTCAATTCATAGTACTAAAACATATCTCATTAACATGTATTGTATCCGAACTTACCTCGGACGTCGACTATCGATACGATTGATTAATCGAGTACTTTATCTTTGCCTCGATCTCGATCTGAACCTCTTCTCTCTTGGTCTATATACATTCAAATTCAATCCGTTCAATCACTAACTCATTCAATTTAGTCCACACACACACATTTAGGGCATTTTACAAAATAGCCCTCACATTTACACATTTCGACACTTTAGTCCCTAATTCACAAAATCATCAAATTCATCAAATTCCACCTAGCACAAGCTTAGCCGAATTTTACTAGTGTCTATACAAACCCATAAATCTCATTTATTTCTCAATTTAACCCTTCAATTTGCTATTTTCACAATTTAGCCCTAATTAACTAAATTCATCAAAAATTCAAGAACAACACATGTTCATTAAACACATATCTTTCATTTAACACCAACACTTATCATAAAGCTCACCCTTTCATCAATGGTACATTTCATAGACATCATCAATTCACAAATTTCAAGCATGGGTTTTGTAGAGCACAAAGCAACGATTACAAAAACATAGAAATTATTAAAAATCGAGCTCAAACATACCTTAATTCAAGCTTAACCCTAGCCGAAATTTTCAAAGCTTTTCTTCCTTCTTTTCTTTTCTCATTTTCGGTTGATATAAACAAAGATGAGCACTCTTTTTCCTTTTGTTTCATTATAAATTAACTTAATAATTAAATACCAATTTTGCCCTTTTATAAGTCATTTAAAATAAATACATTTTAAGGGTAGTTTGTCATTTAACACCCCACTATCTTAAAAATGGTTCATTAACAACATAAGGCCTCTTCCTTAAAAAGCCATCAACATTTAAGTACTTATAATTCAGCACATAGCTTTTACACTTTATACAATTAAGTCCTTTCTCTTAATTAGACACTCAAACAATCAAATTATCACACAGAATTTTCACACAGGCCATTTCACATACTATTCACACAGAAAATATCATTAAAATATTTTTACGACCTTGGATTTATGGTCTCAAACCACTGTTCCGACGAGGGTCTAAACTGGGATGTTACAACTCTCCCCCTTAGGGATTTTCGTCCCCGAAAATCTTACCGGTGAATAGTTGTGGATGTTGCTCTCTCATAACGTTCTCAGGCTCCCACGTAGCCTCTTCAATTCCATGTTTGTGCCATAATACTTTCACTAAGGAAATTCTTTTGTTTCGCAATTCTTTAGTCTCTCGTGCCAAAATTCGGATCGGTTATTCACTATACGACAAGTCTGATTGAATCTCAACCTCAGTAGGAGCAATTACATGGGACGGATCTGATCTGTACCGTCGAAGCATTGACACATGAAACACGTTATGAATCTTTTCTAACTCAGATGGCAATCTCAATCTATAAGCAACCGCCCCGACTCGTTCAGTAATCTCATACGGTCTGATGAACCTCGGACTCAGCTTGCCCTTTTGGCCAAATCGAAGTATTTTCTTCCATGGAGATACTTTCAAAAACACTTTATCACCGATCTCAAATTTGATATCTTTCCGTTTCAAATCTTCATAAGACTTCTGACGATCTGAGGCTGCTTTCAAACTATCACGAATCACTTCCACTTTCTCTTCGGTCTCTTTTATAAGATCAACTCGTGAATATTGTTCTCGCCACCATTTCGATTCAATACAATGGGGTTCGACACTTTCGACCATAAAGAGCTTCATATGGTGCCATTTTAATGCTAGATTGAAAATCATTTGTTATACGAACTCAATCAATGATAAATGCTTTTCCCACACACTTTCAAATTTTAGTACACAACATCTCAAAGATGTCTTCGAGAATCAATGATTCGCTCAGATTGACCATCCGCTTGTGGATGAAAAGCAGTACTAAAATGCAATTTCGTGCCTAAAGCATCCTGTAATTTCTTCCAGAATCGCGAGGTAAATCTCAGATCTCTGTCAGACACAATAGATAGAGGTACCCCATGCAATCTCACGATCTCATCGATATATAATTCAGCCAATCTATCAAGTGAATAATCTATTCTCACTGGAATAAAGTGAGCTGACTTCGTCAATCTATCAACTATCACCCAGATCGCATCTTTCTTGCTCAGAGATAAAGGCAACCCCGACACAAAGTCCATCGTAATTCTCTCCCATTTCCACTTAGGAATCATAATCGGTTGTAATTAACCAGACGAAACTTGATGTTTGGCCTTAACTTGTTGACAAGCTAAACACTTCGACACAAAGTCAGAAATATCTCTTTTCATACCATGCAACCAATAGAACTGTTTCAGATCATTATACATTTTGGTACTCTCCGGATGTACAGTCAAATGACTATTGTGAGCTTCATTCAAAATCATTTGAATCAACTCTGAATTTCTTGGAACACAAATCCGATCTCTGAATCTCAAACAATCATCACTATCAACTCGAAATTTCGATACAACATTTGAATCACACTGAACTCTTTTTGCCAATAACTCATTATCAATCTTCTGAGCATCACATATTTGTTGTAAAAACAACGGCTTTACTTTCAATTCAGCTGCCACCGCACTATCATCACACAGATCTATCTTATTACTCATATCTCTCAAAGCGTATAACGATTTTCGGCTTAAGGCATCAGCTACAACATTAGCCTTACCCGGGTGGTAATCTATCACAAGTTCATAGTCTTTCAATAACTATAACCATCTTCTCTGTCGCAAGTTCAAGTCTTTCTGAGTCATTAAGTACTGTAGACTCTTATGATCAGTATAGATGGGACATTTTTCCCCGAATAGATAGTGACACCAAAACTTCAATGCGAACACAATCGCAGCCAATTCAAGATCATGCGTTGGGTAGTTCCTTTCATGCGGTTTTAACTGTCTTGAAGCGTAAGCAATGACTTTCCCTTCTTGCATCAGCACACAGCCCAATCCATTCAACGACGCATCAATGTAAACTATGAATTCTTTGCCTGATTCGGGTTGAATCAAAACTGGGACTTCTGTTAACAACACTTTCAACTGCTCAAAACTTTGCTGGCACTTTTCTGACCACTCGAATCTAACATCTTTCCGTAACAACTTTGTCAATGGAGTCGCGATCATCGACAAGCCTTTCACAAATCGTCTATAATATCCTGCTAATCCCGAAACTACGGACTTGGACACATTCCTCGGAGGCTTCCATTCTAAAATAGCGAGAGATTTTACTCAGGTCAACTCGTATCCCAAAGAAATGATACAATATGTCCTGAAAAATCGACCTCATGCAACCAAAATTCACATTTGCTAAACTTTGCATACAATCAAGCTTTCTCACGCAGAGTTTGTAGTAAAATTCTCAAATGCTCAAAGATGTTGCGTCTCATCTCGTGAATAAATCAAAATATCATCAATAAATACCACAACAAAGCGATCCAAATACGATCGAATATCCGATTCATCAGATCCATAAACACTGCAGGAGCATTGGTTAGTCCAAAAGGCATCACTAAGAATTCATAATGTCCATACCTCGTTTTGAAAGCAGTTTTTGGCACATCAGATTCTTTAACTCTCAACTGATAGTAACCTGATCTCAAATATATCTTAGAAAATACTATAGCTCCTTTCAGCTGATCAAACAAATCACCAATACGAGGCAATGGATATTTATTCTTTATCGTCACTTTGTTCAACTATCGATAATCAATAACATTCTCATAGTTCCATCTTTCTTTTTCACAAACAACACAGGAGCTCCCCAGGGTGAGAAACTCGGTCGTGCAAAACCTCTATCAGTCAATTCCTGCAATTGAGATTTCAACTCTTTCAATTCGGTTGGGGCCATTCTGTATGGAGCTATCGAAATAGGAGCAGTTCCCGGCACTAACTCAATACCAAATTCCACATCTTGAATTGGAGGTAATCCTGGTAACTCTTCAGGAAATACATCTGGAAACTCACAAACCACAGACACAGATTCAACTTTCTTTTCTGACACCTTTGTATCAATCACGTACGCCAAATAAGCTTCACAACCTTTTCTCACATAGTTCATAGCTTTCATCGCATATACAACAGCTGGTAATCCCTTCATATCACTGGATTCAATTCGAACTAGCTCACCTTTCTGACTTCTCAATTCAATGCTCTTTCTTTTACAATTCACAATGGCATTATGCAGAGTAAGCCAATCCTGTAACACATATATGTTGCTAAATGAGTATGTTGGCATGATTTCTGTTAACTATCATTGATTGATGTGGGTTTTATGAGTGGAGGGGCGAGGATATTCGTGTCGACGGACACGGTGTTTTGGTAACACATTGTGACTACGGTCACGGAGGTTTAGCACCTCCGGAGGTTTGGCACCTCATAGCGTCCTCGCCCCTGTGGCTTAGTACCACCTTGGGTTGGCCCCACATTTGAGATATGGGATTGACGCCAGGTGATTTGGTATCACCACGATGGGTTGGCCCCATCATTTGATTGTGACTTCGGTCACCAGGTGGTTTGGTACCACAATATTGGCCAGATTTCGTGACTATACGTCACCAGGTGGTTTAGCACCACCAGGTGGTTTGGTACCACACTGGTAGAGAAAGGCGTCACGGATGGCTAGGTTGGGTGCATATTAAACTTGTGCATATTAAATTAATTATGATTTGTGTATGATGTTACATTAAACCGGAAAAAGGGTTACACATTGGGTCTTGATGACTCACCTTTTCCTTTAACATTTTCAGTGACTCGTAGTTGCGGACAAGGAGCGGATGAACTCGAGGCGGCCATGCAATGAAAATATGGACTAGGTGGGTTGGGAACTATTTTTATTTTAATATGGGTTTGATTTATTTTGTTTAAGATGTAATAAGGCCTCCTAAATTTGCACTTGGATTATTTTATGTTTTGATAAATTGCTTAACTATTTTATGATATTAAAATGGGTACACATGTTTTCTCAAATTAATTCGTAAAAATGTTTTATTGTACCATCGGGTACACTTGAAATCTGTAACAACCTAACTTAGTATATTTTAAATGACATTAAGTAATGCTTTCATCATAACACCTCAATCTGTTTTAAATCAAAACAATATCTTTTATCAAAATTTAAAACGAGTTAAAAGGATTTTCAAAAGTTTTCCTCAGTAGCATACCAAATTCTACGTAATGTTTGGCCTAATTTGGTATGCTACTGAGGAAAACTTTTGAAAATCCCTTTAAAGTCGTTTTAAATTTTGATAAAAGATAGTGTTTTGATTTAAAACAATTTGAGGTGTTATGAAGAAAGCATTGCTTAATGTCATTTAAAAATATACTAAGTTAGGTTGTTACGATTTCAAGTGTACCCGATGACACAATAAAACATTTTTACTGAATTAATTTGAGAAAACATGTGTACCCATTTTAATATCATAAAATAGTTAAGCAATTTATCAAAACATAAAATAATCCAAGTGCAAATTTTAGGAGGCCTTATTACATCTTAAACAAAATAAATCAAACCCATATTAAAATAAAAATAGTTCCAAATCCACCTAGTCCATATTTTCATTGCATGGCGCTTTCGAGTTCATCCTATCCTTATCCGCAACTACGAGTCACCTGAAAATGTTAAAGGAAAAGGTGAGTCATCAAGACCCAATGTGTAACCCTTTTTCCCGGTTTAATGTAACATCATACACAAATTATAATTAATTTAATATGCACAAGTTTAATATGCACCCAACCTAGCCATCCGTGACGCCTTTCTTTCTCTACCCCGTGTGTACCAAACCACCGGTGGTGCTAAACCACCGTGACGATAGTCACGAAATCCATCAATATTGTGGTACTAAACCACCGTGACCCGAAGTCACAATCAAATGATGGGGCCAACCCATCATGTGATACCAAATCACCGGCAAAGCGATCCCATATCTCAAAGTGGGGCCAACCCACGGTGGTATCAACCACGAGGGGACAAGTCGCTATGAGGTGCCAAACCTCCGAGGTACTAAACCTCTCGTGACCGTAGTCACAATGTGTTACCAAAACACCGTGTCCGCCGACACAAATATCACCGCCTCTCCACTCATCAACCCATATCAACAATTATATACTTTTATCAAATCATGATAATAGGTTTATTTAACAACGTTCATAGATTTATCATTACCATAAACCAAATATTGCACATACCAAATGTGACATGCTTCCCAAAAGCATCAAATAATAATCTCAAAGTAATAAAGACTTACCCGTGTCCTTGTTAATACCATGATGGTATAACATCCATGTCTACACAAACCGATTAGGCATAATATAACACTTAGCATATTTAAAAGATTATAAGATGTGTATGCACACACCGATACTAACGAGAGTCCTAAATCCCGAATAGACAAATCGGCCACACAAGTTTTCCTTGCCCCTATATTCGGCCAAAAACTAGATTAGTGCCATGGCCTATTCGGCCAAACCAAAATAATTGAGAAGGGTTCCTCGTGAACCCGAAAACTTACCCAAAAGCCTTCGAACACTAGCCAACACACTCCTAAATGTGAATCGGTCTCACTTCCCTACAACCAACCATCATCATTAAGGTTATTAGCCTTCTACTTAAACGAAAACTTAAAAGAATAATCCTTTGAAATAAACCCTTACCACCTTACCAAAATCAATTGATAGAAAAGTCCCGAGGAAAACTATGCTACCTTTAATATTCGGCCAAAGTGATTCAAGATAGGAGAAGAAAATTTTCGGCACAACAAAGAGGTATATTCGGCTAAAGAACAAAAAGAAAATAATAGGAAAAGGGAATAGAGTTTCGGCAAAGAAGAGAGTATAGAAGATTTTTGGTGTTTAAGCAAAACAAATAGGAGAACAAGATGTTGATGAATGTTTCGGTTTTGAGAGAATGAAATGGAGAAAATAGAAGATGAGCAAAAGAAATGACCAAATGGTCAAAAGAGTTTAGGCTTATCACAAGGTAAAATTCGCCAAAAGAAAAGAAAAGAGATTGAGAGAGAATTGCTACCTTTTTCACCAAATGCTAGGAATGACCAAAACACTCCTAAACCTTACCAATTACTAGCATATTCGCCAAATCCTCCCCTTAGCCACATTGCCGTCCAAGTTCATGGTCAATTGGCCATGAGTTAGTTTCCAAAACATTTTCCACAAACCAAGCCTTTTGTCCCTCAATTTACCATAACTTCAAGATATCCTTCCATAACCTTAGGAATCTTATCCCTTATTCCATGCTTTCCTTTAAAATAAATTCAACTTACCAAAATGAAAGTCCAACCTATCATAATCATAGGTTGACCGGCCATTAATGCTAACATACAAAATCAACTTTTAAAAATGCTAAACATACTACTCGAACCTCTAACCTCAAGCTATAAGTTCAAACACCATAACCACTTTGCCATTAATTCCTTATGTGCTTTAATTAACACTTAAATTAACTTAAGTGCTAACCTCACATAATCCACTTCATTAAATAAACCATACTAAGAATTATCCTACTAAACCGAACCTACTCAAGACCCCTAATTAAGTCTTATAACACCACAAATAATATCACAGAGATTTAAACACAAGAAAAATAATTCAATCACAAATAGCCCCAATTTAAGGATGTTACAGTTCTACCCCCTTAAAATAATTTCGTCCTCGAAATTACCCGATCGTAAAAGATGGGGATATTGCGCCTCATCACATCCTCGGGTTCCCACGCCGCTTCCTCCGTACCATGGTTTCGCCATAGCACTTTCACTAAGGGTACTGCTTTCTTACGCAAAACCTTGACATCACGTTCTAAGATCTGAACTGGCTCCTCCTCGAAAGATAAGTCCGAATTAACCTCAATCTCTGCCACAGGCACAACGTGCGATGGATCGGACCGATATCGCCTAAGCATTGACACATGGAAGACGTCGTGAATTTACCTTAACTCTACCAAGCAACTCGAAATGATAAGCTACCGGTCCCACTCGCTTCAACATCAGATATGGCCCAATGAACCTAAGGCTTAGCTTCCTTTTTTCCCAAATCGCAACACTTTCTTCCAAGGCGACACCTTCGTAAAGACTTTATCTCCTACCTCGTATTCCATTTCTTTGCGCTTGAGGTCGGCATAAGACTTTTGCCTATCTCGATGCCTCCTTGAGACGCAGTCCGGATTAACTTAACTTTATCTTGATTTCGCTGCAAATGGACCCAAGACATGTCGCTCCTTTAATTCCGTCCAACACGTAGGAGTACGGCACTTCCGTCCATACAAAGGCCTCGAATGGTGCCATTTGAATGCTCGCTTGATGATGTTGTTATAAGCGAATTCCGCCAATGGTAGATACTCTTCCCAACTACCACCAAATCCAAAACGCAACCTCTCAAAGATATCTTCTAAAATCAGATCACTCTTTCCGATTGTCCGTCCATTTGCGGGTGGCAAAGGTTGAAGTCCAATCTCGTTCCCAAGGCCTGATGCAAAACTCTCCAAAACCTTGATGTAAACCTCGGATCCCTATCCGAGATAATCGATACTGGCACACCATGCAATCTTACTATCTCGGCTACATATAGCTTTGCTAGCTTTTGAAGCGAATAATCTACCCTTATCGGTATGAAATGCGCTGACTTAGTTAGTCGATCCACAATTACCCAAACCGAGTTCTTCTTACTAGGCGTGAGGGGTAATCCACTGACAAAATCCATAGTGATCCTCTCCCATTTCCACTGAGGAATCTTCACCGGTTGGAGTAACCCTGATGGCAACCGATGTTCACTTTAACTTATCGACACGCCGTGGGACCCACGAATTCGCCACCTCACGCTTCAACCTGTGCCACCAAAAAACTGCTTCCGCAAATCTCCATACATCTTGCTACCTCCCGGATGCATAGCGTATGGGCTGCTATGTGCATCTTGGAGAATTCTTTGCCTCAACTCCACATCTTTCTACATACAAGCTCGCCCTTGAAAACATAACACTCCTCGCTGCATACAATCTGTACCCTTCCAAACCACCGCCTTGAACTTGCAACCTCTTTGCTATCAAACTGTCATCCACCAACCGCTTTTCCTTAATCTCTCGATCCAAGTCGGTTTAACTTGCGCTTCGCCAAAAGACTTCCGTCGTCGTATAGATCGAGATGAGCAAACATCGCTCTTAAGTCCGCATCGACTTTTCGGCTCAAGGCATCGACCACCACGTTCGCCTTACCGGATGGTACTCAATCAAACAATCGTAGTCTTTTAACAGCTTCAATCCACCGACGCTGCCTCTCAAATTCAAATCCTTCGAGTCAAAAGATACCTCAAACTTTTATGATCCGTAGACTATTGACTTTTCCCCATACAAGTAATGCCGCCATATTTTCAAAGCGAAAACTCATCGCCGCTAACTCCAAGTCATGCGTTGGATAGTTAACCTCATGCGGTCTTAGCCGACAGACGCATAGGCCACTACCTTCCCTTCTTGCATCAATACGCATCCCAAACCAAGATGGGACGCGCCATCGTAAACCGTAAACAACTTTCCCCGCTCAGTCAGTACTCAAACCGAGCTTCCACAAAATCTTCCTTAGCTTGTCAAAACTTTCTTGTTGCTTCTCCGACCATACAAATGGAACTCCCTTTCTTAACAACTTAGTCAACTGCGCACATTAAAGAGAATCCTTCCACAAACCTCCGATAATATCCTACTGCACTCCAAAAGCTTGAATTTCTCGCCATCGACCTGGGGGTTTCCAATCCAACACCGCTTCCACCTTGCGAGGATCTACTCTAATCCCTTCCACGACACCACATGACCTAAGAAAGCCACCTCTCTAAGCCAAAATTCACACTTACCGAATTTGGCATATAATCGCTTTCTTCTCTCTCGATTTGTAGAACTATACGCAAATGCATGTCATGCTCCTTCTCCGTCTTTGAGTAAACCAATATGTCGTCTATAAACACCACGACAAATTGATCCAAGTACTGCTGAAACACTCTATTCATTAAGTCCATGAATGCTGCTGGTGCATTAGTCAACCCAAAAGGCATCACCAAAAACTCGTAATGCCCATACCTTGTTCCGAATGCCGTCTTGTGCACATCAACCTCTTTCACCTTGAGTTGATGATATCTCGACCTAAGATCTATCTTCGAAAATACCGATGCACCCTTCAGCTTGGTCAAACAAGTCATCAATCCGAGGCAACGGATACTGTTTCTTGATCGTTAACTTGTTCAATTGGCGGTAGTCGATACACATCCGCATTGAACCATCCTTCTTCCTAACAAACAACACAGGTGCTCCCCACGGAGATATACTTGGTCGGATAAATCCTTGGTCCAAAAGCTCCTGAATTTGAGCCTTCACCCACCACCAATTCCTTTGGTGCCATTCGATAAGGTGCTATTGACACAGTGCCGCCCGGTAGCAAGTCTATACCAAATTCAACTTCCCGATCCGGAGGCGGACCGGAAGTTCTTCCGGGAACACATCGGTGAATTCCATCGCTTTTCGGACCTTCTCAACCACGACTCCTTAGCTTCCAAAGCACAAATTCGAACCAAAACGCCTCGCAACCTTTCCCGACCATCTTTTCACCTTCAACGCAGACACTACATTAGATAGGTAATCTCTTATATTACCTATCATGACCACTTCATCACCCTCACCATCTTAAGAACCATGCGCTTAGCGTACATGATCCCAACCTTGCACGATACTTAACCAACCACCCATACCAAGGATCAAATCGAACTCCCCAAACGGCAATTCCATCGGATCGACCACAAACACGACCCCTTGGAGTTCTAGAGGTACATCTCTATATAGCTTATTAACAACTACAGAGTAACCTAAAGGACTAATTACGGTCATCTCCCTAGAAGCGATCTCAAGTCTAAGTTCATAGTCTCTACCACACTACTAGCAACGTATGAATGCGTCGAACCCACATCAATCAAAGCAGTATATGGAACACCAAAGATTAAGAACGTACCGGTTATAACGTCCGGTGTGTCACCTTCCTCTCGACGCCTTGCCGCATAGACTAGACTAGGCTGCCTTGCTTCTGTGCTGCCTGTACCTCTGCCCGAAATTCCGCGACCTCGATTATATCCATTTCCTCCTCTACCATTACCACAACCCCTCTGTGGTGGTCCTACATTCCTAGCCTGAGCACGGTTCCGACCCTCCGACCGATTCTTGGCTAACTTCCGAGGACAATCCCTTACCACGGTGGTCCAAAGACCCACATTCAAAGCAACCCTTCTCACCGGTCCAACAACCTCCCCAATGCGATTTGCCACAGCGACATAAAGTGAGCCGGTCTGCGGTTAGCGACCATGGGCCTTCCCCGCCGATTCGGCCCACTCGCTTTCACCCTTTCCTCGAACATTACCACCCGATCCGCACGACCCAAATCCTCTTTTACTCGCTTGTTCCTATCATAGTTCTCGTCTCACGGACTCCTTGACCCCTTCGGCTACCTTAGCTTTTTCCACCAAGACAAAGAAACTCACACTCTGCCATGCGAGCAATCAAAGAACCTTAACTCATCCCTAAGTCCGTCTTCAAAGCGGACACAACGATCATGCTCCGTTGACACTATACCACGAGCATAGCGGCTCAACCTTAAGAATTACGCTTCATACACCGACACGACTTATTTCCTTGTACCAACCCCGAAAAGCTTTCCTCTGTGCATTAATGTAGCTTGTGCCCACATACTTCTTCCGATAAGCGACTTTGAAGTATTCCCAAGTCGATCATCTGCCGTAGCACCATCTCGAACCGTGAGCCACCATCGATATGACTCATCCTTGAGAAGCGACACCGCTCCTTTCGTTTCTCCTCATTCGCCGATCTATCTCATCCATGATTCTTTCGATCGATTCTAGCCAATACTCACCAGTATTGGGCGTTACACCGACACACCTCGGAAAAATTCAGCTCCGTTAGCTCGAAGTCTCTCGTGTGCCGACTTCCGAGCTCCTCTACCTCCACCCATTCCAGCTACTCTCTCTAGAACCCGCAAAGCATCGCTTGACATCAAGCGTCATCACCCGTCCGATCCTCGCCTCGGCTCCAAAGGTTGGGGGTGGTGGTGGCGGTGGTACCTCATTCTCGCATCCCCGACCCGATCGGCGAGTTTCGACACGGTCATCCTACCCTTCCGCGTCCACGACGGCCACGTCCTCTAAAGCTCATTCTAACTATCGCGCTTTAACTGATTAGGAAATTTTTATGAATTAGTATATGTTTCACTTGGTTATCCGCAAGAAATTTTATGAAAAGAATTTAATAGAGATTCTTTCGATCAATCAAAGTTTTAAGTCTTCTATCCTAATTTACATAGAAAAGTACATCCATTCCCTATACCTTTCATACCTATGCACTCTTCTGGGCATTACCGTCTGCTTTCTATCCTGTGGGTATTTTTCGTAATTTTGCCACTAGGGAAATTTCAGTAATTTTGGTAAGTTGAAGAATATTTTGAAAATTTTTCCAAAGTAAATTTTTGTTGCTATTGAAATGAGTATCATAACGATTTTTAAAACTTAGAGCTTTCACAAAACAGGGTTAATCCCTTTGGGTTTTATTTAACGTGTTTAGCCTATGACCAGAGTCCTCTTGGTTAGGGTGAACCGGCTACGCACTGTAGGAATCCCGTGAAGAGGAGGTGAGTCACGAGGACCGCTTAAAATACCAAGCTCTTCCGATCCAATCCTGAACATACGCACTAAGGTTACCACACCCTAACTCCTCGCGACTTGGTCACGGGTTGGTTTTAATTAGGCCATTAAAGTCTTATGAGTTTTGTTGGGGTGGACTAGTCCTAAGGTTCAACACCTATCACACTAACTACGCTCCCTACTTACCCTTCTATAATAATAATCCATACAAAAAGTTAGAGGTACTTACCGGCGGATCGGTCTTGAGACTCTCGGTGCCATGCTTATTCAAAACCAAAATATTTCAAATAGACCTACTAAAACATTTTTGGGCCTTGGGCCCCCTACAAATGAGTTTTTGAACTTGGCTCGATATCAATTTGTAACACCCCAAACCCGCCCAAACATTACGACCGAATTTGGTATGCTACTGGAGGAAAAACTTTTGAAAATCCTTTTAAGTCGTTTTAAATTTTGATAAAAGATATTGTTTTGATTTAAAACAGTTGAGGTGTTATGAAGAAAGCATTACTTAATGTCATTTAAAATATACTAAGTTAGGTTGTTACAGTTTCAAGTGTACCCGATGGCACAATAAAACATTTTTACGAATTAATTTGAGAAAAACATGTGTACCCATTTTAATATCATAAAATAGTTAAGCAATTTATCAAAACATAAAATAATCCAAGTGCAAATTTTAGGAGGCCTTATTACATCTTAAACAAAATAAATCAAACCCATATTAAAATAAAAATAGTTCCCAATCCACCTAGTCCATATTTTCATTGCATGGCCGCCTCGAGTTCATCCTCGGCTCCTTGTCCGCAACTACGAGTCACCTAAAAATGTTAAAGGAAAAAGGTGAGTCATCAAGACCCAATGTGTAACCCTTTTTCCGGTTTAATGTAACATCATACACAAATCATAATTAATTTAATATGCACAAGTTTAATATGCACCCAACCTAGCCATCCGTGACGCCTTTCTCTACCCCGTGTGGTACCAAACCACTGGTGGTGCCAAACCACCGTGACGTATAGTCACGAAATCCACCAATATTGTGGTACCAAACCACTGGTGACCCGAAGTCACAATCAAATGATGGGGCCAACCCATCGTGTGATACCAAATCACCGGCGCCAATCCCATATCTCAAATGTGGGGCCAACCCACGGTGGTACTAAGCCACGTGGACGAGACGCTATGAGGTGCCAAACCTCTGCGAGGTGCCAAACCTCCGTGACCGTAGTCACAATGTGTTACCAAAACACCGGTGTCCGCTTACACACGAATATCACCGCCCCTCCACTCATAAAACCCACATCAATCAATGATAGTTAATGTAAATCATGCCAACATACTCATTTAGCAACATATATAGGATTTACCAATAATCATTTATAAGTCACATATACCAAATATGTCATGCTTCCCAAAAGCATCAAATAGTAAATCATATTGTCAAGGACTTACCTCAAGCCTTGCTATACCTTTATGGTATTAAACTCAAATCTACACAAATCCGATTAGCATACACATAATACTTTGCACGTTAATTAATTATAAAGTGTGTATGTACACACTGTCACCAATGATAGTCTAAATCCTAAGGAGACAATCGGCCACACAAGTTTCCCTTGCCCTATATTCGGCCATTACCCAAAGTTAGTACCAAGGCCATTCGCCAAACCAAAATAATCTCGAGGGTTATCATTTGAATCCAAAACCTCACCTAATCGCCTTCGAGTACTAACTACGCAACAACCGGTACGCGAAACTTGCTTCACTTCCCTACAATCGGCAACCATTAATATAATAGCCTTCGGCTTTTGAATAATCAAAAGAATAATCCCTTAAAATAAATCCTTACCACCTTCAATATTCGACCAAGATACTTCTAAATGGAAGAAGAGAGTTTCGGCACACCCAAAGGAGTATATTTGGCTAATAAAGAAATTATTGAGAAGAAAGGAGAAATAGGGGATTCGATTTTGAGAAGAAAAGAAAAGTAGTAGATGAAAGATAATGGTGTAGGAGATTCGGCCAAAGTTTAGAGAAAGAAAGAATGGTTTTTTTGGTTTTGATAAAATTTGAAAAGAGAATGAAAAAGAATTGATCAAAGGAAGAAAAAGAGAAATGGAAGAAATGATATTCGGTCACCACAAACTTTACCAAAGAAGAAAATGCACAAGATGCAAAAATGTAGTTTGGTTCAAAAGACAAATGAGAGAAAGAAAGTGGTATTTTGTTTCCAACAAAATGAAGTTGTCATCAAAAGAAATATTTTTGCACCAAAAGTACCCTATACATTCGGCCAAAGATGAGAGCTTTTGGTGAGGAAAAACAAACACAAAATGATGCACAAACAAAAGGTTGGTCAACATCCTCCAAGCTACCTACCAAAAATTCGCCACTCCCCTAGCCTTACATGCCGTCCCACATTCATGCATTAAGGCATAGGATTTCTTTCCAAAACATCCCCACCTTCCATGCCTTTGTCCCTCATTATACCATAAACTCAAGATTCTTATCCCTATCTTCAAGCTTTCCATAACAAATTTTCAACTTACTAAAAGGAATAGTCCAACCTATCATAAATAAGTTTGACCGTCCATCAATGCAAGGATTCAAAAAATAAACCTTCAAAATGTTAAACATGCTACTCAACCTCTAACCCCAAGCTATAAGTTCAAACACCATAACCACTTTGCCACTAATTCCTCATGTGCTTTAATTAACACTTAAATTAACTTAAGTGCTAAGCTCACTTAATCCACTTCATTAAATAAACCATACAAAAATTTATTCTACTAAACCGAACCTACTCAAAGTCCATAATTAAGCCTTACCACACCACAATTAATAACACAAAAGTTCAAACACATGAAAAATAATTCAATCACAAATAGCCCCGATTTCAGGATGTTACAAATCCATACCCAGAATTATATCGAATTCATCAAAGGGAAGCAACATCAAATTAACCGGAAAACATATATCACGAAACATCAATGGGCAATTCTTGCACACCTTATCCACCAAAACACACTTGCCTAAGGGGTTCGATACTCTAATCACAAATTCAGTAGACTCAACAGGTAGAGTCTTATTCAATACTAAGTTCATACACACATAGGAATGGGTTGATCCAGGATCTATCAATGCAATGACATCAATATCAAATAAAGTGAAAGTACCGATGATGACGTCTGGAGATGATGCTTCCTCTCTTGTACGTATAGCATAGGCTCGGGCAGGTGCTCTCGCTTCTGATCTCACAATTGTGTCATTTCTCCATCTCTGACTTTCACTCACATTTTTGGTGCTTCTGGGTGGTCTACCCCTAGCTGTCACATTACTCGGTCTTTCATTCTGAACATTTTCTTCTTCGACCATCTTTGGGCAATCCCGAATAAAATGATCTCGGATCCACATTTGTAACAAACTCTATTGTTGTACTTGCCCCAAAGACTCTCCCACATGTCGCCCTCCACACTGCTATCCACACTCAAAGCTTGTTACTCTTAACACCGCCAACACTTGATTCATTCGGAGCTTGAATTCGTGGACCAAGACTTTGTTTCAAACGATCTCTACTTGGATGTCCAAATGAAGCATTTGAACGGTTACTTGCATCTCTGTATCTCTTAGTAGAAGGTTGAGAAAATTATTCATCGATCTCTTTCTTTCATCACGAGCTTCAAATCACTTTCTTCTTTTCCTTATTGAGCTCTTCACTTTTTACACGCTCTTTCAACTAACACAACAAATTCATTTATATCGAGTATCCCAACCAATAGCTTGATGTCTTCATTCAATCCTCTATGAAACATTTGCACATAGTAGCTTCTGGTCGAGACACATTCTCTCGCATATTGACTCAATCTTACAAATTCTCGCCAGTACTCGAGAATGCACAACCGCCCTGTTTCAATTCTAGAAACTTTTTACGCTTTACGATCAACGAAAACGTTGATCGGTATACTTCTTTCTCGAACTCGAGTTGAAAGAAATCCCGTGTTCTCTCTCTCTCGAACCACAGATATCAACATTTTCCACCAGTTGTAAGTTGTGTCTCTCAACAGAGAAACTGCACACTTAATACACTCATTAGGATTCAACGACATCTCATCGAATACTCTAATTGTATTCTCAAGCCAAAACTCGGCTCGCTCATCATCGTCATCAGATGTGGCCCTAAACTCTTTAGCCCCGTATTTTCGGATCTTATCTTCAGGTGGTTTATTCAATCTGTTCGGGTCTACAACTTGAGGCACAACAGGTACTTGCGGGGGTAGAGGTTGTGGAGTAGTCGGATTCGTTCGAACGAACTCTGTAAACCATTCACTCATTATACGAAAGAAGGCTTGCTTAGCCTCTCCTCCCTCACTACCTTCATGCGGCCTAGATGTGGTCGGCGCTGTCCCTTAAGCGGGAGCAGGCGCATTACTCTCTACGTCGTCAGCAACTGCTCGATCGGGATCCATTACTATAATAAAACACATTTTCAACTGTCAGCATTAATCACACTATCACAATTTCATATATGGCATGTATAGCTAGACTCGTACGCACTACGTTAGTCCGAGAATTGACTAAACCGTAGCTCCGATACCAATAAAATGTAACACCCCTAACCCGAGACCTTCTTCGGAACAGGGTTAAGAGGTGTTACCAATCAATCAGAACATTTAACATCTAATATTTATGACACAAAGTCAAACATCTTCAATCTTATTCAACTACAAACATAGTGTCCCTTATCGAGGTCTACATAACCTCATTCACATGCTAAAGAGGGGTCGAGACTAAATTGAAACAGATACAGAAATTCTCCGAGATTTAAAACTTTTCTAAAATACAGAGGAGACACGCCCATGGGAGGAGGCCGTGTGCCCTCCACGGCTACTAGACACCCCCGTGTGTCCATCCGTGTCTACATACTGTCTATTTCAACACGGTCACTAGGCACGCCCGCAGTGCCCGCTTCGTGTCTATATACGACTATTTTAACACGGTCACCGTGCACGCTGCGTGTGCCCGTCGTGTCTATATACGACTATTTTCACACGGTCACTGAGGCACGCCTGTGCCATAGCCGTGTTATACTAGGCTACATTCTCGCCAATTTACCTACGGCCTTAGGCACACCGTGTGCCTCAACCGTGTGACATTATAGGCCATTTACAAGGCCAAAATGCCACCCACTTAGGATCAAACCTACAAGCAACACATACCAAAACATATCATGCACATGAGGCAACCAAAAACTTATCAAAATGACCATTCAACTTATGCATTCAATTCCCATTCCAACCATAACATTCAATACCAAAACTTATCTCATCACAAGCATAAAACATTCAATATCAAGCATCATTCCTTCTCAATTTCATTAACTCATACTAGCATTTTACCAACACAAAGTTACCATTCATAAGTCAACTCCTCAACCCACAAACCATACCAAAAGATGCATCACATATATCAAGTTCATTCTAGCTAAACTAGAACATATCTAGCCATATCTCATGGCTATTTACAAACATCAAACATGATTCAAATGACCAGCCTATACATGCCATATTTAACTATATACATTGTTCCAAAATACCCCAAAATAGATTTGCCGATAGTGTGACCGAGATGCCGACGATCCCCGATCCGAGCTAGCTTTTTGATCGACAACGCAATGCAGAGAAACAAATCACACAATAAGCTTTATAAAGCTTAGTAAGTTCATAACATAATACAATTATCATATCAAATTAAACCAATGTATAAAATAAACAATCACATAGGTCTATTATCTCATATTCTTGCCTTCTCATCCATAGCTAAAATACTTATTTCCTCAATCATAACTCGATTATACTCATCAACCACAAAGGTTCAATACGTACTTTTAACCACACATAGTTATTAAACATCCAAGCTATTCAATGCTCGATATTATTTGCCGATCATCCTTTAGTTTTCATTCAATTTGATCGCACACTCATTACTATATACATGCTCGTAGCATATTTGTCATCGCACACTTAGTGCCTAATCTTTTAACCGACTTATCTCGTAACGCACACACAAAGTACCAATACTATAAGCCGTAGCTTTCATATCATCGCACACACACGCTGCCTTTCATTTCTGCTTTCGATTTACATTTTCGCACACTTAGTGCCATCACTAAATCTTGCACATAGCATCTCAATTTCATACTCATATACCTATTCAATTCATAGTACTAAAACATATCTCATTAACATGTATTGTATCCGAACTTACCTCAGACGTCGACTATCGATACGATTGATTAATCGAGTACTTTATCTTTGCCTCGATCTCGATCCAAACTTCTTCTCTCTTGGTCTATATACATTCAAATTCAATCCGTTCAATCACTAACTCATTCAATTTAGTCCACACACACACACATTTAGGGCATTTTACAAAATAGCCCTCACATTTACACATTTCGACACTTTAGTCCCTAATTCACAAAATCATCAAATTCATCAAATTCCACCTAGCACAAGCTTAGCCAAATTTTACTAGTGTCTATACAAACCCATACATCTCATTTATTTCTCAATTTAACCCTTCAATTTGCTATTTTCACAATTTAGCCCTAATTAACTAAATTCATCAAAAATTCAAGAACAACACATGTTCATTAAACACATATCTTTCATTTAACACCAACACTCATCATAAAGCTCACCCTTTAATCAATGGTACATTTCATAGACATCATCAATTCACAAATTTCAAGCATGGCTTTTGTAGAGCACAAAGCAACGATTACAAAAACGTTGAAATTATTAAAAACCGAGCTCAAACATACCTTAATTCAAGCTTAACCCCAGCCAAAATTTTCAAAACTTTTCTTCCTTCTTTTCTTTTCTCATTTTCGGTTGATATAAACAAAGATGAGCACTCTTTTTCCTTTTGTTTCATTATAAATTAACTTAATAATTAAATACCAACTTTTCCCTTTTATAAGTCATATAAAATAAATACATTTTAAGGCTAGTTTGTCATTTAACACCCCAGTATCTTAAAAATGGTTCATTAACAACATAAGGCCTTTTCCTTAAAAAGCCATCAACATTTAAGTACTTATAATTCAGCACATAGCTTTTACACCTTATACAATTAAGTCCTTTCTCTTAATTCGACACTCAAACAATCAAATTATCACACAGAATTTTCACACAGTCTATTTCACATACTATTCACACAAAAAATATCATTAAAATATTTTTACGACCTCATATTTGTGGTCTCGAACCACTGTTTCGACTAGGGTCTAAACTGGGATGTTACACTAGCTCTCAACTCAACTAGAATAGAACCATCGTCGAATAAAGTCATCCGTGAATTCATTGCCCTTAACGCAAATAAGGATTTTCTACTCAAAGCGTCGGCAACTACATTCGCCTTCCCGGGATGGTAGTAAATGACCATCTCATAATATTTTATCAACTCTAAGGATCTCTGTTGTCTTAGGTTCAACTCTTTCTGTGTCATCAAGTATTTCAAACTTTTGTGATTAGTGAAAATCTGACATTTCTCACCATATAGGTGATGTCTCCATATCTTCAATGCGAAGACTATGGCAGCCAATTCTAAATCATGCGTCTGATAATTCTTCTCATGAGGCTTCAACTGTCTGGAGGCATAAGCAATAACTTTGCCTTCTTGCATAAGTACATAGCCTAATCCATTTAAGGATGCATCGCTGTAAATCACAAATTCTTTCCCTGTCTCAGGTTGTACTAAAACTGGGGCTTCTGTCCATGTTGCCTTCAACTTCTCAAAACTTTGTTGGCATCGTTCTGTCCACTCAAACTTCACATTTTTCTGTAATAATTTAGTCATCAGGGTTGCAATCATGGAAAACCCCTTGACGAATCGTCTGTAATAGTCAGCTAGGCCTAGAAAACTTCTAATCTCAGAGATATTCTTTGGTGGCTTCCAGTCCATAATAGCCGAAATCTTACTGGGGTCTACTCGAACTCCTTCTTCCGAGACAATCTGTCCTAGAAACCCTACTTCCTTGAGCCAAAATTCACTTTTACTGAACTTGGCATATAATTGATTTTCTCGTAGAATCTGTAAAACTGTCTGTAGGTGCTCAGCATGCTCATTCTCATCTTGGGAATAAATCAGTATGTCGTCAATGAAAACGAATACAAACTTGTCAAGGTATGGTCTAAACATGCGGTTCATTAAGTCCATGAATACCGTTGGAGCATTGGTCAAACCAAAGGGCATGACTAAAAATTCATAATGCCCATACCTTGTTCGGAAGGCTGTTTTAGGCACATCTGATTCTTTTACTCGTAGCTGGTAGTACCCTGATCTCAAGTCTATTTTCGAGAACATAGTGGCTCCTTTCAACTGATCGAACAAATCATCGATTCTAGGCAATGGGTACTTATTCTTTACTGTCACTTTATTAAGTTGACGGTAATCTATGCACAATCTCATAGTTCCATCTTTCTTTTTCACAAATAAAACCGGAGCACCCCAGGGAGAACAACTTGACCTTGCAAAGCCTTTATCTGTCAACTCTTGTAACTACGACTTCAGCTCCTTCAACTCCGTCGGAGCCATCCTGTAAGGAGTAATAGATATTGGTACAGTACTAGGAGCTAGCTCAATGCTGAACTCAACCTCTCTAACTGGTGGTAGTCCTGGTAATTCCTCAGGAAACACATCCACGTACTCATATACTATTGGCACTAACTCAATCTTTAACTCTGTTTCTTTTTCATTCATCACAAAGGCCAAATATGCCTCATACCCCTTTCTCATGTATCTTTGTGCTGTCATGTGAGAAATCAATTCTGAAAATCTACTCTGTTCATCTGATTCTATGTGAAGGGTGTTCCCATCCTCACATCTCATTTCAATGCATTTCTTCCCACAATTAACTATTACATTATGGGCAGTCAACCAGTCCATACCGAGAATGAGGTCAAACTCGTCAAATGGTATCAACATAAGGTTTGCTTTAAAACAATGACCTCTAATCATTAATGGGCAATCTTTACATACTTCATCAACTAACACACTCTTGCCTAAAGGATTAGACACTTTAATCACAATTTCTATAAACTCTACAGGCATACTCATATCGGATACCAATTTCATGCAAATGTAAGAGTGTGTGGATCCGGGATCTATTAAAGCAATAACTTTAACATCATAAAAAGAGAAGGTACCCGTGATAACATCATGGGAAGATGCCTCTTCGCGAGCGCGAATGGCATAAGTCCGTCTAGGCGCCCTCCCCTCGGGTCTCGTGGCATGCTCTCTAGGGTTACCTCTTCCACTTGCCCCACTTCCGGGGTTTCTCTGCGGCCTTCCTCTGACCATACTCCTAGATATCGGGTTCTGAGTTCTGTCCTCTTTCATCATCTCTGGACAATCTTTTATGTAGTGGTCCTGGGAACCACATCTGAAACATGCATTTTCATGTGCTCGACATTCTCCTAAATGGCGTTTGCCACAATGTGGGCATTTGGGTCTACCAGATCGAATATTCCCCACACTAACGACTAAAGTAGTTTGTATTTTATTTCCCGAATACTGTTTACTCTTGTCCTTCCTGGAAAATCCAGTGGAAGTAGCCAATCGGGCAGGGAAATCTCTTGACTTCTTGGACAAAGATTGGAATGACTTGTTCCACTGCCTCTTTCTAGAGTCACGAGACTCCATTTCAGATTTCTTCTTTTCTTTTACTAGTTCTTCGGCTTTACAAGCCCTTTCGACTAGCACAACAAATTCCTTCATTCTAGGACAAAGAACAAATGCGCTTTGATGTCCACATTTAGCCCATCTTCAAATCTCTTACTCATGATGGCCTCGATGGATACGCATTCTCGAGCGTATTTGTTTGAGTCTTACAAACTCACGCTCAGAGTCGATTCTGCATATCTTGCCTTGTTTTAGTTCTAGGAGTTCCTTCCTTTTTTGGTCCACAAACCTTTGACTGATATACTTTTTCTTGAATTCTTCTTGGAAAAATTCCTATGTGATCCTTTCCCTCGGTACCACCGACACAAGGGTGTTCCACCATTGGTAAGCAGAATCTCTTAAAAGAGAAACTACGCACTTCATGCATTCTTCGGGTGTACATGACAACTCATTAAATACCCTGATGGTATTTTCTAACCAGAACTCAGCCTTTTCCGGATCATCATCTTTTCTAGCCCGGAATTCTTCTACTCCATGTTTCCTGATTCTATCAACCGAAGGTTTATCTCCTCTTACCACCTCTACTACTTGAGGGGCTATTGGGATAGGTTGAGGAATAGGTAGGGGTGGAGAGGGTTGCGCATTTGGGTTCGTACGAACGAACTCCGTATACCATGTGTTCATCATGTGGAGGAAGGCTTCTCTAGCCTCTTCTCCTCCTTCTTGACTCAACTAAGTGGGTCTATTCTCGTTCTCATTCGGCACCGTCCCTTCAGCGGGAGCCGGTTCGTTACTTTCTACGTCATCCGCCATATCTCTTTCAAGATCCATTTACTATATATATAAACATAATTTAAGTCGTCAGGAGTCGTCACACTATCATTATAAAAACATTCTTACGTATGGCATGTATAGCTAGACTCGTGCTTATGCTACGTTAGTCCTAGAACCGACTAAACCGTAGCTTTGATACCACTAAATGTAACACCCCATACCCGATTTCGAGGCTCAGACCGGATACGAGACATTACTATGCTTGAACTTACTCAATCATGACATTACGGGCTATAAAATTTTGTTCCAAATTTAAAACTTATCATTCTTAAACAATTCGTACATTTCATGGGCCTACGAGGCCTTAAACTCGTCTTCGAAAACTTTTGGAACCTTATCGAAAAACTTTTCTTTGAAATGTGGGTTACACGCCTGTGTAATATAAGACACGCCTGCAGCATAGGCATACACGCCCATATCCTCAGACCGTGCCTAAAAACTCAGTATTCTGCCAATTTCCACACGGCCATGACACGCCCGTGGACTTAGACCATGTACTACATCTGTAACATCCTAAAATTTGAGTATCATCTTGTTGCTTGTGATAGCTTGGATATGATTTTATTGTGTGCCTAATATAATCTTGTGAAGGCTTAGAATTATCCGAAGCTAGAATAATTGTTAGTATGAAGAATTTAGTGAAGTGGATCAAGTGATTATGATGCTTAAGTTAATTTAAGTGTTTGAAATTAGCTCATGAAGAGTTATTGGCAAAGTGGTGTTGGCGCTTGGGTGGATGCATGAAGGGAGAGGTTCGAATCCCTTGGTTAGTAATTGGAAGGATTTTTATTTTTCTTGTTCTCTTTCCTTTTGTGTCGGTCAAACTCTATTTTTTTGTATGGATGTATTTTCTTTCATTTTTGGATAGTAGACTATTGGAAAAAGGCAAGTTATTAGTTAAGGAATAGAATCAAGGTGTTATGGAAGGATAAGGGACATAAGGCTTGATGTATGGGTGATGTTTTGGAAATTTTTTTGGTCATTTTGACCATGAATGTGGACGGCTTAGGGGGCTAGGGGGTTGGCCGAATATTGTATGGGATTAGGGGGAAGATAGTTGGCGAAATTCTTGGCATTTTGTGCATCTTTTTCCCTTTTCTCCAAAATCTTTCTCCTTAGCCGAATTTGTCATGGGCATTAGGTGAAAATTTTGTTTTATTTTGGCTACCATCTTTGACCATATTGGTATCCCTTTTTCTTCTTTTCCTCTCAAGTTTTTCTTTCTTTTGGTACCGAAATATTATTACTTTTGAAGGCATTTTTCTTTCATTCTTTTTCTTATTTGACCGTATGTGTATCAATATTAAAAACTTTTTCTTTGTTTAATTTCTACCATAACCAAAAACCATATAGCCTTTTGATCATTTCTCTTCTTCTTTTCTTTCTCTTCCTTTCTTTCTATTTTGTTAAAGTCTAAACTATAACCCTTGCTATTCTTTTCCTTAAGCCGAAAGTTTCACTTCATTAACACCATTGAAACCGATTGCTCCTAAGCACCAAAAACCTATCATCTTTCTCATCTAAATTGATTTCTCCACTTCAAGTTCTTCTTGTCAATTCCTTGGAGTTTAGTGACCATTTGCATTTTGGTCATTACTTTTCGGTAAGAATCTCTTTTAGACTGATTTCTTTATCTCTTTCTTTTTCTGACGGTTGAAAAGTGAAACTCTAATTCCCTATTTTCTTTGGCCGAATCTTGAAGGAAAGTTACGGGGTTTCTCTGTAGTTAACGTTTAGGGGGAGATTATTCGGGATTTGAATGATCCAAGGTAAGCAAGCTTGATAATCGACCAAAGGCCATATCTTTTTAGTGATAATCGATTTCTCATATAGTGTTATGTAGGTACTGTCGACGTTGTAGGCCAAAGTCGGAAATCTTAAGTATTCTATCGTTCTTTGTGTTTACAAGGTGTGTAGCCCTACACTAAATTTCTCGATGCATTAATAATATTAATGTTAGCATGTGTTAATAAGTAATATGAATGATTATGGCTTCGGTACCATTCAATGGTACATGATTTTCGTATGTTAAACCCTAATACTTCGTTAATAATGCTATAAGCATGGATATGAAATAAGTATGATTCCGTTACGATTTTGGGGTATATGGCATGATATCGAAATAATATGTTTATTGCATGGGCATATGGGTGATATTGATAAAGGAAGTGTTCCTGGTTTTTACCACAATATCCGGTGACTTCGGTCACAATATTATGAATCGGTGACTTCGGTCACATATTCTAAATCCGTGACTCTGTCACACTTATTTGGTGGTTATGCCACAATTTATAAGGGCCATGTGCATGTTGGATCGCAAAGAATCGCCTTTGATGGTGTGTAGCGGATGGAGGGTCGATTTAATAATCCCCACGGTGTGATTGGCGTATGCACGGGTGGTGTGTAGCGGATGGATATCTAGGTGGGATCGGGATTGCATTTTCATTTTATATGTACATGTGATAATATGATTTGTTATGTAACGGGCTTTATTTGTCACGATCGTTTGGGCCTTTAGTGTATTGTTACACATTGAGTCTGTTGACTCACCCTTCGTGGGATAACTTTTTTGTGTGATACACATTGATTTGGACCGGATCGGAGAGGACTACATGGTGGCCATTGCTCAACTCAAGATTCGGGTTTTCTTTATAATTAAACTTATTACATTATCTTTATTTATTTTTGATTATGTTTTGTAATAAGGCCGCCATAAACCGATTTATTTATACGTTCTAAATTTTATTTACATAACACTTAATTTCAACCAAATAATTAAATATTTTTGACGCAACGCCTAAAATTTTTATGACACCTAATTACTATGGTTTTCAACTTAATCATAAATTCTAAATTCGGTTCTTCTTTTGATTTACAAAATCATAAAGTTTAATGATTTAATAAGATACAATTTAAATCACAAAAACGGTTTTTTTTAATAAAATCGTACTTCAAATCCATTTTTCCTACCACGAAATCACATGATTTACAAACCGACAAAACGAGTTTTTCTCAAGAAGCATACCAGATCCGGTCGGGGCTTGTGGGCCGGGTTTGGGGTGTTTCAACATCTTGATATACTGACTTATTTCACACGACTGGGCACACGCCCATGTTCTAACCGTGTGTCATGCACGGCCCTAACACACGGCCGTGGGATTAGTTCGTGGCTTATTCTTACTTATAAGACTAAGGTTCAGGTTTACGCCGCGGCCTAGACACACGCCTGCAGTGTCTAACCGCAGAGCACTTAGAGGCTATTTACCAAGCCAATTGCCATCCTGAAATTAAAATACAATTCATACTCATTTCCATAAACCAATACTACATCATCTTGAATAATACTACATGCTTCATTGATGATTATAAACATACACACTTGGCCAATCACTTAGCCATATACAAAAGAATAACAAACTTAATAGCCTATACTTTGGCTCTTCTTAAAACATTTACTCAAAATGTACTGCTACCTATACATGCCATACTTAATAAAACAACTTGGCTATACCAAAATAGCGATTGATAGTGTGCTCCGAGCTCCGATGACGGTGATCCTCGATATTAGCTTGGCGGGACTACATAGAAAGAAAGAATGAAAGACATAAGCATTTATCTTAGTAAGTTTGCATAATGCACATAGCAACATTCTTATTTAACATAGACCATTTGAAATAAACAATGGCATCATAAATTCAGCTATATAAAGCTTACTTACTCATACTTGATTCTTACATAACTCATGAAACTTACTAGTCTCATACTTGATAGGCAAACAATGTACCTGTATCACTAGATCACATTGATCAGCATACTTGAACTTAATACTCATAATTTCTAATTCATCATTCATAACATGAATAATATTCTTTTTCACTTGATAATAACCTTACTTAGCTTTCTTGTTATCTCTTTGGAGCTTAACTCGTTTGCCCGATGAATTTATATGAATAACCGAGGATACTAAATCTCATCTAAATTTCGAGGCCATGACTTAACATGGACTTATACGAAGTCTTTCTTGTTCTCACCAATGCCATGCCTTAACTTGGACTTATATGGGATCTCTTTCTCTTGATAACTTTTCAATGCCAAGCTTGCCTTGGTCTTACATGATAACTTGTTCAATGGCAAGCTTGCCTTGGACTTACATGATAACTTATTCAATGCCAAGCTTGCCTTGGACTTACATGATAACTTACTCAATGCCAAGCTTGCCTTGGACTTACATGATAACTTACTCAATGCCAAGCTTGCCTTGGACTTACATGATAACTTACTCAATGCCAAACTTGCCTTGGACTTACATGATATCTTGCTTGCTTGCCGATGCCATGCCTCGGCTTGGTCTTATACAGACTTTCTTGTTTCATGTGGTAGATCGAGTATCCTAAGTTATTCAACTTCAATCGGGGCTTTCTCATGCTTGATCTCATTAATTTCTTTGTTTAACATAACATTAAACATTTTTCATAATAACATTGTACATTATACTAAGCAATTCAATGATATAAATCATAAAGCTTAGAAATCATACAAACTTACCTCAATATACAAAATGTAGCTAGGTATGCAATTTAGTCCTCGACCTTGTTCTTGCCTCGGTTTCGATCTAGGCTTCGTTTTTCTTAATTTGCAAGCTTCAAAAATTTGAAGAACCCTAGCTATGGAGTCTCCTAAATTTTCTGCACAAGGGGGAAGAAGATGAATAGATTTTTATCATCTTTTTCCTATTTTAATCACTTATTAGGCTAATGACCAAAATGCCCTTCTCTTTAAAAATTTCTATTTTACTAACTCATGTCCATTTTTGTCCAAAAATTATAATTTGGGGAAATTGCTATTTAAGGACTCATAATTGCTATTCTAAAGCTATTTCATACAAAATGCTTCTAGAAACTCATATTTTACAACTTTTGCAATTTGCTCCTTTTTGACCATTCAACTTCAATTTAGAAGAATTGCTTCATGAAACTTTCACACTAACATGAAAACATGGAATGAACCTTAAAACTCATAAATTCACCTATGATTTGTGGTCTCGCACCACTATTTCGACTAGGCCCTAAATCGGGCTGTTACAAATAATACGAGCTTTTTCTTCAATAAATAGACTTTAACTGTACAAGCTCGCCTTTCATCATACTAATACTGAATATTCTTTGATTGATTGATTTTTTTTTTAAGAACAAACTAAGTAATAATAAAGAACTTTAACAACTGAAATATAGAACATAGTTAGGCAACTACTCAAAATCAAATCTCGACAAAAAGGGAGTCAAGGAATGGTGATAACAAATATACAAAGGGTTTTGGGTTAATATTAGTGGTTATATCAATAAAAAGGGTTGTTAGGATTAAAAGGGGTTCACTAGGGGTTAATTGTGAAGGTAGGCTTTTGAATGGAGTTAGTGGGTTAAAACCTAAATGCCTTAATCATCTCTGTGTATCAAATCATAGGTGTGGTCTCGATATGCATAAACGAGGCAAGTTCTAGAATAACAAATCAATGTTGACACACTCATAATCAAAAAGTGAGCAAGAAAAAGAATATATACTCTATAAGGCTCAAAATCTCACAAAAATTATGGGTATTTTTGACATCAACCTCGTAAATTTCAAACTTCAAGATAATATTCAGATTTAGTTCAACAACCTAGAAAATTTTAATTTTGAAAAATAGACTTATCATGCTTGATTCTTTAGTATTTTAGAATTTAATTATCAATGCACAATTATCAATGACTTAATCTAAAACATATCAATAAAAATCATAAATCATTGAAATTTCATCCTAATTAGTAATATGAGAAAATTACTTAAAAACAAGACTAAATTCAGGATTTTGAGAATAATGCAAAAAGTTTGGTACCTAATTTCAGAAATTTGAGAATAATGAAAAAAAGTTAGGCACCTTTTTTAGGTTGTTCACCACCCCACACTTAAGATGTACATTGCCCTCAATGTACAAAGATAGATAATATAAATATAATGTTCAGATCAGAAGATATGGGGATGAGTAAAACTCCCTGAATTATGGATGGAATCCTTGGAGGATGTGGAAAATACGTTGGAGGGGCTTGTGCAGTGACGATCCCGTGCTAGATGAAGAAATTGGGATGCTCATGCAGAGATTAGCCGAGATATAATAATAATAATTAAAACTATACTAATTAAATACTTAAGGAAAGGCAAGCTAAAGTGGAGAAAAATAAAGATGAAACTAAAATTAAAAGAAAAGATGGATGGATCGTAGAGTCCTTATTGTTGGATGTGATTTCTAAGGCTGAGGATATGGTGGTGGTGGTGGGGTAATTCCCTAGCAGCCTTTAGAACCTAAAATTAAGAAACTAAGATAAAATAAATTAAATTAAGCATAAGATTGTTAAAGAGAAGGAAATTGAAGCAAAAGAGAAAAATGAAATAAAAACTAGATAGCCTCAAATATCCTTGGCTTGTCGTTTGGATGAAGCTGCCGGCATGAACTCATGTGAATCGGTCTCCTTTGAGGAGACTGTGATTGGCCTTTTACGCTTCTTTGCCATGGATATGATGTTGTTGCAGCTCAAGAGTCTAAGGATTTATTAGGAAAAGGGAAAAGGAAAGAGGGAGAAAAGAAAGAAAGAAAGAGAGAAGAAAAAAGGAGAGTGGGTTGAGAAAAGAAAGGAGAGGGGCATGGTGTTTAAATAAAATTTCAAGTCTGGCAGTTTCCCACACCCGTGGGTTAAGGGTGTGTTGATTCACACGACTGCCTCACACGGCCGTGTTCTAGGGCGTGTTGGTTACCTCACGCTCGTGTCTAGCCTGTGTTCGACAAGTCAGTATGTTGGCATAATTTTAAGGCACGGGCGTGTTCAGCCCGTGGTTGGCAAGTCAGTAGCTTTACACGGTTATGAGGCAAAACCATGCCACTTTGTTGGTGCCCGTGGGGGAGTGGTTGAGTCCGTGAGTTCTAAATTTAGTTGCTCTGACTTGTACCGTCCTGCCATGTTAGTACCAAGATTCTTGAGGTACACACGGCCACGACCACGACCGTGTGCAGGGCCGTGTGGCCTGGAATTCTGCACCCTTGTTAGTTTAAAGCTAGATATTATAAAGAAGGGATAGGATAGAAATAAGAAAAAAAAAGTTAATGGGGTTAGTGCTCGGGTTGCCTCCCGAGAAGCACTTGTTTATAGTCTTAAGCTAGACTTTTCCTCTCATTTGTATGGTCAAGGTGGTTTGAGGAGGTGAAAATCCTTCCTCATGCTATTGGTTTTGTCTTTGTGAAGGAGTTGAAGTCGAGATTCGTTTGCAGTAAAAGTACTAAAAATAGGATTACTTACCTCGACTGTTCCGTATGGGAAAACACTGGTTACCCTAAAAGGTATTTCTTTGTTTGTGTTAGGGTCCGGAGGAGATATTCGAGGATCTACCTTATCTAACAGTACTTGATCTCCTATTTTGAAGTGATTTGTTGTTCCTATGAGCTCTTCTGGAGGCTCTTTCGGTTTTACCTTGTGTGGTTCCGGTTCTTCGTCGTGTATCCCTAATTTTTCCTTGAAGTGTGTTTTCCACTCGTCTAGATCATCAAACTGAATCCTTCGATCTTCATGAACGACTTCCTTGTTGGCTTGGGGTTTAGGATCGGGTTCAGTTGTATTCTTTGGTGGTGCTTCCTGAAAATAGGGGTTAACCAAATGGTTATCAGTAGAATTTACGTTCTCACCTTGATTATTCGATGTTCTAACTGAGTCAAGAGCCTTGATGGTGACTGTCTCATTACCTACACAAAGTATGAGTTCTTCTGCATCAACATCAATTTTAGTCCTGGCAGTTACTAAAAAGGGTCTTCCTAAAATTAGGGGGATCGAATTATCCTCATCCATGTCTAAGACAATAAAATCTACTGGGAAAACAAATCAGTCAATTTTTACAAGAACATCTTCGATAATACCCCTAGGAATTCTAACAGTTTTATCAGCTAATTGAATGCTCATCCTAGTTTGTTTGGGTTTCCCTAGACCTAATTGTTTAAACAATTTGTAAGGCATGACATTTATGCTTGCCCCTAAATCAGCTAACGCATTATCAATAGTTAGTCTACCAATTAAACATGGAATTGTAGAACTCCCTGGATCTTTTAGCTTTTGTGGTAGTCTATTTTGTAACATTGCTGAGCATACTGCGTTTAATTCCACATGTGGATCCTTGTCTAATTTGCGTTTGTTCATCAAGAGATGCTTTAAAAATTTCCTTGAATCTAACATCTGTAAAAGGGCTTCAAGTAGCAGTAAGTTAATATGTAATTTCTTTAAAAGTTTAAGAAACTTACCAAACTGTTCCTCTGTGTCGTCTCTCGTTAACGCTTCGGGATATGGTATGCAAGGTTGGTACTCCTTGATTATCGGTTTTGGCTTTTCTTGTGTTACCTCAGCTTTACCTTTTTCTACCTCGTTTCCTTGTATTGGACTGGGTTCGTCTAATCCTTCACTTTCTTGAGCTGTTATGGCTTGGATTTGCTCCTTTGGATTAATCTCAGTGTTGCTTGGTAGACGCCCTTGTGGTCGTTTCGGACATTAGTTTGGCAAGTCATTCCCACCGACTTAGTGACTTCCCCTACTTGATTCTTGATTGCTTTAATCGATGCTTGTTGGTCAATAAGTGTTGTCTCGGTTTTTTGGCAATGGGCTTCAGTAGCTGCCATGAATTTTGCCAACACTCTTTGAGGTTCGGCTTCTTCTCTTGTGGATAAGGCTAATTTTGGAAATTTTGAGGAGGCTGTTGTCTTTGATTTCCTTGATTTCCTTGTCCTCCCCACGAAAAATTTGGGTGGTTCCTCCAACATGGATTATAAGTGTTACTATAAGGGTTATTATTTGATCTGAAATTATTACCTATATAGTTCATTTGTTTGCTCTCTGTGCCCGGTTTGTAGGGTGGGTACTCAGGATTCGCCACAGTTCCACTTGTGCCGCACTGCATGACTGGATGTACCTGCGAAAAACACAAACTATCAAGCTTTTTATTCATTAACTCTACCTGATTTGATAGCATGGTTACTGCGTCGAGGTTGTAAACTCCGGCTATTTTTGTTGGCCTTGCTCTTGTAACTTGCCACTGATAGTTATTCAGCGACATCTCTTCTATAAATTCATAGGCTGCTTCAGGAGTTTTATTATTCAGAGTTCCACCGGCGGCTGAGTCGATTAGTTACCTCGTTGAGGGGTTTACACCGTTATAGAAAGTTTGGACTTGGAGCCACAAGGGTAAACCATGGTACGGACACCTTCTCAAGAGATCCTTATATCTCTCCCATGCATCGTATAATGTCTCTAAATCCATCTACACAAAAGAAGATATACCATTACGCAATTTGGCCATTTTGGCCGGTGGGAAATATTTTAATAAGAATTTTTCGGTCATTTGATCCCATGTAGTGATTGACCCTTGTGGTAACGAGTTTAACCACTGTTTGGCTTTATTCCTCAATGAAAAGGGAAATAACCGAAGACGTATGGCATCATCAAAAACGCCATTTATTTTAAAGGTATCACAGAACTCTAAAAAGTTGGCTATATGAGTATTTGGATATTTGTCCTGTAAACCATCAAATTGAACAAACTGTTGAATCATTTGTATAGTGTTAGGCTTTAATTCAAAATTATTAGCAGCTATAGCAGGCCTAGCAATACTAGATTCGGCTCCTATTAAATGAGGTTTAGCATAATCATACATAGTACGCGGAACATTATTTTCTACCACATCTTATGGTGGAAGATTATTTTCGTCCATCCCTTCAGTAGGATTGGATCTGTCTTCTCGCTCTTCTTCTTTGTAATTTAGGGCTCGCCTAATTTCTCTGCGATTTCTTCGAGCGGTAGCTTCCATATCACTGTCGTATTCAAAAGGTCCTGTCGGGTTTCTTCTAGTCATAAACTAGAGGTACCTGCTAGGAAAAGAAAGAAAAATTTAGCAAAATTAAAATTAAAACTAAAAACAAAAATAAATTGCAGAAAATAAAAATATAATGGTTAAAGTAATAAAAATAGAGCTTTCTTAATATTTTAGTTCCCCGGCAACGGCGCCAAAAACTTGATCGCTATGAATCATAGCTTTAAAATTTATAAAAAGAACGATCGAACCTGGAAACTAACTCTGACAACGATTAAAGGCAAGTGTACCTGTCGAACAATAGTATAGCTTAGGCAAGACCGGATTATCGAACCCAAAGGAACTAAAAGTACTAATACTAACTTTCTTTTTATTATTTAACCTAAAATAAGTGAAGTTGCTTTTAATCTAAAATTAACGAACTACTAAGCTAAGGACACAAAGACGAAAAAAGACTAAAATTGGGGAGATAACTTTTAGAAAAACTCGGTTGATTTAGATGATACCTCGGGAAGAATCCACCTAGACTTCACTTGTTATCTATCACCAACCATATGATTTATTTACTTAGTTTGATCCGTAAGACTCCTAACGTATATTAAACCCTCTCTCGAGGCGAATAACGCCTAACCCTAGGTTAATTAGTGGAACTCTCGTTCTCTTATAATAACCCCCTAGAATAGCAGTAAATCGATCTTAGAACTCCCATATTAGGTTTCACCCTAATCCGGAAAAATCTCGTCACCCTATCTCTAGGCGTGCGATCAACTCCGCTTAATTATGCTAGATCTACTCTTAGGCGTGGTCTATTCCTCCTCCACCTAAGCACATTAAATTTGGATTAAGCTCACATAATTAAGAACAAACTAAGTATTTATCATATAATTTAGAAAATAATAACAAGATTCATCATAGGTTTAATCCCCTTCAGGTATCTGAAAGATTTAGTTCATAACTAAATAAGAAAACATCTCAAGAGAAAAGATAAAACAAAACATAAGAAATCCCTAAAACTCCCTGAAGGAATTGAAGGAGAGATTTGTCGTCTTGAGTAGAATCCCGGCTTCTTGAGATGGATCAACTGGCTACCTTCGAGTGATTCCCACAACTCTGACCTTTTCGGCTTGGCTCCTTGGCCTAGCTAACCGCCCTGGACAAAAGCCCTGGCAGAAGGCTTCTGCTGAACTCCCCCATTAAGTGGCCCCTAGGATGTTTATATAGGCTTTGAGATGTGTTACTTGGCCTCCAAGTATCCTAATTTGGGTGCAATTCCTATTTGGGAGTTTAATTAGACTTTGGAGTGTAACTCTTTGCCTCCAAGCATCCAAATCTGAGTAAAACTCCTCTTGGACGTGGCAGGGACACGGCCATGGCACACGCCCGTGTGGATCGTGGCCAGGCCGTGCTCAGACTTCTTTAATGAGACACGGCCTTGTGAATCGAGGGAAGATCGTGTTCTAGATGATCAGTGAGGCACGGCCGTGTGGGCTAAGGTCCAGGCCTTGTCGATTTCATGCTTTGGCCCATTTGTCCCGTTTTAAGCCCGTTTTGCGTTCTTTTCATCCCCTGGTGCTTTCCTAAGTATAAAACATGAAAAGAAAGGATTAAGAGCACCTTTTTACATAAATAAAGGGATAAATCATCCAAAAGTATGCTAAATGTGGGATTAAAATATGTTACTATTTCGGTTTATCAATAAAACAAAATATAAGAAAACCCTAAAACCCCCTGAAGGAATTGAAGGAGAGATCTTCCGTCTTGAGTATGATTTTGGCTTCTTGAGATGAATCAACTAGCTTTCTTCGAGTAAATCCCACAATTCTGACCTCTCTGGCTTGGCTCATTGGCCTAGCTGGACGCCCAAAAGCCTTGACAGAAGGCTTTTGTCGACGACCCCCCTTTAGGTTGCCCTCTAGGGTGTTTATATAGGCTTTCGAGATGCCTTACTTGGCCCACCAGTATCCTAATCCAAATGAAACTCCACTTTGTCACGGCAGGGACACGCCCGTGCAACACGCCCGTGTGAATCGAATCCAGGCCATGGTCGAGCCTGCTAAAGGGGTACGGCCGTGTGGCTTGGGCCCAGGCTGTGTGGCTTGGGCCCAAGCCGTGTGGATTTCTACTTTGGCCCATTTGCTCCGTTTTTAGCCCGTTTCTCGTTCTTTTCATCCTCCTATGGTCTCCTAAGTATAAAACGTGAAATTAAAGGATTAGGAGCATCAAATTCCACAATTCAAGGGATAAATCATCCAAAAAGTATGCTAAATGTGGGATTAAAATATGTATATATTACGGTTTATCAAATACCCCCACACTTAAGCTTTTGCTTGTCCTCAAGCAAAATTCTCAACTCACAATTAAAATAGAATTTCCTCAATTCATAACCTTCATCAATAATGTTTCATCATAATTCATAGGTAATTCATACATTGATAATTTAACCGGAAGGTTCCTAAAGATTAAAACAATCAGAGTAATAATTTGTATAGTGCGAAAGCATAGGTGTTTCCCCTTACCTAAATAATTACCTTTAATTCAAAATCAACAAGAATTGACATCCTCACTAAAGGTTCACTGAAATCACTCAAAGTGTTTAAGGTTCAAAAATAAGCACTCAAGAGTCAAACATGAAAAGTTAATCCCATAGGCTTGCATGAAAATCAAATCTCCACCACTGTAAAATGATATGATACACAAATCAAAAGGTCTTTTATGGGTTGTAACGGGGCTTGGGTTAAAGGTGTGGATAAAGGCTTGAATTAGAGGATTAGTATCGAGATTGAATTGATAAATTACCTAACTAGAAAGTTTTACTAATACTGAATAATTACATCAATTGGAAACTTAATACTAATAAAATGAGCTTCTTCTAAAGATAATGAAATTAATAGTTTAAGCTCAAATAACATAGAACTAATAATGAATATACTTCGTTTTTTTAAGGACAAATCATACAATAATAATAAGATAGAATTTAACATCTGATATAAAGAAAATAGTTAAGTAACCGATCAAATCAAATCTCGATATAGGGGTAGTCAAGAGAAATGGTGATAACAAATACAATGTGGGTTTTGGGTTAATATTAATGAGTGAGTTAATAAAAGGGTTGTTAGGATCAAAGGGGTTCACTAGGGGTTAATTGTGAGGGTAGGCTTTTAGTGGAGTAAGTGGGTTAAATCCTAAGTGCCTTTATCATCTCTGTATATAAAATCAAAGGTGTGGTCTCGACATGTATAATCGAAGCAAGTTCTAGAATAACAAATCAATGTTGACACACTCATAATCAATAAAGTGAGCACGAAAAGGAATGTATGCTCTAAAAGGCTCAATATCTCACAAAAATTATGGGCTTTTGATGTAAACTTTGTAAATTTCAAACTTCAAGGTAATACTTAAATTCAGGTAGGCAACCTAAAAATTTTTTAATTTTGAAAATAAACTCATCATGCTTAATTCTCTAGTCTTCTAAAGTTTAAATCATCACTGCACAATTATCAATGACTTAATCCAAAACATATCAATAAAAATCATGAATCAAAAGAATCTCATTCTAATAGTAATATGAGAAAATTACTTAAGAACAAGATATAATTCAGGGATTTTAAAATAATATTAATAGTTCCCCCCACACTTAAGACGTTCATTGTCCTCAATGTACAAATATAGATAATTTAGTAAGAAAGTCATAAGAGAGGGAGAGAGGTGAAACTTCCTAAAGTATGGATGAAATCCTTGCAGGATGATCAATGATGAACATGATGACTAGGCATAGGTGAAGGTGGTGGAGAATACTCCGGTGGTGTGTTCATTCATTGAGTGGCACCTTGAACCTTTAAACTGTGAAGTCATCAATAAATTTTTTAGGGAGTTCTTATTTAATGGACGTTTGTTATAGTTACTCGAGAGTTAAACAACCAGAGATAAAAGAAATCAAATTATACTTACAAATTTAAAGAGTTTAATAATAAAGGAAAATGAACTAAAATAAAAAATACAGAAAAAAATAAGAATAAAAATGAAAATAAAGAAAATAAAAGGACTCAAAGGTCCTCATCATCGGAGTGATCTCGAGGTGGTGGTGGCGGCGATATGTGAAAAAGCTGATAATATCGACCACGACCACCTCGTACGGCCATGTGGATTTATCTCAGCCCGTGTTCTTTAGGCAATTTTCACCACGGCCGTGTTGCACGACTGTGGCAATTAGTCGGAGCCCGTGTCTTGGGGAAAATTTTCGTCCTATTTCTGCACGATCTCCCCACGCCGATATGCATACTCGTGGTGTCCACACGGCCACGGCCACGCCTGTGTGCAAGGCAGTGTGGTATGGAAATCTACGCCTAAAAATTTGGTTAGTTTTTAGTTAGATGCTAAAATTCAAAAACATGGACGTTAGTGGAGTTAGTGCTCGAGTTGCCTCCCAAGAAGCACTCGTTTAAAGTCTTGAGCTAGAATTACCTGTTATTCGTATGGCCATGGTGGTTCACGGAGTCGAAACTCCTTTTTCTTACTATCAATTCTATCAACATATGGTTTGAGTCGGGTAATATTTACCTCAAAAGTGCCGAAATTAGAATGTGTTACCTCGACCGTTCCATATGGAAAGACCTTAAGTACCGTAAAAGGAGTCGCACCGTTTGTATTAAGCTCTGAAGCGTCTAGTCGAGGGTCGGTTGTATCTGATAGTACCTTGTCCCCAACTTTGAAGTGATTGGCTCCACCTTTAATACTCGATGTCCTAGCCGTGTCAAGAACCTAAAGAGTGATCGTTTCGTCACTTACACGAAATGTGAGCTCACGTGGTAGTTTATTTCGTAGAATTGCTGGGCGCACTGCGTTTAGCTCCACATGTGACGTATCGTCTAACTTCTATTTGTTTGTCAAATACTCTTTTAAAAATTTCCTTGAATCTGGCATCTACGAAAAAGCTTCAAGAAACGGTAAGTTAATATGTAATTCCTTTGGAAGTTTAAGAAATTTACCGAATTGTTCCTCTGTGTGGTCTTTCTTTATTACATTGGGGTAGGGCACACGAGGTTGGTACTTTGTAATTACCGGGTTTGGTTTATCATGGCCTAACTCAACATTACCTTCCTCTACCACCTTCTCTTGCTTCAATTTTGGTTCATCTAACCCTTCACTATCGTGAGCAGTTATTGCTCGAGGTTGCTCTCTTGGGTTAGTTTCGGTGTTGCTAGGCAAGATACCTTGTGGTCTTTCTGAGATCAGCTTAGCAAGCTGACCTAACTGGTTCTCGATCCCTTGAATCGATGCCTGCTGATTTTTGAGCATTGTCTCGTTGTTTTGAAAATGGGTTTCTAACATCGCGATAAATTTCGTTAGCATCTCCTCAAGGTTCAGCTTCTTTTCCTGCTGGTGAGGTGGTTGTTGAAAACCTAGAGGAAGTTGCGGGCTTTGATTACCTTGACCACCTCACGAGAAATTGGGACGGTACCTCCAACCTGCAGTATAAGTGTCACTATAAAGATTGTTTTGAGGTCTAAAATAGTTACCCATATAGTTGACTTGTTCGTTCTCTGTGCTAGGGTTGTAGGATAGATATTCTGTGTTGTTCACCCCTCCTCCATTTGTATCATACTGTATTACCGGATGTACCTGCGTAGAACCATACAAACCATCAATTTTTTTATTTAAAAGCTCTACCTGGTTAGATAGCATGGTGACCGCGTCAAGGTTGAAAACACCGGCTGCTTTAGTAGGCTTTGTCCCTATGACTTGCCACTGATAATTATTCAGTGACATTTCTTCGGTTTCTGCGAGCGGTATGTTCTATTTCACTTTCAAAAATCAAGGGTCCTGACGGGTTTCTTCTAGTCATAAACTAGAATTACCTGCGAGGAACAAATAAAAGAAAGAATATTAGCAAAGTTAAAAATAGAATAAAAGTAAATTGCAAAAAATAAAAATGGCTAAAGTAATAAAAATTGAGCATTCTTAATATTTTAGTTCCCCGGCAACGGCGCCAAAAACTTGATCGTGTGTCAGAGTCTTAAAAATTTATATAACGAATTATCTAGCCTAGAAACTAACTGTGACAATGATTGAGGCAAGCGCACCTATCGAACAGTAGTATAGTTTAGTGGCATGACCGGAATGTCGAACCCAAAGGAACCAAAAGTACTAATACTAACTTTCTTTCTATTATTTAGCCTAAGATTTAAAGTGAATTATTGTTTAATTTAAAATTAACTAACTACTAAGCTAAAGATGCTAAGACAAAGAAAATGAATTGGGGAAATACTTGTGGGAAAAACCAATTGATTAAGACAATACCCAAAGAAGAATCCACCTAGACTTCACTTGTTATCTAACTATGAACCAGACGATTTATTCATTTGACTTGATCCGTAGAATTCCCTAATTTATATTAATACCTCTCTCGAGGCTACTAACGTCTAACCCTAGGTTGATTAATTGAAATCTCTTTCTAATTAAAACCCCTAGAATTGCATTAACTCAATCTATGGACTCCCATATTAGGTTTGACCCTAATCCGACAGATTTTCGTCATCCTATCTCTAGGGTTGCGATCAACTCCGCTTAATTATGCTAGATCTACTCTTAGACAGGGTCTATTCCTCCTCTGCCTAAGCACATCAATACTTGAATCAATATCCTGAAATATCAAAGCAAGAATTAAGAACACATAATTAAGAACAAATCAAGTATTTATCATATAGTTCAGAAAACAATAACTTTCATCCCCCTCAGGTATTTGAGGGGTTTAGTTCATAATCATAAAAGAATTCATCTCAGAAGAAAATATAAAACAAAACATAAGAAAACCCTAAAACCCCTTGAAGGAATTGAAGGAGAGATCCTCCGTCTTGAGTATGATTTCGGCTTCTTGAGATGAATCAACTGGCTTTCTTTGAGTAAATCCCATAATTCTGACCTCTCTAGCTTGGCTCTTTGGCCTAGCTGGATGCCCAAAAGCCTTGACAGAAGGCTTCTATCGACGACCCCCCTTTAGGTTGCCCTCTGGGGTGTTTATATAGGCTTTCAAGATGCCTTACTTGGCCCACCAGTATCCTAATCCAAATGAAACTCCTCTTTGTCACGGCAGGGACCGTGCAACATACGCGTGTGAATCGAATCCAAGCCGTGGTCGAGCCTGCTAAAGGGGCACGGCCGTGTGGCTTGGGCCCAGGCCGTGTGGATTTCTACTTTGGCCCATTTGGTCTATTTTTAGCCCGTTTCTTTTTCTTTTCATCCTCTTATGCTCTCCTAAGTATAAAACGTGAAATTAAAGGATTAGGAGCATCAAATTTCACAATTCAAGGGATAAATCATCCAAAAAATATGCTAAATGTGGGATTAAAATATGTATATATTACGGTTTATCAATAAAATCGCGTTCATATTATTACTCTTGTTGAATCCAGAAACGCATACTCATCTAGTCGATTGCTTAAAACGTAATTCATTGCAGAAGCTTTAGAAATCGTTTATTTTATGAAAAACAGAGTTAATTAAGTAAGTCCATCCATTTTAGCGAAACCCATTTGTTTTCGAGAAAACCGTCAAAACATCCGAAACTATAATCATTTCCTCGGATAAGAATCACTTACAGACTCAAAAGTTTTTCGATGATTCGAGCTAACTTTGCTGTGCCAAGTTTGGATCTTTCTTTAACATTAAACATTTTAAACTCTTATAGTCATCATATATATCACATAACTCTTTTCATGCATCTTTAACTATATGAAATCACAAGATATCTCTATACACTTTTTCATTAGAACACACTTCAAACCATTCATTAACATATGACTGAAGATCATAAACTCTTTATTCAACTCAGACAAAACTAGAACTAACATTTCGGTTGATAATGTCTTCGTGCAAAAGAAAGCTTCAACATTCAAACTAACTTTAATTTTCCACAACATTTCTCAGATAGAATTGTTCCAATAGATATAATTATGTATTAAATCTTCAAGAATACAAATTCTTCTTCCATACTATCCTTCAATTCATACATGTACGTTCAAAATTTATCTCCAGTTCGTAGATAGATTCAAACACATATAACCCAATTAACTTTTCAATCAAATAATTTAGATCATACTAAACCACTGAATTGGTCTTTTCAAGAAATCTTTTCTTCGTTAAAAGGATAACCCTGCATATCATTATACGATTTATCTTGATCTTCTATCATTTTCACTTTTATCAATTTCAACCTTCACGAGAACTAGAAAAGAATTTATAATGAAGCTGTCTCATATATTAATCATCGAAACTTTGAATTATACTAAAATCACCTTAACCAAATAGAAATCATTGGGCTTTATTAGGAACGATGTCTCAACCCTATAATAAATATTATCCCGGCTGTTAAGGAAGCATTTGAACACCGGAAAGAATCAAATATGATTTTAGTAGCAACTATTGCAGAGACACAACTTCTATAACTCTGAGGACGGTACCACTGTACTCTCACATTTCAAGCCAGAAATTATAATCATAATAAACATAGTCATCTCTGTTATATAGAGATCTCTTGCAGATAATCACATGGAATCATAAGAAAACCGAAATAGTGCAATTTCAACATATGGAGCTATACAGGATATCTGAAAATTACAACCCATATAGAATGATATCAATTCCGATGATATCCCAGAAAATGTCCAGGAAGAACAATGTCACTCATAAATACTTAAATCCCCAGTAACAGAAGCAATATAATCTTCACGTATATTCAACAGAATAATAACCAGTAGAAACAGAATATTAACTTTATACAGATTTTACCGTCGACTTTTATATCCACACAATGGAATAAATTATCAGAGAAAGACATAACAATGTCGAACATAACCCAAACAGATCAATGATGTTTTCTTTATTAATATGTTTAGCTAATGTTCTCATACGATAAGACTTCCTTTTTGAAATTAAACAATCACATATACTTCTGAGGATAAATGTACACATAGAATGCCCAGAAGGAATCATAGTAACTACCCGATTATAACCATTGCATTCAACCATCAATACAATTCAATCATTATTCATCTGTCTAATTCTGTCATCGGAAATTTTCACATTATCCCTTCACTAACAGAAATCAATTCAGAAAAACTTTCGCTTAATACTTTCTTTAAATAACATACCCGAATAGGTCATTTAATCGGAGTTAACTTCTTCTATAATAGTGACTTTGCATAATCTGAATAGTCTTCAGAACTATCCAATATCTCTTTTAGTACTGTCTTCATTTGCTGATTCGTTCTCTTTTCTGACCACATTAGTAATCTTTCAAACATGGATCTCTGTAACTACACACTCGTGAGCTTATTCAACCCAAAATCTTACAGATTTCATTGTAACATTTTACTGATAAGGGGGTGAGGGTAGTAAAGCCTCAAATTTAACTCGCACCTAAATGCACATAACACATACTATCACAAATAGCCAGTTCATTTCTAATTTCACATTCTCAAAACATTTGATAAACATTTGCTTATAATCACTTTTGTTCTTAACACATAGTTCATAAGCCAACTCAAATCACTAATTCACAATCGAAATTCTCATATAGCATCATAACTCAAATGTCATAACTCATATGCTCATATAATTATAACATTTATCAATAACAAAAATGTCATACACTTTGATTCATACCTTTACGAGTGTCAACTCATCACCAATATATTTTCACTCAAACATTTGAGTACACATTCCGTACTATCAGAATTTAGCTCGGTTGGAAAGCATATCTGTCTAATTAAAACAATTTTCGTCAGAGTCGGGAGATATCACACTATCACGGGTTATATATGGCATGTATAGCTAGACTCATATACGCTATGATAGTCCTAGAACCGACTAAACCATAGCTCTGATACCAACCAAATGTAACACCCCTAACCCGTATCTGTCGTTGGACTAGGGTTTCGAGGCATTATCGGACAATACACATTTCAGCATGGTCATATATTGCAATTCATGCACAATGCCATATCAACTTCTATAATTTACTTTATAATCAAATAGAAATTATCTACTCTATCAAATCAGCCAAATTTGCACAATTAAAATGCATAGCCAAATAAGATCATACATGCTATATTTCCTACATTACATGTACAGAGAAATATCAACTTCTTTACCATACGGTCATTCGATTCAATTATGCACAAAGTGTTATTAACTCCTTTACAATCAATTTTAACTCGAATAGTAACCATCTACTCAATCATATAAATCACATTCGGTCATATGAAACACATGACCAACAAAATCATATCATGCTTATTTAACTCTTTCACATATACAGAACATTTTTATTAATTTACCTTATCAGTATCATTTATCAATTCACATTCCAAGCCAAACTAGCATACCTAAAAATCATGTCTTACGTAACATAAATTCCATATTCAAACTAACTAACGTATATCAAGTCATATAACACATGCTTCATCGAATCTATGTTCGATTCAAAAGACCTTCACCTTCATGGCATTCAAATGCTCAACTTATAACCAAGCATATATCATTAGATAACATATACTGAGCATATGTCAAAACATCTATTTCATTAGCTGAATAGCAACATATCAATTCATAATTTATGCACCTACGCATATTATAATCAAACGAACTACATGTACCTAGCCATTCATTTCAATAAATATTCGACTAGCACATTAACTTATAAAATTTGGTCATTCAAACATATACCTATTCGGTCATATCACATGGTTTAATTTTCAATAACATAAAAGATAATAACTAACATCATTTTAAGACCAAATATATCTCTACTCACAATACGAATTTATGTGCATATGACATAACAATTTAAACCACTTATTTTCGAACATCCAAACTATAACATATCATGTCTATTTCGCATACTATAATCATGTCTAAACGTCGCTCTTACAACATCAAATGTTATATAAAGCCAACCTAAATACCAACAATTTAAACATACTATATATATATACATACTTACCATCACAAACCGAATTTAAAAAAAAAAACAACCCACAAATGATTATCTAATAATCATATACGTATTTTAACTAAGTTTAGTCAAATATAATTATGCATTGTATAGCCTATTTCTTATCTCACAAAATGATCAAAACAAATACACACACATATGACCTGAATATTACTTAATCAAAATATCATAAACCATAACTTAAACACGCATCCATCATTTACTTTATTATCTAAGCCAAATAATACCAATTCACAAATGCAAAATGTAGCATGTATCAATCTTACCAAAATGAGCCAATTATAAGCCATACATATCACTATTCAATGCCGAATTTATATAACCAAACACCACATGTTTAAATACCATAAAGACATACTTCCAAAATAGACTTATAGCAAAACTGAAAATATACCAGCATTAACATTACAATCAAGCCATTTTTGCATGGCTATACATACACAAATCAGAATAAACCATATTAAAACTAGCCTATACATGCCACATAACCAAAACTCAAAGCTTTTATTTACCGAAACGATAACCGAATAGTGTGATAAGGCCTCCTGCGACTTTCAACCCGAGCAAATCTCTGAACATCTATAAACATAGGAAAAACGCACAGGGTAAGCTTTAAAAGCTTAGTAAGCTTGCATCTTAATAAACTTAACATAATAAAATAATTTCAATTCAATGTCATATGCATAATATGCTATCTCACATGCTAAAACACAACTTATCTCAAGTTTATAGTATGATTTCATATCAAATCATCACTATTCGATAATATATTTACTAACTTACTAACTTTAGCTTTCACGAGCTTATTCAATTCGATTCTTATATAACATTCAATTCCCACTTTCATATAGCCAAATGAGTACATTTTGGGAAATAACTTATTTAATCATATATCTTTTTCATATGAATCTCATATCATTATTTATACTAAAATTCACATTTCATTCATATAGCATCCAACAATTTCACATATGCAACTTATTAAATCACATCTTATTCATTTGTTCATGTTTCAAATGCACATATTCACATTTCTTTTCCGTATACATCACATAACATTCTTTGCACATATACTTACCTTTCATTTTAAAACATATTATATATTTTCAATGTACCTGAATTGGAATGTCATTCACTTAACCATTTATTTCTCGGAATGCCCGTTGAACCGTTCAGAATAAATAATGATACTTAGATAGCTCGAAAAGCTCATACAATGCCAACGTCCCAGACGTGGTCTTACATATAATTAAATATCGATGCCACTGTCCCAGACAGGGTCTTACACGAAATAATATACGATTTCGATGTCCCAGACATGGTCTTACACGTAATCTCTGATCGATGCTAGTGTCCCAGACACGGTCTTACACGATATCACAAATTGTTGCCAACGTCTCAGATGTGGTCTTACACGAAATCATATCTCGAAATCCTATGTCATGACACATGTATCCTCTACTATTCCTAGGGTTCGAACGGGGCTTTTCGAACGTCATCACGTTATCAGAACTTTCTCGTATTCATATATCCTGTTTCTCGAATAATTCAATATCATAATAACATATATATAACTTATTTAAAATACATACATTTGCATTACCATTCGGCATTGAATTCAATCATACAAATAATATGCATTTATAACATAATTTTGTAATGGTTATTAAAATACGAACTTACCTCATTCGCAGTAACGACAGATTAAGTCGACTAATCCGATACTTTGATTTTCCCTCGATCTAGATCCGAATTCCACTTTTTCCAATCTAATTAATATCAAAATTAAATTACTTATTCAACATTTCATTCAATTTTCATCCAAGAACATATAAATGGGCAATTTGCATTTTAGCCCCTAACATTTCACATTTTTGCACTTTAGTCCTTATTACACAAATATACAAAATTCACAAAATTACTTAAATACCCATGCTAGCTGAATTCTCTTTACAGCTATAACAGCCCATATTTTTCATTTATTTCACATTTCTACCACAATATTTTCATATTTCACAATTTAGTCCAAAATTGACATTTTTATCAAAAATCATTTTATAAAAAAAATGAAAATCTAACATCAAATATTCATATTTCATCAAAAACTATCAAAGAGCTCAAGTATTCAACAATGGCAATTCACAAATTCTTTAACAGTTTTAGAAACGGAGGTACAGGTTAGCTAGATTACGAAGCAGCGATTTCAAAAACGTAGAAATTATTAAAAACTGAGCAAAAACCACTCACCAATTTGTCTTCAAAGTTTGGCCGAATAACAAGCTCTCCCATGGCTGATTTTAGATTGAAATTTTGGTGAAGATAGATAGTGGAAGAAGATGACACAATTTGTTTTATTTAATTTGACATATAATGCCTTTTTTACTTATTTAACCTTTAATAACATTAATAATTACACCAAATGTCACTCCACTATCATCCACTAACTCATAAATGGGCTATTTGCCACATACAGACTTCACATTTAATAAACCATAGAAAATAAGAACTTTAACAAATAGAAAGCTACTTTTGCATTTTCTGCGATTTAGTCTTTTTTCACAAATCGACACACAAACGATAAAATTTAATCACAAAAATTTCACACATATTAATTCACATATTATAAGCATGGAAAATAATATTAAAATATTTTTTAACTCGGATTTGTGGTCCCAAAACCACTGTTCCGACTAAGGTCTAAATCGGGCTGTTACAAGATTAAACAAAGAAAAAGATGAGTTTTCGCAACTCAGTGTGTAATCCCCACAGAAAACATGTACACAGCCTCATATCAGAAAACATTCATATATTTACTGTTCAGGTCTGAGCCTATTACAGAATCAGTGTGGACCTTAGCCCCCTCAGATACAGAATATACAGAACAGAACATATCAGAATATCAGAATCCTACCCACCAGCCTCTACACACCATCTCCGTCCAACCCTACACACCATGTGAGGATAAAATCAACCCACCCATCCCTACACACCATGTTTGTGCAGACCAAATGCGGCACAATCGGATAATTGCACTCACCGCCGGATAACAAAGCTTAATACCCTTTCAGATACTTCCTCTAATATCATCAACCCGCCCCAATGTAATGCAGCATACCATTGATGACATGCTATAATGCAATTAACAGATCATACATTCAAATCGGAATACATGCTAAGTGTAACATGCTTAATACATATATCACAAAATCAGATCACGTAATTAGGGGTCTAAGTAATGCTTACCGACCCTACAGTAGGTCCACAGTTGACTTGGGTGACCCGTGCAACCTTACAGATTAGTTCAGGAAAATGGGCTCGTACGCCCATGTGGCCTGCCCATATGGGCCCACACGCCCGTAGCCCACACGACCCAAATTGGCCTTGGCCGTGTGGATCACATAGCCTGGCCGAAAACTCCACACGCCCGTGTGGTTCACCCATGTGGGACCACACAACCCAATAGGTCGAGCCCGTATGTCACACACGACCTTACCCGGCCATCATACGATCGTGTCACCTGCGCACGGCCTGGCTTGTCGATCACACAGCCACGTTGTGGCTTACATCCCTGCACACGGCCTACCACACGGCCATGTGGCGTCGACAGGAAAGTTTTCAGCTTTTTCCAAAAATGCATTTTTCTTGCGATTCGGGTACACACCTAGTTCATTTTACTGATTATACAATCCCGAGATCACCAGCACCTATGTTTGAACAATGTTTCACTCAGTTAATCTTTTAAATGATCGAATCAAACTAAACCCAAAACGAAATGCCCATCCAACGAGTGACCAAACTTACCTTCGAGAAAGAAGTAGTGTTTTTGTAACACTAGAACCCGATTAAGGCCTTCGAGCAGTACCTAAACATGAGTACAATGATTCCTCTGTTAATCGTTTAATAAAAAATAACGCTAGAACTAAAGAAAAACCACTTACCGAACAAGGAAAGCAATCGTTGCATGACAGAAACCAATTGGACGAGGAACAAAAAGGAGAAAAGGTGGATTTTAGCACAAAAGAAGAGAGGGAAAATCTAATGGAAAAGTCAGCAGCAGGGGGAGGAAAAGGGAAGAAAACGATAGCAAAATTTTTGGGAAACAAATGTGAAAAGCCAAAATATGAGAAAAGTAATCAGATTGGCAAAAAAATTGATAACTTCCCCCCAAAGTCTCCTCAAAACTCTCACCACTATTCCACTACTCAGAGTCTCGGTAGAACACAAACTCTTGCCGAAAATTAGGGCAAAAATACTACCCTTTGCCATCACCAAGAATCAAACACATGACCTCCAACTCACCAACACTTCACTTAACCACAAGACCAGCAGACTCATTTTGATATATTTCGACAAACAATAAAATATAAGCCTACTGACTAGAGATAAGGCTTTAGTTGTAACAGTCCGGTTTAGACCCTGGTTGGAACAGTGGTTTCGGGACCACAAATCTGAGGTCGTAAAAATATTTTAATAATATTTTTTGTGTGAATAGTACGTGACATAGCCTGTGTGAAAATTTTGTATGATAATTTGATTGTTGGTGTGTCGAATTAGAAACAATGACTTAACCGTATAAAGTGTAAAAGCTGTGTGTTGATTTATAAGTGCTAAATTGTTGTTGTCTTTATAAAGGGGAGGTTTAATGTTGTAATTAGCCAAAAATTATATGTGGTGGACGACATTAAATGTTGATATGTGTGTATATATATATATATGTTTTTATATATATATTAACTTATAAGTTAAAGTATATTATATATATTATATATATTATAAACTATGATAATAAAAAGAAATGGGGTAGTGGATTGTTCATCCATCTCCACCGAAACAAAAAAAAAAAAGAGAAAGAAATAAGGAAGCTTGGTATTCGGCCATGGTTCATACTTAAATTGGGTATGTATTTTTGATCGGTTTTTGATAATTTCTACGTTTTTGTAATCGTTGCTTTGTGCTCTACAAAACCCATGCATAAATTTTGTAAATTGATGATGTTTGTGTGATATGCCATTGATGATATATTGAGCTTTGTGATGGTTTATGGTGTTAAAAGAAAGATTTGAGCTAGATGAACATACTTTGTTCTTGAATTTTTTAATGAATTTAGCTAATTAGGGCTAAATTGTGAAAAGTGTAAATTGAAGGGTTAAAATGTGAAATAAATGAAATGTATGAGCTTGTATTAGCATGGGAAGAATTCGGCTAGTATATGTATTTTGAAATTTTGTGTATTTGATGATTTTGTGAAATAGGGACTAAAGTGTCAAAATGTGAAAATGTGAGGGCTATTTTGTAAAATACCCTAAATGAGTGAGTGTGGACCAAATTGAATGAGTTTTTGATTGAATGGATTGAATTTGAATATGTATAGACCAGTAAAGGAGAGGTTCAGATCGAGATCGAGGCAAAGACAAAGTGCTAGATTAATCGACCGTTTCGGTATTTCAACATCCGAGGTAAGTTCGGACATAGTACGTGTAATTAACTATGCTTAATATTATGAAATGATTGGTATGATATATCGAATGGTAAATGCTATGTGGGAGCTTAAGTTATGTAGAACTAAGTGTACGTATTCAGAAATGTGACCGAGATGAATAGTACTGCGTGTGCGAAGTAAAATAAGCTTCGGCTTTGTGGTTAGCACTGAGTGTGCAATATTGATATAAGTTTGGATATAATTCTTGCTATTAAATTTATATCTATGTGTTGTGAAACGAATGAATGTATATAAATGGAATAAAATATTTTAAGTATAAGTTAAAGTATTAAGGCACTATATATGCGAAATTGAGTTGATACCGAGTTAATTAGCACTGTGTGTGCGAAACTATAGAAGCTATGGCTTTAACAATTAGCACTATGTGTGCGAAACTATAGAAGTTACGACTTTAATAATTAGCACTGTGTGTGCAAAAAGATAGAATCTTCGGCTCATCGAATATGCACTGTGTGTGCGATACCGATAAAAGTTCAGTTTAACATATTGGCACTAAGTGTGCGATGACGATTATGTTTCGATTATGAAATTGGCACTAAGTGTGCGAATAAGTCAAAGGTATAGCAAAGGTTGAATGAGAAGTAATATCGAGCAAATTGAGTAATACGAATGGTGTGTAGTTATATGTTGATCAAGGTACGTTTGAACCTACGTGGTTGATGATAGATTTAAGAGTTAATTATACATATATATGTTTGAGTATGAGGTAGAGATTAATAAGGTGCCTAGTTGTGCTTTTATCAATATGATGATATAAATTTATAAGTGTATTAATAAATTAAAAGAATAGTAATGTAACATCCCGAAATTGGGCCTAGTAGAATTGGGCCCAATGGGCCTTGAGCGTAGTAGCGTTTAAAATTTTTGAGATCAAGAGATCGACTCTTATTTAGGTTAGACCTATTAGGTGAGTGATTTTGAAAGGTTAGGGGGCTTCTATAAAGTCCTGGGATCAAACTTGAGCTTTAGGGAAATTTTGGTTTTAGGTGAATAAAACCCTGGGAGTTAGTAGGTAGGCTTTAAGAATAAAATGTGGACGCCACTTAGGGAGCAAGGGGGTGACGCCACAAGGAAGGAAGGAGGTCCAAGGTTCAAGGCGTGGAACTTGCATTTCTTTTAGATTATTTTATTAAATGGATTTAGACCTTGGCCATAGACTTATTTTTAGTTGGGCATGTTTTAAGACATAAGAGGAGCTTGTGGCCTAGTGGCAAGGTGGCGTTACAGCTGGCAAGAGGTCTGAGGTTCAAGTCTCAGGATTAGCAAGGGAGTATTTATTTTGCGGATTGGACGGTTAGAGTTTGAGTTGGATTTAAACTCTGCTAGCGGAGGGATCCCACATCGGAAAGATACAAAGAAGGAAGGTGAGAAGCTGGCTATATATAGAGCTATCTAGGATGGGAGGAAGCATACCTTGGTGGGCGTTTGGGCACAGGAGTGGTCGGAGCGCGGATTAGCACCAGATTCCTATCAGGTGTGTATTCTCTCTACTCTAGTTGTAGAGCGGCAAATGCCGAATGCCGGTCACACGGTGATAGTAGCCACACGAGCGTGCGAGCGCACGTGTGGGGGATTCGACGCGATAGTTGAGGCCATCGTTAGTGTTCTTGTGGGTTGATGTTGTTTGGGCCACGATGGGCCGATAGGGGCCAAGTAGGCCCAATAGGCCCGTGGGCCCATATGAGTAGATTGTATGATTGTGTAGTATATATTAGACTGGACTAGGTGAATCTCATATCTGTGGCTAAATTTGTGCTAGTTGGGCCACACGAGCGTGTGGGCCCGAATGGGCCAAAATCGTGTTTTAGGCCCAATAGTTCGGTAACGACCGAAGGTGGTAGCCGAGTCGCTCGGGGCGACATTAGGCCTTCGAAAAGATCATTACATGTGCAAAATTACTGAAATACCCTCGATAGGTAAATTACAAGAATACCCTTGGTAGGTAGTGTTGAGCGTTATCAGGTGTGTAATTCTCACACCTTTGCCTGTTATTTTTGTTAATATGTATCTGTATTACTAAATGTCGAAACTTCGGTATCGGCTATCATGGAGGGTAAAAATAAGACATCAGGTTAGTGATTTCTGATTATGCTATATAAGTGATTATGTTGACATGATTATGTATGTACTTTGAACATCTTATATATATAGATATCTGTTGCATCCATACATCGTGATTTTATGTTGCATGGGGATAGGCATATGCTATTAATGAAAGGGGAAGTGCATCTGGTGACCATGTCACATCTGTTCTTGTGGCTTTTGCCACAATCTGATCTGGTGGCTCTGCCACACTCTGTTCTGGTGGCCATGCCATTTCAGTCTGGTGACTCTGTCACAATTTGACGATGAGCAGCTAACTGCAGCATGACTGCTATCGATGGTGTGTAGTGGTGAGGGTTGATTGTAGAAATCCCCATTGGTGTGATTGGCAGGTAAGGGTGGTGTGTAGCGGATGGAAACTAGGTTGGGTTGGGATTTGCATCATATTGCACTTATATCTGATTATTTGCTATACTCTGCTAAAAGGGCTAAGGCCCAGTCTATTTCTATGCGGGCTTCGCCCAAAATGATTTGTAAGGGCTAAGGCCTAGTTGGCAAAAGAATGGGCTCGGGCCCAGTAATGGTGTATGTAGAGTAATTGCACACTGAGTCTCGGTGACTCACCCCCTCTGCTTTAACTTTTGTAGGTAATCCCTAACTTGAGGATTTGGAGCCGAGGTGGACTCTGTGGTGGCCATACGTCGTCACTTTAGTAAATTAAGTGTTATTTTCTTTTAAATTTCATTTTAATTCGGGATTATTTTCTGTAATTAGGCCACTGGGATTTTAATTTGGTTTTTTTTTAATGCGGTTATTATCTATGATGAAATGATCAATACGGAGTTTTCCTAAAAATACAAATAACTGTTTTCCAAAATATTAATGAACGGTTCATAAACTACTGATAATTAAAACTCGAAATTTTTAAATGATCGCGAATTTTTTTAACTACCTTTCCTTGTGACATACCAGATCCGGTCGTAACGTGTAGGCCGGGTTTGGGGGGTTACAATTATGGTATCAGAGCCTAGGTTGCAAAACTCGTCTTGTGGAATGGGTTCAAAAATGTTTTCCAAAATTCATTTGAAATCTGGTTAGGAAAAATATGTCTTTTTGGATGAATGGCACCTGAGTCTCCGACACCAAATCCATAAGCTTCTTTTTACACTATAATCTATTATATGCTGAAATGTCTGTATTGCTGGTATTTATTCTGTGTATTTGGTTTGGATGTGACATTGAATACAGAAACTGTGTGCATATGTGGTAAGATCTGTTTGCTTCTGTGTTAGATATTTGGTTGTGTAAAGTGGTTCCAAGATTAAGGTAGAAAATGAATTAGTGTTATTAAGATCAGAGTGCGCAGTGTGATCGTAGTGTTATAGGTTAGGATGTACGACTGTTAGTTAGTTGGAAATTTTAAGGACGAAATTTCTTTAAGGAGGGTGGATTTGCAACATCCCGAAATTGGGCCTAGTAGAATTGGGCCCAATGGGCCTTGAGTGTAGTAGCGTTTAAAATTTTTAAGATCAAGAGATCGACTCATATTCAGGTTAGACCTATTAGGTGAGTGATTTTGGAAGGTTAAGGGGCTTCTATGAAGTCCCGGGATCAAACTTGAGCTTTAGGGAAATTTGGGTTTTAGGTGAATAAAACCCTGAGAGTTAGTAGGTAGGCTTTAAGAATAAAATGTGGAGGAAAATGTCACAAGTGGAGTGTGTGGTGTAGTGGCAAAGTGACGCCACTTAGGGAGCAAGGGGGTGACGCCACAAGGAAGGAAGGAGGTCCAAGGTTCAAGGCGTGGAACTTGCATTTCTTTTAGATTATTTTATTAAATGGATTTAGACCTTGGCCATAGACTTATTTTTAGTTGGGCATGTTTTAAGACACAAGAGGAGCTTGTGGCCTAGTGGCAAGGTGGCGTTACAGTTGGCAAGAGGTCTGAGGTTCAAGTCTCGGGATTAGCAAGGGAGTATTTATTTTGCGGATTGGACGGTTAGAGTTTGAGTTGGATTTAAACTCTGCTAGCGGAGGGATCCCACATCGGAAAGACACAAAGAAGGAAGGTGAAAAGCTGGCTATATATAGAGCTATCTAGGATGGGAGGAAGCATACCTTGGTGGGCGTTTGGGCACAGGACTGGTCGGAGCGGATTAGCACCAGATTCCTATCAGGTGTGTATTCTCTCTACTCTAGTCGTAGAGCGGCAAATGCCGAATGCCGGTCACACGACGATAGTAGCCATACGAGCGTGCGAGCGCACGTGTGGGGGCTTCGACGCAATAGTTGAGGCCATCGTTAGTGTTCTTGTGGGTTGATGTTGTTTGGGCCACGATGGGCCGATAGGGGCCAAGTAGGCCCATTAGGCCCGTGGGCCCATATGAGTAGATTGTATGATTGTGTAGTATATATTATATTGGACTAGGTGAATCTCATATCTATGGCTAAATTTGTGCTAGTTGGGCCACACGAGCGTGTGGGCCCGAATGGGCTAAAATTGGGTTTTAGGCCCAATAGTTTGGTAACGACCGAAGGTGGTAGCCGAGTCGCTCGGGGCGACATTAGGCCTTCGAAAAGATCATTACAGGTGCAAAATTACTGAAATACCCTCGATAGGTAAATTACGAGAATACCCTTAGTAGGTAGTGTTGAGCGTTATCAGGTGTGTAATTCTCACACCTTTGCCTGTTGTTTTTGTTAATATGTATCTGTATTACTAAATGCCGAAACTTCGGTATTGGCTATCATGGAGGGTAAAAACAAGACATCAGGTTAGTGATTTCTGATTATGCTATATAAGTGATTATGTTGACATGATTATGTATGTACTTTGAACATCTTATATATATAGATATCTGCTGCATCCATACATCATGATTTTATGTTGCATGGGGATGGGCATATGCTATTAATGAAAGGGAAGTGTATCCGTGACCATGTCACATCCGTGCAGTTTTCTTTGCCACAATCGATCTCGTGGCTCGCCACACTGCGTGCTCGTGGCCATGCCATTTCGATCCGTGACTCTCATCACAATTTGACGATGAGTAGCTAACTGCAGCATGACTGCCATCGATGGTGTGTAGCGGTGAGGGTTGATTGTAGAAATCCCCATTGGTGTGATTGGCAGGTAAGGGTGGTGTGTAGCGGATGGAAACTAGGTTGGGTTGGGATTTGCATCATATTGCACTTATATCTGATTATTTGCTATACTCTGCTAAAAGGGATAAGGCCCAGTCTATTTCTATGCGGGCTTCGCCCAAAATGATTTGTAAGGGCTAAGGCCCAGTTGGCAAAAGAATGGGCTCGGGCCCAGTAATGGTGTATGTAGAGTAATTGCACACTGAGTCTCGGTGACTCACCCCCTCTACTTTAACTTTTGCAGGTAATCCCTAGCTTGAGGATTTGGAGCCGAGGTGGACTCTGTGGTGGCCATACGTCGTCACTTTAGTAAATTAAGTGTTATTTTCTTTTAAATTTCATTTTAATTTGGGATTATGCTCTGTAATTAGGCCACTGGGATTTTAATTTGGTTTTTGTTTTAATGCGGTTATTATCTATGATGAAATGATCAATACGGAGTTTTCCTAAAAACACAAATAACTGTTTTTCAAAATATTAATGAACGGTTCACAAACTACTGATAATCAAAACTCGAAATTTTTAAACGATCGCGAATTTTTTTAACTACCTTTCCTTGTGACATACCAGATCTGGTCGTAACGTGTAGGCAGGGTTTGGGGTGTTACAAGTAATGTTTGATTGAAATGTAAAAACTGGGTAGTTGAGTAGCATGGTTGGATAGTAGCTATTTGTTGGCAAAGGTATGTATGATACCTATGTGGTTGGTGAAATTGAAGGTAGATGAATGGAATACTAAGTGAGTTATGAATATAGTTAAATGTGGGTATTATCGGTAAATTATCTGTGTGATAGTTCAATTTGTTCATTGAGTCAATACAATGAATTACTTGTATTATTTTATGAACTTACTAAGCTTTATAAAGCTTACTGTGTGATTTGTTTCTCTGCTTTGCAGTGTCAGTAAAGCTAGCTCGGATCCGAGAATTGTCAGCCTCTCAGTCACACTATCGACAATCTATTTTGGGTATTTTGGGAAAGATGTATATGATAAAATATGGCATGTATAGGCTAGTTATTTGAATCATGTTTGAGAGTTGTAAATAGCCATGAGATGTGGCTAGATATGTGCTAGCTTTAGCATGAATGATTTTGGTATATGTGATGCATCTTTTGGGCATGGTTTGTGGGTTGAGAAATAGACTTGTGAATGGTAACTTTGTGTTAGTAAAAATGCTTGTGTGAATTAGTGAAATTTAGAAGGAGTAATGTTTGGTATTTAATGTATTATGCTTGTGACGAGATAGATTTTGGTATGGAATTTGTTATGGTTAGAATGGGAATTGAACGCATAGATTGAATAGTCATATTGGTAAGTTTTTGGTTGCCTTATGTGCATGATATGTATTGGTAGGTGTTGCTTGTGGGTTTGACCTTAAGTGGGTGGCATGTTGGCCTTGCAAAATGGCCTATAATGTCACACGGTCGAGGCGCATGGGCGTGCCTCTGCAGGCACCGTGGTGAATTGGCGAATACGCTTTTGTCGCGACACGGCCTCGACACGGGGGTGTCAGCTAACCGTGGTGTACAAGTCAGTAGCTATCTAAGAGTACACGACCATGGCACACGGGCGTGCTTGGTGGTCGTGGTGGGGAAGACAGTATAAGACCACGGTCAGGACACACGGACGTGCCTGGTGGCCGTGGGGACCAAATTAGTATATAGACATGGAAGGACACACGGGGGTGTCTAGAAGCCGTGGAGGGCACACGGTCTCCTCCCACGGGCGTGTCTCCCCTGTATTCTTAGAAAAGTTTCAAATTTTCATGAAATTTTATATATGTTTAGATTTAGTCCCGACTCGGTTTATAAGCATGCTTAGGGTCTTGATGACTCATTTAAGGGACACTATGATTGTAATTGAATGTGATTGAAGATGATTGACTTTGTGTCGTAAATTATAGTTGTTAAATGTTCTGATTGATCGGTAATACCTCTTAAGCCTATTCCGGTGTTGGTTTCAGGTTAGAGGTGTTACATTTTATTGGTATCAGAGCTACAGTTTAGTCGATTCTCGGACTAACATAGCGCGTGTGAGTCTAGCTATACAACATAGCGCGTGTGAGTCTAGCTATACATGCCATATTATGAAATTACGATAGTGTGATGAATTCTGGCAGTTGAAAATGTGTTTTTATTTTGGTAATGGATCCCGATTGAGCAGTTGCTGACGATGTAGAAAGCAATACGCCTGCTCCCGCTCAAGGGACAGCGCCGGCCACATCTAGGCCAAACGATAGTAATGAGGGAGGAGAGGCTAAGCAAGCCTTCTTCCGAATGATGAGCGAGTGGTTTACGGAGTTTGTTCGAACGAATCCAGCTGCTCCACAACCTCCACCCCCGCAAGTACCTGTTGTGCCTCCAGTTGTAGATCCGAACAGATTGAATAAACCACATGTAGACAAGATTCAAAAATATGGGGCCGAAGAGTTTAGGGCCATATCTGATGATGATGCTGAGCGAGCCGAGTTTTGGCTTGAGAATACAATTAGAGTATTTGATGAGATGTCGTTGAACCCTGATGAGTGCATTAAGTGTGCAGTTTCCTTGTTGAGAACACGGCTTACAACTGGTGGAAAACGTTGATATATGTTGTTCTGAGAGAGAGAGAATCACTTCGGATTTCTTTCAAGTCGAGTTCAGAAAGAAGTATATTAGTCAGCGTTTCATTGATTAGAAACGTAAAGAGTTTCTAAAGTTGAAATAGGGTCGTTTGTCTGTTACTGAGTATGAGCGAGAATTTGTAAGACTGAGTCAATACGCGAGGGAATGTGTTTCGACCGAAGCTACTATGTGCAAAAGTTTCATAAAGGGATTTAATGAAGATATCAAATTGTTGGTTGGGATACTTGATATAAATGAATTTGTCGTGTTAGTCGAAAGAGCATGTAAAGCCGAGGAGCTCAGTAAAGAGAAGAAGAAAGTTGATTCGGAGGCTCGTGATGAGAGAAAGAGATCGATGAATAAGTTCTCTCAACCTTCAGCAAAGAAATATAGAGATGAAAGAAATCGTTCAAATGTTTCGTTGGGACATCCAAGTAGAGATCGTTCGAGGCAAAGTACTGGTTTACGAATTCAAACTCAGAATGAACCAAGTGTTGGTAGTGTTAAGAATAACAAACCTAAGTGCATACAGTGTGGAAGACGACATGTGGGAGAGTACTGGGGCAAGTACAACAATAGAGTTTGTTATAAATGTGGATCTCACCAAAAATCTAAAGACAAAACATGTTAATCTAACACATATATTTCATATTTCATCAATTAACATCACAAAGCTCAAGCATTCATCAATGGCACATTTCAAATTTTTCATCAAATTCCAAAATTAAGGCATGGGTTTTTTAGTACTCGAAGCAACGATTACAAAAACGTAGAAATTATCAAAAACCGAAACCAAAACATACCTTAATCAAAGAACATCAAGGCCGAATGCAACCAAAGCTTAAAACCCTCTTTTCTTTTCTTATTTTCGGTGGTGGATGGAAAAAACTGATGAAACAATTGATTTATTTTATGTTTTAATTAACATAATATTACATTTACAAATTTACCCTTTATTAGCCAATTATAAAACCATGCAACAATAGCCCTTAACCGTCCATCCCATAACTTAATGGCTAAATTGCAACATAAGGACTCCATATTATAGAAACAATAACAAAGTAGCACTTTAACAATTATCAAGCCACTTTTGCATTTTACATGATTAAGTCTTTTTATCAAATTAAGCACACAAACAGATAAATTAATTCACAAAACTTTCACACATGCTAAATCACATACTGTAAGCACAGAAAATAATATTAAAATATTTTTCTGACTCGAATTTGTGGTCCCGAAACCACTATTCCGACTAGGGTCTAAACTGGACTGTTACACCTTGTCCCTCTAAGGGGCCGGACAAAATCTCCTGGTGCCATACTTCGACTGGAAACTTTACGGTTAAGAGTGTTTATAAGATTTGTAAGGGCGATGATTGGAGTTCGAAGGATGATAAATGGAAGAGTGTTTGGAAGATTTCAAGACCGCAAATAGTTCATTTTTTCATTTGGTTGGTTCTTAAGCAACGCCTCCTCAGTAATATTGAAAGGGTTAAAAGAGGTTTAGCGGATGATCCTTCTTGTCCTATATACGGTTTTTATTCGGAAGACATCCTCCACATTCTTAGAGATTACCCTGCTGCTAAGAATGTGTGGAGCCAGATCATATCAGGTCATTATTTTACAAACTTTTTTTTCACTTAACTTACAAGATTGGATCCTTGTTAATGTGCAGGATACTTCAATGGCCATGACGGGTGGAGCTAGTTGGGCTTGTCTTTTTGGAATTCTGGCTTGGCGGATTTGGAAGAACCTCAGTCTTTTTATCTTTCAGAGACACCCATGGAGCTCAAAAGAGGTAGTTAACAACTCCTATTGTTGGGCTTCTCAATGCTTCTCACTCTCTAAAGTTGCTTCGAGTGACAATTTTTGTCCTCCTTTGGAAGATCAAGTCCATGGTTTTACGATTTTCCTTAACACTGATGGGGCAGTACGTTTGGATACCGAAAATACATCCGCTGGGGGGGGTTGCAAGAGACATGAATGGACAGTGGCTCTTTGGTTTCAATAAATACCTTGGAAAGTGTTCGAATTTTGACGCTAAACTTTAGGGCATTTTGGAAGGGCTTAAGCTCATTCAAAGAAGAGGTCATGATCGTGTTATAATCCTCTCAGACAGTCTGGACGTCATTCGGGCTATTCAAGGAAGTAACTTTGTCAATTCGAACTCTGCTTTAATAAGGCGAATCCAGAGTATGCTATCTCAGGAGAATTTATGGGTTTTGCGTTATATTTCCAGAGAACAAAATGAAGTTGCTGATTGCATGAAAAAAGAAGTGTTATCTTCTAGAATTGATCTGCAATTTTTTTTGATATTCCCTCTCTTAGGATTCTGAATTTTTTAGATTTGGACTAGTCTAGGGTTTTTTTTCCTCAAACATATTGGATGTAACTAATTAGCTTTTTCTTTTTTGCTTTTCACCAAAAAAAGAAGAAGATGTAATTGCAACTATTTAACCATCTAACCAAAGAATTAATATATTAAAAATAATTAATTAAAAATTTAAAAAACTTGATCTAACATGAAATAAAAAATAAAAATGTGAGTAGAAGAAGAATTGAACCCGAAACTCAAAAGGATAAAAACACAAACATTTAAGCATCTGACTAAAAACTGAAAAAACATTCAATTAGAAGTATTTTCCTTTCATATCCATTAAAAACGTGCCCGACTCTCTCCAAAATCGATTTAATATGATAAATTTCTCAAAATCAACCTAATCCAATAATTATGATTACAAATCAGAATTTTGGTATTTCACTCCACAGTCGGTCTGTTCTCCAACTGAGATTCCATTGATCGTATTTTATGGGTTATTTTTTAATACACTCAATCAATTCATATATAAAATATTAAAATTGTGTTAAATTATAAAATAATGAAAAGGAGCTGGCTCCTATTAATTAAACTAGCAATACTATTATTTACAGTCCAACCCACATTCCACAAGAGACGGACCATCTGATTCGGACAAGAACGGATCCAACCGAACCCACACAAGTACAAAAATCAAAGCTAACAAAACCGACCAAACAACAACAATGGTAGGGGCCCTGCTTTGTCGCCCCGACAAACCCTTTAGCAAGGGATAAAGATGAACAATGACCCAGAAAGCAAAGAAAAACTTCCCAAAAAATGGTCCCCATGAATCATACTCATTGTTGATTGCCTTTGCGATACCAGCAATAACTCCAACGATGTTTATTATAAGCAACGTTGTGGGTGGGATGAGCAATGTCGTCCATTTTAAGTCCCACAGTTGGGAGAAATCTCCATTGTCGCCTTCTACCTTTGAAGTTACACTGGAGTTAGTGTTAATACCAGTCATAATCTTCAAAAGCCCTTGTAATACGGCAAACAGTTGAGCTGAAACGGCTCCGATCACCCAAAGTTGTTCATTTCTCCACCATTCGTTAATGCTGATTCCATTCCATTTCATTTCCAGGATGTTTGTTGCGAAAATACATATGAAAAGCGACAAGAACCACAAGCTTCCAGCACTGCTGAGCTGCAAAATGTATAAACAAATTGAACATCATGAAGTTTACATCACAACAGTTATGTAGTACAACCACATTTATAATTATACCTCTGGAATGATGAATTTGCCTGTGAACAAGCAGACAGCAGGAAGTGTACAATATGCAAGAAGAGGAATAGAGGTCCATGGATATCCGACTAAATTTATGTACGCAATACGTTCCAACAACTTGAGACCACCTCCATAGCCATACCAAATAGGGCAATGCCTACTTAAGAATATTTCAATCGATCCAAGCGCCCATCGCAGAACCTCTTGTAGATGATCCTCAAGGTTGACTGAACCAAATCCCTTAAATGCAAGCCTAGCAGGAACACAATGTACAGATCGCCACCCATGGCTATGCATTTTAAATCCTGTTAATATATTCTCTGTAACCGACCCATACATCCATCCAACCTGTATCACAAGAAATGATTGCGTCAATTGTACTATCCTTAATGCATGATGTTTAGAGAGAAACATTGTTGCTACCTCTTTTCCCCACTCGGTTTTATCTTCATAGCCACAACCGATAACATGGATGGCGTCTCTAAGCCGAGATGCAAGGCTAGCTCCATTGAATGTTTCACCATTTTCTACCACGGTTGATGCAATAAAAACAGGGGACTGACCAAACATCTTTTCGAGTGCCCCTTCTTCGACAGCCTCCATAGTAGCAGACATGAGTGGTAAAGCTTCTTCATCACCTTGTTTAGTATGTCTTGTTTGAATCACGGTCTTTGGTAACTTATTAAGCTGCTGCTTCTTCTTCCTTCTTAAGCACAAACATCCACAACACCATTTATGCCAACAGTTGCATGTTCTTGTAGGTGGCTTCTTTGGTTTCGGAGCATCATAGCCATAAAGTGCTACCCTTCTCAATACACATCCAGTACCAGTATATATAGGACCTTGAATGCCATCCAAACCTTTCATATTAACCTAAAATCGAGGATTTAGTAACTTCAACAAAGCAAAAATTTGATAAACCAACCAAATATACTTACATAAAATAATATGGGGTTTCTATTGGCATATTGATCATGGTTATCAATGTCATCGAACCGCTGGGAGAATTGAACAAAACATACTCTTTTTCCTGACAATGGATCCATCATGAAACACATTGCCTCTTTAAGAGCCTTGCTATTGTTGATGTAGTGATTGTAATCCAAATTTAAGAGATACGGTGCATTTGTGAGCACTGCAGAGACTCTTACCTATAGTTTATAAACGACTGGAAATTTTATTAGATTGAAATGTTGCTCTTGTTGACTGCTAGAGAATATATGAGAATTTGTATGTTTACACAGCTTTAGAAGTTTACCAAAGCATTCAAAGCTTCAGCCTTTTTATGGTGATTAAAACTAGGTCCTTTTTCTCTAGAAACATATACCAAGCGTGGCAATTCATTTCCATCTGCGTCATGTCTTCCCCCTTGTCCAAGAAAAACCTGAATCATTCCGGGATGATGATGAGTATTGTTCCCAGGCCAAGGAGTTCCATCCTGCATGATCCACCCATCTTTTGGAGCCTTTTGAGCCTTGGCAACCAATGTATTGATTCGAATTTTGAACTCTTCATACTCTCTCTGCAATCACAATTGGCATTGGATTTCACCAAGTGATTACTGATCAGCCATAAATAATAATAGAATAAAAATGGAATGAGCTTGGGAAGTCCAAGTTACCTTCATTGCTCTTCTCTCCATCACAAACGATGGTAAAATCTTGTCTTTGAAATAATCTACCTTTCGAGAAAAATACCACTCGGGTGCCCTCGGTTCAACGTTAAACTTGTTGCAAAATGGTACCCATTTCCTTGCAAATTCAGATGTTTCGAACAATGCTTCAAATGTTAGCAGGGAAGCACCATCGTCAGAAATATAACATGAGAGCTTATCAACCGGGTAATCCACAGCAAGTATGGAAAGAACTGTATTTGCAGTCACCAAAGGTGATTCTTTTAATGGATCAACTGTGGTTACAAATATGTCAATATGAGCAAGTTGTGAAGGTTGCCCCTCCTCCTCATATCTAAAAAAAGAAAAGGGAACTCAATTTATAAAAAAAATTAATGAATTTACACCTTATCTGCACACTTTAAAGAGTAATGCATATACCTCAGGGATAATCTATCGAGATAAGTTTCCCTGTTGATTGGATGCCATTTTGGGAACTGTTCAAGAATCCACTGAAGTGCAAAGCATGTTTCACAGATGACAGATACGAGCCATAAAGCGTAGGCATCCTCAACTGGGTGCTTCACTCGATAGTGGAAGAAAACTCCGACAACTACAAGTCGAATTATGATGATCATCCGGTATGGGTTGATTTGGCTCGATCGGATTCCTAACTTTCTTGCCAATGGTTGCTTAGCTTCATCCCTTCTGATATTCACAATCAATAAACTATTAGTAGTTTACTTGTAATCAAACATGAAGTAAAGCATTCTTTGTTTAACAAGCTTTGTTCTAACGTGATGAGCTATGAAAGTATATCTGTAATAGAGTTCTACTAAACAACTTACAAAGGTAAATCAAGGTCATCAGCAAAGACATCTTTGCAACCATTATACGAATTCTTCGGCTGTAATTTTTCTGTTTCTTGTTTCCATGTCTCCTTCCAAGCAACACTTCCATAGCCATAAGCTGTTAAATCCTTTAGGATTTGCAGTGTGGGGAAAGCCAAAAGTTGAAGGAAACAAAAGAAAAAAACAAAATGAGAACAAAGGTGGCTCAACAAGTACTGAATACAGATTTCAAGCAAGAGATTGAAATACACAGTAGTTATTTTATGATTTCGATTACAGGTTGGTAATAATACCTTGTGACCATTACTGAGAAGGGAAAGTTGCGGCTCCCTATGAACAACAAAATGGTGCTGCTCATTGTTGGATCCCTCGAAACTGAACTCATTCTCTAAGTCATCAATTTCATCTTCTTCTTCATCTCCTTCCACTCTAGGACAGCCTGAACAATTATGAATCCATTATCACTAAACTAGTGGAGAATAAACAAATGAAAAGGTCTTGAGAAATGACCTTTGAGACGTTTGAATCTGGTTTTACACCGAGGGCACGTCTGGTTCCCTTCCTTGCGCTCGTAGTCATAGCAAACACGACAAATAGGGAAGGCACACTCATTGCAGGCCACGAACAACTCTCCCTCAGTTGTTAGTCCAACTTCATCTTCGCATATGTTGCATGTTTGGCCGATCAAATGTTCCCCCGTCTTTGGCTGCAAATTTAACACCATTTGTTCTTTATTTTCCATGTAATTCATATTTCAAAGCATATACACGCACACAAACAACTTACCGAAGAGTCGTCCCCACGGGGATGAATAACTAGAAGCTCGTTGGAGTTGTGAGTGCCAACAACTAAACCACAACTCACTTGCATTAGTGTTTACGCTCTTCGTTGCTTTGCTTGATTTGCTTCCACTTTGGCTGCCACTGCCACTAAAAATTTCCCATAAAAAATATGAAACCTATCATCATAATCGCTTCTTCTGCTCCATTTATCATTTACCAGCTCATAACAAAACTACTAAAATGATAAAGTGGACTGTTGGAGTAATTTAAAATCAAAGGTCAAGGTACATGAAGCACTAAACCTTTAATTTTAAATTAGTCTCGAGTTTATGATTTAAGGGTTTATGGATTTAATATTTATTTAAATAAAATTATTACTATTTATTGATAAATTTTTTATTATTTTTTATTTTATTTAATGATGAAGTATTATATTATTATTTATTGATTTTGCTTAAAAATGATACATTTTTTTTACATAAGCTTAAAAATGGTACATTAATTGTATGAAATAGGAATATTATCTTCTTCCAATAGTTTAATACAACAAATTCATCCTGCAGGATTTTCATTTGAATTTAATTTTTTAAAGATAAAAATACTAATGTAACATTAAAATATTAAAAAAAAAGGAATACAAATAACGTAGCGTCACTGTTTCATACAATCCTTTCTCTAATTGTGCGTCAAATATTCGTATTTCTTTTATTAAAAAAAAACACAAAACAATGTTGAAACTTAATTTATAATTTTATCTACTTCTACCATAGCATAAAATAATAATCTATAAATCAAATAATAAAAGTTGATTTGGATATAATAAAAATATAATTTAAAATTTGTGTTTTAAATTTTTTTTAATTCAGGACGATTTTAACAAAGCTAAATCTTGAAAATTAATGAATAGACGGTTATTACAAAGATAATTTTTTAACGTTTTCTTTGTTGGAAAATGTTTGGCTACTGATATAAAACAAAGAAATACAAATAACAAATTTGAGGGGAAATAAAAAAGAAAAGAAAAGATGTTGAAAATATTAAATATTTAGCATTGGTTTTTTTTTTTTTTTTTTTTTTATTTAGGGTTGTTGTCACGGCATCGAAAAACAAACATTTAGCTTCATAAATTTTTGTTTTGACCACTTAATTAAAAAATTACAATTTTATTTTTAAAATTTTCGAAATTGGTTTTTTGAGTCACCCAATTATTAAGTGACATTTTTTTAGTTGGTATAATAATAATTTTAGTCTTTAGTTTTTATACTTTATGTTAATTTGACCTTAATTATATATAAAATTGAATAAACTACCTAGTTAGTCTTTTAACTTTTTGGACTCTTTTATTTTGGTCATTCAAACAAAAATACTTACAATTTGGTCATTGTTGTTAGATAATTGTTTTACTTTAGTCAACAAAATGTTAAATCTCTAATGACGGTTGATTGTGCACACCAAATCATCATTTTCAACCTTTTTTTACCCATTATTGTTTATCATCTTCCCCTCCACGTCACCCTTGCTTCCACCATTTTTCTTTTTCCACCAAAAGGTAAACCTCAACAGGCTCGTTCTTGACATTTTTGGGCCCTAGGTGAAATAATAAATTGGGCTCCTTTTAAAAAAAATTATAAAATGTAATATAATAGAAACTGAAAAGTTTTTGGATCCCTAGGAGATAAAGCATTTATTGTGAAAATTTAAAAGCCCTAGAAATTTAATCAAATTTATTTTAATGTGAATTTTTTTCCACATTAAAAGCTAAAAAAAAGTATTTTTGAGCTCTTTTCAACCTTGGGCTTTAGGCGGCTGCACTCTCAAATAACCCCTGAGGGTCAGGCCTAAACCTCAAGCAAAGAAGAAGTGACGAATCAAGAGAATTGTGCGAGACTAACAAGGGTTGTTGCTACAAAGAAGAGGGATGCTGAGTTGGCCGGGATAACGGATGAGAATGTGAACAACAAGAAAAATGATTGGTTTAGGGGAGCTTTCTAACTTGTCTAGCATTGTTGGGTCGGTGAGTAAGGTTCAAGGGAAGAAAAAACAACAACCCAAGTAAGATTGATTCTTTTGGAAGAGGCGAAACATAAAGCTGAAGGTGATAAAAGAGGGGATTTTGATGTTATGTCCGATAACTCACAAATATGTGGGTATTATGCTTTAGATATTTATGAGTATCTTCATCAAATGGAGCTACTCCCCCTTGTTTCTCATTTAAAATCTATTTAATTTGGTAATTTCAAAATTGAAACGCTTAAAAAGTTAAATGACTAATTAAATAGTTTATCGTATAAAAGTATAAAGGCTTAAACAGTAAAAAAATTAGTAAAAAATAATCAATTAAGCCTATAAAAAAATATACCCTATTGCAGGGGCGTAGCTAGGGGGTTGCTAGGGGGCCTATAAAAAAATTAGTAAAAAATAATCAATTAAGCCCCTACCTTATTGAGTCCTTAATGACCAAAAAAAAGAATCAATTAGGTCCTTTTGTTAATGGAAACCATTAGTTGACCAATTTGATCATTAAAGAAGTTGAAATGACTGGCAATAAGTACTAGAAGAGGACACGTAGTATGCCATGTGAAAGGATGGATGTGGCATGACATGTCAACAAAACTTTTTTTAATATTTTTAAAAAAATTATAAAAACTAAATTGTTTTTTAATAATAATATTTAAAAAATAATAATAAAACATAATTTAAAAAATAAAAATTTTTATTTTTTAACTTCGTCACGCCCATGTTCTTTTCCACTCCATCCCAACTGATGCTAGCTCATGAATGGCTAAACTCTTCTTTTATCTCTCTCCTTTGACTTTTTATTCCCTCTCAATAATTCCATGGCGAATCGTTGCTTTCTTCTTCAAGTACCTGAAAAAGTAGCTTTGAGTTTCAAATAGTTTTTTTTTTTGTTTGGTTTCTATGTATCATTGTGTTGATACATTGGATCAATGAATGTGGAGATGGAGGAGATTCTACTCCAGAAGTAGAGAATAAGAAGTCGGTCCCCTTGGGATGTCTGTAGAATTTCATTATATAGGGTGTTATATAAATGCCAATAATGACAATAGAATGATCGTAAAAAAATAAGAAAAGAAAAAATAAAAACACACAAATTTTACGTGGAAACCCTTTCGGGAAAAAAAATCACGGGCAGAGGAGAATAAATTCACTAATATTGAAAAACGAATGATACAAGAGGAGTTTCGACTACATCTATGTAAGGGTTGAAAACCCCACATATCCCCTTGTTTTGACATTGTATTTATTTCTTCAACAAGTGACGGGATTCAGGTCATACAAACTTTAACATAGGGTCGGACCTTAGGTCTGATTTCGAGTTATATAATTATAATAAAAATAATCCGACCCTATATAATAAAATTCTACAAACATCCTAGGGGGATCAAGTTCTTCTCTACTTCTAGACCAAAATCTCCTCATTCTCCACATCTATTGGTCCAACATATCAACACATAGAAACAAATTTTCATATTTGAACAAAATTTGTAACACCCCTATACTCAACCTGATTATCGGATCAAGTATAGAAGTGCTACATTGGTTTTCAGAAACTCTAATAATAATATCTTAATAAAAATATCATTATAATTTGTACATATTAGTTCGTTGCTCTAGTATATTTATTATTGGTATTCGAAATAAGCCGAAATAAAAATTTTCAACCATTTTTACATTTAGAACAATATACTAGTGAAAGAAGGGCCATTGTGAAAAATAGGGAACGTGACTGTGTGGATTTCAGTAACCATGTTTAAATTTGAAATTCAAGGGATAATTTGTCAAATTAATTCCTAAATTTTCCTAGTTTAATCCTTGTTCAAATATCAAATTTTAAGCCAATTTAATTTAAATATAAATCGTAATTAAGCATTCTAAAATCTAATTTTCTTATATCACTTAATTAACATTTAAACTATTTCATATGAATTAAGCAAACATCGAGTTTCACATTTAAGTCTCATCACATTCAACCTTAATACACATACCTAGGTACATGCCATTTACTGAAACAACAGAAGTTAATACTTTACCCCTTTCTCGGATCCACTGATGTGATAAGATTAAGTTCCTTCAATCTTCAAAGATCCATTTTCTCCTCTACTTTTAACCTACGCATATAAACACGCGTTAAGCACTTGCTAGCTTAGTAAGTACAACTAATATTTAGATCATAATCTATATTATAAATTATAACTTATTTATTATTACTACACTGAATCATTTAAATGACCTGTTTGTATTCATCATACATAATTTACCAATCGATTCACTTATTCTTACAATTAGGTCCACTTTTATTATCATTTACTCATTAAACACTGTAGTGGGCCAATTTAGCCCGGGGCCCAATAAGACCCAAACAAAACCAAATAAAAAAAAGTCCAATAAAAAAGTCCATTTACATAAGCCCAAAACCCCAAGCCCAAATCAAACCCAAAGCCTAACCAAACCCTAGCCCAATACCCAAAAAAAGAAAAATAAAATTAAACCCTAGGTGCGCCACACCTAGGTCTAGCTGCCACTGCCACTGCTGCCTCTGCCATGTCAGCACCGCCCCTGTCACGTCGGCCACCGCCCTCTACTTGTACCACACTTGCAACAGATCCACTTTTCTTTTCTCAATCGGCCCCTCCCTTTTTATCCTTTCTTTTGTGCTCCTTAAGAACTAAAGAACTAAACAAGTGGATTTCTTTCTTATAACATAATGATAAACGTAATGATAACTTTTCTGTCTTTTTTTGTCACTCATTTTTGATCAGCATAATATTTTTCCTAATTTTTTTTCAATTAGTGCCTGCAACAGAGGAGAAGAAAATTCACTATGTCGAATTCGAATCTCTTTACAAGAGGAATAGACTATGTCTATTTATAGGCTTGTAAAGCCATATTCTAATAGGAGTGTAGTAAGATTGAAACTCCTTATTCTAATCAATATCCAATAGATGGAGTTTAATAAGGTTTAAAAAACCTTATTTAAAATAAAATAAAAGAAGTGTAGTTCTATAGGGATTCTTCTTTTATTTTATTTTACCGTTGTATTTTATTTAAATAAGGATTCGGGTCACTTAATTCTAACAATCTCCACCTTGACACGAATTCTCAATGAACAAGTTCTTCATCGCGAACTCTCAACGAACAAGTTCTTCACCTCTTCCATAAAACCCCTTAAGGGTTTAACTTCAACAATGAACACCAACCAAGTCTAAGCAATGCTCAAACTTGGTTATAGGAAGTGACTCGATTATCATATCTGCGCAGGATTTTCATGAGTACTAATTTTGCTCACAACAATATCACCACGAGCAATAATATCACGAACAAAATGATACCTAACATCAATGTGTTTTGTTCTCTCATGAAACATTTGATCTTTTGTAAGGAAGATGGCACTCACTCATTTGTCACAAAATCTTGTCTTTGATTTGAAGGTCTTCATTGAGCTCACTAAAGAGTCCCTTCAACCAAATAGCTTCTTTACAAGCCTCGATGTCGCCATGTACTCGGCTTCAGTGGTAGACAAAGCGATCGTAGTTTGCAAAGTAGCTTTCCAACTGATTGCACAACCTCCGATTGTAAAGACATAACCAAAGAGAGATCTTCTTCTATCAAGGTCTCCAAAGAAAATCAGCATCAACATACCCAATGACTCCATCTCTAGTTTTTCCAAACTGTAAGCAAACATCAATAGTACCTCGTAAGTATCTTAAAATCCATCGAATCGCTTTCCAATGTTCTTTCACGATTCGCCATGTATCCGCTAATCGCACTTGATCGCATATGATAAATGCGGACGTGAACAAACCATAGCATACATGAGAGAACCCATCGCACTAGAGTATGGAACATGTGACATGTACTCAATCTCATCATCGATTGTGGAGACAAAGCCGATGAAAGTCTGAAATGGGTCGCTAAAGGAGTACTAATAGGCTTAGCACTCTGCATATTGAACTCGCAAAGAACTTTCTCAATGTACCCTTCCGACTTAGGTACAATTTAATTGCTTTTCTATCTCTGAGAATCTCCATACCAAGTATCTTCTTTGTTGGTCCCAAATCTTTCATCTCAAATTCTTCACTTAGTTGGGCTTTGACCTTTCTTATCTCTCCTTTACCTTTTCTTTGCTATCAACATGTCATCAACATAAAGAAGTAGATACACAAAAGAACCATCATTGTTTTTCTTAAAGTAAACACAACTCACAAAACTACTTCTTTTAAAATCATGAGAAGTCATAAAGGAATCAAACCTCTTGTACTCTTCATCTTGGTGATCGTTTCAAACCGTAAAGGGACTTTTTCAAAGAAGCAAACATAGTCCTCCTTTTTTTTTGAGACTCAGTAAAACCCTCTCGTTGTTGCATGTAAATATCTTCCTCAAGTTCTCCATGCAAAAATGCGCTTTGACATCTAACTGCTCAAGCTCCAAATCATGCATGGCCACAATACCAAGCAAAGCTCGAATTGAACTATGCTTCACAACCGGGAGAACACATCTGTAAAGTCCACTTCTAGAATTTGATCAGTAACCTTTTGCAACAAGCCTTGCTTTATATCCGGTTCTTCAACTCCTGAGTCCCTTCTTTCTTTTAAACACCCATTTACAAATGAACAACCTTTTTACCTTTAGGAAGTTTCACAAGATCCCATGTTCTATTTTTATGGAGTGATTCCATCTCCTCTTGCATAGCAAACATCCACTTTTTCTCAGTCTTCACATTAACCGCCTCGAGAATAATTAGACGGCTCTTGGTTTGCATCTATATCTTCGGCCACATTTAAAGCATAAGTAACTAGATCGGCTTTGGCATACTTCTTTGGAGGTTTAATTTCTCTTCTAGTTCTATTTTTGGCGATAGAGTATTGTGGTGAAGAAGCAACTCTATTCTCAATTTTTGTACTTGGCTTGAGGAGTTGACTCAGTATTAATCGATGCTCCACCGCTTTTGATTTTCTTTATTGGAAGAGTCTTTAAGAGATAAGTTAGGTAGCATTGCAAAGATCATCAAAAACAACATCTCTCGCTAATCACAACTTTTCTATTTTCAGACACCATAACTTATACCCTTTTACACCGGTTTATAACCAAGAAAAACACATTTAATGGATCTCGGTTCCAATTTTCCATTATCAACATGAGCATCACGCAGACACCCAAAGATCTTTAAATCGGAATAATTAGCGGGATTACCATACCATACCTCTTGTGGAGTCTTTTCTCAATGGCAATGGATGGAGATCGGTTGATCAAAAACATGCGATGAGGTCGCTTGCCCAAAAACGACTTTGGTAAGTTGGCATTTGACAACATACATCAAACTTTCTCCATGATCGTTCTGTTCATTCGTTACGCAACGCCGTTTTGTTGTGGAGTATGACGAATCGTCAAGTGTCTCACGATCCCTTCGACTTGCACAGCTTTATTAAACTCATCAGAATAAAACTCTAAGCCATTGTCTGTGTGGAGGTGTTTTATTTATTTTCCGTCTATTTTTCAATCATAGTTTTCCAAGACTTAAATGCGAGAAAAACATCACTTTTACGCCGGGTCAGAAGAATGCCCAAACTTTTCTCGGAAAAATCATCAATAAAAGTTAGCATATAATTAGCTCCACCTCTTGAAGGCACTCTTGATGGCCCCACGGATCGAAATGAATATACTCAACATTCCCTTCGTGTTATGGATTCCTCCGGTGAATCGAACTCTCTTTTGCTTCCCAAAATGTAGTGCTCACAGAACTTGGTTTGCAAATTCCTTGCCCATCAAGAAGTCCTCTTTTGCTCAATTCGCCATGCCATTCTCACACTCATATGCCCTAGGCGCATATGCCAAAGTTTAGTAACATCATCATCGACAAGGAAGAGGAAGCGGCAATTTGCATCACCAATAACAGATAGAACCCTGCAAAATATATAACTTGGCGGTCTTTCTCTTTTCATCACAATGAGGAGCCTTTGAAATCTTCAAAATCCCACTTTCACCGTGTATTTGTACCCTTTTGAATCAAGAGTACTTAATGAAATTAAATTTCTCTTCAATTCTGGAACATGTCGTACGTCACTAAGTGTTCTGACAACTCCATCAAACATCTTAACTTTAATTATTCCAACAGATGCGATTTTACACGAAGCATTATTTCCCGTCAAAACAACACCTTCAAACACTGTTTCATAATTTATAAACCAATCCCGATCGTGACTCTCATGTGGAAGGTGCAACTGAATCAAGTATCCACTCCTCGCTCACTTTAGAATCATGATGTGAAGCGACTAGAAGTTCACCATCGCCGTAGTCTTCTACAATATCGCCTTCACCAGAATTTTCTGGTTGTTTTCCCTTTTGATTCGTAGCCTCTCTTTTAATCTTATTCTGTAGCTTATAGCACTCTGATTTAATGTGCCCTTTCTTCTCATAGAAGTTACAAGTTTTACCTCTGTTTGAATACTTCGATTTACCCTTAGATTTACCGCGAGAATTTCGTTCCTGTGTCCTTCCACGATCATCATCGAGATTCCGATCTTGTCTCCCACGAACAATGAGACCCTCTCCCCGAGTCGAGTTTAACCACAAGATGCTTCATCTTATCATACGAGGTCAAAGAATCATAAACCTCATCAACTGTAAGAGACTCACGGCTATATAAAATCGTGTCTCTGAAGGTTGAATAAGACGGGGGCAATGAACAAAGTAGAATCAACCCTAGATCTTCATTATCATACTGAACCTCCATGGCCTCCAAGTTTGAGAGAATTTCTTTAAACATCATTATAAGTGTTAGGTACCTGACGCACCTTCCTCCAAACGATGAGCATAAAGACGTTGCTTCATATGCAACTTCTTTGTTAGAGTTTTCGACATACATATTTGTTCTAGCCTCTTCCATAATCTTTGCGCGCGGTCTTCTCCTTCATCACATCTTGCAAAATTTCGTTAGACAAATGCGTATGTAATCGTGTTAACGCCTTTCGATCCTTGCACTTTTTCTCTTCCTCCGTCAATGTCGAAGGCATCTTATCTACCCTAGCGGGCTTCCTCTAAATCCATCTGTGCAAGAACTGTCTGCATCTTTATTTGCCACAACGCAAATCTGGTATTGCGATCCAACAGCGGAATTTCATACTTTAAAGACGCCATTACCGTGATCAAGATGAAAAAACTTGAAAGCTCTGATACCAATTTGTGAAAAATATAACGTCGGTAATACAAATATATCGCAAAGAAAAGAGAAACAAAAATAAAGAACACACAGATTTTACGTGGAAACCCTTTCGGGAAAAAAACTACGGGAAGAGGAGAAGAAAATTCCAGACGCACCTTCCTCCAATTCCTTTAAGTTTCAGCCTTGCGACCATACTCCCCCCGGAACCCAAAGACTTTGATTTCTCATAAGGTGCCGGCGGAGTCCTAAAAGCAACATCCGCCGATCCCTGGTCAGTATCGTTTATTCGACATAGTGAATTTTCTTCTCCTCTGCCCGTGGTTTTTTCCTGAAAGGGTTTCCACGTAAAATCAGTGTGTTCTTTATTTTTGTTTCTCTTTTCTTTGCGATATATTTGTCATTACCGATGTTATATTTTTCATAAATTGGTATCCGAGCTTTCGGGTTTTTTTCATCTCGACCACGGTAATGGCGTCTTTAAAGTATGAAATTCCACTGTTGGATCGCAACACCAGATTCTCGTTGTGGCAAATAAAGATGCAGGCAGTTCTTGCACAGATGAATTTAGAGGAAGCCCTGCTAGGGGTAGATAAGATGCCTTCAACATTGACGGAGGAAGAGAAAAAGCACAAGGATCGAAAGGCGTTAACACAGTTACATCTGCATTTGTCTAACGAAATTTTGTAAGATGTGATGAAAGAGAAGACCGTCGCGGCATTATGGAAGAGGCTAGAACAAATATGTATGTCGAAAACTCTAACCAGTAAGTTGCATATGAAGCAACGTCTTAATGCTCATCGTTTGGAGGAAGGTGCGTCTGTGCACGAACACTTAACAGTGTTTAAAGAAATTCTCTCAAACTTGGAGGCCATGGAGGTTCAGTATGATAAGGAAGATCTAGGGTTGATTCTACTTTGTTCATTGCCCCCGTCTTATTTAACCTTCAGAGACACGATTTTATATAGCCGTGAGTGTCTCACAGTTGATGAGGTTTATGATTCTTTAACCTCGTATGATAAGATGAAGCATCTTGTGGTTCAACCCGACTTTCAGGGAGAGGGTCTCATTATTTGTGGGAGACAAGATCGGAATACTGATGATGATCGTGGAAGGACACAGGAACGAAATCCTCGCGGTAAATTTAAGGGTAGATCGAAGTCTTCAAACAGAGGTAAAACTTGTAACTTCTGCAAGAAGAAAGGGCACATTAAATCTGAGTGTTATAAATTACAGAACAAGATTAAAAGGGAGGCTGTGAATCAAAAGGGAAAACAACCAGAAAATTCCGGTGAAGCTAATGTTGTAGAAGACTACAGTGATGGTGAACTTCTAGTCGCTTCTGTCAACAATTCTAAAGTGAGCGAGGAGTGGATACTTGATTCAGGCTGCACCTTCCACATGAGTCCCAATCGGGATTGGTTTACAACTTATGAAACAATGTCCAAGGTGTTGTTTTGATGGGAAATAATGCTTAGTGTAAAATCGCAGTGTTGGAACAATTAAAGTTAAGATGTTTGACTGAGTTGTCGTAACACTTAGTGACGTCGACATGTTCCGAATTGAAGAGAAATTTAATTTCGTTAAGTAATCTTGATTCAAAAGGGTACAAATACATAGTTTGAAAGTGGGATTTTAAAGATTTCAAAGGTTCCTCGTTGTGATGAAAGAGGCGTAGAAAGACTGCCAAGTTATATGTTTTGCGAGGTTCTTCTCATCATTATTGGTGATGCAAAATTGCCGCTTCTCTTCCTTGTCATATGATGATATTACTAAACTTTGGCATATGCGCCTAGGGCATATGAGTGAGAATGGCATGGCGAATTGAGCAAAAGAGGACTTCTTGATGGGCAAGGAATTTGCAAACTGAAGTTCTGTGAGCACTGTGTTTTTGGAAAGCAAAAGAGAGTTCGATTGACCAGAGGAATCCATAACACGAAGGAAACGTTGGAGTATATTCATTCTGATCTGTGGGGGCCATCAAGAGTGCCTTCAAGAGGTGGAGCTAATTATATGCTAACTTTTATTGGTGATTTTTCCAGAAAAGTTTGGGCATTCTTCCTGAAGCAGGAAAGCGATGTGTTTTCCGCATTTAAGTCTTGGAAAACTATGATTGAAAAACAGACGGGAAAACAAATAAAACACCTCTGGACAGACAATGGCTTAGAGTTTTGTTCTGATGAGTTTAATAAACTATGCAAGTCAGAAGGGATCGTGAGACACTTGACAGTTCGTCATACTCCACAACAAAACAGCGTTGCAGAACGAATGAACAGAACGATCAGGGAGAAAGTTCGATGTATGTTGTCAAATGCCAACTTACCAAAGTCGTTTTGGGCCGAAGCAGCCTCTACTGCATGTTTTTTGATCAACCGATCTCCATCCATTACCATTGAGAAAAAGACTCCACAAGAGGTAGGGTCTGGTAATCCTGCTAATTATTCTGATTTAAAGATCTTTGGGTGTCCTGCGTATGCTCATGTTGATAATGGAAAATTGGAACCGAGATCCATTAAATGTGTTTTTCTTGGTTATAAAGCTGGTGTAAAAGGGTATAAGTTATGGTGTCCTAAAAATAGAAAAGTTGTGATTAGCAGAGATGTTGTTTTTGATGAAAGCTGCAATGCTACCTAACTTATCTCTTAAAGACTCTTCCAATAAAGAAAATCAAAAGCGGTGGAGCATCGACACATATAGAGTCGATTCCTCAAGTCGATACAAAAATTGAGAATAGAGTTGCTTCTTCACCACAATACTCTATCGCCAAAAATAGAACTAGAAGAGAAATTAAACCTCCAAAGAAGTATGCCGAGGCTGATCTAGTTGCTTATGCTTTAAATGTGGCCGAAGATATAGATGCAAACCAAGAGCCGTCTAATTATTCTGAGGCGGTTAGCTATGAAGACTCAGAAAAGTGGATGTTTGCTATGCAAGAGGAGATGGAATCACTCCATAAAAACAGAACATGGGATCTTGTGAAACTTCCTAAAGGTAAAAAGGTTGTTCGCTGTAAATGGGTGTTTAAAAAAGAAAGAAGGGACTCCAGGAGTTGAAGAACCCAGATATAAAGCAAGGCTTGTTGCAAAATGTTACAGTCAAATTCCAAGAGTGGACTTCACAGATGTGTTCTCCCCAGTTGTGAAGCATAGTTCGATTCGAGCTTTGCTTGGTATTGTGGCCATGCATGATTTGGAGCTTGAGCGATTAGATGTAAAAAGCGCATTTTTGCATGGAGAACTTGAGGAAGATATTTACATGCAACAACCAGAGGGTTTTACGATCTCGAAAAAAGAAGAGTATGTTTGCTTGCTTGAAAAAGTCCCTTTACGGTTTGAAACAAATCACCAAGACAGAGTGGTACAAGAGGTTTGATTCTTTTATGACTTCTCATGATTTTAAAAGAAGTAGTTTTGACAAATTGTGTTTTACTTTAAGAAAAAGTTGATGGTTCTTTTGTGTATCTACTTCTTTATGTTGATAACATGTTGATAGCGACAAAAGATAAAGGAGAGATAAGAAAGGTCAAAGCCCAACTAAGTGAAGAATTTGAGATGAAAGATTTGGGACCAGCAAAGAAGATACTTGATATGGAGATTCTTAGAGATAAAAAGCAAGTAAATTGTACCTAAGTCGAAGGGTTATATTGAGAAAGTTATTTGCGAGTTCAATATGCAGAGTGCTAAGCTGTTTAGTACTCCTTTAGCAAATTCTTCATTTCAAACTTTCATCGGCTTTGTCTCCACAATCAGATGATGAAATTGAGTACATGTCACATGTTCCATACTCTAGTGCAGTGGGATCTCTCATGTATGCTATGGTTTGTTCACGTCCAAATTTATCATATGCGATCAATCAGATTTAGCGATACATGGCAAATCCCGGTAAAGAACATTGGAAAGTAGTTAAGTGGATTTTTAGATACTTACGAGGTACTACTGATGTTTGCTTACAGTTTGGAAGAACTAGAGATGGAGTCATTGGGTATGTTGATGCTGATTTTGCTGGAGACCTTGATAGAAGAAGATCTCTCACTGGTTATGTCTTTACAATCGGAGGTTGTGCAATCAGCTTGAAAGCTACTTTGCAAACTACGATCGCTTTGTCTACCACTTGAAGCCGAGTATATGGCGATTACTGAGGCTTGTAAAGAAGCTATTTGGTTGAAGGGACTCTTTAGTGAGCTCAATGAAGACCTTCAAATCAGCACAGTATTTTGTGACAGTCAGAGCACCATCTTCCTTACAAAAGATCAAATGTTTCATGAGTGAACAAAACACATTGATGTTCGGTATCATTTTGTTCGTGATATTATTGCTCGTGGTGATATTGTTGTGAGCAAAATTAGTACTCATGAAAATCCTGCAGATATGATGACTAAGTCACTTCCTATAACCAAGTTTGAGCATTGCTTAGACTTGGTTGATGTTCATTGTTGAGGTTAAACCCTTAACGGGTTTTATGGAAGAGGTGGAGAACTTGTTCATTGAGAGTTCGCGATGAAGAACATGTTTATTTAGAATTTGTGTCAAGGTGGAGATTTTAAAAAACCTTATTTAAAATAAAATAAAATACAATGGTAAAAACCACCGAAAAAAAGGAGGGAATTTGCGGTTTTTCTACTACATGTGTGGGCGGCATGCGGTTCACCTAAGGCTAGCCAAAATTCGGTGGCGGCGCAGAGAAAATGAGAGTGTTTTGTTTTTTTTTTTCTGAAAAAGGGTAAGAATGAATTTTTTGAAAATTTTTAGCCTTAAATAGGCCTCCAAAACGACGCCATTTTGGGCAGGCCTTTCAGGCACCAAAACGACGTCGTTTCATGCTCAACCCGCATGTTGACCTGACCCGTCCAGAGGATCTGCGTGTTTTTGATTAATGGGCTATTTGCGCTTTAGGCCCTTCTGCTTTTTTATTATTTTTCAATTAAGTTCTTTTTATTTTTTAATTTTGGCCCTATAATTTGTTTCGATTTCAATTTGGCCCGCCTTGAAGCTGTGCGTTTTGGAGGGTGGGGGTTATTTCCTATTTTGGTCCCTCCATGTTATTCTCGTGTTCAACTTGGTCCTTTTTCTTTCTATTTACTTCTGATTTGCCCCAAATTTTTGTTTTAAAATTCAATTTAGTCCTTTCTTTGTTATTTTTCCTACTTTATTATTAATTTAATTAATTTAATAATATTATTATTATTATTATATTCCTTTTTGTTTATTTACTTGTTATTATTTGTTTTATTACACTTATTATTTTTTATTATTTCTTTTATTATTATTGTTTTATTTATTATAATTTTTAAAAATATGCTTATTTTATTATTTTTTTATCGTTGCTTCTATTATTTTATTTATTATTTATTATCTATTTATCTTTTTATATACTTTCAAAACTCCGGATTATTTATTATTCGTACTATTATTAATATTATTATCATTATCAGTAATATTATTATTTTAAATCGTTTTATGTAATAGTTATTTATTTGTTTGTTTATTATTAGTTTTTTTAATTTTAAATTTCTTAAGCTTATTATTATTTTTCTTTTATTTATGATTGGCTTGTTCATCTTATTTTATTTTCGTCCTTCATATTGTCATTTATACTAATACATTTATTATTAGTCCGTTATGCATATTAGCACTGTAATTCATTTTTTTTACATTTTACTACAAAATCGTGTTACATTAATCATTACCCGATACATAAAGTTTCGTTTTTTAAAATCAGTAAATTTTCGTATTTCGGAATTCGAAAGGTCGTTCCCTAATTTACGGGGTTTCAATTTTCTCGATGAATCCGAATAAACGAACGTTTTTAAAGCACGAATTTTAAATATTCTCGGGAATTAAGAAAATGTAGTGTTCTAACTTACGGAGTACGATTTCTTTCTAAGACCGAGATAATCGAATATCTTTCAAAATAAGTAAATTTTTCGGAGTTTATTCTCGTATCGGGAATTTAAGACATTGTGCCCTAACTTACGGGACGTAATTCTCTTTCTCGATTAACGTGAAATATGCCCCTTTCAAAAAAAAATTCAATATTTTTACAAAGGATCGTATTTTAAATCTTTTCAAATTTTCAATTTTTGACACTAAAAACACCAAGTAATCAACTAGGTACCAATTTTGGGCTTATCGAGGGTGCTAATCCTTCCTTGTGCGTAACTGACTCCCGAACCCGTTTTTTGGATTTTGTAGACCAAAAATCATCGTTTTAATAAATGTAAACTTTTATTAAAATGATTGAATTACGAGGTGATCCGATCACACCTAAATAAAAAGGATTGGTGGCGAATCCCATGTTCGTTTTCGTTTTCAAAATCAAAGTTGACACCTTTTCAAAAAAAAAATGGTTTCGACAGCTTGGCGACTCCACTGGGGACTGAAAATACGAGAGTTAAGCCACGAGTTGATTATTTTTTGTCTTTTGTCGAAAGTTAAAAAATTGGTTTAAATTTTCGATCCATTCGTTGCATTTTATCCGTCTTTTTGTGGTCTTTGTCATAATATGTTTGTAATAGGCCAATTTTGGCCTGGGCCTAGATCAAAAATAAAACACAAAATAAACCAAAATAAATATAAAGTCCAAAATTTTTTTAACAGTCCATTTACATATCAAGCCCAAAAACACAACCAACCCAATAGCCTAAACCTAAAAAAATCAGAAAAACCCTAGAAACCCTAGCATAAGCTACCGCCACACCCTTCAGCCACCGCTCCCTCTGCCACGTCAGCACCTCCGTACCTCCACAGCTGGCCTTCTCTGTACCTGCAAGGACAGACAAAAAAAAACACGAACAAACAAACTGTAAAAATCGGCTATAAAGCCGATTAAAAACACATTTGTAACAGAGATTTTTTTTGAAAAAAAAAACTACAAAATCAATACAAAAAATAGCAGATTTCAAATACAAAAAAATATATCCAAAAGAAACATATTAAAAATTTAAAGGTGATTTTTTTTTTTACTTCTATTTCGGTTTCAAGTCTTTTTGTTTTATTTTCACTTTATTTTTCATTTTTTTACATACGAAAAAAAGGGGAAGAAGGGCTTACCGGATTCGTTCCATCTTCTCCGCCATCGGACACCGAAGAGACCCTTCCCTTTTCGGCATTTTTCGGCCATTTTCTAAAAAAATAACCCAAGATTCGGGTTCTACGAGGCGAAAGGAAAAAAAGGGTGACTTTTGGGCTCTCTGACCACCGTGGATGGCGGAGCCGTTGCCAGTGGCCAGCGAACGGCACGGCGGGTGGCCGGTTGTCCGATCGCCGGACATCAAAAGGGAGAGAGAGTTTTTTTGAAGGGTTTTCTGATTTTTTTTGGGGAGGTTTGAAATGAAGTAAAAAAAAAAATTGGGTTTAAATACCCAAACGAAACGACGCTGTTTTAGTCCCCCATTTTAGCGTCCAAAATGATGCCATTTTGAGGGGGGACCCGAGACCCGACCCGCTCCAAAGGGAGGATCTGTGCGTTTTTTAAAACTGCTCTTATTGCCAATTTGGTCCTTCCGCCTTTTTATTCTTTTGCAATCAAGTTTCTTTAGTCTTTAATTTCGGCCCTATAATTTATTTTGGCTTTCAACTAGGTCCCCTTTTGAACGACGCCGTTTTGGAGGAGAAGGGAAAATTTCCCATTTGGTCCCTCCTTGTTATTCGTGCGTTCAGATTGGTCCTTTTCCTTTTATTTATTTCTGATTTGCCCCAAATTTCTGTTTTAAAGTTCAATTTAGTCATTTTTTGTTTCTTTTGTTATTTTTTCTATTTTATTATTAATTTAATATTATTATTACTTTTTATTTTTATTTACTTGTTTTTATTATCACATTATTAAATTAATTAGTTTTGCATTATTATTATTATTATTATTATTATTATCTTTCTTTCATAATCATGTACCTAAATTTTTATATACATTTATGTTATTTTATCATCTATTTATTTACATCCTCTTATGTAATTTTAAAACCTTAGTCTTTTCATTATTATTATTATTATTATTATTAATATCATCGTTATTATTAATAATATTGTTCTTAAATCGTTTTATACAATACATATTTATTTATTTAATATTAGGTCTTTAGCTTCAAATGTTTAGTTTGTTGTCCTTATTATTCGTCTTTTTATTTTTGATTTGTTTATTTTATTTTCGTTCTTCATATTGGCGTTCATGTCAATGCATTTATTATCATTCTATTATGCATGTCACACCTTTTTACATTTTTCTACAAAATCGCGTGGCATTAATCTTTACCCAATACATTTTTTAATAAGCGATATTTCGTATTTTGATATTCGAAAAGTCGTTCCCTAACTTACGGGGCTTCGATTTTCTCGATAAATCCGAACAAACGAACTTTTTCCAAATGTGAATTTTAAACATTCTCGAGAATTAGTAAAAAATCGTGTTCTAACTTACGGAATACGATTTCTTTCTAAAATCGAGATAATCAAACGTCTTTTAAAATAAATAAAATTTTCGGTATTTATTCTCGTTTCGGGATTTAAGATATTGTGTCCTAACTTACGGGACGTAATTTTTTATTCTTGATTAACGTGAAATATGCCCTCTTCTTAGAAAAACTTTCTATTAAGCAATGTTTTAACAAAGGATCGTGTTTTTAAAAACCTTTTCAAATTTTTGATTTTCGACACTAAGACACTAATTAATCAACTAGGTACCAATTTTGGGCATTACGAGGGTGCTAATCCTTCCTCGTACGTAACCGACTCCCGAACCCGTTTTTCTGAATTTCGTAGACCAAAACTGTTGTTTTAATAAATCAAATCTATTATTAAAATGACCGAATTACGAGGTGACCCGATCACACCTCATAAAAAAAAAGGATTGGTGGCGACTCCCGTTTTTTGTTTTCATTTTTTAAAATCAAAGTCGACCCCGTTTTACAAAAAAAAAATGGTTTCAACAGCTTGGCGACTCCGCTGGGGACAAACACGAGAGTGAAGCCGTAAATTGATTATTTTCTGTCCTTTTGTCGAAAATTAGAAATCTGATTTAAAATTACGATCTTGTCATTTCATTTTCGTGGTTTGCGTCACTTGATATGTTTGCTTTGGTTCAAGTCTCTTAGTATACTTTCGCGCATCATATTGCATAATCGCTCGATTTTACCCCTCCTAAGTGGGAGCAAGAAGCTATTCCTTCGTGAGGTCTTCACCTCTGTATAAGATAGTGGATCGCTTTCGGGATACATCCGTACCTATGTCTTCATGAGATTTTCATCTCCGTATAGCCATAGGGAAGTGTATTCCCCTGAACTGAACTCGGCCTGCATGAGCCTATAATGGGTGAGGATCGAGGAATCTGCCGGTTCAGGTACCTTTACTCTAGAACCAAACCCCATATAACGAGCCTTAAGAGCCCACATTAAGTAAGAGCCGTGCCAAACCCTAGTGGTCACCCGAGTAGGTGTTTTACTTATTGTTCTTTACTTACTTTAAACGGTGTATGAAGTACTAACTTGCTTTGTTTTGTTTGTAATTGCATGGCATTTTCATCACAAAAAAGGTGTTGATTCACATTCGGTTCCTAAGTAGATAACTTATCATGGAAAAGGGGTTTCTTGATAAATTGGAGGATAATGCGGTCGTCCAGATTTGGGCCGAGACAGCACAGCAAGAGAAAGGTGATAGTCTGACCGAGGGATACATATTAGAGTTGTGGGATTTAACCCGCATCAGCGTGACTCAGAATAATCTTCAAGAATTAAAGGAGATATGGGACCAGTGGAATGATGAGATCAAGCAGCTATTTTACTGTAACTATAGAGATTTGCCCTATCTGCTCGATGTGAGGGTGGACAAGCACTTATTTCGAGCCCTCGCCCAGTTATGGAATCCTGCCTACAGTTGCTTCACTTTTGGGAATGTTAATTTGGTACCTACCGCGAAGGAGTATATAGCCTTACTTCGTTGCCTGAAGATTCAAGCCGACAAAGCATATTCAAGAGCTGCTAATGTCCCGACCTTTTTAAAGAAATTGATGAGCATCACAGGGATGAGTGAGCAGTGGGTTGCAGCCCAGATCAAGCAAAAAAGAGATAGTAAGTGTATCCCTTGGAAAAACTTGAGGGATTTGATTCTAGCCCATCCAGATATGAAGAAAAGGGTTCATGTTTTTGCTTTGATTATCTACGGTTTGGTCATCTTCCCCAAGGCATTAGGGCACGTAGATGAGGCAGTCTCGAATATCTTTGATCAACTTGACAAAAGGGTCACACCAGTTCCTGCGATTTTGGTCAAAACTTTCAAATCCTTGAACGCGTGCCGGAGAGCGGGCGAGGGCAGATTTATAAGGTGTGTGCAACTTTTGTTAGCATGGTTCTACAACCATTTTTGGAAAGTAAAAAAGGTCTCATATCGAATCTTATCCGAAAGCTATTCTCCCCTGAAAGAGATAGTGACTACGCCGAGACGGGATAATATTACAGAGGAAAAGTGGATGATGATTCTCCAAAGTCTGCAAGAAGAAGACATCGAATGGAGAGCCCCTTGGATAGTCCCCGACGAGATCTTGTACCGATGTGGAGATTTGGATTGGGTTCCCCTGCTTGGGATATGGGGAGCTGTCGGGTATGCTCCCCTGCTCGTGTTAAGGCAATACAGGTCAAGGCAGTTAACGCCAGCAACACAAGGGTTAGCTCAGTGTGAGTTCGTATATAAGGGAGATAACTACAAAAAAGAAAGTTCGTGAGATATCGAATGCCTTGAACCAAACTCATAGAATGAAAAGGTTTGCTGCTAATCCAATGAATACCCCTGAGTATGACCGGTGGTAGAGTCAGAGAATCAATGACAACATCCCTACGTCAAATCAAGAAAACATTCGATCAATAGAAGAACACTTGCAGGTGGTCCCGACTGAACTAGAGATCATCAAACATGATTTTGAGAAGAAAAGTTTAGAACTAAGAAAAATTATCGAGCAATTGGAGGAAGAGAAAATGTAGCTGGGGTTAGATGTCGATGTCCAAAAACTAGAAGCTGAGAAACTGAGGAAGGGAAATAATAAGGCCGAAGAGGATTTGGACAGTTTGAAGACGGATTACAAGAAGCTGTGTATGTCAATAAGAACCGCTGGTTTGGGTAAAATGTCTGAGTAATGGCGACAATAAATCCAAGAAGAAAAGACTAGAGCTGATCAGTGGGAGAATAAGTTCCATGATACTCGAGTACGGGAGGACGCTTTAAAAAAGAGCTTGTTGGAGAGCCAAAATGAAAAAGAGAAGTTAAGAGCTCGGGTGGCAGAGTTAGAAAAGTCACTACACCAGCATCGTAGTCGCAACTCCGTAATCAAATTAAGGGCCAGCCTAAGCAAGATTGAGGAACTAAAAGGGAGGATAGAAGAACTTGAAATCGCACTGCAAAACTATGAACTCCAGGTTGAACTACTGGAAGCAAATAATGAGCAGTGGAAAGAGCAACTTCATTGATCTCAAGACCAGGTCAGGGATAGGGATTACGTCGTGGGTGAAGCTTTGGCTCAAGTGCGAGAGGTGGCTAATCATTTACAAACCTTGGTGGTCTAGGCTGATGTACTGAGTTTGAAATATGAGTCAGAGTCAGATCGGGTCCGAGAGTTAGCTTGGCTTATTAAGCAAGTCAAGACCTTAAGCATTAGGGCAAAGCCATATATGTAATCCATTTTATGTAAAAAAATTTGTTTTCTAGAAAGGTTATTATAATGAAATTTAATCAGAATCAATGTGTAATATCCCGGGTTAGGGGCTATTTTGTTGTTGCATGTTTTTGCATGTGTTTAGTGTGCTGCGTGGCTATTTCTATGTTTTGGGGGCTTAATTGAAGTCTAAGTGTATGCCTGAGTGAATGGGAAAATTTTGATTTTTGGGTGTTAAGTCGGGAGCCGTGTTGGAGCTAGGGTATAAGAGTTTTATTTGGTGTTTTGTTGAACAAGAAAGGAGCTGGTGGAGTGGCGGGATAGGCGCCACTAAGGCTTGTGTGTGTAGCGTCATTTGCGGGAGGGAGAGATCCACGAGTTCAAGTCAGAGTTCCCCATTTTGGCTCTCATTTTGGACGGCATGGAGGAAGAGTTAGAAGGCAATTCGAATTCTTCCTTGGACTTGGTCCACCCATTCAAATGGAGAGTGGAGAGTGAGTTTAGGAGGAAGACTTGGTCAAGGTGGTTTAAGTGTGTGGTTGTGAGTGAATGGGGGATTATGGCCGAATTTTTTGGGATGTTTGGAGGTGTTGTGCCGAAATTCATTTTTGGAATTTTGGTTGTTTCGGTCAAGGCTTAGCAAGCTAGTGTCTTCTCATTTTGACATTGGTAGCCGAATTCTCTAGTGTATTCTTTTACGTTTTTCTTTCTTTGTAAACCGAAAATCAAAACCTCTCTAAGGCTTGCCGAATTTTTGTGTTGTTTTCTCAATATTCTTTGTTAAGCCGAATGTCCCTTACATGTCTCTCTTCTTGTTCATTTGAGTAAATCGAAACTAGCCATCATTTTCTTCTCATATTTTCTTTATTTCTACAACCCTTGTGCCGAATTTGCATTTTTCTCTTAGCCAAAACTTTTGTTTCCTTTTTCTTTGAGCATAGGCCGAATATCACCCTCTTCCTTCCATCTCTTTTGGTGTTTTCCTTCCTTGGGGTTAGGCCAGAATCTTTCCTTTCTCCCTTCTAAACTTTTATTACCGATTTCTTTCTCTTCTTGAATCACATCTCCTCTGTTTCTACTTCCAAAACTCTAGCCGTTTTCCTCTTTCTCTTGGGTGGTTGAAGCCGAATTTCCCTTCTCTCCTAGGGGTATCTTGTGGCGAATTCTTGGTGGTTGGTGTTGGGGTAAGTGGTTGGCCGAATGGCCATCTCTCTCTTCTCAAGTATTATATTGATTGCGGTTTGTTCAAAGCCTATGATGGTTGTAGATGGAAGTGAGTTAATCACTTGTTTAACCTTTTCATATAGGGTCTTTGGATAGTGAAAGTAACCAAGAGGAGTTCTACTCTAGTAACCGATTGGTAAACGATGGTGGTGGTAAGTGATTGGTATTGGCATTAATCGTTCAATCTTTTGGTTTCGATTGAGTCAAGATTATTAAGGTTTAACTGTTCATCTTTTATGGTGTAGCCGATTGCTAAAGGAGAATCATTGTTTGATTCGGTTTGGTAGAAACCAAACCATCTGCAAGGTAAGGGTTTAAGTGTTAACCCTCTTGTGTTATCCGATATCGCCGAATGGTATAGATGGCTAACCTATGTTTGGCCGATTATAGGAGCAGAGTAATCGAGGGATTTAGACCGGTTCTTTGGGGCTAAGGCTTTCGTGTTAGCAGTGTGTAACTAACACACCCATACTTAGTGATATTGTTATTAAACCTGTTTGCCTATTAAAATCATGACATATGATGGATTATTGGATACCCAAGCGGGGTATGTGTACGTATCCGGGTAAGTCAAGATATTGTTACTAGATTCTTGATGATCTATATGGTATCATGACTATGTATGTATGTGATATGGGGCATGAGTCAAACATATTGGCATGATATGCATAATTTGTATGATATGCATGATTACATGAGTTGGTTTGTTGATGGGTGATATGAGTGGAGGGGGCGGTGATGATTTGTCTTTGACGAGCACCGGTGTTTTGGTAACACACTTTGTGACTTTGGGTCACCAAAGTGCTTTGGTAGCACATTTGTGTCTTTGGGACACGGAGGTTGGGCACCTCATTGCGACTTGTCCACGTGGTTAACACCACCGTGGGTTGGCCCCACTTTTAGATATGGGATCGTCTCGCTAGTGATTGGGTATCACACGATGGGTTGGCCCCATCATTCGATTATTGTGACTACGGTCACGGTGCTTTGGTAGCACATTTGTGTCTTTGGGACACGGAGGTTGGGCACCTCATTGCGACTTGTCCCCTGTGGTTAACACCACCAGTGGGTTGGCCCACATGAGATATGGGATCGTCTGCTAGTGATTGGGTATCACACGATGGGTTGGCCCCATCATTGGATTTGTGACTTGGTCACCGTGCTTTGGTAGCACATTTGTGTCTTTGGGACACGGTGTTTTAGTAACACATTGTGACTATATGTCACGGTGGTTTAGCACCACCAAAGTGGTTTGGTACCACACGGGGTAGAAAGAAGCGTACGGATGGTTAGGATCGGGTTGCATTAATTATGTTGCTATGTATAATGTGTGTTAGCATGTTGTTTCATCGGGAGCGGGATTTATGCACTGAGTCATTCGACTCACCCTCTCCTTTGACATTTCAGGTGACTCGTAGACGCGGACATGGAGCCGGGGTGGACTCGGGGTGCACATGCCATGCTTTAATAAAAGTCTTGCTCAGACTATTCACTTTGGGTACTTTAGCTTATTTTATTTTTATTTGAGATTTAATTTGGATTTGTAAAAGGCCTTTTAAATTATGTTTTATGAGGGGTATGTTTTAGTTAGATTCTCAACCTGCTTAACAAATAACTTGGCATGATATTTTACTAAAACTTGGAAAGACAACGTTTTCAAAATTATATCGCAATGTGTTTTAAACTATACCATCGGGTATCTCACTATGTTTTGCTATTAAAAAAAAAATAAACTCAAATGATTTTCAAATCAAACTCGATTTTCTACTAAGTCTAAAATGTGTCAAAATAGCACTAAGAAACTGTTGGAAATGCTATGTGAAATCAACTCGTTTTAACTATATACTTGGGATAAGTTTTCAAAATCTAATCACACAAGCCTACTCAAATTTTCTTCAAGTTCACTATGATTTCACTCCGTTTTTAAACGAAGAAAAATCTGATCACTCAGAGATGTTTTCCCCGTAACATACCAGATTCGGTCGTGGTGTCTTGTCCGAGTTTGGGGTGTTACAATTATGGTATCAGAGCTAAGTTCAAAAGCTCGGCTGTGGGCCCAAGGCCCAAAATGTTTCAAAAGGTTGTTTTGTTAGTCTTTATTCTTAAAGTATGGTTTGAAAGGCATGGCACCGAGTCTCCGGCACCAGTTCGCCCAGGTAAGTACCCCGTACTATTGCTTGTGAATTGATTGGGTGTGATATGATTTGATGAATAGCAATAGTATACTACTTTAGAGATTGAAACTGATAGGATTCTGTGAACCCGCGAGAACAAATCCTCTTAAAATATTCATAAGACTTGCTTTTAAACAAGTGGAATAAATACTGATGCATAAAATTCTTTAATCAGACACGTAGGAAGATTAGTCATGAGCACTAGAGGTGGACGTGGTCGTGGGCGAGGTCGTGGTAGGATGACGGTTTAGAGCCCGTAGGATCAGTGGTGGTTCGAAAAATGAGATACCGGTTCCGCCACCACCGTGGAGGTGGTGAGTTCCAAGATCGGGGCCCAGGGGACGACGCAGATATCACGGCGCGATCTTTGCGAGTGTTAGAAAGGGTAGCGAGGAGTTGGTGGTGGCGCGGGAGTTAGGAAATCTGTTCTTGGCGACTTCGGGCAAATGGGGCGAATTCTTCCGAGGTGTTTACGGTGTTGCTCCCAACAACTGCTGAATATTGGTTTGGAGGCAACCGAGCGGATCATGGATGATCCGGACTTGACACCAAAGAGAAGTCGAAGGGCATCGTGTCGCTTCTCGGGATGAGTCATATCGATGGTGGCTCACGGTTCGAGACGATTAATGGCGGCGAGAGGATCTAACATGGGATTATTTCGTGGTGCATATCAAAAGAAGTACATCGGAGCTAGTTATATCGACTCCAGGTGAAAGGCTTTTACGAGGCTTGTTCGGGAGTAAATCGGTTCTTGAGTCTGCAGGCCGAGTTCTGGTGAGTAGGTATGCCGAGGGCATTGTGGCCACCGAGCATGAGAGGTGTGTTCGTTTCGAGGATGGTCCGCGAGGCGACTTGAGATCGGCGATTGCTCCTCGGCGGGAGCGCGAGTTCATTGTCTTAGTTGAGAAGGCTAAGGTAGCCGAGGGTGTTAAGGAGTCGATGAGACAAGGCATGGGCGAGAAATAGGCATAAGAGGAGCTTTGGGTCCTCTGGGTCGTCAGTAATCCGCATGAAGAGGCTAGGCCGAGTGGGCGAACCCACCTGCTAGGTTTGTTTCTTTGCTAGGCGAGGACCGCCGCAGATGTGATCGGTGTGGGAAGTCTCATTGGGGTGGTTCTTTGGGTGGAGGAAAAGGTTGCTTCGAGTGTGGTTCTCTGAGCACCGTGTGAGGGACTTGTCCGCGTAGGTTGGCTAGGATTCATGAGAGGCGGGGCCGTGTCGATTCGAGAGGTAATGGACCGCCACCGCAGAGGGGCCATGGTAATGGCGAGAGGTGGTAATGGTTACAGTCGGGCCGTGGAGCACCGGGTAGAGGTGCGGGTAGTTACGATGCTAGACGGCTGGATTAGTGTATCTTTGCGAGGCGCCGAGAGGAGGCGATGCACCGGCGTCATAACCGATGCGTTCTTGATCTTTGGTTCTCCTTTTCTTGCTTTGATTGATGTGGGTTCAACGCACTCTTATGTTGCCGAGTAGTATAGTAGAGACCATGGATTTAGACTACGAGATATCTTCTAGGCGGATGACCGTGATTAGCCCTCTAGGTCACTCTGTAGTAGTAGATAAACTGCTTAGAGAGGTACCCTTAGAACTCCAAGGGTAGTGTTTGCTTGATCTGATGGAACTGCCGTTTGGGGGAGTTCGATTTGATTCTTGGGATGGATTGGTTGGTCAAGTACCAGGCGAGGTTGGATTGCGCGGCCAAGCGCATGGTTCTTAAGACGGTTGAGGGTGATGAGGTGGCTATGATAGGTAATAGGAGGGATTACATATCAAATGTGGTATCTGCTCTGAAGGCAGAGAAGATGGTCAGGAAAGGCTGTGAAGCGTATGTAGTTCATGTGTATGCGTTGGAGGCTAAAGAGTCTGCTGTGGAGAAGGTTCGTACTGTTAAGGATTTTGCTGATGTTTTTCCTAAGGAGCTTCCAGGGTTTCCGCCGGATCGCGAGTGGAGTTCGGGATTGATCATTGCCGGAGGCTGCGCCAGTGTCTATTGCTCCGTATAGGATGGCGCCAAAGGAATTGGTGGAGCTTAAGGCTCCGAGATCCGGGAGTTATTGGATCGAGGTTTTATCGGGCCAAGTGTTTACGCCATGGGCGCGCCGTACTCTTTGTCAAGAAGAAAGATGGCACGATGCGGATGTGTATAGACTACCGCCGATTGAACAAGTGACGATTAAAAACAAGTATCCGTTGCCACGGATAGATGACTTGTTTGATCACCGGAAGAAGCGCTGCGCGTATTTTCAAGATCGACTTGAGATCCGGGTATCATCGATTAAAGGTTAAGGAGGCTGATATCCATAAAACAAATATTTGGACTCGGTATGGGCACTACGAATTCTGGTAATGCCATTCGGGTTGACTAACGCATGCCGGCGGCGTTTATGGATATGATGAATAGGGTGTTTCAACGATGATCTGGATCGGTTAAATCGTGGTTTTCATAGAAGCGACATCTTAGTGTACTCAAGGACGGAGGAAGAGCATGTTAAGCATTTGAGAGTGGTGTTGCGATTTTGAGGAAAAGCAACTCTATGCTAAGTTCGATAAGTGTGAGTTACGGCTTAGAGAAGTGACTTTCTTGGGTCATGTAGTGTCAGGTGAGGATTCGAGTAGATCCTCGTAAGATTGAGACAGATTTTGGATTGGAAGCCGCCTAGGTCGATGGTGCGTGAGATTCGGAGTTTTCAGGTTTGGCCGGATACTCACCGGTTTGTTGTTGAGGTTTCTCGTTGATAGCGTATGCCGATGACCAAGTTCTTGAGGAAAGAAGTTCCGTTTGTATGGGTGAGAAGCAATGAAAGCTTCGATAAGTTAAAGAAGATTTTGGCTGAGGCTCGGTTCTAATTCAACTTTGAGGCTGGTAAGGAATTCACGATCTATTGCGATGCATCACATACGGGCTTGGGTTGTGTGCTATGCAAGAAGGTAAGGTTGTGGCTTACGCTTCTCGGACATACCGAGGCCACATGAGGTCAACTATCCGACGCCTTGCGATTTGGAGCTAGCGGTGTGGTCTTCTCCTTAAAGATTTGGAGGCACTACTTATACGGGAGAGATCGATAGTCTACCACGGATCATAAGAGTCCAAGTATCTCTTGACTCGGAAGGATTTGAATTTGAGGCGGCGTAGAGATGGGTCGAGTTCTTTGAAAGATTACGATTGCTCGATTGAGTATCATCCGGGCAAGGCTAACGTGGTGGCGACGCGCGTTGAGCCGTAAGGTTGTTTCGAACTTAAGAGCATTGTTTGCCCATTTGAGTTTGTATGACGATGGGAGTATTCTCAGCGATTGCGAGTTAAGCCTACTTGGGTTGAAGCGGTCGAGAGAAAGCTTGATTATTGGATGAGGTTACGGCGCGCGAAGGTTGCAAAATCTGAGAATGGTGGTTTGGAGGTTCTGACTTGTCCGATGATGAGGTGTTGTGTTTTCAAGGTAAGGCTTGTATGCCTAAAGATGTTGGTAGAGGCGAGAAGATTCTTCGGGCGCACATAGCGATCCTTATGCTATGCATCCTGGAGGTAGCAAGATGTATAGGGATCTTAGAGAGCGATTTTGGTGGCACGGCTTGAAGAAAGAGGTGACAGAGTTTGTTGGGAAGTGTCGACTTGTCGTGAGTCAAGGTGAACATCGATTCTGCCGTCGGGTTGCTTCACTGTGAAGATTCCTCGATGGAAGTGGGAAAGGATAACCATGGATTTCGTCGGTGGAGTTACTGCTTACGCCAAGCAAGAAAGATTCGATTTGGGTAGTGGTGGATCGATCGACTAAATCACTCACTTTATTCCGGTGAGGGTTGACTACTCACTTGAAGCTAGCGAAGGCGTGTATGTGTCGAGAGATAGTGAGGTTGCACGGCGTGCGGTTTCGATCATCTCGGATAGGGATCCTAGATTCACGCGTCAAGGTTACGGAAAGCGTTGCATCAAGCTCTGGGTACTCGTTTGGATTTCAAAGACGGCTTTTCACCCGCAAATCGATCGGTCAATCGAAAAGGGTCATTCAGTCTTAGAGGATATCTTTGAGAGGTTGTATCTTGGATTTGAGGTAGTTGGGAGGAGTTTTTGCCATTAGTGAGTTTGCCTACAACAACGATTACCAAGCGAGCATCAAGATGGCTCCATATGAGGCGTTGTATGGTAGGAAGTGTCGCTCACCTACGTGTTGGGCGGAGTTAGGTGAACGTCGGTTGTTGGGACCCGAGTTGGTTCTTTGAGACCAAGACAAGGTTAAGTTGATTCATCTAGATTGAAGGAAGCTTGGACCGGCGAAGTCTTATGCCGATCTTAAGCGAAGAGATATAGAGTTCGCTGTGGGGATCGAGTGTTCTGAAGGTCTCGCTTGGAAGAAGGTGTTGAGGTTCGGGAAGAAAGGCAAGCTAAGTCCGAGGTTTATTGGACCGTATAAGGTCTTGAGGCGAGTTGGACGATGGCGTATCGGCTTGAGTTGCCAGCAGAGCTTAGTCGATTCACGGCGTTTTCCATGTTTCGATGCTTGGAGGTATCGTTGAGATCCGTCGCATGTGGTAGCAGATGGAAGAGATCGAGGTAAATCCAGTTTGACCACGGAGGAGGAACTGTCGCGATTCTTGATCGAGATGTGAAGGTTCTGCGTGAAAGTCCGCATGCCTTTGGTTAAGGTACTTTGACGGAATCATGGCGTAGAAGAAGCTACGTGGGAACCCGAGGATATGATGAGACAAAGAATACCCGCAACTCTTTTGATCGGGTAATTTCGAGGTCGAAATTATTTTTAAGGGGTAGAAACTGTAATATCCCAAGGGTTAGGGGCTATTTTGTTGTTGCATGTTTTTGCATGTGTTTAGTGTCTTTGCGTGGCTATTTCTATGTTTTGGGGCTTAATTGAAGTCTAAGTGTATGCACAGTGAATGGGAAAATTTTGATTTTTGGGTGTTAAGTCGGAAGCCGTTGGAGCTAGGGTATAAGAGTTTTATTTGGTGTTTTGTTGAACAAGAAAGGAGCTGGTGGAGTGGCGGGATAGGCGCCACTAAGGCTTGTGTGTGTAGCGTCATTTGCGGAGAGGAGAGATCCACGAGTTCAAGTCATGAGTTCCCCATTTTGGCTCTCATTTTGGGCGGCATGGAGGAAGAGTTAGAAGGCAATTCGAATTCTTCCTTGGACTTGGTCCACCATTCAAATGGAGAGTGGAGAGTGAGTTTAGGAGGAAGACTTGGTCAAGGTGGTTTAAGTGTGTGGTTGTGAGTGAATGGGGGATTATGGCCGAATTTTTTGGGATGTTTGGAGGTGTTGTGCGAGAAATTCATTTTTGGAATTTTGGTTGTTTCGGTCAAGGCTTAGCAAGCTAGTGTCTTCTCATTTTGACATTGGTAGCCGAATTCTCTAGTGTATTCTTTTTCGTTTTTCTTTCTTTGTAAACCGAAAATCAAAACCTCTCTAAGGCTTGCCGAATTTTTGTGTTGTTTTCTCAATATTCTTTGTTAAGCCAGAATGTCCCTTACATGTCTCTCTTCTTGTTCATTTGAGTAAATCGAAACTAGCCATCATTTTCTTCTCATATTTTCTTTATTTCTACAACCCTTGTGCCGAATTTGCATTTTCTCTTAGCCAAAACTTTTGTTTCCTTTTCTTTGAGCATAGGCCGAATATCACCCTCTTCCTTCCATCTCTTTTTGGTGTTTTCCTTCCTTGGGGTTAGACCCGAATCTTTCCTTTCTCCCTTCTAAACTTTTATTACCGATTTCTTTCTCTTCTTGAATCACATCTCCTCTGTTTCTACTTCCAAAACTCTAGCCGTTTTCCTCTTTCTCTTGGGTGGTTGAAGCCGAATTTCCCTTCTCTCCTAGGGGGTATCTTGTGGCGAATTCTTGGTGGTTGGTGTTGGGGTAAGTGGTTGGCCGAATGGCCATCTCTCTCTTCTCAAGTATTATATTGATTGCGGTTTGTTCAAAGCCTATGATGGTTGTAGATGGAAGTGAGTTAATCACTTGTTTAACCTTTTCATATAGGGTCTTTGGATAGTGAAAGTAACCAAGAGGAGTTCTACTCTAGTAACCGATTGGTAAACAGTGGTGGTGGTAAGTGATTGGTATTGGCATTAATCGTTCAATCTTTTGGTTTCGATTGAGTCAAGATTATTAAGGTTTAACTGTTCATCTTTTATGGTGTAGCCGATTGCTAAAGGAGAATCATTGTTTGATTCGGATTTGGTAGGAAACCAAACCATCTGCAAGGTAAGGGTTTAAGTGTTAACCCTCTTGTGTTATCTGATATCGCCGAATGGTATAGATGGCTAACCTATGTTTGGCCGATTATAGGAGCAGAGTAATCGAGGGATTTAGACCGGTTCTTTGGGGCTAAGGCTTTCGTGTTAGCAGGTGTGTAACTAACACACCCATACTTAGTGATATTGTTATTAAACCTGTTTGCCTATTAAAATCATGACAGTATGATGGATTATTGGATACCCAAACGGGGTATGTGTACGTATCCGGGTAAGTCAGTATTGTTACTAGATTACTGATGATCTATATGGTATCATGACTATGTATGTATGTGATATGGGGCATGAGTCAAACATATTGGCATGATATGCATAATTTGTATGATATGCATGATTACATGAGTTGGTTTGTTGATGGGTGATATGAGTGGAGGGCGGTGATGATTTGTCTTGTGAGCACCAATGTTTTGGTAACACACTTTGTGACTTTGGGTCACGGTGCTTTGGTAGCACATTTGTGTCTTTGGGACACGGAGGTTGGGCACCTCATTGCGACTTGTCCCTGTGGTTAACACCACCGTGGGTTGGCCCCACTTTGAGATATGGGATCGTCTGCGCTAGTGATTGGGTATCACACGATGGGTTGGCCCCATCATTCGATTATTGTGACTACGGTCACCGGTGCTTTGGTAGCACATTTGTGTCTTTGGGACACCGGAGGTTGGGCACCTCATTGCGACTTGTCCTGTGGTTAACACCACCGTGGGTTGGCCCCACATGAGATATGGGATCGTCTGCTAGTGATTGGGTATCACCACGATGGGTTGGCCCCATCATTGGATTTGTGACTTCGGTCACGGTGCTTTATTAGCACATTTGTGTCTTTGGGACACCAGTGTTTTAGTAACACATTGTGACTATATGTCACGGTGGTTTAGCACCACCGGTGGTTTGGTACCACACGGGGTAGAAAGGCGATACGGATGGTTAGGATCGGGTTGCATTAATTATGTTGCTATGTATAATGTGTGTTAGCATGTTGTTTCATCGGGAGCGGGATTTATGCATCGAGTCATTCGACTCACCCTCTCCTTTGACATTTCAGTGACTCGTGAACGCGACATGGGCCGGGGTGGACTCGGGGTGCACATGCCATGCTTTAATAAAAGTCTTGCTCAGACTATTCACTTTGGGTACTTTAGCTTATTTTATTTTTATTTGAGATTTAATTTGGATTTGTAAAAGGCCTTTTAAATTATGTTTTATGAGGGGTATGTTTTAGTTAGATTCTCAACCTGCTTAACAAATAACTTGGCATGATATTTTACTAAAACTTGGAAAGACAACGTTTTCAAAATTATATCGCAATGTGTTTTAAACTATACCATCGGGTATCTCACTATGTTTTGCTATTAAAAAAAAATAAACTCAAATGATTTTCAAATCAAACTCGATTTTCTACTAAGTCTAAAATGTGTCAAAATAGCACTAAGAAACTGTTGGAAATGCTATGTGAAATCAACTCGTTTTAACTATATACTTGGGATAAGTTTTCAAAATCTAATCAAACAAGCCTACTCAAATTTTCTTCAAGTTCACTATGATTTCACTCCGTTTTCAAACGAAGAAAAATCTGATCACTCAGAGATGTTTTCCCCGTAACATACCAGATTCGGTCGTGGTGTCTTGTCCGAGTTTGGGGTGTTACACAATGCCTTTTTCTTTTTGCATTCATTGCATTCATGCAATAGCATTACATTGCACCGTGTGCACTAAAACTTACAAAGAGACTCTAAAATCGTGGCAGTTACCCTGAAATATCATTACGGTACACGAAGAAAGACTAAAGCCATGTACCAAAGGTTAGAAAGATTGGAACAAATGCAAAGAGAGATACAGGATCAACTTCAAATACAGATGCAAGAACAGTTGGCCAAAATCCAACAGGATACGAGGGATCAAATGCTAAAATCCTAGAGAAACATGATGAGCCAGTTAACACAGTTGCTAGCTGGGGGGCTAGAAAAAGGAAAGAGCCCTATGATCAATACCGGAGACGACAACGAGGACCCTGCTTATCCTCCAAGCTTCACCCTAACGAACACCCAAGCACAACCACAAAGGGTGTCCGTCAACATCGAACTTAATATCGGGCCAGGTACTTGGCGACCAATAAACTTCCCGACAGGTTCAGGCTCCAACCCCGGAGACAATCCAGCAAATCCCATTGTCCCTGACCTTGATGATATATCGAAAATGGAAAAGGTGAGAGTGGAGCTCCCAAAGCAACTGGAAGACATATGCAAATGGCTAGAGGAGAAATTCAAGGCATTGGAAAGCGCTGATTACCATTGTGGAATTGACGCTAAGGAATTGAGCCTGGTCCCAGATCTAGTGCTCCTTCCAAAGTTCAAAATGCTGGAATTTGAAAAATATAACGGGACCAGCTGCCCTGAGGCTCACATTACAATGTTCTGTCAGAGGATGACCGGATATGTCAGTAATGATCAGTTATTGATTCACTATTTCCAAGATAGCTTGACTGGGGATGCGGCCAAATGGTATAATCTGCTAAGTTGTGCCCAAATTAGTTCGTGGAAGGACCTGGCACATGCCTTCATGAAATAATATGGCCACGTAACAGATATGGTGCCTGACAGAATCACACTACAGAATATGGAGAAAAAGCCAAACAATAGTTTCAAGCATTATACTTAAAGGTGGAGGGAAGTCGCCACGCAAGTCCAACCGCCACTGCTAGAAAAGGAAACTACCATGCTCTTCATTAATACCCTGAAGGCACCTTTTATCAATCACATGCTGGGAAGCGCAACTAAGAGCTTCTCAGACATAGTGATGTCTGGCGAAATAATAGAAAATGCAATAAGGTGCAGAAAAATAGAGGCCGGGGAAAGCACAAAGAGGTCGGCCCCAAGAAAAAGAGAAAATGAGGTAAATAACGTGGGCACGTATAACAGGGGTTATTCAAAACCAGTCACTGTGAACCAATCGAGAACGGTAACCTCTGGCCATCAAGGCCAACCAAGACAAGAGTCCAACACAAGGCAAAATACGGAGAAACTCTAGTTTACGCCTATTCCAATGACGTATGGGGAGTTGTACCAAAGTTTATTTGATGCACATGTTGTGTCCCCTTTCTACCCAAAGCCAATGCAAACCCTGTACCCCAAGTGGTACGACGCAAACGCCCAATGCGAATACCATGCAGAAATCACGGGACACTTGATAGAAAACTGCACCACTTTCAAAAAGTTAGTAGAAAGGCTCATCAAAATGGGCATTGTAAAATTCATTGATCCATCTGGTGCAAAAAATCCGTTACCCATCCATGCTGATAAGGGGGTAAATTTGATAGTCGAGAATACGGAGAAGAAAATCAAGGTGAATATTGCAGAGGTGAAAACCTCGTTGAAAGAAGTTTGGAAGAAAATAGTGGAAAAAGGGTTAATCACACAAGACTCGAGGAACAAGTCCCGAGAAGAAATGAACTATTGTGAGTTCCATGATGAAGAAGATAATGAGATTCAGAAATACAGTTAATTCAGGGCCTTAGTACAGGGTCTAATGGACAACAAGGAGCTCGAGTTCTTTGAGTATACTGAAGGAGAATAGGTGTGCGCCTCAGAAGGAGGGTCGACAGAGAAGGTCTATGAGGCCAACCACCCGGTGGTAATCATCTCATGACCAAAAATCAATGAAGCTGGAGCAAGAATTGCACTAAGAGTTGTAATCCAGAAACTCGTTGCTTTTCCTTATAAAGATAGCAAAAAGGGTACCTTGGAACTATGATTGCAATGTGACAATCCCAGGAGAGGTAGGCCTGGTCAGCACGCTAGAGGAAGGTCAGGATGTGGGTTTCTATACATGTATTGGAAGACGTTATGATGCCCCAAAAACCAAAGCCGAACCTGTAAAAGGGGAATCCTTGGTGATCGAATAAAGGAAAGAGAAGCCAGAACTACCTGTTAATTAGCCGGTAAAAGAGAAAGAAGCTAAGGAATTCTTGAAATTCCTAAAACACAGCGAGTATAGTGTTGTGGAACAACTACACAAGTAGCCAGCTCACATATCGGTACTAGCTTTAAGCTCGGAGACACACCGTAATGCACTAATGAAGGTGTTAAACGAAACCTATGTCGCTGATGATATTTCCGTAAACAAACTAGACCGTCTTGTCAACAACATAAGCGCCGATAATTTTATCTTTTTTAATGACGATGAAATACTGCTAGGGGCATGGGATCCACTAAAGCTTTACACATCACCACCCGCTGCAAGGGGTATACATTATCGAGGGTACTGATTGACAATGGATCAGCACTGAATGTATTGCCCCTATCCACATTTAACAGGTTGCCTGTGGACAACTCTCACATGAAGACATGCCAAAACATAGTGAGAGCATTCGACGGCACCGAAAGGACGGTAATGGGAAGGATTGAGATAGCTCTCTTGATCGGTCCAAACATATATGAAATAGATTTCTTAGTGATGGACATCAAGCCTTCTTACAATTGCCTATTGGGGAGGCCTTGGATTCATTGAGCAAGGGCTGTACCATCATCACTGCACCAAAAGTTAAAGTTGGTAACGGAGGGCCGACTGATAACGATAAATGCGAAAGAAGGCATTATTGCGTCCGTTACCAGTAATGCGCCATACATAGAGACTGATGGTGAAGCGATAGAATGTTCCTTTTGGTCACTGGAATTTGTGAACGCAACCTTCATCGTTGAGGGAAGCAAGATCCTAATGCCCAAAATATCCAAAGCCACGGGGATGAGCTTACAATTGACTGTAGAAAAATGAGCATTGCCTAGAAGGGGACTCGGGAAATACCTCTATGGACGGGTCAAAGTACCAATATTGGCTGACAAACGGGATCTCTTTGGCTTGGGGTATAAGCCAGACGCGAAGCAGAGGAAGAAGGAGTTGGAGAGGAAGCAAGACCGAAGAAGAGCACGATTAAGCGGGGTAGAGGTCAAATGGGAACCAATAACCTTCCCCCATATATCCAGAACATTAGTGTCAGGAGGAATTATTCACCCTGAACGGAAGATGACAAGGAAAGAAATTGTTGAGGATATGATGGGAAACCTGAGCATTAACGCCATATCTGAAGAGGGAATGGTGGAAGAAAACTTATCGGGCATCCGCCCTTATGAGCCTGGAAGTGTTCTGAACAACTGGACTGCAGAAGAGATTCCTGTAGTTTTTAGAGCTATTTCAGAGTAATGTTCAAAACACGCTTGTTGCTTTAAACCTAGAAGCAATAAGAATCCATTTATGAAATAGGCTCATGTCTAAAATCGTTATTTCAATAAAAAAATGTATTTTTTTGTATCACTCTGAGCAAATATTCTTTTATTCTTTCATTTCATTCATAATCACACCATACAAATAGCTATTCTTAGATTCATTTGTCCTTTGGATATTTCTTCATGCCTACAACAGGTCTCCAGATATCAACGATATGAGCGACGCTGGTACTAACCCAGAATCTCCTTTTGAGCGGGACATGTGTCTAGAGGGATCTCAGGATTTTGAAGATGACAGAGACTGTAACTTATCTCCGGATTTGTTAAGGATGGTAGAACAAGAAGAGAAACAGATCCTACCTCACAAAGAGACAGTAGAGATTGTGATCTTGGAAGAAGGAAAAGAAGTGAAAATTGGAACTTGCATAGCCGAAGAAACAAAACGAGACCTCATTGAGTTACTTCAAGAATTCAAAGATGTCTTCGCATGGTCGTACCAAGATATGCCTGGGTTAAGCACTAATATTGTGGTACACCGCCTCCTCATAAAAGAAGAGTGCAAGCCAGTTCAGCAGAAGCTCCGAAGGATGAGACCCGATGTTGTGATAAAAATAAAAGAAGAGGTCAAGAAGCAATTTGATGCTGGGTTCTTACAAGTGGTTAAATACTTAGAATGGGTAGCCAATATCATCCCTGTCCCTAAGAAAGACAGAAAAGTACGGATGTGTGTTGATTACATAGACTTAAATAAGGCTAGCCCAAAAGACAATTTCCCATTACCTCACATTGACAATTTAGTGGATAATACGGAAGGTACTCACTGTTCTCCTTCATGGATGGCTTTTCTGGATTCAATCAGATAAAGATGCATCCTAAAGACATGGAAAAGACCATATTCATAACCTTGTGAGGAATATTTTGCTATAAGGTGATGCAATTTGGATTAAAAAATACGAGAGCAACGTATCAAAGAGCCATGGTAACCTTGTTTCATGACATGATGCATAAGGATATCGAGGTTTACATCGACGATATGATTGCAAAATCTCGAATAGAAAAGGAGTACGTACAAGTTTTGAGAAAATTGTTCTTGAGGTTGGTTGAGAAAATTTTAGCTAAAGCTCAATCCAACAAAATGTACTTTCGGGGCTAGGTTAGGAAAACTGCTAGGTTTCGTAGTCAGTGAAAAATGAATTGAGATCGACCCAGACAAATTCAAGGCCATACAAGAATTGCCTCCACCACGCACTCAAAAGGAAGTTCGAGGTTTCCTAGGAAGACTAAATTACATTGCCCGGTTCATTTCACAACTAACTGAGAAATGTGACCCCATATTCTGTCTTCTTAAGAAACACAATCCAGGTGTATGGGATGATGAATGCAAGAAAACTATTGACAAGGTAAAATAGTACCTGTCCAATACCCCAGTGCTGTCACCACCAAGTCCAGACAGGCCGCTTATACTGTATTTGACAGTATTTGACAATTCTATGGGATGTGTGCTTGGCGAACACGATGAGACAAGAAAGAAAGAAAAGGCGATATACTACCTCAGTAAGAAATTCACGGAGTGTGAAATGAGATATTCGCCAATTGAGAAATTATGTTGCGCCTTGATCCGACAACTCGTAGATTGAGGCGAAACACATGTTGTACCATACGACTTGGCTAATCTCAAACTAGACCCTCTAAAATATATGATGGAGTCGACTGCTTTGAATGGAAGGATGGCCAGATGGAAAATTCTGCTTTCCGAATTTGACATAGTCTATGTGAACTAGAAGGTTGTAAAAGGGAGTGCAATAGCAGATTTTCTAGCCAGTAGAGCTTTGGAAGATTACTAGCCTTTGAACTTTGACTTCCCTAATGAATATCTAATGTATGTGGAAACGACCGAAGAAGACTCTCCAAAAGATCATCCTTGGAAACTGAACTTCGACGGAGCATCAAACGCTGTTGGTAACAGAATTGGGGCAATCCTGATATCCCCAAATGGAGGTCATTATCCATTTACTTGCAAATTGGATTTTGATTACACAAATAATATGGCAGAATATGAAGCATGTATCATGGGAATTCGTGTGACCATAGAAAGCAAAATCAAAGTGCTAGAGGTGTATGGGAATTCTGCACTAGTGATCTATCAGCTCAAAGGTAAATAGGAACAAGAGACCTCAAATTGATCAATTACTGAAGGCTAGTTCTATAATTAATTAAGGAGTTTGATGATATCACCTTCTGCTACATCCCACGAGATGAAAACTAGATGGCTGACACCTTGGCTACATTAGCTTCTATGATCAGAGTAAATAAACAAGAGGATGTGAAGCCTATCCAAATGAGTATTTACGAGGCTCCGACTCATTGCTACAACATCGATGAAGAGGAAGAAAAAGATGATCATCCTTGGTATCACGATATACTGCGATATGTGAAGAATCGCGAATACCCTAATCAAGCAACTGAGAATGATAACAGGACTTTGAGAAGACTGGCTAATGATTACGTCTAAGATGGGGAGATCCTATACAAAAGAAGAAAGGATCAGGTGCTATTAAGATGTGTGGATGCTGTTTAGGCTAAGAAAATCTTGGAAGAAGTGCATGAAGGGGTCTGCGGAACACATGCTAATGGTTTTACAATGGCCAGGCAAATCATAAGATTCGGGTATTACTGGTCTACCATGGAAGGGGATTGCATCAATTATGCCAAGAAGTGCCATAAGTGCAAAATTTATGGGGACAAGATTCATGTGCCTCCTTCACCTCTTCATGTTATGACTTCTTCATGGCCTTTCTCTATGTGGGGCATGGACGTCATTGGGCTAGTCTCACCAAAAGCCTCTAACGGGCACCGATTCATCTTTGTGGTCATCGATTACTTCACCAAATGGGTAAAGGTTGCTTCATATGCCAATGTCACCAAGTCGAAAGTCAGAAATTTCTTAAAGAAAGAGATTATCTACTGATATGGAATGCCAGAAAGGATCATATCGGACAATACATTGAATTTGAACAATAGCACGATAGCAAAGGTCTGCAGTCAGTTTAAAATTAAACACCACAACTCGTCACCATATCGCACAAAAATGAATGGTGCAGTTGAGGTGGCTAATAAGAATATCAAAAAGATTGTGGGAAAGATGATTGAGACTTATAAAGATTGGCATGAGAAGTTACCATTTGCTCTTTATGCTTATCGAACATCAGTCAGGACCTCCACCGGGGCAACTCCTTTCTTATTGGTCTATAGAATGGAGGCAGTGTTACCCATTGAAGTTGAAATTCCTTCCCTTCGAGTTTTGTCAAAGCTGAAGCCAGATGAAGCAGAATGGATCCAATCTCGATATGACCAATTGAACCTGATTGAAGAGAAAATGTTGAAAGCTATCCATCATGGTCATATGTACCAAAAACGAATGATGCGAGCTTACAACAAAAAGGTTTGCCCCAGAGAATTCCATGAGGGGAACTTGGTATTGAAGAAAATCCTACCCCTACAAAAGGACTTCAGAGGAAAGTGGATGCCAAACTGGGAAGGACCTTATGTGGTAAAGAAGGCCTTTTCTGGAGGAGCATTGATATTAACTGAAATGGATGACAAGACTTTGCCTAATCCAATGAATTCAGACTCAGTCAAGAAGTACTTCACTTAAAAAAAAAGAAAAAAAAAGGAGAGGCCAAGGCCAAAACCCGCAAAGGGCGCCTTGAGACCAAAGGGGTTTTGAATTGAAAACCCGTGAAAGGGCAATTACAATTTTGATCAAAGGTGGGGCATACGGTAGTCTTGCTATTCTTGAATTAACGAAGAGGAGGTATGCTACATATTGGGGCATCGAAAAAGTACTCCAGATCTCCTAAACACATGTTGAGCTCAAAATGGTCTTCAGAAAGTTGGTACATAGAAGCTCAGGATGCGATATCTAGGGCACTTATTTGTCCCCTCACCTATTTTGTATTCCAGCAATGTTTGCTTTCTTTAATTAATCAATTCTTTTTAGATTTTGTTCCTGATAAATTTCAATTTTGTCTGTTACTATGATCCTTTTCAAGCATTTTGCATTGAAATAACAATTAATGGACTAATAATACTTTCACAAAAGGAGTTCTGCGTATTACTCTGGAAGCTTCTAAATAGTACAAGAACTTGAAATAGGACTATTATTTAGAACTCACCAAGCCTAAGGGTTGAAAATATTTGAGAAAGAAGAGTCTAAATTGTAACTATTTCTTTAAATTTTCTGTCAAATATATCAACTGAACAAGAAGACAGGATATGACATCAGTAATACAACCTTGAAGAACAACGAGCAATGACAACCCTAAGCATTAAAAAGGGATCATTATCATGACATTCTGCATTCATACAAATATCATTCATAACACATCTAGTTAGGGGCATTTGATTCATTCCGATCATTGCATCCTAATCATTGGGCATAAGCATAGGTCCATGAAATTGATTCTACAGGTAATGTCCCCAAGAGGACGGTGTAGCAACATCGGTGAATCCACAAATCTCATCTCCCTGAAGTAGCAGTGGTGCAGATTGAAGTCGTAAATCTTATCTCATTGAAGTTGCAATGGAGTTGATCGAAGACACCAGCCTTATCTCCTTGAAGTTGCAGTGGAGTAGACTGAAGACAGCGAATCTTATTTCCTTGAAGTTGCAGCAGAACATATTGAAGCTACAAGTTGCAAACCTTATCTCCCTGAAGTTGCAGTGAAGCAGGTTGAATTTACCAATCCTTATCTCCTTGAAGTTGCAGTGGAGTAGATTTAAAATAGCGAATCTTATTCCCCTGAAGTTGCAGTGGAACAGATTTAAGCTACAAGTTACAAATCCTATACCCCTAAAGTTGCAGTGGGACGGATCGAAGTTATCATGGCAAATATTATCTCCCTGAAGTTACAGTGGAGCAGATTAAAGCCACAAACCTTATCTCCCTGAAGTTGCAGTGGAGCAGGTTAAAGTTATGAATCTCAACTCCCTGAAGTTGCAGTGGAGCAGATTGAAGATAGTGAATCTCATTTCTCTGAAGTTGCAGTGGAATAGATTAAAGCTACAAGTCACAAATCCTATACCTCTGAAGTTGCAGTAGGTCGGATCAAGTCTACCGTTGCAAATCTTATCTCCCTAAAGTTGCAGTGGAGCAGATTAAAGCCGTTAACCTTATCTACCTGAAGTTGTAGTGGAACAGATTTAAGCTACAAGTTACAGATCCCATACCCCTGAAGATGCGGTGGGATGGAACGAGGCTACTTGAAGAAACACCAAAAAGTCAAGATTCGACAAGACCAGACAAAATTGACCCTTCTTTCTTTGCTCCATTCTCGTTACACGATAATGAGCAAAGAGGGGCAGCTATAATAGGCCAATTTTGGCCTGGGCCTAGATAAAAATAAAACACAAAATAAACCAAAATAAATATAAAGTCCAAATTTTTTTTAACAGTCTATTTACATATCAAGCCCAAAAACACAACCAACCCAATAGCCTAAACCTAAAAAAAAAATCAGAAAAACACTAGAAACCCTAGCATAAGCTGCCGCCGCACCCTTCAGCCGCCAATCGCTCCGCCACGTCAGCACCTCCGTACCTCCACAGCTGGCCTTATCGGTACCTGCAAGGACAGACAGAAACAAAAAAAAACACAAACAAACAAACTGTAAAAATCGGCTATAAAGCCGATTAAAAGCACATTTGCAACAGAGATTTTTTTTGAAATACAAAAAAAAAACACAGAATCAATACAAAAAATAGCACATTTCGAATACAAAAAATATATCCAAATGAAACAAATTAAAAATTTAAAGGTGATTTTTTTTTTACTTCTATTTCGGTTTCAAGTCTTTTTGTTTTATTTTCACTTTATTTTTCATTTTTTTTACATACGAAAAAAAGGGGAAGAAGGGCTTACCAGATTCGTTCCGTCTTCTCTGTTGTCAGACACCGAAGAGTCCCCTCCCTTTTCGACATTTTTCAGCCATTTTCTAGAAAAATAACCCAAGATTCGGGTTCTATGAGGCTAAAGGAAAAAAAAGGGTGACTTTTGGGCTCTCCAGCCATCATGGACGGTGGCGCCATCGCCGGTGGTCGGCGGATGACACGGCAAGTGGCCAGCCGTCCAACCGCAGGACATCAAAAGGGAGAGAGAGTTTTTTTTGAAGGGTTTTCTGATTTTTTTTGGGGGAGGGTTTGAAATGAATTAAAAAAAAAATTGGGTTTAAATATCCAAACGAAACGGCGCCGTTTTAGTCCCCCCTTTAGCATCCAAAACGACGCCATTTTGAGGGGGGACCTGAGACCTGACCCGCTCCAAAAGGAGGATCTGCACGTTTTTTAAAACTGGTCTTATTGCCAGTTTAGTCCTTTTGCCTTTTTATTCTTTTGCAATCAAGTTTCTTTAGTCTTTAATTTCGGCCCTATAATTTATTTCGGCTTTCAACTAGGTCCCCTTTTGAACGACGCTGTTTCGGAGGAGAAGGGAAAATTTCCCATTTGGTCCCTCCTTGTTATTCGCGCGTTTAGATTGGTCCTTTTCCTTTTATTTATTTCTGATTTGCCTCAAATTTCTGTTTTAAAGTTCAATTTAGTCCTTTTTTCTGTTTCTTTTGTTATTTTTTCTATTTTATTATTAATTTAATAATAATATTAATATTATTATTACTTTTTACTTTTATTTACTTTTTTTATTATCACATTATTAAATTAATTAGTTTTGCATTATAATTATTATTATTATTATTATTATTATCATCTTTATTTCATAATCATGTACCTAAATTTTTATATACATTTATGTTATTTTATCATCTATTTATTTACATCCTCTTATGTAATTTTAAAACCTTAGTCTTTTCATTATTATTATTATTATTATTATTAATATCATCGTTATTATTAATAATATTGTTCTTAAATCGTTTTATACAATACATATTTATTTATTTAATATTAGGTCTTTAGTTTAAATGTTTAGTTTGTTGTCCTAATTATTCATCTTTTTATTTTTGATTTGTTTACTTTATTTTCATTCTTCATATTGTCGTTCATGTCAATGCATTTATTATCATTCTGTTATGCATGTCACACCTTTTTACATTTTTCTACAAAATCGCGTGGCATTAATCTTTACCCGATATGTTTTTTAATAAGCGCTGTTTCGTATTTTGATATTCGAAAAGTCGTTCCCTAACTTACGGGGATTCAATTTTCTCGATAAATCCGAACAAATGAACTTTTTCCAAAATGTGAATTTTAAACATTCTCGGGAATTAGGAAAAAATCATGTTCTAACTTACGAAATACGATTTCTTTCTAAAATCGAGATAATCGAACGTCTTTTAAAATAAATAAATTTTTTGTATTTATTCTCGTTTCGGGATTTAAGATATTGTGTCCTAACTTACGGGACATAATTTTTTATTCTCGATTAACGTGAAATATGCCCTCTTCTCAGAAAAATTTTCTATTAAGCAATGTTTTAACAAAGGATCGTATTTTTAAAAACCTCTTCAAATTTTTGATTTTCGGCACTAAGACACTAATTAATCAACTAGGTACCAATTTTGGGCATTACGAGGGTGCTAATCCTTTCTCGTGCGTAACCGACTCCCGAACCCATTTTTCTGAATTTTGTAGACCAAAACTGTTGTTTTAATAAATCAAATCTATTATTAAAATGACCGAATTACGAGGTGACCCGATCACACCTCGTCAAAAAAAGGATTGGTGGAAACTCCTGTTTTTCGTTTTCATTATTTAAAATCAAAGTCGACCCCGTTTTACAAAAAAATGGTTTCGACAATGTTTGCTTTATCAGTTTGAGCCTTTTGATATATCTCTACATATTGCATGTAACAGCCCGGTTTAGACCCTAGTTGGAACGGTGGTTTTGAGACCACAAATCCAAGGTTAGAATAATATTTTAATATTATTTTTGGTGTTTATTATATGTGATATAGCCTGTGTGAAAATTCCGTGTGGTAATTTTATCGATTGTGTGTTGAATTATGAAAAAGGATTTAATCGCATAAAGTGTAAAAAATGCTGTGTGCTGATTGTTAAGTGCTAAATTGTTGTTGTCTTTATAATTTTGGAGGTTTTATGATGCAAATAGCCCATTTTATAAGTTAGTGGAAGATGATAGCATGGTTTTGTGGTTATTATTAAATTTCATTAAGGGCAAAATGGTAATTGGTGTATTAATGATAATAAAAAATAAAACAAAACACAAAAATTTTCATATTATCATCTTCCTTGCCGAAATTTAAGAAGAAAAAGTAAGAAATAGGGCTTGAAACACTCGGCCATTGCTATCCTTGATTAATGTATGATTTTTGATCGGTTTTTGATAATTTCTACGTTTTTGTGATCGTTGCTTCTTGCTCTAGCTAACCCATGTCTTAATTTTGTGAATTGATGATGTTTTTGAAATATGCCATTGATGAACATGTGAGTTCTTGAATGTTTGATGGTGGAAAATGAAAGATATGTGTTTGATTAATATAGTGTGTCTTTGGAGTTTTGATGAATTTGTGTAATTTGAGCTTAATTGAGAAAAGTGTAAATTGGAGAACTAAAATGTGAAATAAATGAAATATTTGGGCTTGTATGAGTATAGTGAGAATTCGGCTAGGCATGAGTACAAGCAAATTATTTGTATTTGATGATTTTATGAATTAGGGACTAAAATGTCGAAATGTGAAAATATGAGGGCTATTTTGTAAAATGCCCTAAATTTGTGTGTGTGGACTAAATTGAATGAATTGGTGATTGAATATGTTGAATTTAAATATGTATAAACCAAGAAAGGAGAGGTTCGGATCGAGATCGAGGCAAAGATAAAGTGCTCGATTAATCGACCGTTTCAGTATTTCGACATCCGAGGTAAGTTTGGATATAATACTAGTTTTAAATTATATCTATGTGATGTGAATTGAATGAATATATATATAACTATGAGATTAGAAATGCTATGTGTGGAATTGAGTTAGAGGGCACTAAGTGTGCGAAATTAGAAACGAGACAGAGATGATTAGCACTGTGTGTGCGAAAAGATAAAAGCTTCGACTTATCGAGTTGGCACTGTGTGTGCGATACCGATATAAGTTCGGTTTAACATATTGGCACTAAGTGTGCGGTGACGATTATGTTTCGGTTATGAAGTTGGCACTAAGTGTGCGAATAAATCAAAGGAATAGCAAAGGTTGAACGAGAGGTAATATCGAGCAATTGAGTAGCATGAATGGTGAGTAACTATGTGTTGATCAAGGTAGTTTGAACCTATATGGTTGATGATAGCCTCAAAAGTTGAATGAATAGATACTTGAGCATATGGTTGAGATTGATGATGAGCCTAATTGTGTATTTATCTATGTGATGGTTTAATTATGTATTGATGTGGTATTATTGAGTAATATGTATTATATTACGAACTTACTAAGCTTTGAAAGCTTACTGTGTAATTTGTTTCTCTGTTTTAAAGTGTCAGTAAAGCTAGCTCGGATTCGGGGATCGTCCGTATCTCTATCACACTATCGACAATATATTTTTGGTACTTTTGAAGATGTGTATATTTGAATATGGCATGTATAGGCTAGTTGTGTTGAACCATGTTTGAGATGTGTAAATACCCATGTGATGTGGCTAGATAAATGTTGGTATATGCATGAATGATTATGGTATATGAAGTATGTTTTGGTATGGCTTGATGGCAATGAAAATGTCTTATGAATGGTAAGCTTAGTGATGGATTTATGCCATTGTGATCTAGTGATATTTTGGATGAATCATGCTTGGTTATGCATGTGTTTTAGTTGTGCAATTTGGTATATAAGTTGTCATGATTAGAAATGAGATTTGATGGGAGGATAAGTTGATCATTTGACATGTATTTGGTAGCCAAATTGTGTGTGAAAATAGGCTTGTATGTGCTTGTTGGTATGACTGATCGTATGTCTGTCGAGTTTTAAAATTTATAAAGAGAATGATCGAATCTGAAAACTAACTCTGACAACGATTGAGGCAAGTGCACCTATCGAACAATAGTATAGCTCAGGCAAGACCGGATTGTCGAACCCAAAGGAACTAAAAGTACTAATACTATCTTTCTTTCTATTATTTAGCCTAAGAATTAAGCGAATGGTTGTTTAATCTAAATTAATTAACTACTAAACTTAAAGACTCTAAGACAAAGAAGAATGAATTTGGGAGAATACTTGAGGAAAAACCAATTAATTAAGACGACACCAAGGAAGAATCCACCTAGACTTCACTTGTTATCTAACTCTGAACCAGACGATTTATTCATTTGACTTGATCCGTAGGATTCCCTAATTTATATTAAACCCTCTCTCGAGGCGAATAACGTCTAACCCTAGGTTGATTAATTGAAATCTCTTTCTAATAAAAACCCCTAGAATTACATTAACTCGATCTATGGACTCCCATATTAGGTTTCACCCTAATCCGGCAACGCCTCGTCACCCTATCTCTAGGCACGCGATCAACTCCGCTTAACTATGCTAGATCTACTCTTAGGCAGGGACTTTTGCTCCTCCACCTAAGCACATCAAATTTGAATCGATATCCGCGAAATATCAACACAAGAATTAAGCACACATAATTAAGAACAAGTCAAATATTTATCATATAGTTCAACAAACGATAACAAGATTCGTCTAAGTTTCATCCCCCTTAGGTATCTGAGGGTTTAGTTCATAACAATAAAAGAAAACATCTCAGAAGAAAAGATAAAACAAAACATAAGAAATCCCTAAAACCCCCTGAAGGAATTGAAGAGGAGATCCTCCGTCTTGAGCATAATTGTAACATCCTGAAAGTGGGCCTATGCATTTTCGGTTTAACTGTACGAAATGACATGTCTTATGTGTTATGAATGTATTTTGAACACTTTTGGAAACCTGGAAATGTATGGAAATGTTAAGTTTAAAAGAGGAAAGTGAACATTTTTAGAACCTTGGAAATGTAAGGAAATGTCTTGTAAGGAAATGTCATGGAAATGTAAGGAAATGTCTTGGAAATGTAAGGAAATGTCATGGAAATGTCAAGTTTACAGAGCTGATCGAAAATTTTTGGAAACTTAGAAATGACCTAGAAATGACGAGTTTTAAGGTTTAAAAGGGGAAATTAAGGCAAGGTGGCCTTAAAAGAAAAAGTTTGTGAAATTTGACACACAAACAGGCTTGGAAAAGTGGTCTGAAGATGCCACTTAGGGCCTATGGAAATGGCGCCATATGCAAGAGGAATGGGCCTGAGTTCGAGTCACATGGGAAGCAAATAAAAGAAATTTTATTTTGCTACAAGGAGCAGAGAGGTGGACGGCACATGGCTATAAATTAGGAGCTTTTATTCTTTTATAAATAGTGGATAAATAAGGGATTTATTTATCATTATTTTCAAGAGATAATTGTTGGATTAAATTCTTTTAATTTGAATAAAGAGATAAAGAGGAAAATAAGGGAGAAGTGATGGCCAAGTAAGGGACTTTGAGTTTAATAATTGCTAAGTAAGGATAGTTGCTGGATTATCTTTTATTTTAAGTGATAATTAAAGAGATAAAGCTATTAAAATAGAAGAGTGATGGCCAAGTAAGGGATTCTAAGTTAGTAATTTCGGCTATAAAAGGAAAAGAGAGGCCATTCTGCATTATTTTCATTCTTTGAAAGCCTCTGCGAATTCTCTTCACCAAATCTTCTTCTTCTTTTATTTTTGCCAAGTCGAAATACCTTGTGTTCTAGCCGAATCCTCCATCTTTATTCTTCCTTTTCTTTTCTTTCTAATCCCTCCAAAAGCCGAAAGTTGTGATATCATCATCTAGCCATAGCCAAATCTCTGAAGGTTGAAGTGAAGGTGCAATCAATTTCTTCAAGTAAGGGTAAGATCTCATTCGGTTTCATCCTTCTTCTTAAGATTTGTCGAAATCTAGGACTAATCCCATCAATATTCTTGTTTGCCGAAATTTGAAAGGATTCTTTCGGGATTTTTGCCATAGTCGACTATAAAGGAAAAGATCTTTGGGATTTGACCATCAAGGTAAGTCATATCTGACATTCGGCCAAGGGCCATTGATTGTGATTAAAGGTTAGAAGTTGATCTAACATGTGGTTTTAGGGATTTCGACAGAAGCTATAACCAGTGGATAATTTCGGGATTTAAGATCCTTAAGGTAAGTGACTATGAATATTCGGTCAAGGCCTATTTTAGTAGTTAGATCTATTTTTATGTGTTTTAAGCCGAAAACTAACCGATTCAAGGGATCTAGTGATTAGCCGATTTCAAAGGGGAAGAATATAAGTTTTCGGGATTTGATTAATTATCAAATCGACAGCAAGGTAAGAAAGTGGATACGATAATCCTTCGGGATTTGATTAAATTAGCCGAATAGGCTTTTTCCTAAAATACTAAATGTGGCCAAATGTAGGGATTTAGGATCTAAAGCGATAGATCGGTTTTTCGGGATTTCAAGGAATTCGTTAAGCTAATCAGGTGTGTGCCCCACACTAATCTTAATAGATTTATGGCTTTAACTTGATATATGTGTTAATATGAAAGTGTAAGAATGTGGCTAAGGTACCATGTTATGGTACAAAGTACTCAGGTACGTTTCCTACTCCTACTAGGATTCTGAAATATGTTATATGTAACATGAGAATAATGATAAGAATGTGAACTTTGGCATGTTAATGCATAATATGATATGGGGCACATGGGTTATTGAAAGGGGAAGTGAATGTGGTGACCTAAGACCACGAACACGATGACCTAAGACCGTGATATCTGAAAGTGGTGACCTAAGACCATAGTAATCGAAAGTGGTGACCTAAGACCACGATGATGCGGTGACCTAAGACCGCAATATGGAGTGTAGCGGAAGGAGGGTCGACTTAGTAGTCCCCACGGTGTGGACCGCGGTGCGGGGGTGTGTAGCGGATGGACAATTAGGTTTGGGTTTGGGAATGCATCATAACCTGTATTCTATGTTTTGAATGTGTAATATGTGATATGCCTGATTCTATTATGATTTAGTGTCGTGTATAGATTGAGTCTGTTTGACTCACCCCGTTGTGGGAACATTTTTTAGGTGATGATCGGTAATGGGCCAGGTCGGCGGGAGCTTAGGGGTGGCCATGCTCATCAAGGAATATGTTTTATGTGGACTATTTATTTTAAGTACTTGAATTTAATTTGGGTTTTATTCTGATGTAATAAGGCTATAGTTGAACTATTTTACAATTATTTTTATTTATTATGTTTACAATTTTTTTTCAATTAAAGTTTTAAGTAAATTTCTTTTAAACTAAACCCTAAATGTTTTGCTACACAAAATAAATGGGTTTTCAATATAAAACCAACTTGTTTTCAACTCAAGCCCAACCCAATTCGAACTTTCTTCCAAAATCACTTAAAATTTTTATAAGTGCAAATGAATTTGAACCAGTTTTTCTTGAGGAACATACCGAGATCTGGTCAAGACTCGTGGGCGGGTTTGGAGTGTTTCGATTTGGTATCGAGCCGAGTTCAAAACTCGGCTTTGAGGTTTTGGGTCCAAAACATTTTTTTAAATGGGCTTTTTCAAAATATGGGTTTTATGAATTATTTTTCAGTTATTACGGCATGGCACTTGTATCTCAGACCATGATCCACCGTAAGTACCCTTGACTACTGAAGTGAAATGTGTATGTGAATGTTATAAGTATGAAGGGAACGTAGATTAGTGAACTAGGATCTCATTGAACCCTAGGGAACTCAAACACATGCATAAGACTTAAGGACTATTAAACAAACTCATGAAGTAAGTCGCCAGAGCTAGGGTGTGGCAAATGTTGTGCGCGCATGTCTAGGAGTGGATTCGGTAAGAGCTTGGTATTTAAGCGGTCCTAGCGACTCACCTCCTCTTTACTCGAATCCTACAGTGCGTAGCTACGGTTCACCCTAACCAAGAGGACTTATTCACGAAGCTAAACCCGATAATTAAAACCCGAAAGGGACTAGCCATGCAGATTTCATAAAATCCCTAGTTTTAAAATCCTAAATTACCTTTTTAATTGTAGTAAAAGATTATTGTGAAATTTTTTCCAAAATATCTCCGATTTACAAAATTACAAAAATGCCCCCTGTATTGTAAATTACTAAAATACCCTTAGTTCTTAAGATTTTCAAAAATACCCTCGACGTTTGCTACAATATTTCTACTTTATAAAAATACCAAAAACTTCTGCTTTACAAATAACAAGATACCTGATTTGGAAAATTTACTGAATCGCTTCGACTTCCAAAATTACCGAAATAACCTCGATTTCTGAAATTTTTGCAACACCTCTGATTTGGAAAACAAAATAACCATGAGATTTTGTAAATTCTAAAATACCTTTAATTTGAAAAATATTTTCGAATTGACCCCGATTTATTACCAAAATACCCCACAGGGAAAAGACGAAATTACCTGGGTAGGGAAATGGATGGAATGGCCATAAAAGTGTAGTGAATGATGTTGTGAATGAATGTGACTTTGTGGAAAAATGAATGTCTCTCGCTTATGAATGTGAATGTGACTCCTGAGTTAGAGTAGTGAACTTGAACTAGAAACTTTGGTTGATCGAAAGAACTACTCCTCGAACATCTCTTTTCATAAACTGTTCGCGAATAATCGAGTGGAACAAAATTTTTGATGCATAAAACTTTTTAATCGATTAAATCGCGACGTTAGAAATGAGTTCTAGGGGCGTGAACTTAGAGATTGTGCCTAGAAAGTATGATGGTTCTATTAAGATCAGTCTGCGACATAAGCGTAGTGCGGTGAGTTAAGATGTACGATTATTCGTTAATAAGTAATTTCGAGGACGAAATTATTTTTAAGGAGGGTAGAACTGTAACATCCTGAAAAGTGGGCCTATGCATTTTCGGTTTAAGCATGCGAAATGACATGTCTTATGTGTTATGAATGTATTTTGAACACTTTTGGAAACCTAGAAATGTATGGAAATGTTAAGTTTAAAAGAGGAAAGTGAACATTTTTAGAACCTTGAAATGTAAGGAAATGTCTTGTAAGGAAATGTCATGGAAATGTAAGGAAATGTCTTGGAAATGTAAGGAAATGTCTTGTAAGGAAATGTCATGGAAATGTAAGGAAATGTCAAGTTTACTGAGTGATCGAAAATTTTGGAAACTTAGAAATGACCTAGAAATGACGAGTTTTAAGGTTTAAAGGGGAAATTAAGGCAAGGTGGCCTTAAAAGAAAAAGTTTGTGAAATTTGACACACAAACAGGGCTTGGAAAAGTGGTCAGAAGATGCCACTTAGGGCCTATGGAAATGGCACCATATGCAAGAGGAATGGGCCTGAGTTCGAGTCACATGGGAAGCAAATAAAAGAAATTTTATTTTGCTACAAGGAGCAGAGAGAGGTGGACGGCACATGGGTATAAATTAGGAGCTTTTATTCTTTTATAAATAGTGGATAAATAAGGGATTTATTTATCATTATTTTCAAGAGATAATTGTTGGATTAAATTCTTTTAATTTGAATAAAGAGATAAAGAGGAAAATAAGGGAGAAGTGATGGCCAAGTATGGGACTTTGAGTTTAATAATTTCGGCTAAGTAAGGATAGTTGCTTTGGATTATCTTTTATTTTAAGTGATAATTAAAGAGATAAAGCTATTAAAATAGAAGAGTGATGGCCAAGTAAGGGATTCTAAGTTAGTAATTTCGGCTATAAAAGGAAAAGAGAGGCCATTCTGCATTATTTTACTGTTCTTTGAAAGCCTCTGCGAATTCTCTTCACCAAATCTTCTTCTTCTTTTATTTTTTGCCAAGTTTAAAATACCTTGTGTTCTAGCCGAATCCTCCATCTTTATTCTTCCTTTTCTTTTCTTTCTAATCCCTCCAAAAGCCGAAAGTTATGAGATCATCATCTAGCCATAGCCGAATCTCTGAAGGTTGAAGTGAAGGTGCAATCGATTTCTTCAAGTAATGGTAAGATCTCATTCGGTTTCATCCTTCTTCTTAAGATTTGCCGAAATCTAGGACTAATCCTATCAATATTCTTATTTGCCGAAATTTGGAAGGATTCTTTCGGGATTTTTGCCATAGTCGACTATAAAGGAAAAGATCTTCGGGATTTGACCATCAAGGTAAGTCATATCTGACATTCGGCCAAGGGCCATTGATTGTGATTAAAGGTTAGATGTTGATCTAACATGTGGTTTTAGGGATTTCGACAGAAGCTATAACCAGTGGATAATTTCGGGATTTAAGATCCTTAAGGTAAGTGACTATGAATATTCGGCCAAGGCCTATTTTAGTAGTTAGATCTATTTTTATGTGTTTTAAGCCGAAAACTAACCGATTCAAGGGATCTAGTGATTAGTCGATTTCAAAGGCGAAGAATATAAGTTTTTGGGATTTGATTAATTATTAAATCGGCAGCAAGGTAAGAAAGTGGATACGATAATCCTTCGGGATTTGATTAAATTAGCCGAATAGGCTTTTTCCTAAAATACTAAATGTGGCCAAATGTAGGGATTTAGGATCTAAAGCGATAGATCAGTTTTTCGGGATTTCAAGGAATTTGTTAAGCTAATCAGGTGTGTACCCCACACTAATCTTAATAGATTTATGGCTTTAACTTGATATATGTGTTAATATGAAAGTGTAAGAATGTGGCTAAGGTACCATTTTATGGTACAAAGTACTCAGGTACGTTTCCTACTCCTACTAGGATTCTGAAATATGTTATATGTAACATGAGAATAATGGTAAGAATGTGAACTTTGGCATGTTAATGCATAATATGATATGGGGCATATGGGTTATTGAAAGGGGAAGTGAATGTGGTGACCTAAGACCACGAACACGGTGACCTAAGACCGTGATATCTCAAAGTGGTGACCTAAGACCACGATGTCTGAAAGTGGTGACCTAAGACCACGGTATGCGGTGACCTAAGACCGCAATATGGAGTGTAAGCGGAAGGAGGGTCGACTTAGTAGTCCCACGGTGTGGTGGCAGTGCGGGGTGTGTAGCGGATGGACAATTAGGTTTGGGTTTGGGAATGCATCATAACTTTGTATTCTATGTTTTGAATGTGTAATATGTGATATGCCCGATTCTATTATGATTTAGTGTCGTGTATAGATTGAGTCTGTTTGACTCACCCCGTTGTGGGAACATTTTTTAGGTGATGATCAGTAATGGACAGGGTCGGCAGGAGCTTAGGGGTGGCCATGCTCATCAAGGAATATGTTTTATGTGGACTATTTATTTTAAGTACTTGAATTTAATTTGGGTTTTATTACGATGTAATAAGGCTATAGTTGAACTATTTTACAATTATTTTTATTTATTATGTTTACAAATTTTTATCAATTAAAGTTTTAAGTAAATTTCTTTTAAACTAAACCCTAAATGTTTTGCTACCTGAAATAAATGGGTTTTCAATATAAAACCAACTTGTTTTCAACTCAAGCCCAACCCAATTCGAACTTTCTTCCAAAATCACTTAAAATTTTTCAAAGTGTAAATGAATTTGAACCGGTTTTTCTTCGAGGAACATACCAGATCCGGTCAAGACTCGTGGGCCGGGTTTAGGGTGTTTCAATAATTCTGGCTTCTTGAGATGGATCAACTAGCTATCCCTGAACGAATCCCCACAAATCTGCCTTCTCTGGCCTAGCAAGACGCCCCTAGACGATAGTCTTGGGCTCCCCTCGACAGAGGGTTTCTGTCGAACTCCCCGAATAAGTTGCCCCCTAGGGTGTTTATATAGGCTTTGAGATGCCTTACTTGGCCTCCAAGTATCCAAATTTGAGTGGAGTTCCTACTTGGGTGTTTAAATAGACTTTGGATTGTGTTTCTTTGCCTCCAAGTATCCAAATCTGAGCAAAACTTCTCTTGGCCGCGGCAGGGACACTGCCATGGCACACGCCTTTGTGAATCGTGGCCAGGCCGTGTTCAGACTTTTAATGAGGTGACACACCCATGTATCTCGTGGCTAGACCGTGTTCGAGATTATTGAAGAGGCACGGCCGTGTGGTCTTGGGCCCAGGCCGTGTCGATTTCGTGCTTTGGCCCATTTGGCCCGTTTTAAGCCCGTTTCTCGTTCTTTTCATCCTCTGGTATTTTCCTGAGTATATAACATGAAAAGAAAGGATTAAGAGCACCTTTTTACATAAAATAAGGGATAATTCATCCAAAAGCATACTAAATGTGGGATAAAAATATGTTACTTTTACGATTTATCAAATACCCCCACACTTAAGCTTTTGCTTGTCCTCAAGCAAAATTCTCAACTTACAATTAAATGAACTTCCCATAAATCATAATAGTCATTAATAATGTTTCGTCATAATTCAAGGATAATTCAACTCAAAGAGTCCTAAAGATTCAAACAGTCTAAGTCATACAATTGTAGCATAAAACATAGGTGTTTCCCCTTATCTAAATAATTACCCCTGATTCAAAACCTACAAGGATTGACATCCTCACAAAAGATTCACTCAAACCACTCGAAGTGTTTAAGGTTCATAATTAAGTACTCAAATGCCAAACCTGAAAAGTTAATCCCATAGGCTTGCATGAAAATCACATCTCCACCACTATAATATGAAATGATGCACAAATCAAAAGGTCTTTAACAGGGTTGTTATGGGGCTTGGGTTAAAGGTATGGTTAAAGGCTCAATTAGAGGGTTAGAATCGAGATCGACCTAAAAAATTACCTAACCAGAAACAATGAACTGATAAATAAATAATTACATGAATTGAAACTTTGAAACTAATAATACGAGCTTCTTCTTCAATAAATAGACTTCAACTGTATAAGCTCGCTTTTCATCATACTAATACTGAATATACTTCGATTTTTTTTAAGAACAAATCAAGTAATAATAAAGAACTTTTACAACTGAAATATAGAACATAGTTAGGCAACTGCTCAAAATCAAATCTCGACAAAAAAGGTAGTCAAGAAGAATGGTGATAACAAATACAAAGGGTTTTGGGTTAAAATTAGTGGGTGAGTCAATAAAAAGGGTTGTTAGGATCAAAGGGGTTCACTAGGGGTTAATTATGAAGGTAGGCTTTTTATGGAGTAAGTGGGTTAAATCCTAGGTGCCTTTATCATTTCTATATATCAAATCAAAGATGTGGTCTCAACATGTATAATCGAGGCAAGTTCTAGAATAACAGTTCAATGTTGACACACTCATAATCAAAAAGTGAGCATGAAAAAGAATTTATGCTCTTATAAGGCTCAAAATCTCACAAAAATTATGGGTATTTTGATGTCAGCCTCGTAAATTTCAAACTTCAAAGTAATATTCAAATTCAGGTTAACAACCTAGAAAAAAAATTTAATTCTAAAAAATAGACTTATCATGCTTGATTCTCTAGTATCCTTCAAATTTAATTATCAATGCACAATTATCAATGACTTAATCTAAAACATATCAATAAAGATCATGAATCATAGGAATTTCATTCTAATCATAATATGAGAAACTTACTTTAGAAACAAGACATAATTCAAGGATTTGAGAATAATGCAAAAGGTTTGGCACCTAATTTCAGGAATTTGAGAATAATAAAAAAAAGTTAGGCACCTTTTTAGGTTGTTCACCCCCACACTTAAGATGTACATTGCCCTAAATGTACAAAGACATATAATAGCAAAATAATAATATCATAAGATAGGGAGAGAAGTGAAACTTCCTGAATTTTGGATGGAGTCAATGAAAAGAAACTGGATAGGAATTGGCAAAGGTGAACATGGGGGAACGCCTTGAACCATTTGAATTTGAATCCTCGAAGCAGCCGACCTGATTTTATTGTATCCTAAGCTAAATCTAAATGGTATGAAGAATAAGAAGAAAATAATAAAGGAAATAAAAAAATAAAAATAAAAATAAAAGTAAATAATGGAAAATGAAAGAAGAAAGACAACTGAAAAAGGAAAAGGAAGAAGGGGGTCTAAATAGAGATTATGGATCTGGTGGTTGCCCCCGCCCTTATACCTTCCTGTGGTGGCCACACGGCCACGGCCACAGCCTTGTGTAAGGCCGTGTGGTCTGGAAATCTGCACTTTGGTTAGTTTATAGTTAGGTGCTTCAGATGAGAAATAAAAGTGAAAATAAAATAAACTAAAATATAAGAAAAATAGAGTTAGTGCTCGGGTTGCCTCCCGAGAAGCACTCGTTTATAGTCTTAAGCTAGACTTTACCTCTCATTCGTATGGTCATGGTGGTTTGAGGAGGTGAAAATCCTTTCTCATGTGATCAATTCGGTTGTGGATATAAAGTTTAAGTCGAGTAGTGTTTTCCTTAGAAGTGCTGAATTTAGGATTAGTTATCTCGACTGTTCCATCTGAGAAGATTTTGAGTACCTGATCTCCTATCTTAAGCTGGGTTGTCCCATCGTGGAGTTGCCTCATTTTCGCTTCGTGTATTGTTAATTTATCTTTGAAGTGTGTCTTCCATTCGTCTAGTTCATTGATCCGAAGCCTTTGTTCCTCATGAATTTCTTCTTTATCGACACGAGGTCTAGGATCTGGCATCTGCGAAAGAGCTTCTAGAAACGACAAGTTAATATGAAATTTCTTTGAAAGTTTAAGAGACTTACCGAGTTGTTCCTCTGTGTGGTCTTTCTTTGTCGCATCGGGGTGTGGCATACGGGGTTGGTACTCTGTAATTACCGGGTTTGATAAATCATGGCTTACCTCAACCTTACCTTCACTTACCACAGGCTCTTGCCTTGGGTCAGATTCCACTAACCTTTCATTTTCATGAGCTGTTACGGCTTGAATTTGCTCTTTTGGGTTAGTTTCAGTGTTGCTTGGTAGACGCCCTTGCGGTCGTTCGGAAATTAACTTTGCAAGTTGTCCAACTGAGTTAGTAAGTTGTCCAACTGTCTTAGTGAGTTCCCAAACTTGGCTCTCGATCCCTTTAATTGATGCCTGTTGATTATTAAGCATTGTCTCAGTTTTTTGGAGACGGGTATCTGTGGCTGCCATGAATTTTGTCAGCATCTCCTCGAGGTTCGACTCCTCTTCCTGTTGGTAAGGTGGTTGTTGAAAATTTGGAGGAAGTTCCGATCCTTGGCTACTTTGATCATCCCACGAGAAATTAGGATGGTACCTCCAACCTGCATTATAAACTATAAAAATTATTTTGAGGTCTAGAATAGTTACCCATATAGTGGACTTGTTCATTCTCTATGCCATATCCATAGGGCGGGTACTCAAGTTCGCCACGCCTCTGCTTGTTTCGTACAGCATAACTGGATGTATCTACGAAGAACACAAATCATCAAACTTTTTATTTAACATCTCTAATGGTTTGATAGCCCGTTATTGGGTCGAGGTTGTAGATATCGTTTTTTTTGTTGGCTTTGTCCTCATAACTTGCCACCGATAGTTATTCAGTGCCATCTCCTCTATCTGCCAAAATCAAATAAAAGAAAATTTAGCAAAGTAAAAAAATAAAAATAAAAATAGTAATAATAATAATAATGGCTAAAGTAATAAAAATTGAGCTTTCTTAATATTTTAGTTCCCAAGAGGCGCCAAAAACTTGATCGTATGTCCATGAGTTTTAAAATTTATAAAGAGAATGATCGAACCTGAAAACTAACTCTGACAACGATTGAGGCAAGTGCACCTATCGAACAGTAGTATAGTTTAGGCAAGACCGGATTGTCGAACCCAAAGGAACTAAAAGTACTAATACTAACTTTCTTTCTATTATTTACCCTAAGAATTAAGCGAATGGTTGTTTAATCTAAATTAATTAACTACTAAACTTAAAGACTCTAAGACAAAGAAGAATGAATTTGGGAGAATACTTGAGGAAAAACCAATTAATTAAGACGACACCCAAGGAAGAATCCACCTAGACTTCACTTGTTATCTAACTCTGAACCAGACGATTTATTCATTTGACTTTATCCGTAGGATTCCCTAATTTATATTAAACCCTCTCTAGAAGCGAATAACGTCTAACCCTAGGTTGATTAATTGAAATCTCTTTCTAATTAAAACCCCTAGAATTACATTAACTCGATCTATGGACTCCCATATTAGGTTTCACCCTAATCCGCAACGCCTCGTCACCCTATCTCTAGGCGCGCGATCAACTCCGCTTAACTATGCTAGATATACTCTTAGGTAGGGACTTTTGCTCCTCCACCTAAGCACATCAAACTTGAATCGATATCCGCGAAATATCAACTCAAGAATTAAGCACACATAATTAAGAACAAGTCAAATATTTATCATATAGTTCAACAAACGATAACAAGATTCATCTAAGTTTCATCCCCCTCAGGTATCTGAGGGTTTAGTTCATAACAATAAAAGAAAACATCTCAGAAGAAAAGATAAAACAAAACATAAGAAATCCCTAAAACCCCCTGAAGGAATTGAAGAGGAGATCCTCCGTCTTGAGTATAATTTTGGCTTCTTGAGATGGATCAACTGGCTATCCCTGAGCGAATCCCCACAAATCTGCCTTCTCTGGCGCCTAGCAAGACGCCCTAGACGATAGTCTTGGGCTCCTCTCGACAGAGGGTTTCTGTCGAACTCCCCGAATAAGTTGCCCCCTAGGGTGTTTATATAGGCTTTGAGATGCCTTACTTGGCCTCCAAGTATCCAAATCTGAGTGGAGTTCCTACTTGGGTGTTTAAATAGACTTTGGATTGTGTTTCTTTGCCTCCAAGTATCCAAATCCGAGCAAAACTTCTCTTGGCCGCGGCAGGGACACGGCCATGGCACACGCCCATGTGAATCGTGGCCAGGCCGTGTTCAGACTTTTAATGAGGTGACACACCCGTGTATCTCGTGGCTAGACCGTGTTCGAGATTATTGAGGAGGCACGGTCGTGTGGTCTTGGGCCCAGGCCGTGTCGATTTCGTGCTTTGGCCCATTTGGCCCGTTTTAAGCCCGTTTCTCATTTTTTCATCCTCCAGTGCTTTCCTGAGTATATAACATGAAAAGAAAGGATTAAGAGCACCTTTTTACATAAAATAAGGGATAATTCATCCAAAAGCATACTAAATGTGGGATTAAAATATGTTACTTTTACGATTTATCAATGACCCAAGTGTGGGTGGCATTTTGGCCTTACAAATGGCCTATTTTGCATACACGGCCAAGGGACAATGGCGTGTGTCTCTACCGTGTGGCTCAAGGGCCACTTTGAAGTGTGCCTGGGCAGGTTAAACGACCGTGGCACACAGACGTGCCTTGAAACACCCCAAACCCGACCCACGAGTCCTGACCGAATCTGGTATGTTCCTCGAGTAAACATTTGAAAGTCCGTTTGTTACTTAGGAAAAATTCGTGTGGTTTGAAGATGGATTTGCTTGTGTTGGGTTCAATTGAAAACCTTGTATATATTTTTTTTAAGAAAAACCATTTAACCTTGATTTAAACTTAATTGTATAGTAATAAACTCCAATAAAAAGCATGCATAAAACAGTTCATATTAACGGCCTTATTACATCAAAACAAACCCAAATAATTTAAAGTACTTAAATGAAATAAAATAAATTCCTTGCTGAGCATGGCCATCCCTAAGCTTCACCACCCGGTCCATTCTTGATCGTCACCAAAACATGATCCTACAACGGTGAGTCAACAGACTCAATGTGTACTACAACACTAAATCTTAACAACTTAGGCATACATAATCATATCACATATCAATTCTTATAACAGATCAAAATAATGATGCAATCCCAAACCCAAACCTATATGCCATCCGCTACACATCCCCGTACCAACCTGCACACCGTGGGGACTACTAAGCCGACCCTCCATCCGCTACACACCATCGAAGCGATCATTGCAATCGACGTGCTCATCGCCTCTTATAAATATTTGTGGTCTTAGGTCACCACATTCGACATCGTGGTCTTAGGTCACCACATTCGGATATCGTGGTCTTAGGTCACCACATTCAAATATCGTGGTCTTAGGTCACCACATTCACTTCCCCTTTTCAATAACCCATATGCCACATATCATACTTATTATGCATTAATCATGCCAACTTTCACATTCTTATAACTTATCACATGTTAAATATAACATATTTCATAATCCTAGTAGGAGTAGGAAACGTGCACAGTACTTTGTACCATAACATGGTACCTTAGCCATATTCTTGCACATTCTTATAATCACATATAGATTAATTATTGCCATAACTATATTAAGAAATAGTGTGAGGTACACACCTCATATGCTTAACGAATTCCTTGAAATCCTCGCCGATCTCTTTATTTTAGATCTTAAGTTCCTACATTTGATCAATCACTTACTATTTAGTAAAAGGTTATTCGGCCATAAGACTAAATCCTGAAGGATTATTGTAACCAAAACTTACCTTGTGCCGATTGGATTAAAAATCAAATCTCGAAAAGAATCACTTGCTTAGGGAGTTGTCGAAATACCTATAGGCTTATATTAGATTCGATTTCATCCTTAAACATAATAAATGGCCTTTGGCCGAATATTCACATATCTTACCTTGAATCTTTAAATCCCGAAAAGTAGTCTCTTCTTCCTGGGAGTCGACACTATACAAAATCCCGAAAGATCTGTTGTAGTTTCGGCCAAGAGATATAAATGGCATTAGAATCTTAATCTTGGGCTTGAAGAAAAGAAATATAAGGATAGATCCTTACCCTTACTACAGAAGTCGACCCACTCTTGCTTGAAGCTCCACAAAGATTCGGTTATGGAGACTAGATAGTGATCAAAGAGGTTTCAGCTTTTGATGGATTGAAAAGAAAAGAAATCGGCTATGGTGGTATCTTGAATTTTCGGCTTTGTCTAACAAAAAAGAAGAAGAACGAGGCTCTAGGGAATTTCAGCAGAGAGAGAGAGAATTTGCTTAGAAATTCGGCAAAGGAAGAGTGAATGATGACAATGAGGGTATTCTTTGTCGCATTGCCCTCTTACAGCTCCCACGAAGCTTCCTCCGCTCCATGATTGTGCCATAACACTTTAACTAGAGGCCAGTTTCCTTCAGTAACATTTTCGCGTCTCGTTCCAAGATCTGAATCGGCTCTTCCTCGTAGGATAAGTCGGCCTTAGCTCCACCTCTTCAAGCGGTACTCGTGAGATGGATCAGATCGATGCTCGGCGTAGCATGGAAACATGGAATCGTCGTGTATCTGCTTCAACTCGGTGGCAACTCTAAGTGATCGCCGCCGGTCCAACTTCGCTTCAACACTCGATAGGGCCTATAAACCTTGAACTTCATGCCACCTGCGACCAAACCTCATCACCTTCTTCCAAGGTGAGACTTTCGGAAACTTGGTCCCCGCTAAACTCTATTTCCTTAGTTTGAGGTCGCGTGTGACTTTTGTCTATCGGATGCTTCCTTCAACCGTGCCCGGGTGTCTCAACCTTCTCTTGATTACGCCACTAACTGCGGACCTAAAACTCGGCGTTCTCTAACTTTCGGTCCAACACGTAGGAGTTCGACACTTTCGGCCGTACAGCGCTTCATGCGGTGCCATCAGAATCTTGGCTTGATAAGCTGTTGTTGTATGCAAACTACTGCTAAAGGCAAATACTCCTCCCAACTTCCTCACGAAGTCCATCACCACGACCCCTCGACATATCCTCTAACACTTGGATTACTCGTTCGGCTGCCCCGTCCATTTGTGGATGAAAGCGTAGTGAAATCCAACTTAGTGCCTAATGCTTGATGAAGTGCCCTCCAAAACCCGAGGCGTAAATCTTGGGTCTCTATCCAAAAATAATTGACACTTTGGCACTCCATGCAGCCTTACAATTTCCACCACGTACAATCTTGCCAACTTAAGAAGAGAATAGTCGACTCTCACCGGAATGAAGTGCGCGGACTTTGTCAAGCGGTCCACTATTACCCATCCCAGAGTCCTTCTTGGTAGGCATAAGGGAAGCCCACTACTATGAAGTCCATGGTGATTCTCTCCCACTTCCAACTGCGGATCTCGATTCTAATCCCGAACTGTTGAACTTGGAAGATCGAAACTCCATCTTAGCAACTTGCGGGATGCAACCAGAAGGGCTACTTCACGATAACAGTCCTCGACCTTCAATCCAACATTTTCCGCCACTAACTCTACCTAAAACTCGATCTCCTTCTTCGACAATTTACCGCACAATTGTCAGGCCACTGGCTTGATACTCCTGCGTCATTGTATGCAAACTATTCCCATTACTTGTTGTAACTTAACACTTAGATCCTCATCCACCAACCGACTTTCCTTTACCTCATTTAACCATGTTGGTTTGACTTGCAATCGCACAATAAGTGCCGCCATCATCATACTGAGACTCAAGGTGTGCGAACAACGCCCATCGGATCTTCGATCCTTGTCCGACTGGGGCATCATACTACATTTGCCTTGCACGGATGATACTCTAACGAACAATCATAGTCCTTCAATAATTCTACCCACCTTCCTCTCTCTCAAGTTTAACTCACTTAGATCGAGTCAACAAGTACTTGAGGCTCTTGTGGTCGAACAACGTAGATCATACAACCTTCGACTTTTCTCCATAAAGGTATGATGCCTCCACTACCCACCTTAAGAGCAAAGACCAGGCTTTGCCGCAACGACTTTTCTCCATAAAGGTTCCAAGTCATGTCATCGCGTCGGGTAGTTAACCTCGTGAGGCCTTAGTTGTCGAGACGCATAAGCTACCACCTTTCCATCTTGCATTAGAACACGGCCTAATCCCGTATGCGAAGCGTCACGATTACCACACAAAATCCTTTCCCGCCTCAAGTCAATCGAGGCCCGGTGCCTCGGTCAAAACCCTCTTAAGCTTCTCAAGCTCTCCTGTTGCTTATCCGTCCATACAAAGGGTACTTCTTTCCTTAACAACTTTGTCAAAGCGCGGCTATTGACGAGAACCCTTCCACGAACCTTCAGTAATAGCTTGCCAAACCTAAGAAACTACGAATCTCGACCACGGACCTAGGTGGTTTCCAATCCAACAACGCCCGATCTTCCTAGGATCCACCCTTATTCCTTCCGAGACACCACATGCCCTAAGAATGCAACCTCTTTAAGCCAAAACTCGCACTTCTTTGAATTTGGCATATAGCTTCTTCTCCTTAACACTTGCAACACTTTCCGGAGATGCTCGTCATGTTCTTCCTCAAACTTGGAGTATACTAGGATATCGTTGATGAACACAACAACGAACCGATCCAAGTAGGGTTGAAAACCCGGTTCATCATATCCATGAACGCAGCTGGGGCGTTCGTCAACCCAAACGGTATTACCACAAACTCAAAATGGCCGTACCTTGTCCTAAAGGCCGTTTTATGGATATCTGCCTCCTTCACCTTCAACTGATGATATCCAGACCTTAGATCGATCTTTGAAAATACGGCGGCCCCCTTAAGCTGATCGAACAAGTCGTCTATCCGTGGCAAAGGATACTTGTTCTTGATGGTCAGCTTATTTAACTGACGATAATCTATGCACATTCGCATAGTTCCGTCCTTCTTCTTCACAAACAGGACCGGTGCTCCCCACGGAGACACACTGGGTCGAATAAACCCATGATCCAACAACTCTTGGATCTGAGCCTTGAGCTCCACCAACTCCTTTGGCGCCATTCGGTATGGAGCGATTGACACCGAGTCGTTCTGGTAGCAAGTCTATTCCAAATTCCACCTCCCTATCTCGGGGTATTCACAGTAGCTCATCTCGGAAAAACATCCACGAAGTCCTTACCGTTCTAACTCCACTAATTCCCCTTCTTTTGCGTCCACAAAGCACTAACGAAGGCCGAAATGCCTTGCACCCTTTTTCGGACCATTTTCTCCACCTTTAACGCCGAAACTACATTAGGCAGGTAATTTCTCCTTTCTCCTATCATAATGACCACCTCATCCTCCGGGGTCCTTAACTCCATTCGCTTAGCCGCACAATCCAACACGGCTCGATGCTCTACTAGCCGATCCATGCCAAGTATGAGATCGAATTCTCAGAAGGTAGTTCCATTAAGTCGTGAGGAAATACTACGCCTTGGATTTCCAAAGGTACACTCAAAAGATCTCATTCACCACTATAGTTTGACCTAGTGGGCTTACTACAGTCATCTCCCTATCAGAAAGTTCAGAGTCTAGGCCTAGTGTTTCCACTACACTACATACAACATAGGAGTGAGTCGAGCCCACATCAATCTGAGCATAATAAGGTTTTCCAAATACAAGGAACGTCTGGGTTATAACGTCTGGCGCGTCTCCATCCTCCCTCCGACGAACTGCATAAACCAAACCTGGTTGCCTTGCCTCGATGTTAGCGACACCTCCGCCTGGTGTTCCACGTCCTCTACCAAAGACCATTACCTCTATTATTCGGACCACGACCTCGGCGAGGTGCTTTGTCCACCTCTACCAAGCTTGATTAACATTCGAGCTATCGGTCGATTTCCATCCTGGTTTCATAGGACAATCCTTGATCATATGGTCCTTGGACCCACACTTGAAACATCCCCCTGTCCTCTTCCAACACTCTCCTAGGTGCCTCTTCCCACACCGATCACAAGTATGAATCGCCCTCCACATACCGGTTTATCTTTGACCTCGCGGCCCATCAACTCTAGGCCTTTTATTCCCAAATGATCCTGATGATCCAAAGCCTCTTTTACTGCTGTTCTCGGTTGAAGTTACGCTTTGTAGAGTCCTTAATCCCTTCAGCTACCTTAACTTTCTCTACTAAAGCAGAAAACTCCCGTTCACGATGCGGGGCTATTAACAACCTCGGATCATCCCTTAGTCCGTCCTCAAATCCGAACACACTGTTCATGCTCCGTAGCCACTACTCCCGAGCATATCGGCTCAACCTCGAAACTCGACTTCATACTCCGCTACTGGTTTGTTCCTTGAACCAGCCCTGAAATGCTTTCCTTTGCGCATCAATATAAGCGGTACCAACATACTTCTTCTTCGATACGCCTTAACATATTCCCAAGTGAGATCCTTAGTTGTGGCACCATCCCGAACTGCGAGCCACCATTGATAGGCCGTCGCGAAGTAGTGCCACCATTCCTTTCTGGCTCCTCAGCGATTCAATCGAGCTCGTCCATAATTCGCTCGGTTGCCTCCAACCATCACTCGGCCCGTCTTGGGTGCCACACCGAATACACCACGAAACACCTTAGCCCCATTGGCTCGGAGTCGCTCGGGTACAAATTTTTGAGCTCCCATACCTCCACCTGCTCCAGCCACCATCTCAAGCACTCGCAGCATTGCCTGCGACACTGCATCATCCCCCGTCTGATCTTGCTGCTCAACACCAACAGCTGGTGGTGGGGGTGGTGGTACCTCATTTTTAGACCCTTGTCCAGACCTAACGAGTTTCGACACGGTCATTCTGCCTCTACCATGTCCTCGCACATTACGACCACGTCTCCTAGAACTCATGTCTATGATCGCGCTTTAATCTGATTAAGGAATTTTTATGCATTAGTATTTTGTTCCACTGTTTATCCGCGAAGAAATTTTATGAAAGAAGTTTAGAAGTAGTTCTTTCGATCGATCAAAGTTTCAAGTCTTCTATCCTAATTGAAAGTAGCACATTCATTCAACACACATTCATCATTCAAACATTTTCGTCTTATTCCTATCCTAGGGGTATTTTCGTCATTTCACCTACAGGGGTATTTTGGTAATAAATCGGGGTCAATTTAAAAATTTTGTAAATCAGGGGTAATTTCACAAATTTTTCAATTCAAGGTTCCTTGGAGATTTTATGAAATAAGGGTATTTCGGTAATTTTGAAATCCGGGGGTATTTTGGTAAAATTCAAACTAGGGTGGCTGGTCCCTTTCGAGTTTTAATTATAGGGTTTAGCCCATCAACGAGTCCTCATAACTAGGGTGAATAGTCACCACGCACCAGGTAGGATTCCAGCGAAGAGGAGGTGAGTCGCTAGGACTGCTTAAATACCAAGCTCTCCCTAAATCCACTCCTAGGCATGCGTCTGCCTATTGCCACACGCTAACTCGACTAAGGTGAACAGTCACTACGCACCAGGTAGGATTCTAGCGAAGAGGAGGTGAGTCACTAGGACTACTTAAATACCAAGCTCTTCCGGATCCAATCCTAGACATGCGTATGACGGTTACCACACCCTAGTCTTGCGGCTCATTAACGGGTTTGTTTAGTGAAATTAAGTCCTATGAAAGTTTAAGAAGTGGTTTAAACTAAGCCTATAGTCTATCAGAATCTATTTAAACTAGTCTACGTCCCATAAAGCCCATAAAGCCCACATGTATATTACACAATGGTTTAGGGTACTTACAGCGGACTTGAATTGAGAGACTTAGGTGCCATCTTGAGCTAACAGACTGCTTATCCTTTAAAGAGCCCATTTGAGAAAAATGTTTTGGGCCCAAGAACCCCAGAGCCGAGTTTTGAACACAGGCTCGATATGCAAATGAAACACCCCAAACCCGGCCCACGAGTCTGGCCAGGATCTGGTATGTTCCTCGAGTAAACATTTAAAAGTCCGTTTGTTACTTAGGAAAAATTAGTGTGGTTTGAAGATGGATTTGCTTGTGTTGGGTTCAATTGAAAACCTTGTATATATATTTTTTAAGAAAAACCATTTAACCTTGATTTAAACTTAATCGTATAGTAATAAACTCCAATAAAAAGCATGCATAAAACAGTTCATATTAACGGCCTTATTACATCAAAACAAACCCAAATAATTTAAAGTACTTAAATGAAATAAAATAAATTCCTTGCTTGAGCATGGCCATCCCTAAGCTTCACCAGTCAGATTCTTGATCGTCACGAAACATGATCCCACAACGGGGTGAGTCAACGAACTCAATGTGTACTACAACACTAAATCTTAACAACTTAGGCATACATAATCATATCACATATCAATTCTTATAACAGATCAAAATAATGATGCAATCCCAAACCCAAACCTATATGCCATCCGCTACACATCCCCGTACCAACTTTTGTACAGTGGGGACTACTAAAGTCGACCCTCCATCTGCCGCACACCATCGAAAAGCGATCACTGCGATCGATGTGCTCATCGCCCTTATAAATATTTGTGGTCTTAGGTCACCACATTCAGACATCGTGGTCTTAGGTCACCACATTCAGATATCATGGTCTTAGGTCACCACATTCAAATACCGTGGTCTTAGGTCACCACATTCAAATATCGTGGTCTTAGGTCACCACATTCACTTCCCCTTTTCAATAACCCATATGCCCCATATCATACTTATTATGCATTAATCATGCCAACTTTCACATTCTTATAACTTATCGCATGTTAAATATAACATATTTCATAATCCCAGTAGGAGTAGGAAACGTACCTGAGTACTTTGTACCATAACATGGTACCTTAGCCATATTCTTGCACATTCTTATAATCACATATAGATTAATTATTGCCATAACTATATTAAGAAATAGTGTGAGGTACACACCTCATATGCTTAACGAATTCCTTGAAATCCCGAAAACCGATCAACTGTTTTAGATCTTAAGTTCCTACATTTGATCAATCACTTACTATTTAGTAAAAGCTTATTCGGCCATAAGACTAAATCGCGAAGGATTATTGTAACCAAAATTTACCTTGTGTCGATTAGATTAAAAATCAAATCCCGAAAAGAATCACTTGCTTAGGGAGTTGTCGAAATACCTATAGGCTTATATTAGATTCGATTTCATCCTTAAACATAATAAATGGCCTTTGGCCGAATATTCACATATCTTACCTTGAATCTTTAAATCCCGAAAAGTAGTCTCTTCTTCCTGGGAGTCGACACTATATAAAATCCCGAAAGATCTGTTGTAGTTTCGGCCAAGAGATACAAATGGCATTAGAATCTTAATCTTGGGCTTGAAAAAAAGAAATATAAGGATAGATCCTTACCCTTACTACAGAAGTCGACCCACTCTTGCTTGAAGCTCCACAAAGATTCGGCTATGGAGACTAGATAGTGATCAAAGAGGTTTCGGCTTTTGATGGATTGGAAAGAAAAGAAATCGGCTATGGTGGTACCTTGAATTTTCGGCTTTGGCTAACAAAAAAGAAGAAGAACGAGGCTCTAGGGAATTTCGGCAGAGAGAGGAGAATTTGCTTAGGAAATTTGGAAAAGGAAGAGTGAATGGATGAATGGCCTCTTTTCCTCTAGTAGCCGAAATTACTTGCTAGAGTCCCTTACTTGGCCACCACTTTCCTTATTTTGATAGCTTTATCTCTTAAATTTTTAAAATTAAAGAATAAATCCTCATTTATCTCTCTTAAAAATAATCTAAAATAAATCCATTATTTATCCCCTATTTAGCCGAAATTTAAAGAGAATAAAACTCCTCTTTTAAGAGCCTTAATGCCGTCCACCTCTCTGCTCCTTGTAGCAAAATAAAAATTCTTTTATTTGCTTCCCATGTGACTCGAACTCAAGACCCTTTTGCTCCTGCATGTGGCGTCACTTGCTAGGCCCTTAAGTGGTGCCTTGTAGCCATTTTACCAAGGCTATTTGTATGTCATATTTCCTCTATAAATTTTCTTAAGGCCACCTTGTCTTAGGTTCCCCTTTTTAAACTTTAAACTTAACACTTTCTATGACATTTCCTTACATTTCCAAGTTTCCAAAAATGTTCGCTTTCCTCTTTTAAACTTAACATTTCTAAATCATTTCCTTGTATTTCCAAGTTTCCAAAAATGTTCACTTTCCTCTTTTAAACTTAACATTTCCAAAGCATTTCCTTACATTTCCAAGTTTCCAAAAATGTTCACAATACATTCATAACACATAAGACATGCCATTTCGTATAATTAAATAAAAAATGCATAGGCCCATTTTCAGGATGTTACATGCCTGGTGGTCGTGTGACCAAGTCAGTAGCTAGCTTAATTTCACACGTAGGCACTGCAGGCGTGTCTGGTGGTGGCCGTGTGGACAAGTCGGTATACATGCCCTATTTTGGCACGGCTTTGGACACATGGGCGTGTCAGTAGCCGCGTGTGAGGCACACCTGGCTTTGCACGGGCGTGTGACCTCTGCAGTTTTGAAAAATGTTCAAATTTCCAAGAATTTTCGTATGTGTTCGGTTTAGTCCCGACTTCTTTTTACCATGTGTTTAAAGTCTTGTAGACCTCAATAAGGGACTAAATGTTTATATTTGAATATGTTTGATTGATGATTGACTTTGTGTCATGAAAGGGATGTGAAATGTTCTGAATGATCGGTAACGCCTCTTAACCCTATTTCGGCGATAGTTTCGGGTTAGGGGTGTTACATTTTATTGGTATCAGAGCTACGGTTTAGTCGATTCTCGGACTAACGTAGCGTGTGTGAGTCTAGCTATACATGCCATATATATAATTGCGATAGTGTGATGAATCCTGACAGTTGAAAATGTGTTTTTATATATTGATGGATCCCGATCGAGCAGTTGCTGACGATGTAGAGAGTAACGCACTTGCTCCCGCTCAAGGGACAGCGCCGGCCACATGTAGGATGAATGATAGTAGTAAGGGAGGAGAGGCTAAGCAAGCCTTCTTCTGAATGATGAGTGAGTGGTTTTCAGAGTTTATTCGAATGAATCCGGCTGCTCCACAACCTCCACCCCACAAGTACCTGTTGTGCCACAAATGAAAGATCCGATTCGATTAAATAAGCCTCCTATGGGTAAGATTCGTAAGTACGGGGCCGAATAGTTTAGGGCCACAGTTGATGATGATGCTGAATGAGCTGAGTTTTGGCTCAAGAATACCATTCGAGTATTTGACGAGATGTTGTTGACTCCTGAGAATGGATAAAATGTATAGTTTCTTTGTTGAGGGATACGGCTTATAACTGGTGGAAAACGTTGATTTCAGTGGTTTCGAGAGAGAGAATCACCTGGGATTTTTTTCAAGCTGAATTTTGAAAGAAGTATATTAGTCAACGATTCATAGATCGAAAACGTAAAGAGTTTCTTGAGTTAAAACAAGGCCGTATGTCGATTCTGAGTATGAGCGAGAATTTGTGAGATTGAGCCAATATGCGCGAGAATGTGTTTTGAATGAAGCCACTATGTGTAAGCGTTTTATAGAAGAAATTGAATGAGGATATTAAGTTGTTGGTTGGGATACTAGATATAAATGAATTTGTTGTGTTAGTTGAAAGAGCCTGGAAAGCCGAAGAGCTCAGTAAAGAAAAACGAAAAGCTGATTCTGAAGCTCGAGAAGAAAGAATAAGATCGATGAGTAAGTCGTCTCAATCTTTGACAAAGAGATTTAGAGATGCAAGTAATCGCCCAAATGTTTTGTTTGAACATTCGAGTAGAGATCGTGCGAGTCAAAGTGTTGGTCCAAGAATTCAAGCTCCAATGGAATCAAGTGTTGATAGTGCCAAAAGCAACAAACCTTAGTGTAGACAGTGTGGAAGACGACATGTGGGAGAATGCTGGGGCAAGTACAACAATAGAGTTTGCTATAAATGTGGATCACGAGAACATTTCATTAGAGATTGCCCAAAGTTAGCTGAAGAAGAAAATGTTCTGAATGTGAGATCGAGTATCATGACGGCTAGGGGTAGACCACCCAGAAACACCGGGAATGTGAGTGGAAGCCAAAGAGGGACAACTGATACATCTATGAGATCGGAGGCGAGAGCACCTGCCTGAGCCTATGCTATACGTGCACGAGAAGAAGCGTCATCTCCATACGTCATTACTGGTACTTTTACTCTATTTGATACTGATTTGATTGCATTGATAGATCCAGGATCTACTCATTCCTATGTGTGTCTGAATCTAGTATCAAGTAAGACTCTACCTGTTGAGTCTACTGAAATTTTGATTAGAGTATCGAACCCCTTGGCAAGTGTGTCTTGGTGGATAAAGTGTGCAAGAACTGTCCATTGATGTTTTGGGATGTTTGTTTTCCGGCTAACTTGATGTTGCTACCATTTGATGAATTTGATATAATTCTGGGAATGGATTGGCTCACTTTGCATAATGCTATTGTGAATTGTAAACGAAAGAGTATTGATTTGAGGAGTCAGAATGGTGAGATGGTTCGAATTGAATCCAGTGATTTGAAAGGGTTACCAGCTATTGTATCTGCGATGAAAGCTTTGAACTATGTGAGAAAAGGTTGCGAAGCTTATCTGGCATATGTGATTGATACAAAAGTGTCAGAAAAGAAAGTTGAATCTGTGCCTGTGGTTTGTGAATTCTCTGATGTGTTTCCTGAGGAATTACTGGGATTACCTCCTATCAGAGAAGTTGAATTCAGTATTGAATTAGTGCCGGGGACTACTCCTATCTCAATAGCTCCGTATAGAATGGCACCAATGGAATTGAAAGAGTTGAAGTCTTAGTTGCAAGAGTTGACTGATAGAGGATTTGTACGACTGAGTTTCTCGCCTTGGGGTGCTCCTATTTTGTTCGTGAAAAAGAAAGACGGCACTATGAGAATGTGTATTGACTATCGACAGTTGAACAAAGTGACAATAAAGAATAAGTATCCCCTGCCACGTATTGATGATTTGTTTGATCAGCTGAGAGGAGCTACAGTGCTTTCTAAGATAGATTTGAGATCGGGCTACTACCAGCTATGAGTCAAAGAGTCAGATGTACCAAAGACTGCTTTCAGAACAAGGTATGGACATTATGAATTCTTAGTTATGCCTTTCGAACTAACGAATGCTCCTGCAGTGTTTATGGATTTGATGAACCGTATATTCAGACCGTATTTGGATCGCTTTGTTGTAGTGTTTATTGATGATATTCTGATTTATTCCTGTGATGAGACGCAACATGCCAAGCATTTGAGAATTGTGTTACAGACTCTGCGTGAGAAGCAATTGTATGCAAAGTTTAGCAAATGTGAGTTTTGGTTGCGTGAGGTTGGATTTCTGGGGCATATTGTATCAGCTGCGGGAATACGAGTTAGTCCGAATAAGATCTCAGCTATTTTAGAATGGAAGCCTCCAAGAAATGTGTCTGAAGTTCGTAGTATTTCTGGGGCTAGCAGGATACTATAGATGGTTTGTGAAAGGTTTCTCAATGATTGCGACTCTGCTGACGAAGTTGCTACAGAAAAATGTTAAATTCGAGTGGTCGGAAAAGTGTCAACAGAGTTTTGAGCAGTTGAAAGTGTTGTTGACAGAAGCACTAGTGTTAGTTCAACCTGAATTGGGCAAAGAATTCATAGTTTACAGTGATGCATTATTGAATGGTTTGGGCTGTGTGCTGATGCAAGAAGGCAAAGTCATCGCTTATGCTTTGAAACAGTTAAAGCCACATGAAAAGAACTATTCGACGCATGATCTTGAATTGGCTGTGATTGTATTTGCATTGAAGATTTGGCGTCACTACCTATTTGGTGAGAAATGTCATATTTATACCGATCACAAGAGTTTGAAGTACTTGATGACTCAGAAAGAATTGAATTTGCGACAGAGAAGATGGTTAGAATTGTTGAAAGATTATGAACTTGTGATTGATTATCATCCGGGCAAAGCTAATGTTGTTGCTTATGCCTTGAGTCGACAGTCTTTATGTGCTTTGCGAGCTATGAGTACTCAGATAGATCTATGTGATGATGATTCAGTTTTGGCTGAGTTGAAAGTAAGGCCGATGATCGTACGTCAAATTTGCGATGCCCAGAAAAGTGACGATGAGATGTTAGCAAAACGAGTTCAATGTGGATTAAATTCTGAATCAGAATTTTAGGTTGATAATGATGATTGTTTGCGATTCAAAGATCAGATTTGTGTTCCGAGAAATTCAGAGTTGATTCAGTTGATTTTGAACGAAGCTCACAATAGTCGCTTGACTGTTCATCTAGGTAGTACAAAAATGTATAACGATCTGAAATAATTTTATTGGTGGCATGGTATGAAACGAGATATCTCTGACTTTGTGTCGAAGTGTTTAGTTTGTCAGCAAGTTAAAGCTAAACATCAGGTTCCGTCCGGATTGTTACAACCGATTATGATTCGTGAATGGAAATGGGAGAGAATCACGATGGATTTTGTGTCGGGATTGCCTTTATCTCCGGGAAAGAAAGATGCAATCTGGGTGATAGTTGATAGATTGACGAAATCAGCTAATTTTTGTTTCGGTGAGAACAGGTTATTCACTCGATAGATTGGCTAAATTGTATATTACTGAGATTGTGAGACTACATGGGGTGCCACTATCTATTGTATCTGACAGAGATTCGAGATTTACCTCGCGATTTTGGAGGAAATTACAAGAAGCTTTAGGCACAAATTGCATTTCAACACTGCATTTCATCCCCAAACGAATGGACAATCTGAGTGGATCATTCAAGTTCTCAAAGATATGTTGAGGTGTTGTATTCTTGAATTTGAAAGTACATGGGAAAAGCATTTACCGTTGATTGAGTTTGCGTACAACAACAGTTTTCAATCTAGCATTAAAATGGCACCGTATGAGGCTCTTTACGGTCGAAAATGTTGAGCTCCATTGTATTGGACTGAGCTGAGTGAGAATAAAATTCACGGAGTAGATTTGATTTAAGAGACTGAGCAAAAAGTGGAAGCGATTCGTGATAGTTTGAAAGCGGTCTCAGACCGTCAGAAGTCTTATGTAGATTTGAATCGAAAAGATATTGAATTTGAAGTTGGTGACAAAGTGTTTTTGAAAGTGTCTCCGTGGAAGAAAATACTTCGATTTGGCTGAAAAGGCAAGCTGAGTCCGAGGTTCATCAGGCCGTATAAGATCATTGAATGAATAGGGCCGGTTGCTTATAGATTGCTGTTGCCACCTGAAATAGAGAAAATTCATAATGTGTTTCATGTGTCGATGCTTCGACGGTACATATCTGATCCGTCTCATGTGATTGCTCCTACTGAGGTTGAAATTCAGTCAGACTTGTCGTATAATGAAGAACCGATTTGAATTTTGGCACGAGAGACCAAAGAATTGAGAAAGAAAAGAATATCCTTACTGAAAGTGTTGTGGCACAAACATGGAGTAGAAGAGGCTACGTGGGAGCTTGCGAACGTTATGAGAGAGCAATATCCACACCTATTCACTAGTAAGATTTTCGGGGACGAAAATCCCTAAGGGGGAGAGTTGTAATAGCCTTGAGACCACAAATTCGAGGTCGGAATAATATTTTAATATTTATTTTTGGTGTTTATTATATGTGATATAGCCTGTGTGAAAATTCTGTGTGGTAATTTTATCGATTGTGTGTCAAATTATGAAAAAGGATCTAATAGCATAAAGTGTAAAATGCTGTGTGCTGATTGTTAAGTGCTAAATTGTTGTTGTCTTTATAATTTGGAGGTTTTATGATGCAAATAGCCCATTTTATAAGTTAGTGGAAGATGATAGCATGGTTTTGTGGTTATTATTAAATTTCATTAAGGGCAAAATGGTAATTGGTGTATTAATGATAATAAAAAAATAAAACAAAACACAAAATTTTTCATATTATCATCTTTCTTGCCAAAATTGAAGAAGAAAAAGAAAGAAATAGGGCTCAAACACTCGGTTATTGCTATCCTTGATTAAGGTATGATTTTTGATCGGTTTTTTATAATTTTTACGTTTTTGTGATCGTTGCTTCATGCTCTAGCTAACCCATGTCTTAATTTTGTGAACTGATGATGTTTTTGAAATATGCCATTGATGAACATGTGAGTTCTTGAATGTTTTATGGTGGAAAATGAAAGATATGTGTTTGATTAATATAGTTTGTCTTTGGAGTTTTGATGAATTTGTATAATTTGAGCTTAATTGAGAAAAGTGTAAATTGGAGGACTAAAATGTAAAATAAATGAAATATTTGGGCTTGTATGAGTATAGTGAGAATTCGGCTAGGCATGAGTACAAGCAAATTATGTGTATTTGATGATTTTATGAATTAGGGACTAAAGTGTCGAGATGTGAAAATATGAGGGCTATTTTGTAAAATGCCCTAAATTTGTGTGTGTGGACTAGATTAAATGAATTGGTGATTGAATGAGTTGAATTTAAATGTGTATAGACCAAGAAATGAGAGGTTTAGATTGAGATCGAGGCAAAGATAAAGTGCTCGATTAATCGACCGTTTTGATATTTCGACGTCCGAGGTAAGTTCGGATATAATACTAGTTTTAAATTATATCTATGTGATGTGAATTGAATGAATATATATATAACTATGAGATTAGAAATGCTATGTGTGGAATTGAGTTAGAGGGCACTAAGTGTGCGAAATTAGAAACCAGACAGAGATGATTAGCACTATGTGGGCGAAAAGATAAAAGCTTCAGCTTATCGAGTTGGCACTGTGTGTGCGATACCGATATAAGTTCGGTTTAACATATTGGCTCTAAGTGTGCAGTGACGATTGTGTTTTGGTTATGAAGTTGGCACTAAGTGTGCGAATAAATCAAAGGAATAGCAAAGGTTGAACGAGAGGTAATATCGAGCAATTGAGTAGCATGAATGGTGAGTAACTATGTGTTAATCAAGGTGCGTTTGAACCTATGTGGTTGATGATAGCCTCAAAAGTTGAATGAATAGATACTTGAGCATATGGTTGAGATTGATGATGAGCCTAATTGTGTTTTTATCTATGTGATGGTTTAATTATGTATTGATGTGGTATTATTGAGTAATATGTATTATATTACGAACTTACTAAGCTTTGAAAGCTTACCGTGTGATTCGTTTCTCTATTTTACAGTGTCAGTAAAGCTAGCTCGGATCCGGGGATCGTCTGCATATGTATCACACTATCGGAAATCTATTTTTGGTACTTTTGAAGATGTGTATATTTGAATATGACATGTATAGGCTAGTTGTGTTGAACCATGTTTGAGATGTGTAAATAGCCATGTGATGTGGCTAGATAAATGTTGTTATATGCATGAATGATTATGGTATATGAAGTATGTTTTGGTATGGCTTGATGGAAATGAAAATGTCTTATGAATGGTAAGCTTAGTGATGGATTGATGCCATTGTGATCTAGTGATATTGTGGATGAATCATGCTTGGTTATGCATGTGTTTTACTTGTGCAATTTTGTATAAAAGTTGTCATGATTAGAAATGAGATTTGATGGGAGGATAAGTTGATCATTTGACATGTATTTGGTTGTCAAATTGTGTGTGAAAATAGGCTTGTGTGTGCTTTTTGGTATGACCCAAGTGTGGGTGGCATTTTGGCCTTGCAAATGGCCTATTTTGCATACACGACTAAGGGACACGGGCGTGTGTCTGATAAACCGTAATAGTAACATATTTTAATCCCACATTTAGCATGCTTTTGGATGGTTTATCCCTTAAATTATGGAATTTGGTGCTCGTAATCCTTTAATTTCATGTTTTATACTCAGGAGAGCATAGGAGGATGAAAAGAACGAGAAATAGGCCGAAAACGGGCCAAATGGGCCAAAGTGAGAAATCGACACGGCCTGGGGTTTCACCACACGGCCGTGCCTCCTTAGCAGGCTCGACCACAGCCTACAACTTGACTTACACGGGCGTGTGCCATGGGCGTGTCCCTGCCGTGGAAAAGAAGAATTTTATTCGGATTAGGGTACTTAGAGGCAAATAAACACATTCCAAAAGCCTATATAAACACCCTAAAGGCCAACCTTCAGGGGGCGTCCAGCTAGGCTAAGGAGCCAAGCCGGAAAGGTCAGAATTGTGGATTTACTCAAAGAAAGCCAGTTGATTCATCTCAAGAAGCCGGAGTCATACTCAAGACGGAAGATATTCTCTTCAATTCCTTTAGGGGGTTTTAGGGTTTTCTTATGTTTTGTTTTATCTTTTCTTCTGAGATGTATATTTTTATTATTATGAACTAAACCCTCAGATACCTGAGGGGGATGAAACCTAATACGGATCTTTTTATTGTTTTCTGAGCTATATTATAAATACTTGATTTGTTCTTAATTATGTGTTCTTAATTCTTGTTTTCGTATTTCAGGATATTGATTCAAGTATTGATGTACTTAGGTAGAGGAGGAATAGACCCTGCCTAAGAGTAGATCTAGCATAGTTAAGCGGAGTTGCTCGCGCGCCTAGAGATAGGGTGACAAAAATCTGTCGGATTAGGGTCAAACCTAATATGGGAGTCCATAGGTCGAGTTAATGCAATTCTAGGGGTTTTAATTAGAAAGAGATTTCAATTAATCAACCTAGGGTTAGACGTTAGTAGCCTCAAGAGAGGGATTAATATACATTAGGGAATCCTACGGATCATGTCAAGTGAATAAATCGTCTTGTTCAAAGTTAGATAACAAGTGAAGTCTAGGTGGATTCTTCCTTGGGTATTGTCTTAATCAATTGGTTTTTCCCACAAGTATTTCCCCAATTCATTCTCTTTGTCTTAGCGTTTTTAGCTTAGTAGTTAGTTAATTTTAGATTAAACAATAATTCACTTCAATTCTTAGGCTAAATAATAGAAAGAAAGTTAGTATTAGTACTTTTGCTTCCTTTGGGTTCGATATTCCTGTCTTGCCACTAAATTATACTACTGTTCGATAGGTGCACTTGCCTCAATCGTTGTCATAGTTAGTTTCTAGGCTAGATCATTCATTATATAAATTTTAAGACTCTGACATAACGATCAAGTTTTTGGCGCCGTTGCCGGGGAACCAAAATATTAAGAACGCTCAATTTTTATTACTTCAGCCATTTTTTTTATTTTTGCAGTTTACTTTTATTTTTATTTTAACTTTGCTAATTTTTCTCTTTCTTTGTTCCTTGCAGGTACCTCTAGTTTATGACTAGAAGGAACTTTGTGACAGACCCTTGATTCTGACGGTGATATTGAAAGAACCGTTCGCAGAAATCGTAGAGAAATAAGGCGAAGCTTAACTTACATAGAAGAAGAGCAAGAAGACGAGAACAATACTACCGAAGAGATGGCTGAGAATAATCCGCTACCTCCAGAGGTGGCCAAAAATCATGCCCCTCGTACCATGTATGATTATGCTAAGCCTAGTTTAGTTGGTACTGAATCAAGTATTGTTAGACCTACTATTGCTGCAAATAATTTTGAACTGAAACCTAACACAATTCAAATGATACAGCAATTTGTTCAGTTTGATGGTTTGCAGGATGAAGATCCAAACAATCACTTGGCGAATTTCCTAGAATTTTGCGATACTTTCAAAATAAATAGTATTTCTAATGATGCCATTCGTCTTCGGTTATTTCCCTTTTCTTTGAGGAATAAAGCCAAACAGTGGTTGAATTCTCTTCCACGAGGATCAATCACTACATGGGAGCAAATGACCGAAAAAATTTTATTAGAATATTTTCCACCGGCTAAAACGGCTAAGTTAAGGAATGATATCTCTTCTTTTGTGCAGATGGATTTAGAGACACTTTATGATGCATGGGAGAGATATAAAGATCTATTGAGAAGGTGCCCACACCATGGATTACCATTGTGGCTACAAGTCCAAACCTTTTATAACGGTGTAAATCCTTCAACCAGGCAGTTGATTAATTCAGCCGCCGGTGGAACCTTGAATAACAAAACACCTGAGGCTGCCTACGAGTTTATTGAAGAGATGTCATTGAATAATTATCAGTGGCAAGTTACAAGGACAAAGCCAACAAAAGCAGCCGGAGTTTTCAACCTCGACGCAGTAACCATGCTATCAAATCAAGTAGAGGTGTTAAATAAAAAGATTGATAGTTTTTGTGGTTCTTCACAAGTACATCCAGTTATGCAGTGCGATACAAATGGAGGAGGAATGAGCAACACCGAATATCCACTTTACAACCTGAGCACTGAAAACGAGCAGGCTCACTATATGGGTAACAATTTTAGATCTCAAAATAACCCCTATAGTAAGAATTATAATCCAGGTTGGAGGAACCACCCCAATTTTTCATGGGGAGGTCAAGGAAATCAGAGACAGCAACCCCTTCTAAACTTCCAACAACAGCCCTACCCACAAGAGAAAAAACCGAACCTTGAGAAGATGCTAACAAAATTCATTGCGGTGTCAGGAACACGTTTCCAAAACGTCGAAACAGCACTCAAAAATCAACAAGCATCGATTTAAGAGATCCAGAATTAGGTAGGTCAACTTACCAAGATCATGTCAGAACGACCACAAGGTAGATTGCCAAGCAACACTGAAACTAACCCAAAGGAGCAACTTCAAGCCATAACCGCTCATGATAGTAAAGGGTTAGATGGACCCAAATTAAGGCAAGAGGATGTGGTAGAGGAAGGTAAGGTCGAGGTAAGTCATGATAAATCAAAACCAGTAACTAAAGAGTACCAACCTCGCATACCATATCCCGATGCAATGAAGAAAGATAACACAGAGGAGCAGTTCGGTAAGTTTCTTAAACTTTTAAAGAAATTACATATTAACTTATCGTTTCTCGAAGCTCTTTCGCAGATGCCAGATTCAAGGAAATTTTTAAAAGAGCTTTTGACAAACAAACGGATGTTAGACGAGGCATCGCATGTGGAGCTCAACGCAATGTGCTCAGCAATTTTACAAAATAAACTATGACGAAAATTAAAAGATCCAGGGAGTTTTACAATTCCATGTTTAATTGGTAGTTTATCTATTGATAACGCTTTAGCTGATTTAGGGGCAAGCATAAATGGTATGCCTTATAAAATGTTTAAAAAACTAGGTCTAGGGAAACCCAAACAAACTAGGATGAGCATTCAATTAGCTGATAAGACTATTCGAATTCCTAGGGGTATAATCGAAGATGTTCTCATAAAGATTGATAAATTCGTATTCCCAGTAGACTTTGTAGTTTTAGACATGGATGAGGACAATAGTATCCCCTTAATTTTAGGAAGGCCCTTTTTAGTAACTGGCAGAACTAAAATTGATGTTGGTACAGGAGAACCATACTCCATGTAGGTGATGAATCAATCAGTCTTCAGGCTCTCGACTCAACCAGGACACCAAGTGATAGAGGTGAGAAAGTAAATTCAAATGATAATGAATTAGTTAAACCTTCTTTTCAGGAAGCACCACGGAACAACACAACTGAGCCAGATCCTATATCTCATGCCAACAAAGAAATAACCCATGAGGAACAAAGTCTTCAGATCGAAGAACTAGATGAGTGGAAGACGCATTTCAAGGATAAATTAGGGATACACGCAGCAGAACCAAAGCCACTCTATGGGACAGACAAATTCAAAATCGGAGATCAGGTATTGTTAAATAAAGCGGACCCTCGAATATCTCCTCTTGACCCGAATACAAACAAAGAAATCCCTTTCAGGGTAATTAATGTCTTCCCATAAAGAACAGTCAAGGTAAGTAATCCTACATTTGGCACTTTTAAAATAAATGCTACTCGACTTGAACTACATACTGATAATAGGACAGATAGCATGAGGAAGGATGTTCAACTCTTCAAACCACCCTGATTATGCGAATGAGAGGTAAGTCTAGCTTAAGACTTTAAACGAGCGCTTCTCGGGAGGCAACCCGAGCACTAACCCTAATAATTTAGTTTAGTTTTATTTCTTTTCATTTATTTATATTTAGGCGAAAATTTCCATACCACACGGCCTTGCACACGACCGTGGCCGTGTGGATACTATGGACTTCTGTACTGACATAGCAAAGGTAGTACGAGCCAATGAAGAAAGATTCCCAGATCACGGATGACTATAAATTGCCACGACCGTGCGATATGGCCGTGGCTGACACTAAACGAAGTCACACGGGCTCCGACTAAACACCACGGCCGTGCGATACAGCCGTGGCCGACACTGTTTTATCAAACATGGGCATGGTGACCATGAAACGGGCGTGGGAGAAACGAACGAAGCACAACACGGCCGTGCGATACGGCCGTGTGACCCAACACGTCCATGGTAGATGGGTGTGGGGATGTACCAGACATCAAAACTCTATTTAAACCACCCCCTCTTATCAACTACTCCCCATTCCCCTTCCTCCATACATTTTTAGACCCCCCTTCCATATTCTCCTTCCTTGGCCCTTTTCCAAAATCTAGATGTACACTATATCCATGTCGAAGAAGCGAAAGGATCCTAGCACAGTCTTCCTCTGTGAGACCGATCTACATAAGTTCATGCCGGCCACTTCATTAACTCGACAAGCCAAGGACATTTGAGGCCATTTAGTTTTTATTTTTCTTTTCTCTTCTCCTTTATTTTCCTTACTTAACTTCTCTTCCACTAAAATTAGTGTATCTTATTTTAGTTTTGATCGCTGTAAATCAAAGTTTTAAAATTTATAAAAGAATGATCGAACCTGGAAACCAACTCTGACAACGATTAAAGGCAAGTGCACCTATCGAACATTAGTATAGTTTAGGCAAGACTGGATTATCGAACCCAAAGGAACTAACAGTACTAATACTCACCGTCTTTTTATTATTTAGCCTTAATATAAAGTGATGGTTGTTAAACTAAAACTAATCTACTTACTAAGCTAAGACGCAAAGACAAAAAGAATGAATTCGGGAAATAACTTTTGGAAAAACTCAAATGACTCAAGCGATACCCTTAGGAAAAAATCCACCTAGACTTCACTTGTTATCTAACCTTGAACCATATGATTTATTTACTTAGTTTGATCCGTGAGACTCCCTAACGTATATTAAACCCTCTCTCGAGGCGAATAACGTCTAACCCTAGGTTAATTAGTGGAACTCTCGTTTTCTTATAATAACCCCCTAGAATAGTAGTAAATTGATCTGTGGACTCCCATATTAGGTTTCACCCTAATCCGGCAAAATCTCGTCACCCTATCTCTAGGCGTGCGATCAACTCCGCTTAATTATGTTGGATCTACTCTTAGGCAGGGTCTACTCCTCCTCCACCTAAGCACATTAAATTTGGATTAAGCTCACATAATTAAGAACAAACTAAGTATCTATCATATAATTCAAATAATCAAATAACAAGATTCATTATAGGTTTCATCCCCTTCGGGTATCCGAAGGTTTAGTTCATAACAATAAACGAAAACATCTCAAGAGAAAAGATAACAAAAAACATAAGAAATCCCTAAAACCCCCTGAAGGAATTGAAGAGGAGATCTTCCGTCTTGAGTAGAATTCCGGCTTCTTGAGATGGATCAACTGGCTATCTTCGAGTGATTCCCACAAATCTGACCTTTCCGGCTTGGCTTTTTAGCCTAGCTTTCCGCCCCCTTCAGCTGGTACCTAGGGTGTATTTATAGGCTTTTGAAACACGTTTCTTTCTCCCTAAGTATCCTTTCCCGAATGAAATTCCTCTTCTCCACGATAGAGGCACGGCCATGGCACACACCCGTGTAAATCATGGCCAGGCCGTGTTTGACACTGCTAAATGAGGCACGGCCGTGTAAGTTGTGGGTAAGGCCGTGTTCTAGTAGGAATGGTGGCACGGCCGTGTGGAGTGGAGTTCAGGCCGTGTCGATTTCGTGGCTTGGCCCAACTTGGTCCGTTTTAAGCCTGCTTCTCGTTCTTTTCATCCTCGAGTTCTTTCCTGAGTATAAGACATGAAAAGAAAGGATTAAAAGCACCTTTTATATAAATTGGGGCTTAAATCATCCAAAAGCATACTAAATGTGGGCTTAGAATATGTTACTTTTACGATTTATCAAATACCCCCACACTTAAGCTTTTGCTTGTCCTCAAGCAAAATTCTCAACTTACAATTAAAACGAACTTCCCGTGATTCATAATTCCTATTGATAGTGTCTCATCATAATTCATAGATAATTTATACATGGATAATTTAATTCAAAGTGTCCTAAAAATTCAAACAGTATAAGTCATAGATTCTGTAGCACAAAACATAGGCGTTTCCCTTCATCTAAATAATTATCTCTGATTTGAAATCAACAAGGATTGACATCCTCTCAAAAGATTCGCTCAAATCACTCAAAGTGTTTAAAGTTCAGAATTTAGGCACTCAAAAGTCAAACATGAAGAGTTAATCCCATAGGCTTGCATGAAAATCAAATCTCCACCACTAAAATATGAGATGAAACACAAATCTAAAAGGTCTTTGTTAGGGTTGTAATGGGGCTAGGGTTAAGGTGTGGAGTAGGGCTGAATTAAAGGGTTAGAATCGAGATTGAATTGACAAATTACCTAACTAAGAACTAATGAATTAATAATAATAAATACATCAATTGAAAACTAATAATACTAATAATACGAGCTTCTTCTTCGATATTTGGAATCCAAACGCATAAGCTCATTTAATCACAACTAATAATGAATAATGGATATACTTCGTTTTTTTAGAACAAACTAAATACATAATAAAGGATAAACTACTAAAATTCATAATTAGGCAACTAATCAGATCAAATCTCGATATAAGGGTAGTAAAAAGGAATGGTAATAACAAAAACAAAGGGGTTCTGGGTTAATATTAGTGGGTATGTCAATAAAAAGGGTGTTTGATTAAAACGAGGTTAACTAGGGGTTAATTTGTGACGGTAGGCTTTTTAGGGAATTAGTGGGTTAAATCCTAGGTGCCTTTATCATCTCTGTGAATCAAATCATAAAATGTGGTCTCGTCATGTATAATCGATGCAAGTTCTAGAATAACAGATCAGTGTTGACATACTCATAATCAATAAAGTGAGCACGAAAAAGAATTTATGCTCTATAGGGCTCAAAAACTCACAAAAATTATGGGTATTTTGATGTCAACCTCGTAAATTTCAAACTTCAAGGTAATATTTAAACTCAGTTTGACAAAATTTAGAAAAAAAAATTTAATTTCTGAAAAATAGACTTATCATGCTTGATTCTCTAGTATTCTTCAAATTTAATTATCAATGCACAATTATCAATGACTTAATTTAAAACATATCAATAAAAATCATAAATCATCAGAAATTTCATCCTAATTAGCAATATGAGTAAATTCACTTAAAAATAAGACTCAATTCAGGGTTTTTGTTAGGTGTCTTCTAAGGTTGTTCACCCCCCACACTTAAGATGTACATTGCCCTCAATGTACAAATATATATAATAACCTTGTAGTAAAATCATCAGATATGGGGGTAAGTGAAAACTTCCTGAATTTTCGGATGATTCCTTGAGATGAGATTGTGCCTTTGGTGGTGGTGATGGGCCGTATTGATGACGAACCTATGCTAGATGAAGAAATTGGGTCGCTCGTAGAGAATTAGCCAGGGATCCTTAATACATAATTAAAGTAAACTAAATATGAAATTAAGGACAAGGAAGATAAAGAGAATGAGACTAAGAAGAAAACTAAAATTAAAAGAAAATATGGGTGGACCGTAGAGTCCTTATTTTTGGGTGTGACTTCTAAGGCTGAGGTTATGGTGGAGGTGGTGGCGTGATTCCCAAGCAGCCTTAAGAACCTAAAAATAAGAAATTAAAACAAAGTAAACTAAATTAAGTAGTATCGAAGTAAAGATAAAGAAAATAAAGGAGAAGATAAAAAAAAAAAGAACAGATAATTGGTCTCAAAGACCCTTGGCTTGTTGTTTGGATGAAGTCACTAAAGCATGAACTCGGTGAATCGGTCTCCTTTGGGGAGATTGGCCTGTTACGCTTCTTTGCCATGGATATGATTTTAATGTAGCTCAAGAGTCTAAGGATTTATTAGGAAAAAGAAAAAGGAAAGAGAAAGGAAAGGAAGGAAGAAGGAAAGAAGAAAGAAGTGGGTTAATAAGGGGAAGGAAAAGGGCATGATGTTTAAATAGAATTTCATGTCTGGCGGATTCCCACGCCCGTGGGTTGAGGGTGTGTCGATTCACACGGCTGCTTCGCACGGTTGTGCTCTAGGGCGTGTTGATTCCCCATGCTCGTGTCTAGCCTGTGTTCGACAAGTCAGTATATTAGCACGGTTAGCTGGCACGGGCGTGTTCATCCCGTGGTTGGCAAGTCAGTAGCCTCACACGACCGTCAAGCACGACCGTGTCACTTTGTCAGTGCCCGTGGGAGAGTGGTTGAGTCCGTGATTGCCAGAAATTAGGTCATTCTGACTTGTACCGTCTTGCCCTGTTAGTACTAAGATTCTTCAGGTACACACGGCCACGGCCACGGCCGTGTGCAAGGCCGTGTGTCCTAGAATTCTACACCCCTTGTTAGTTTATAACTACGTATTCAGAAAGAAAAGAAGAAAAGAAGAATAAATTTAAAGCAAAATGTGAGAATAAGTTATGTTAGTGCTCGGGTTGCCTCTTGAGAAGCGCTTGTTTATAGTCTTAAGCTAGACTCTCTTCTCGTTTGTATCTTCAGGGTGGTTTGAGGAGTTGGAAGTCCTTCCTCATATTATTATCTGTCTCCTCGTGAAAAAATTTAAGTCGAGATGCGTTTATAGTAAAAGTACCAAAAATAGGATTACTTACCTCGACTGTTTCGTATGAAAAAACACTGGTTACCCTAAAAGATATTTCTTTGTTTGTGCCAGGGTCCGGAGGAGATATTCAAAGATCTGCTTCTTCTAACAGTACCTTGTCCCCTATTTTGAAGTGGTTTGTTGTTCCTATAAGCTCTTCTGGGGACTCTTTCGATTTTTCCTCGTGTGGTTCTGACTCTTCGTTGTGTATCCCTAATTTCTCCTTAAAATGTGTCTTCCACTCGTCTAGATCATCGATCTGAATTCCTCGATCTTCATGAGTTATTTCTTTGTTGGGGTTGGGGTCAGGATCGGGTTTAGTTGTATTCTTTAGTGGTGTTTCCTGAAAAGAAGAGTTGACCGAATGGTTATTAGGGAAATTTATGTTCTCACCTTGACTACTCGATGTTCTAGCCAAATCGAGAGCCTTGATGGTGACGGTCTCATTACCTACGCAAAGTATGAGTTCTTCTGTATCAACATCAATTTTAGTCCTAGCAGTGGCTAAAAAGGGTCTTCTTATAATTAGGGGGATTGAATTATCCTCATCCATGTCTAAGATAACAAAATCTACTGGGAAAACGAATCTGTCAATTTTTACAAGAACATCTTCGATAATACCCCTAGGAATTCTAACAGTTTTATCAGCTAATTGAATGCTCATCCTAGTTTGTTTGGGTTTCCCTAGACCTAATTATTTAAACAATTTATAAGGCATGACATTTATGCTTGCCCCTAAATCAGCTAACGCATTATCAACAGTTAGTCTACCAATTAAACATGGAATTGTAAAACTCCCTGGATCTTTTAGTTTCTGTGGTAGCTTATTTTGCAAGATTGCTGAGCACTTTGCGTTGAGTTCCACATGCGAATTTTCATCTAATTTCCGCTTGTTTGTCAGAAGCTTCTTTAAGAATTTCCTAGAATCAGGCATCTGCGAAAGAGCTTCGAGGAGTGGTAAGTTAATGTGTAATTTCTTTAAGAGTTTAAGAAACTTACCGAACTGTTCCTCTGTGTCGTCTCTCTTCAACACTTCGGGATAAGGTATGCGAGGTTGGTACTCCTTGATTACCGGTTTTGGCTTGTCTTGTGTTACCTCATCTTTACCTTTTTCTACCTCGTTTCCTTGTGTTGAGATGGATTCATCTACCCTTGTATTCTCCTGAGCTGTTATGGCTTGGATCTGCTCTTTAGGATTAATTTCAGTGTTACTTGGTAGACGCCCTTGCGGTCGTTCGGATAATAGCTTTGCAATTTCTTCGACTGACTGGGTAATTTCCCCAATTACCTTTGTAAGTCCTCTAACTTGGTTCTCGATAGTTTTGATCGATGTTTGTTGGGTGTTGAGCGTTACCTCATTTTTTTGGAGACGGGCTTCTGTGGATGCTATGAATTTGTTCAACGTCTCTTCAAGACTCGGCTTCTTTTCCTGTAGATAGGGCTGATTTTGGAAATTTTGAGGAGGTTGTTGTCTTTGATTTCCTTGATTTCCTTGTCCTCCCCACGAAAAATTTGGGTGGTTCCTCCAACCTAGATTATAATTATTACTATATGGATTATTATTGGATCCAAATTGTTACCTATATAGTTCATCCGTTCAGCTTCTCTGGTTGGTAGGGTGGGTACTCAAAATTCGCCACAGTTCCACTTGCGTCGCACTGCATGACTGGGTGTACCTGCGAAGAACACAAACTATCAATCTTCTTATTCATCAACTCTACCTGGTTTGATAGCATGGTTACTGCATCGAGGTTGTAAACTCCGGCTGTTTTTGTTGGCTTTGTTCTTGTAACTTGCCACTGATAGTTATTCAGCGACATCTCTTCAATAAACTCGTAGGTCGCCTCGGAGTTCTATTATTCGGGGTTCCACCATGGTGAATCAATTAATTGCCGTGTTGAAGGATTCACACCGTTGTAAAAAGTTTGGACTTGGAGCCACAATGGTAATCCGTGGTGTGGGCATCTCCTCAAGAGATCTTTGTATCTCTCCCATGCGTCGTATAATGTCTCTAAATCCATCTGCACAAAAGAAGATATATCATTACGTAACTTGGCCGTTTTGGCCGGTGGAAAATATTTTAATAGCAATTTTTCTGGCCATTTGTTCCCTTGTAGTAATTGACCGTGGTAACGAAGTTTAACCACTGCTTTGGCTTTATTCCTTAATGAAAAGGGAAATAACCGAAGACGTATGGCATCATCAGAAATGCCATTTATTTTGAAGGTATCGCAGAATTGTAAAAAGTTAGCTATATGAGTGTTTGGGTCTTCGTCCTGGAAACCATCAAATTGAACAAACTGTTGAACCATTTGAATAGTGTTAGGCTTTAATTCAAAATTATTAGCAGCTATAGCAGGCCTAACAATACTCGATTCTGCCCCTGTTAAATGAGGTTTAGCATAATCATACATAGTACAAGGAGCATTCTGATCCGCCACATCGTTTTGTGGTGGTGGATTATTCTCATCCATCCCTTCAGTAGGATTGGATCTGTCTTCACGCTCTTCTTCCGTGTAGTTTAGGGCTCGCCTAATTTCTCTACGATTTCTTCGAGCGGTAGCTTCAATTTCACAATCGTATTCTAAAGGTCCTTTCGGATTCCTTCTAGTCATAAACTAGAGGTACCTGCTAGAAAAAGAAAGAAAGAAAATTTAGCAAAATTAAAATTAAAAACTAAAAATAAATTACGAAAAATAAAATAATGGCTAAAGTAATAAAAATAGAGTTTTCTTAATATTTTAGTTCCCCGGAAACGGCGCCAAAAACTTGATCGCTGTAAATTAGAGTTTTAAAATTTATAAAAGAATGATCGAACCTGGAAACCAACTCTGACAACGATTAAAGGCAAGTGCACCTATCGAACAATAGTATAGTTTAGGCAAGACCGGATTATCGAACCCAAAGGAACTAACAGTACTAATACTCACCGTCTTTTTATTATTTAGCCTTAATATAAAGTGATGGTTGTTAAACTAAAACTAATCTACTTACTAAGCTAAGACGCAAAGACAAAAACAATGAATTCGAGAAATAACTTTTGGAAAAACTCAGTTGACTCAAGCGATACCCTTAGGAAAAAATCCACCTAGACTTCACTTGTTATTTAACCTTGAACCATATGATTTATTTACTTAGTTTGATCCGTGAGACTCCCTAACGTATATTAAACCCTCTCTCGAGGTGAATAACGTCTAACCCTAGGTTAATTAGTGGAACTCTCGTTCTCTTATAATAACCCCCTAGAATAGCAGTAAATCGATCTGTGGACTCCCATATTAGGTTTCACCCTAATCTGACAAAATCTCGTCACCCTATCTCTAGGCGTGCGATCAACTCCGCTTAATTATGTTGGATCTACTCTTAGGCAGGGTCTATTCCTCCTCCACCTAAGCACATTAAATTTGGATTAAGCTCACATAATTAAGAACAAACTAAGTATTTATCATATAATTCAAATAATCAAATAACAAGATTCATCATAGGTTTCATCCCTTCTGTATCCAGAAGGTTTAGTTCATAACAATAAAGGAAAACATCTCAAGAGAAAAGATAACACAAAACATAAGAAATCCCTAAAACCCCCTGAAGGAATTGAAGAGGAGATCCTCCGTCTTGAGTAGAATTTCGGCTTCTTGAGATGGATCAACTGGCTATCTTCGAGTGATTCCGACAAATCTGACCTTTCCGGCTTGTCTTTTTAGCCTAGCTTTCCGCCCCCTTCAGCTAGTACCTAGGGTGTATTTATAGGCTTTTGAAACACGTTTTTTTCTCCCTAAGTATCATTTCCTGAATGAAATTCCTCTTCTCCACGGCAGAGGCACGGCCATGGCACACGCCTGTGTAAATCGTGGCCAGGCTGTGTTCGACACTATTAAATGAGGCACGGTCGTGTAAGTCGTGGGTAAGGCCGTGTTCTACTAGGAATGGTGGCACGTCCGTGTGGAGTGGAGTTTAGGCTGTGTCGATTTCGTGGCTTGGCCCAACTTGGTCCGTTTTAAGCCCGTTTCTCGTTCTTTTCGTCCTCGGGTGCTTTCCTGAGTATAAGACATGAAAAGAAAGGATTAAAAACACCTTTTTATATAAATTAGGGCTTAAATCATCCAAAAGCATACTAAATGTGGGCTTAGAATATGTTACTTTTACAGTTTATCAAGTTTCTTATTTTTAGGTTTTTCAGGCTGCATGGGAATCACACACCACGGCCTTAGAAATCACACCCACCTCGCGAACCATCTAACAATAAGGACTTTTCAGTCCATTTATCTATTCTTTTAATTTAATTTTACTTTCTATTTTCTTTCTCTTTATCTTTCTTGTATTTAAATACATAATTAGTTTATTTTAAATGTGTCTTACTATTTCCTGGCTATTTCTTCACGGGCCACCCAATTTTTTCATCTAGCGCAGTAATAGTGGGCGGCCACCACACCACGACCACTCCCAACTCAAGGAAGCCATCTAGAATTTAGGGAGTTTCACCCCTATCCCTACCTATTAATTTTATACTATATTGTTTTTATATATCTTTGTACATTGAGGGCAATGTACATCTTAAGTGTGAGGGGTGAATCATAAAAGTGCCTAACTTTTTGCATTATTCTCAAATTCCTGAATTATGTCTTGTTCTTAAGTAAAATTTCTCATATTACTGTTAAAATGAAATTCCCTTTGATTTATGATTTTTATTGATATGTTTTGGATTAAGTCATTGATAATTGTGCAGTGATGATTTAAACTGTAGGAAACTAGAGAATCAAGCAGGATAAGTCTATTTTTCAGAAGTAAAAAATTTTGTTAGGTTGTCTACCCGAATCTAATTATTACTTTGAAGTTTGAAATTTACAAGGTTGATATAAAAAGCCCATAATTTTTGTGAGATTTTGAGCCTTTTAGAGCATACATTCCTTTCCGTGCTCACTTTATTGATTATGAGTGTGTCAACATTGATTTGTTATTCTAGAACTTGCTTCGATTATACATGTCGAGACCACACCTTTGATTTGATATACTAAGATGATAAATGTAACACCCTGGTTTTAGGGGTTAGATTTTTGGTGCTTAGCTCGGGTGTTGGCACACTTCAGTGTGTGTTTGGGTAAGTTTTAGGGGTCCTGAGAACCCTAGGTGGTGGTAGATTGCTTTGGTAAATTTTTAGTTTTGGGGGCTAAAAGGGGGAGTTTGGATGGAGAGGGCCTTAAGAGAATTTTTGGTGGGGTTTTGGCACAAAGATTGGTGTGGCAGAGTGGCAAGGAGGCGCCACTTAGAGCATGGAGAAGTGACGCCACTTGAAGGGGAATGGGGCCAGTGTTTGAGTTGCAAGGATGGCATTGTGGGTTGTTTTTTTGGCGTCATGGAGGAGGGGTATTGGGCGGTTTTGGGAGGCTTGAAAGGTGGAGGAAGACTTGGTCTTCTTTTTAAATTTGGCTAGGTAAGTTTGACCCATTCAAATTATTTTGAATGGATGGAAGGGAGGTGTTTTAGGAGAGATTTTAGGTTTTTTTTGGGAGCTTGGAGCTTGGCCGAATAGTATAAATAGGGGAGGTGCTCATTGTTCATTCACCATTTGCTTTCTCCCTCACTAAAAGTTCTTGCTTCTTCTATTTTATTTTCCCTTAGTCTCTTGCCGAAAATAAGTCAAGAACACCCTTTCTTTTCCTTTCATTTTGTTGTAGCCAAAGCCGGAAGTTGGCTTATCCATTTTTCCCTCTCCCTTCACCCCTTTTCTTTGACCTTGCTTCAAACCGAAATCACCCTTAAAAGCCCGCCATTGCCGAATATCTCAACACCATTTTAGAGTCATTGCCGAATCACCATTTATTCTCTTACTCCACTTTTGTTGCAAGTCCCCGAGCCGAACTTCCTGCTGGTGGTGGATTCTTATTAGAGCAAAGGGTAGTGGTTAGCAAGGTAAGGGTGTGTTAGTTTTCTTTGTGCTATAGTTTTTGTCTTGGCCGAATGGCCTAAGTGTTCATTATTTTTATGCCAAGGCCGATTGTAGGGAGAGAGCCTATCATTGGGAACCTTTTGTAAGTCCGTTAGTGCGGTGCGTAGAAGCGATAGCGTTTGGTTTTGGTATCATTTAGGTGCGTAACCATCGCACTATTTCTCGATTTGCTCGCTAGCTATTAAACATATGTGTTATGTGTGGAAGCCGATTATAATGGCTTAAGTGATGTGAACCGATGATGGTAAGATTGGATGTGATATTTATATATTTTATATATGTTTGATGTGGTATTGATCAATAATAAATACTCACTTTATATGATATTCTTGCATGATTTATTGACACTGGGCATGGGATTGGATTGAAGAAGGAGGAAGTGTACACAAGTCAGACGCGTGGTCTAATGATAGCTCCGGCTACATTAGCGCTTGAGGGTTAGCTAAGTGCTACCTCAAGGGAGATGTTGGCTAGGTGCCCATCTCGGCGGTTGATTGCTATGTGCATCCCCGTAGACAGATTACGATATTTGGATCACTTTGGTTGATCGGTGGCTCAGCCACGGCCTCGAGCAGCGAGATTGCCGAGGTAAGATTTATGGATCACGATGTGATCAGTGGTGGGTTAGCCACGGCCTTAGGCAGGGAGTCTGCTAAGGTTGGTGTCACGATTGGATAGTAGGTTGGGCTGAGATGCATTCTTGCATGATTTGTTTCGATGGCTGTGTGGGTATGGGCCAAGCCCATACGGATGGGAATATGTGTTGTGGTTATGCACTGAGTCAGTGGACTCACTCTTTTCATTAACCATTTCGGTGTGGCGCGTAGTTGGATCGGGTTCGGAGAGGACACATGGTGGCCCATGCAGAAAGAAGAGTTTAAACGTTTTAGGCTTACTTTAAGTATTTTGTTTTAAATAGAATATGTAATAAAGGCCTTTTGACTCTTATTTATGTTTGTTATTATTTTATTAGTATATATTATGGTTTGAAGAATTTGAAACACTATGTGAAGATGATTATGTTTTTCCAACCTACTTATTCAATTTGGCTTGTATATATTAATCTTTTAGTATGAGTATATTTTAATAACAAAGTTTTACTCATAAGTTTAAATAAACATGGATTTTTCAAAAGGTAGCAAGTTTTACTAAATTTTTCTAAGTAAAGAAAGATATTTTCACTAACATAACCAGACTTGGTCGTAGTGAATGGGCCGGGTTTGGGGATGTTACAGTTTGGTATCAGAGCCCGGTTCAAAACTCGGCTTTGAGGGTTTTGGGCCCGAAATAGTTTTCAAAAATGGGCTTTTTGAAAAATAGGCTTTCATAAAAGTTTTCAGGTTATTCTGGCATGGCACCTGTACCTCTGACCCGAAGTCCACCAGGTAAGTACTTCGGACTTTCTTGAAGTGATTTGTTTGTATGAACTGTTATGGGCTTAGTTGGGCTCGTAGATTAGAATATTAGGGCTATTGAACCCTAGGACTAGTCTACTCAAACACATGCATAAGACTTAAGGTTACTAAACAAACTCGTGATTAAGTCGCCAGTTAAGGTGTGGCAACCATTGTGCGCATGTCTAGGAGTGGATCCTAAGAGCACAGTACTTAAGCAATCCTCGTGACTCACCTCCTCTTCGCTGAATCCTACAGTGCGTAGCGTAGCTACGGTTCACCTTAACCAAGAGGACTTGTTCATAAGCTAAACCGATTATTAAAACCCGAAAGGGATTTGGCCCGATTGTTTTAAAATCCTGCTTTAAAATTATCAATTTTACCCTTTTGGTCTATAAACTCTAAATCTAATTTTGAAAGATGTTTTCTCGATTTACAAAATTACCAAAAATACCCCACAGAGGAAAATGACGAAATTACCCACGGGTAGGGAAGGAAACTTGATTGCTCGAAAGAACTACTCTCGGAAACTTCACTCGCATAAAATTTCTCGTGGATAAAACAAAGGAAACAAGAATTTCTAATGCATAAAACTTTTTAAATGCAGACTAAATCGAGGCGCTAGGTATGAGTTCTAGGGGCGTGGTCGCAATACTCGTGGACGGGGTAGAGCGGGGATGTCGCGTATCGAACCGGTTGGGTCTCGCCATGGGTCGAGAGCGATGTGCCGCCACCACCGTTGAGAGGTGGAACAAACAGGATCGGTCGAGGAGACGACCCGATGATCGCGAGCTATCTTTGCGGTGCTTGAGCGAGTGGCGAGAGCCAATGGGGCGATGGGACTCGGAAGTCGCGACCAAAAGGCTTAGGCGAATGGAGCCGAGGTCTTCGAGAGGAGTGTCCGGGTAGCTCGAACGTGGCGAGAGTAATCGGCTTGAGGCGATGGAAAGGGTTATGGACGACTTAGACTTAACTGCGAGAGAGAAGCTTAAGGGTGTTGTTTCGTTGTCGCGAGATGAGGCCTACCAGGTGGTGGCTCACGGTTAAGAAAGTACCCAGCCAGATCGAGTGGATGGGGTTATTTTAAGATCAAGTTCGAGGGGAAGTATGTCGGAGCGAGCTATGTGGATGCTCGAGAGGAAGGCGTTCCTCAATCTGGTGCAAGGTAGCAAATCGATAGCGAGTACTGGCCGAAGTTTCGCGTTTGAGCCGGTATGCTCGGGGAATCGTGGCAACCGATTATGAGAGATGCGCCGATTAAAGATGGGCTACGGGATGAGTTGCGAGTTTTGATTGCTCCGCATCGGGAAAGAGACTTCGCCGTTTTAGTGGAGAAAGCTCGAATAGCCGAGGAGGTCAAGAAGGCCGAGAGGCTCAATAGGAAAGGAACCGTGATAAGAGAAGTGTTGGATCGCCGTAAGTGGTTGAGAGAGGGTCCGAAGAGACCGAGGGTTGAGACTCCTGCTCATATTGTTAAGACAACCGAGAGGAATCCGGATCGTCCGTGTGCACAGATGTGGAAGGTACCATGTTGGCGAATCTTTGGAATCGTGTTCGAGAGTGCTTCGAGATGCAAGTCCAAGTCTCATCGATTAAGGATTGTCCCAGAATCCAAATGGGACTCGGCGAAGGCCAAGGTTATGGGCAACCAGCGGAGGTGGTCGGCAAGCGGCGATAAGGGGTCGCGTTCGAACCATAGAGGAAATGGTTTCGCCGAGGTCGTGTGGCGATGAGACCGCAGATAATGGTGGCACTCGAGGCAAGGCGGCCAGTCCAGTTTATGCGATTCGTCGGAGAGAGGATAATGATGTGCTCGATGGGTCAACCGGTAAGTTCCTTAAGTCCGGAATACTCTTTGTTGTTTTGTTCGCTTTGGTGATTGTTTGATCATTTGCTCGTAAAGTAGTTGGAACCTTGAGTATGAACTTAGAAACGGTGCCTAGAAGGTATGTTAGCTCTTTAAGATCAGAGTTGCGCAGCATAAGTGAAGGTGGTAAGATAGGTTGTACAGATGTTCGTTAGCTAAGTAATTTCGGGGACAAAATTATTTTAAGGAGGGTAGAATTGTAACACCCTGGTTTTAGGGGTTAGATTTTTGGTGCTTAGCTCGGGTGTTGGTGTTGGCACACTTGGTGTGTGTTTGGGTAAGTTTTAGGGGTCCTGAGAACCCTAGGTGGTGGTAGATTGCTTTGGTAAATTTTTAGTTTTGGGGGCTAAAAGGGGGAGTTTGGATGGAGAGGGCCTTAAGAGAATTTTTGGTGGGGTTTTGGCACAAAGATTGGTGTGGCGAGTGGCAAGGAGGCGCCACTTAGAGCATGGAGAAGTGACGCCACTTGAAGGGAAGGGGGCCATGTTCGAGTTGCAAGGATGGCATTGTGGGTTGTTTTTTTGGCGTCATGGAGGAGGGGTATTGGACGGTTTTGGGAGGCTTGAAAGGTGGAGGAAGACTTGGTCTTCTCTTTTTAAATTTGGCTAGGTAAGTTTGACCCATTCAAATTATTTTGAATGGATGGAAGGAGGTGTTTTAGGAGAGATTTTAGGTTTTTTTTGGGAGCTTGGAGCTTGGCCGAATAGTATAAATAGGGGGGGAGGTGCTCATTGTTCATTCACCATTTGCTTTCTCCCTCACTAAAAGTTCTTGCTTCTTCTATTTTATTTTCCCTTAGTCTCTTGCAGAAAATAAGTCAAGAACACCCTTTCTTTTCCTTTCATTTTGTTGTAGCCAAAGCTCTAAGTTGGCTTATCCATTTTTCCCCTCTCCCTTCACCCCTTTTCTTTGACCTTGCTTCAAACCGAAATCACCCTTAAAAGCCTGCCATTGCCGAATATCTCAACACCATTTTAGAGTCATTGCCGAATCACCATTTATTCTCTTACTCCACTTTTGTTGCAAGTCCCTGAGCCGAACTTCCTGGAGGTGGTGGATTCTTGTTAGAGCAAAGGGTAGTGGTTAGCAAGGTAAGGGTGTGTTAGTTTTCTTTGTGCTATAGTTTTTGTATTGGCCGAATGGCCTAAGTGTTCATTGTTTTTATGCCAAGGCCGATTGTAGGGGAGAAGAGCCTATCGCTGGGAACCTTTTGTAAGTCCGTTAGTCTGCGCGTGCAGAAGCAGAAGTAGCGTTTCGGGTTTTGGTATCATTTAGGTGCGTAACCATCGCACTATTTCTCGATTTGCCTGCTAGCTATTAAACATATGTGTTATGTGTGGAAGCCGATTATAATGGCTTAAGTGATGTGAACCGATGATGGTAAGATTGGATGTGATATTTATATATTTTATATATGTTTGATGTGGTATTGATCAATAATAAATACTCACTTTATATGATATTCTTGCATGATTTATTGACACCTGGGCATGGGATTGGATTGAAGAAGGAGGAAGTGTACACAAGTTGTACGTGGTCTAATGATAGCTCCGGCTACATTAGCGCTTGAGGGTTAGCTAAGTGCTACCTCAAGGGAGATGTTGGCTAGGTGCCCATCTCGGCGGTTGATTGCTATGTGCATCCCCGTAGACAGATTACGATATTTGGATCACTTTGGTTGATCGGTGGCTCAAAACCACGGCCTCGGCAATGAGATTGCCGAGTAAGATTTATGGATCACGATGTGATCGGTGGTGGGTTAGCCACGGCCTTAGGCGAAGTCCGCTAAGGTTGGTGTCACGATTGGATAGTAGGTTGGTGAGATGCATTCTTGCATGATTTGTTTCGATGGTTGTGTGGGTATGGGCCAAGCCCATACGGATGGGAATATGTGTTGTGGTTATGCACTCGAGTCGGTGGACTCACTCTTTTCATTAACCATTTCAGTGTGTGCGTAGTTGGATCGGGTTCGGAGAGGACACATGGTGGCCCATGCAGAAAGAAAAGAGTTTAAACGTTTTAGGCTTACTTTAAGTATTTTGTTTTAAATAGAATATGTAATAAAGGCCTTTTGACTCTTATTTATGTTTGTTATTATTTTATTAGTATTTATTATGGTTTGAAGAATTTGAAACACTATGTGAAGATGATTATGTTTTTCCAACCTACTTATTCAATTTGGCTTGTATATATTAATCTTTTAGTATGAGTATATTTTAATAACAAAGTTTTACTCATAAGTTTAAATAAACATGGATTTTTCAAAAGGTAGCAAGTTTTACTAAATTTTTCTAAGTAAAGAAAGATATTTTCACTAACATAACCAGACTTGGTCGTAGTGAATGGGCCGGGTTTGGGGATGTTACAATAAAGGCACCTAGGATTTAACCCACTTACTCCATAAAAATCCTACCCTCACAATTAACCCTTAGCGAACCCCTTTAATCCTAACAACCCTTTTATTAACTCACCCTCAATATTAACCCAAAACCAACTTTGTATTTGTTATCACCATTTCTCTTGACTACCCCTATATTGAGATTTGATTTGATCGGTTACTTAACTATTTTCTTTATTCCAATTATTAAATTCTATCTTATTATTATTGTACTTGATTTGTTCTTAAAAAAAATGAAGTATATTCATTAATAGTTCTATGTTAATTGAGTTCAAACTGTTAATTTCATTATCTTTAGAAGAAGCTCATGTTATTGGTATTAAGTTTCCGTGATGTAATTATATAGTATTAGTACAACTTTTTAGTTAGGTAATTTGTCAATTCAGTCTCGATTCTAACCCTCTAATTCAAGCCTTTATGCACGCCTTTAACCCAAGCCCCGTTACAACCCTTTTAAAGACCTTTTGATTTGTGTATCATCTCATATTACAGTGGTGGAGGTTTGATTTTCATGCAAGCCTATGGGATTAACTTTTCATGTTCGACTTCTGAGTGCTTATTTTTGAACCTTAAACACTTCGAGTGATTTGAGTGAATCTTTAGTGAGGATGTGTGATCACTGTGAATAAGAGTTTTAAAATTTATAAAAAGAATGATCGAACCTGGAAACTAACTCTGACAACGATTGAGGCAAGTGCACCTAACGAACAGTAGTATAGCTTAGGCAAGACCGGATTATCGAACCCAAAGGAACTAAAAGTACTAATACTAACTTTCTTTTTATTATTTAACCTAAAAATAAAGAGAGATTGTTTATCTAATCTAAATTAATTAACTACTAAACTAAAGACTCTAAGACAAAGAATAATGAATTTGGAAAATAACTTGGGAAAAACTCAGTTGATTTAGATGATACCCGAGGAAGAATCCACCTAGACTTCACTTGTTATCTAACACTGAACCATACGATTTATTCACTTAGTTTGATCCGTAAGACTCCCTAACGTATATTAAACCCTCTCTCAAGGTGAATAACGTCTAACCCTAGGTTAATTAATGAAACTCTCGTTCTCTTATAATAACCCCTTAGAATAGCAGTAAATCGATCTATGGACTCCCATATTAGGTTTCACCCTAATCCGGCAAAATCTCGTCACCCTATCTCTAGGCGTGCGATCAACTCTGCTTAGTTATGTTGGATCTACTCTTAGGCAGGGTCTATTCCTCCTCCACCTAAGCACATTAATTTTGGATTAAGCTCACATAATTAAGAACAAACTAAGTATTTATCATATAATTCAAAAAACAATAACAAGATTCATCATAGGTTTCATCCCCTTCTGGAATCCAAAGGGTTTAGTTCATAACAATAAAGGAAAACATCTCAAGAGAAAAGATAAAACAAAACATAAGAAATCCCTAAAACCCCCTGAAGGAATTGAAGGAGAGATCCTCCGTCTTGAGTATAATTAAAGCTTGAGATGGATCAACTGGCTATCCCTGATTGAATCCCCACAAATCTGCCTTCTCTGGCCTAACACGACGCCCCTAGACGATGGCTTTGGGCTCCCCCTTTTAGGTCATACTTAGGGTGTATTTATAGGCTTTTGAAACACGTTTCTTTCTCCCTAAGTATCCTTTCCCGAATGAAATTTTTCTTCTCCACGGCAGAGGCACGGCCATGGCGCACGCCCGTGTGAATCGTGGCTAGGCCGTGTTCCGATTTCTTTAATGAGACACGATCGTGTGAGTTGAGGGGAGACCGTGTTCTAGATGATTGACTTGGCACGGCCGTGTGGGTCTAAGTCCAGGCCGTGTCGATTTCCTTTTTGGCCCGCTTTGGTCCTGCTTTTGAGCCCGTTTCGTTCTTTTATCCTTGGGTCCTTTCCCGAGTATAAGACATGAAAAGAAAGGATTAAGAGCACCTTTTTACATAAATCAAGGGATAATTCATCCAAAAGCATACTAAATGTGGGATTAAAATATGTTACTATTTCGATTTATCAAATACCCCCAGACTTAAGCTTTTGCTTGTCCTCAAGCAAAATTCTCAACTTACAATTAAAACGAACTTCCTATAATTCATAATAGTCATTGATAGTGTCTCATCATAATTCAGAGATAATTTTTACATGGATAATTCAACTCAAAGAGTCCTAAAAATTCAAACAATATAAGCCTTATATTTTGTAGCACAAAACATAGGTGTTTCCCTTCATCTAAATAATTACCTCTGATTCGAAATTGTCAAGGATTGACATCCTCACTAAAGATTCACTCAAATCACTCAAAGTGTATAAGGTTCAAAATTTAGGCACTCTAAAGTCAAACATGAAGAGTTAATCCCATAGGCTTGCATGAAAATCAAATCTCCACCACTGAAATATGAGATGAAACACAAATCAAAAGGTCTTTAACAGGGTTGTAACGGGGCTTAGGTTAAGGGTATGGATATAGGCTGAATTAGAGGGTTAGAATCGAGATTGAATTGACAAATTACCTAACTAAGAACTAATGAACTAATAATAATAATTACATCAATTGAGAACTAATAATACTAATAATACGAGCTTCTTCTTCGATATTTGGAATTTAAATAAATGTATAAGCTCATTTAATCACAAAACTAATAATGAATATACTTCGTTTTTTTAAGTACATAATAAATACATAATAAAAGATAAATTACTAAAATTCATAATTAGGCAACTAATCAGATCAAATCTCGATATAAGGGTAGTAAAAAGGAATGGTGATAACAAAAACAAAGGGGTTTTGGGTTAATATTAGTGGGTGAGTCAATAAATAGGGTTGTTAGGATTAAAAGGGGTTCACTATGGGTTAATTTGTGAAGGTAGGCTTTTAATGGAGTTAGTGGGTTAAAACCTAGGTGCCTTTATCATCTCTGTATATCAAATCAAAAGTGTGGTCTCGACATGTATAATCGATGCAAGTTCTAGAATAACAAATCAGTGTTGACACACTCATAATCAATAAAGTGAGCAAGAAAAAGAATATATGCTCTATAAGGCTCAAAAACTCACAAACATTATGGGTATTTTGATGTCAACCTCGTAAATTTCAAACTTTAAAATAATATTTAAACTCAGTTTGACAACCTAGCAAATTTTTAATTTATGAAAAATAGACTTATCATGCTTGATTCTCTAGTATTCTTAGAATTTAATCATCAATGCACAATTATCAATGACTTAATCTAAAACATATCAATAAAAATCATAAATCATCAGAAATTTCATCCTAATTAGTAATATGAGTAAATTTACTTAAAAACAAGACTAAATTCAGGATTTTGAGAACAATTCAAAAAGTTTGGAACCTAATTTCAGAAATTTGAGAATAATGAAAAAAGTTAGGCCACTTTTTTAGGTTGTTCACCCCCCCACACTTAAGATGTACATTGCCCTCAATGTACAAGGTTAGATAATATAAATGTAATGTTCAGATCAAAAAATATGGGGATAAGTAAAACTTCCTGAATTATGGATGAAATCCTTGAGTTGGCAGTGGTCGTGGTGAAAGATAAGTTGGAGGGCCGGCCTGGATGACGATCCTGCGCTAGATGAAGAAATTGGGGAACTCGTGAAGAATTAGCCAAGAAATCTAAAGAAACCTTAATAATATACTAATAATATAATTAAAGACAAGAAAGATAAAGAGAAGGAGACTAAGAAGGAAAATAAACTAAGTTTAAAAGATAAAGGGGCTTGAGAATCCTTATTGGTAGATGGTTCGAGAGGTGGGTGTGACTTTGAAGGTGACGGAGGTGTTGGTGATGGTGAAAGTGGCGTGATTCCCAAGCAGCCTTAAGAACCTAAAAACAAGAAACTAAGATAAAATAAACTAAATTAAGCAGAAGAGAAGTAAAGATAAGGAAAATAAAGGAGAAGATAAAAATAAAAGAACAGATAATTGGTCTCAAAGACCCTTGGCTTGTCGTGAGAATGAAGCGGCCGGCATGAACTTATGTAGATCGGTCTCCTTTGAGGAGATTGTGCTGGATTCCTTCCGCTTCTTTGGCATGGTTCTAGCATAGCTCAAGAGTGGTAGAGGCTTTGTTTCTAAGGAAAGGGGAGAGATTTTTGAAAGAAAAAAGAAGATGGAAGAAGGTGGGGTGAAGGGGGAGGGTTGTGGGGTTTAAATAAAATTTTGTATCTGAGGCTCTCCCACGCCCGTGGATGGAGGGTGTGTCGATTCACACGGCCGCCTTGCATGGCCGTGTTCTAGGGCGTGTTGGTTCCCCACGCTCGTGTCTAGCCTGTGTTCGACAAGTCAGTATGTTGGCACAGTTTTAAGGCACGGGCGTGTTCAGCCCGTGGTTGGCAAGTCAATAGCTTCATACGGTTATGGGGCACGGCCGTGCCTCTTTGTCGGTGCCCGTGGTGTAGTGGTTGGATCCGTGACGTCAAAAAGTGTTTGGAATTAATTCGCACGGCCTCTGCTATGTCAGTCGGGGATTCTTATGCTCCACACGGCCACGGCCACAGCCGTGTGCAAGGCCGTGTGTCTTAGAAATGTGCATTTCTAGTTAGTTTATAACTAGGTGTAAAGAAAAGAAGAAAAAAAAAATAAATTTAAAACAAGATGTAAAAATAAATTGTGTTAGTGCTCGGGTTGCCTCTCGAGAAGCGCTAGTTTATAGTCTTAAGCTAGACTCTCCTCTCATTTGCATTGTCAGGGTGATTTGAGGAGTTGGAAGTCCTTCCTCATGCTATCATTTGTGCCTTCATGAAAAAATTTAAGTCGAGATGTGTTTATAGTAAAAGTACCAAAAATAGGATTACTCACCTCGACTGTTCCGTGTGGGAAAACACTAGTTACCCTAAAAGATATTTCTTTGTTTGTGCTAGGGTCCGGAGGAGATATTCGAGGGTCAGTTTTTTCTATCAATACTTGATCTCCTATTTTGAAGTGGTTTATTGTTCCTATGAGCTCATCTGGCGGCTCTTTCGGTTTTACCTTGTGTGGTTCCTCATCGCGTAACCCTAATTTCTCCTTGAAGTGTGTCTTCCATTCGTCTAGCTCATCGAACTGAATCCCTCGATCTTCATGAACTACTTCCTTGTTGGCTTGAGGTTTAGGATCGGGTTCATTGTATTCTTTGGTGGTGCTTCACGAAAATAGGGTTAATCAATGATTATCGTAGAATTTACGTTCTCACCTTGATTATTCGATGTTCTAGCCGAGTCGAGAGCCTTAATGGCGACTCGCCTCATTACCTACACAAAGTATGAGTTCTCTCGCATCAACATCAATTTTAGTCCCGCGGTTGCTAAAAGGGTCTTCCTAAAATTAGGAGGATCGAATTATCCTCATCCATGTCTAAGACAACAAAATCTACTGGGAAAACGAATCATCAATTTTTACAAGAACATCTTCGATATTACCCCTAGAATTCTAACAGGTTTTATCAGCTAATTGAATGCTCATCCTAGTTTGTTTGGGTTTCCCTAGACCTAATTGTTTAAAAAATTTATAAGGCATGACATTTATGCTTGCCCTTAAATCAGCTAATGCATTATCAATAGTTAGTCTACAAATTAAACATGGAATTGTAAAACTCCCTGGATCTTTTCGCTTTTGTGGTAGTCTATTCTGTAACATTGCTGAGCACACTGTGTTTAATTCCACATATGGATCTTCGTCTAACTTGCACTTATTCGTCAAGAGATGTTTTAAAAATTTCCTCGAATCAGGCATCTGTGAAAGAGCTTCAAGTAGCGGTAAGTTAATATGTAATTTCTTTAAAAGTTTAAGAAACTTACCAAACTGTTCCTCTGTATCGTCTCTTGTTAACGCTTCGAGATATGGTATGCGAGGTTGGTACTCCTTGATTACCGGTTTTGGCTTGTCTTGTGTTATCTCAACTTTACCTTTTCTACCTCGTTTCCTTGTGTTGGGTGGTTCGCTCGCTTTCTTCGCTTTCTTGAGTATTGTTATGGCTTGGATTTGCTCATTTGGATAAATTTTAGTATTACTCGGTAGACGCCCTTGCGGTCGTTCGGATAATAGCTTCGCAATTTGTCTGACTGACTGGGTAATTTCCCTGATTGCCTTTGTAAGTCCTCCGACTTGGTTCTCGATCGTTTTGATCGATGTTTGTTGGGTTTCGAGTGTTACCTCGCTTTTTGGAGACGGGCTTCTATGGATGCTATGAATTTGTTCAACGCCTCTTCAAGATTCGGCTTCTTTCCGTGGATAGGGCTGATTTTGGAAATTTTGAGGAGGTTGTTGTCTTTGATTGCCTTGATTTCCTTGACCTCCCCATGAAAAATTTGGGTGGTTCCTCCAACCTGGATTATAATTATTACTATATGGGTTATTATCAGATCTGAAATTGTTACCTATATAGTTCATCTGTTCGCATTCTGTGCCCGGTTGGTAGGGTGGGTACTCAGGATTTGCCACAGTTCCACTAGCATCGCACTGCATTGCTGGATGTACCTGCGAAGATCACAAACTATCAAGCTTTTTATTCATCATCTCTACCTGTGTTGATAGCATGGTTACAACATCTATGTTGAAAACTCCGGTCGATTTTGTTGGTTTGGTCCTTGTAACCTGCCACTGATAGTTATTCAGTGACATCTCTTCAATAAATTCGTAGGCTGCTTCAGGAGTTCTATTGTTCAGGGTTCCACCGGCGGCTGAATCGATTAGTTGCCTCGTTGAGGGGTTTACACCATTATAGAAAGTTTGGACTTGGAGCCACAAGGGTAAACCATGGTGCGGACACCTTCTCAAGAGATCCTTATATCTCTCCCATGCATCGTATAATGTCTCTAAATCCATCTGCACAAAAGAAGAGATATCATTGCGTAATTTGGCCGTTTTGGCCGGTGGGAAATATTTTAATAAGAATTTTTTCGGTCATTTGTTCCCATGTAGTGATTGACCCTCATGGTAACGAGTTTAACCACTGTTTAGCTTTATTCCTTAATGAAAAGGGAAATAACCGAAGACGTATGGCATCACCAGAAACGCCATTTATTTTAAAGGTATCACAGAACTCTAAAAAGTTAGCTATATGAGTAATTGGATCTTTGTCCTGCAAACCATCAAATTGAACAAACTGTTGAATCATTTGTATAGTGTTAGGCTTTATTTCACAACTATTAGCAGCTATAGCGGGCCTAACAATACTAGATTCGGCTCTTGTTAAATGAGGTTTAGCATAATCATACATGGTACGTGGAGCATTATTTTCTGCCACATCTTGTGGTGGAAGATTAGTTTCGTCCATCCCTTCAGTAGGATTGGATCTGTCTTCTCTCTCTCCTTCTTGGTAATTTAGGGCTCGCCTAATTTCTCTACGATTTCTCCGAGCGGTAGCTTCAATATCACTGTCGTATTCTAAAGGTCCTCTCGGGTTCTTTCTAGTCATAAACTAGAGGTTCCTGTTAGGAAAAGAAAGAAAAAAAAAATTTAGCAAATTTAAAATTAAAACTAAAAATAAAAATAAATTGCAAAAAATAAAAAATAATGGCTAAAATAATAAAAATAGAGCTTTCTTAATATTTTAGTTCCCAAACAACGATTGCCAAAAACTTGATCGTTGTGAATCGAGTTTTAAAATTTATAAAAGAATGATCGAACACGAAACTAACTCTGACAACGATTGAGGCAAGTGCACCTATCGAACAGTAGTATAGCTTAGGCAAGACCGAATTATCGAACCCAAAGGAACTAAAAGTACTAATACTAATTTTCTTTTTATTATTTAACCTAAAAATAAAGAGAGATTGTTTATCTAATCTAAATTAATTAACTACTAAACTAAAGACTCTAAGACAAAGAAGAATGAATTTGGAAAACAACTTGGGAAAAACTCAGTTGATTTAGATGATACCCTAGGAAGAATCCACCTAAACTTCACTTGTTATCTAACACTGAACCATACGATTTATTTACTTAGTTTGATCCGTAAGACTCCCTAACGTATATTAAACCCTCTCTCGAGGCGAATAGCATCTAACCTTAGGTTAATTAGTGGAACTCTCGTTCTCTTATAATAACCCCTAGAATAGCAGTAAATCGATCTATGGACTCCCATATTAGGTTTCACCCTAATCCGGCAAAAATCTCTCAATCACATCTCTCTAGGCATGCGATCAACTCCGCTTAATTATGTTGGATCTCCTCTTAGGCAGGGTCTATTCCTCCTCCACCTAAGCACATTAAATTTGGATTAAGCTCACATAATTAAGAACAAACTAAGTATTTATCATATAATTCAGAAAACAATAACAAGATTCATCATAGGTTTCATCCCCTTCGGGTATCCGAAGGGTTTAGTTCATAACAATAAAGGAAAACATCTCAAGAGAAAAGATAAAACAAAACATAAGAAATCCCTAAAACCCCCTGAAGGAATTGAAGGAGAGATCCTCCATCTTGAGTATAATTCTGGCTTCTTGAGATGGATCAACTGGCTATCCCTGAGTGAATCCCCACAAATCTGCCTTCTCTGGCCTAGCACGACGCCCCTAGACGATGGCTTTGGGCTCCCCCTTTTAGGTCATACTTAGGGTGTATTTATAGGCTTTTGAAATACGTTTCTTTCTCCCTAAGTATCCTTTCCCGAATGAAATTGCTCTTCTCCACGGCAGAGGCACGACCATGGCGCATGCCCGTGTGAATCGTGGCCAGGCCGTGTTCGAATTTCTTTAATGAGACACGGCTGTGTGAGTCGAGGGGAGACCATGTTCTAGATGATTGACTTGGCACGGCCGTGTGGGTCCAAGTCCAGGCCGTGTCGATTTCCTCTTTGGCCCGTTTTGGCCTGTTTTGAGCCCGTTTCTCGTTCTTTTTATCCTTGGGTGCTTTCCTGAGTATAAGACATGAAAAGAAAGGATTGAGAGTACCTTTTTACATAAATCAAGGGATAATTCATCCAAAAGCATACTAAATGTGGAATTAAAATATGTTACTATTTTGGTTTATCAATGTCAATTTTTGTCGATTTTGAATCAGAGGTAATTATTTAGATGAAGGGAAACACCTATGTTTTCATGCAAAAAAACATATATGACTTAGATTGTTTGAATCTTTAGGAACCTTCTGGTTAAATTATCAATGTATAAATTACCTATGAATTATGATGAACCACTGTTGATGAAGGTTATGAATTGAGGAAATTCATTTTTATTGCAAGTTGAGAATTTTGCTTGAGGACAAGCAAAAGCTTAAGTGTGGGGGTATTTGATAAACAGTAATAGTAACATATTTTAATCCCACATTTAGCATGCTTTTGGATGGTTTATCCCTTGAATTATGGAATTTGGTGCTCGTAATCCTTTAATTTCATGTTTTATACTCAGGAGAGCATAGGAGGATGACAAGAACGAGAAACGGGCCGAAAACGGGCCAAATGGGCTAAAGTGAGAAATCGACACGGCCTGGGGTTTCATCACACGGCCGTGCTTCCTTAGCAGGCTCGACCACGGCCTACAACTCGACTTACACTGGCGTGTGCCATGGGCGTGTCCCTGCCGTGGAAAAGAAGAATTTGATTCGGATTAGGGTACTTAGAGGCAAAGAAACACATTCCAAAAGCCTATATAAACACCCTAAAGGCCAACCTTCAGGGGGCATCTAGCTAGGCCAAGGAGCCAAGCCGGAAAGGTCAGAATCGTGGATTTACTCAAAGAAAGCTAGTTGATTCATCTCAAGAAGCCGGAGTCATACTCAAGACGGAAGATTTTCTCTTCAATTCCTTCAGGGGGTTTTAGGGTTTTTCTTATGTTTTGTTTTATCTTTTCTTCTGAGATGTATATTTTTATTATTATGAACTAAACCCTCAAATACCTGAGGGGGATGAAACCTAAGACGGATCTTGTTATTATTTTCTGAGCTATATGATAAATACTTGATTTGTTCTTAATTCTTGTTTTGATATTTTAGGATATTGATTCAAGTATTGATGTGCTTAGGTAGAGGAGGAATAGACCCTGCCTAAGAGTAGATCTGGCATAGTTAAGCGGAGTTGCTCGCGCGCCTAGAGATAGGGTGACAAAAATCTGCTGGATTAGGGTCAAACCTAATATGAGAGTCCATAGATCGAGTTAATGCAATTCTAGGGGTTTTAATTAGAAAGAGATTTCAATTAATCAACCTAGGGTTAGACGTTAGTAGCCTCGAGAGAGGGATTAATATACATTAGGGAATCCTACGGATCAAGTTAGGTGAATAAATCGTCTGGTTCAGAGTTAGATAACAAGTGAAGTCTAGGTGGATTCTTCCTTGGGTATTGTCTTAATCAATTGGTTTTTCCCACAAGTATTTCCCCAATTCATTCTCTTTGTCTTAGCGTCTTTAGCTTAGTAGTTAGTTAATTTTAGATTAAACAATAATTCACTTCAATTCTTAGGCTAAATAATAGAAAGAAAGTTAGTATTAGTACTTTTGGTTCATTTAGGTTCGATATTCCAATCTTGCCACTAAACTATACTATTGTTCGATTGGTGCGCTTTCCTCAATCGTTGTCACAGTTAGTTTCTAGGCTAGATAATTCATTATATAAATTTTAGGACTCTGACATAAATATCAGTGTCTCTGCCGTGTGGCTCAAGGGCCACTTCGAAGTGTGCCTGGGCAGGTTAAACGGTCGTGGCACACGGGTGTGCCTGGTGGTCGTGTGACCAAGTCAGTAGCTAGCTTAATTTCACACGGCCGTGGCACACGGGCGTGTCTGGTGGCCGTGTGGACAAGTCAGTATACATGCCCTGTTTTGGCACGGCTTGGACACATGGGCGTGTCTGGTAGCCGTGTGAGGCACACGGCCTGACTGCACAGGTGTGTGACCTCTGCAGTTTTGAAAAATGTTCAGATTTCCAAGAATTTTCGTATGTGTTCGGTTTAGTCCCGACCTCTTTTTAACACGTGTTTAAGGTCTTGTAGACCTCAATGAGGGACTAAATGTTTATATTTGAATATGTTTGATTGATGATTGACTTTGTGTCGTGAAAGGGATGTGAAATATTTTGAATGATCGGTAACTCCTCTTAACCCTATTCCGACGACGGTTTCGGGTTAGGGGTGTTACATTGCATCGCATAAATCAGTCGATTTTACCCTTTTAAGTGGGAGGTGAGAAACTATTCCTTCGTGAGGTCTTCACCTCCGTATAGTATAGTGGATCGCTTTCGGGATACATCCGTACCTATGTCTTCGCAAGGTTTTTATATTCGTATAGCCATAGGGAAATGTATTCCCCTGAATTGAACTCGGTCCATATGAGCCTATAATGGGTGAGGATCGAGGAATCTACCGGTTCAGGTACCTTTACTTTAGAATCGAACCGCATATAACGAGCCTTAAGAGCCCGCCTTAGGTAGAACTATACCAAACTCTAGTGGTTACCCAAGTAGGTGTTTTATTTATTATTCCTTGCTTGCTTTAAGTTGTGTATAAAATACTAACTTGTTTATTTTACTTTGATTGTAACTGCATGGCATTTTCATCACAAAATAGGTTTCTATTCACATTCGGTTGTTAAATAGATAACTTGTCATGGAAAAGGGGTTTCTTGATAAAGTGGAAGATAATGCGGCCATTCGAATATAGGCCGAGACAACACAACAAGAGAAAGGTGATAGTCTTACAGAGGGGTACGTGTCAGAGTTGTGGGATTTCACTTGTATCAGCGTAATCCAAAATAATCTTCATGAAATGAAAGAAATATGGGATCAATGGGATGACAAGATCAAGCAACTATTCTACTATAATTATGGTGATTTTCCCTATCTACTTGATAAACCAAAATAGTAACATATTTTAGGCCCACATTTAGCATACTTTTGGATGAATTATGCCTTATTTTATGTAAAAAGGTGCTCTTAATCCTTTCTTTTCATGTTTTATACTCAGGGAAGCACCCAAGAATGAAAAGAACAGAAAATGGGCCCAAAACAGAGTAAATGGCCCATATCACAAAATCCACATGGCCAGGGCCCAAGACCACACGGTCATGCCTCATTCAACAGACCCGAACACGGCCTGGCCACGACTTACACGGGCGTGTGCCATGGGCATGTCCCTGCCGCGGCCAAGAGGAGTTTTACTTAGATTTGGATACTTAGAGGCAAAGAAAGTCATTCCAAAGCCTATTCAAACACCCAAATAGGAATCCTATTTGAATTAGGATACTTAGGGGCCAAGCAAGGCATCTCAAAGCCTATATAAACAACCTAGGGGGTAACTTATTCGGGGAGTTTTGGACAGAAACCCTCTGTCGAGGGGGGCCCAAAGCCATCATTTAGTGGCGTCTTGCTAGGCCAGAGAAGGCAGATTTGTGGGGATTCACTTAGGGATAGCCAGTTGATCCATCTCTAGAAGTCGGAATTCTACTCAAGACGGAGGATCTCCTCTTCAATTCCTTTAGGGAGTTTTAGGGATTTCTTATGTTTTGTTTTATCTTTTCTTCTGAGATTTTTTTCTTTACTATTATGAACTAAACCCCTCAGATACCTGAAGGAGATGAAACCTAGATGAATCTTGTTATTGTTTTCTGAACTATATGATAAATACTTGATTTGTTCTTAATTATGTGTGCTTAATTCTTGTGTTGATATTTCATGGATATTAATTCAAGTCGAATGTGCTTAGGTGGTGGAGCAAAAGTCCCTGCTTAAGAGTAGATCTAGCATAATTAAGCGGAGTTGATCGCACGCCTAGAGATAGGGTGACGAGATTTTGCCGAATTAGGGTGAAACCTAATATGGGATGTCCATAGATCGATTTACTGCTATTCTAGGGGGTTATTATTCGAGAAAGATATTTTCGTTAATTAACCTAGGGTTAGACGTTATTCGCCTCGAGAGAGGGTTTAATATACGTTAGGGAGTCTTACGAATCAAGTCAAGTGAATACATCGTCTGGTTCAGAGTTAGATAACAAGTGAAGTCTAGGTGGATTCTTCCTTGGGTGTCGTCTTAATCAATTGAGCTTTTCCCAAGTTATTGCCCCAATTTCATTCTTCTTTGTCTTAGAATTTTTAGTTTAATAGTTAATTAATTTAGACTAGATAAATAACTTCACTTATTTTAGGCTAAATAATAGAAAAAAAGTTAGTATTAGTACTTTTAGTTCCTTTGGGTTCGACAATCCGGTCTTGCCTAAGCTATACTATTGTTCGATAGGTGCACTTGCCTCAATCGTTGTCATAGTTAATTTTCGGGTTCGATCATTCTCTTTATAAATTTTAAAACTCTGACTTCACAGTGATCACTACTCGATATCAAAGTGGACAAGCATTTATTCGGAGCTCTCGCCCAGTTTTGGAACCCTGCCTATAGTTGTTTTACTTTTGGAAAGGTGGATTTGGTACCTACTGTGGAAGAGTACATGACCTTGCTCCGTTGCCCGAAGATTCAAATTGAAAAAGCTTATTCTAGAGCTGCCAACGTCCCAACATTCTTAAAAAAGCTGATGAACATACGGGAATGAGCGAACAGTGGGTTGCAGCCCGAATCAAGCAGAAAGGTGATAGTAAGTGCATTCCTTGGAGAAATTTGAGAGATTTGATCCTAGCACATCCTGATGTGAAGAAAAGGGTTGATGTCTTCGCATTAAGCATTTACGGATTGGTTATCTTCCTTAAGGCTTTAGGACATATAGACAAGGTGGTCTTTGATTTATTTGACTGACTTGATAAAAAGGTCACACCCGTTCCTGCAATTTTGGCTGAAACTTTCAGATCCTTAAATGCATGCCGAAGAGAGGGCAAAGGGAGATTCATCGGATGCACACAACTCTTACTAGCGTGGTTCCACAGCCATTTTTGGAAATTGGAAAAGGTCTCATATCGAATATTCTCTGAAAATTATTCTCCGCTGAAAAAGTTAGTGGCTACGCCGAGACGGGATGATATCACAGAGGATAAATGGATGATGATTCTCCAAAATCTGCAAGACGAAGACATCAAATGGAGAGCCCCTTGGATGGTCCCTGACGAGATTTTATATCGGTGTGGTGATTTTGATTGGGTTCCCCTACTTGGAATATGGGGGGCTATTGGGTATGCCCTTCTACTCGTGTTAAGACAGTACAGATCGAGACAGTTTACGCCAGCAACGCAAGGGTTAGTTCATTACGAGTTTGTGTACAAGGGAGATAATTACAAAAAGAAGGTTCGATAAATATCGAAAGCTTAGAACCAAACTCGCAGAATGAAAAGGTTTGCCACCAACCCGATGACAACCCCTGAGTATGATCGGTGGTGGGGTCAGAGAATCAACGACAACATCCCTACGCCAGACCAAGAAAACACCCGATCAATAGAAGAACACTTGCAGAAGATCCCATCTGAGCTAGAGATCATCAAACAGGATTTTGAGAAAAAGAGTTTGGAACTAGGAAAAAGGATAGAGCAATTGGAGGAGGAGAAAATGCAGCTGGTACTGGATGTCGACATCCAGAAACTAGAAGCCGAGAAGCTGAGAAAGGGGAAGAATAAGGCTGAAGAGGATTTGGATAGTTTGAAAATAGACTATAAGAAGCTGTGAAGGTCAATGAGAACCGCCGGACTTGGAAAGACATCAGAATAATGGCGGCAAGAGATAAAAGAAGAAAAGAACAGAGCCGATAAATGGGAAAATGAATGCCAAGATGCCCAGATTCGAGGAAATACCTTAGAAAGAGACTTATCGGAATGCCAAAATGAAAAGATCAGATTAAAAGCTAGAGTAGCAGAACTAGAAAAGTCACTTTACCAGTATCGTAATCACAACTCCACAATCGAGCAGAAAGCAAGCATAAAAAAGATTGAAGAGCTGAAAAGGAAAATAGAAGAGCTCGAGATCGCATTACAAAATTTTAAACTCCAAGTTGAACTTCTTGAAGCAAGCAACGAGCAGTGGAAAGAGCAACTTCACCGTTCTCAAGGTCAAGTCAGGGATAGAGACTATATCATGGGCGAAGCTGTGGCTCAAGCACTGAGTGGCTGATCATTTACAAACCTTAGCAGTCCAGGCTGATGTACTGAGTTTGAAATACGAGTCAGAGTCAGATCGAGGCCGAGAGTTAGCTTGGCTTCTTAGGAAGGTCAAAGCCTTAAGTATTAGGGCAAAGTCTTATATGTAATCCGTTTTATGTAAAGAAATTTGTTTTCTAGAAAAGTTACTCTAATGAAATTGAACCAGAATCAATGATTTTTTGTTGCATGCATTTCATGCATTAACATTACATTGCATAATGTGCATTAAATCTCACAAAAAGACCCTAAAATTATGGCAGCTACCCTGGAATATCATTACGGTACACGAGGAAGAACTAAAGCAATGGACCAAATATTGGAAAGATTAGAACAAATGCAAAAAGAGATGCAAGACCAGCTGCAAATATAGATGCAAGAACAGTTGGCCAAAATTCAACAAGATATGAGGGATCAGATGTTAGAATCCCAATGGAATATGATGAGCCAATTAACCCAATTGCTGACTGGAGGGCTAGAGAAAGGAAAGAGCCCTATGGTCAATTCCGGGGATGATAACAAGGACCCTGCTTATCCTCTAGGCTTTACCCCAACAAACACCCAAGCACAACCAAACGCATATCCACAAAGGGTGTCCGTTAACATCAGACCCCCATATCAGACAGGATCCTAGGCACCAACAAGCTTCCCGACTGGTTCAGGCTCCAACCTAGGAGACAATCCAGCAAACCCCATTGTCCTTGATCTAGATGATAAGGCAGGAATAGAAAAAACAAGAGTGGAGCTGCCGAAGCAACTTGAAGATCAATGCAGATGGCTAGAAGAAAAATTTAGAGCAATAGAAAATGCTGATTACCATTCCGGAATCGATGCCAAGGACTTGAGTTTGGTCCCAGATTTAGTACTCCCTCCAAAGTTCAAAACTCCAGAGTTTGAAAAGTACAACGGGACTAGTTGCCCTGAAGCTCACATCACCATGTTCTGTTGAAGGATGACAGGATATGTCAATAATGATCAACTATTGATCCACTGCTTCCAAGACAGTCTGATTGGGTCAGCAGCTAAATGGTACAACCAACTGAGTCGTGCCAGAATCAATTCGTGGAAGGAGTTAGCACAAGCTTTTATGAAGCAATATAGTCATGTGACAGACATGACACCTGACAGAATCACATTGCAGAATATGGAGAAGAGGCAGAATGAGAGCTTCAGGCAATATGCCCAAAGATAGAGAGAGGTGGCAACGCAAGTCCAGCCACCTCTTTTGGAGAAAGAAACCACAATGCTTTTCATCAACACTTTGAAAGCCCCATTCATCAACTATATGTTAGGGAGCGCTACTAAGAGTTTCTCGGATATAGTGATGTCCAGTGAAATGATTGAAAATATGGTGAGAAGCAGTAAGATAGACGTAGGGGAAAACTCTAAAAGATTGGCCCCAAAGAAGAAAGAAAACGAGGTGAATAATGTAGGCACATACAATAAGGGTTACTCAAAACCCATTACCGTTGGCCCGTCAAGGACAGTAACCATTAGCCTTCAGGCCCCCCAAAGGCAAGAATCCAACCAAAGGCCAAATACAGAAAGGCTCCAGTTCACGCCTATCTCGATGACGTATAAGGAGCTATATCAGAGCCTGCTTGATGTACATGTGGTATCCCTCTTCTACCTGAAGCCCATGCAACCTCAATTCCCCAAATGGTATGACACAAATGCTCAATGCGAGTATCACGCGGGAATCAGAGGACATTCAATTGAAAACTGCATCGCATTTAAAAAGTTGATCGAAAGGTTCATTAAAATGGGAATTGTAAAGTTTGACTACCCATCAGGACCTAATGTGGCAACAAATTCGTTACCCAGTAATCCTGATAAAGGGGTAAATACGATAATCAAGAATGGAGGAAAAAGAACCAAGATGGATGTAAAGGAAGTAAAAACCCCGCTGAAATGGGTTTGAAAGAAAATGGTAGAAAGTGGATTAATCACACGGGATTTAGGGGAGAAATCCCAAAAAGCAATAAACTACTGTAAGTTCCATGATGAAGAGGGTCATGAGATTCAAAGATGCAGTGAATTCAGGGCCCTAGTACAAGGTCTGATGGACAATAAGGAACTAGATTTCTTTGAGTATACCGAAGGCCCAGAAGGAGAAGATGTGTGCGCCTTAGAAGAAAAATCGACGGAGAAGGTCTATAGGGCCAATCACCCGGTGGTAATCATCTCACGACCAAGAATCAATGAAGCTGGAGCGCAAATTGCACCAAGGGTCATAATCCAAAAACCCGTATCTTTTCCCTATAAAGACAGTAAAATGGTTCATTGGAATTATGACTGCAGTGTAACGGTCTCGGGGGAGGAGAACCCAATTAACACCTCAGAAGAGGGACAAGACGTGGGTTTCTATACACGCAGCGAAAGGCACTATGATACCCTGAACACAAAAGTCAAACTTGTTAAAGGAAAATCCTTGGAAATTGAACAGAAGAAAGAGAAGTCGACCATACTTGAATCACCTGTTAATGAGCCGGTAACTGAGAAAGAAGCTAAGGAATTCTTGAAATTTCTAAAACACAGCGAGTATAGCGTCGTAGAACAACTACATAAGCAACTGGCTCGCATCTCAGTGCTAGCTTTACTCTTAAGTTTGGAGACACATCGTGATGAGTTAATGAAAGTGCTAAACGAAACTTATGTCGCTAACGACATCTCTATAAACAAGCTGGACCACCCAGTTAACAATATAAGCGCCGATAACATCATCTTCTTCAATGATGATGAGATACCGCCTTGGGGTATGGGATCTACAAAAGCTTTGCACATCACCACCCGCTGCAAAGG